>OZ005651.1:366301871-367501871 GCA_963930645.1 Salticus scenicus
AATGTAAAAACGTTTAAACTAAACACTTTTTTAATGCTTAAAATGATCTATATAAATTTTCAACGTTTAATTGTCTCTAAATATGTTTAAAATGATGTATATAAATTATTTCTAAACGTTCAGTAATCTGTAAGTAAACGTTTTTATCAACGTTTAAAAACTTTGTTTAAACTATTTTTCAAAGTTCAAAAACATATACGCAAACGAATTTTTAACGCTTGAAAAACTATTTGAAATACCGTGTAATCAACGAGACATTTGTTCGTTTTTATAGCGTTCCTTCGCAACATTTATTCAACGAAAGTGCTAACCGATGTCCAACGTTTTATGAACGAATGTGTGCTACTTGGGTAAGAAAATGAGTAGTGTTATATACACCTACGTTAAAAACAATTCAAATTTGGCTTTGAAAAAGCATTGTTTAGCATCAAATGCTATATAGCTAGTTTACAAAGCAACAGCATAAGCTATATACAAGCATTTTATGCTTATTTGTTGTTTAAGCTTTTCCAAAGCATAGAAAAATATGTACCTTAACAATCTATTATATACTTCCGAGCGAAAGATGCTATGTAGGCAATTTAAGTAGAAATAGTACAGTGCGTATCGAAATGATAGGTCCACCCGCATTTTTCAAAATTTCGACTCTTAATTGAGAATAAGAATCATTTTTTTTGGCAGAGATAATTAATCAGTAATTGTTATAACTATTTATGAAGAAATTTCTTAAAAATAAATAATTCCTTTTTATTTTATGCAAATTTTCATTTTCAGACCGTTTCGAAATGATAGGTCCACCTTTAGAAATTTTGCACCAATCACGTTTATTTCCAAAAAATTTGCATAAATATCGTTGCTTAGTCTCACTGCGGGATTATGCTGGCTGTTGTGAAGGTATTTAAACAGATTCGAACATCACTTTGTAATCAAACGAAATGGGTCATCATTGCAGTCTTTCGCTGGTTAAGCAGGGGAAAATTGATGCACTTAAAACGTGTGGAAAATTGAATAGCGAAATAGGTAAACTTTTAAACAGATCACATAATGTTGTAAACAATTATTTGCGACTTAGAAATGCTTATGGCAGTAAAAAATCATCTGGCCGCCCATCAAAAGTGACACCCCGACAAAGAAGGACTATTGTAAAGGAGTTAAAATCTGGAAATATGAGCTTATCCACTGTGGCCGGACAAGAAAACCCTCCAATATTAAAATCTACAGTCCATAGAGTGGTAAAGAAGTTCGGCAATATAGTTTACGTGAAGAGGAAAGCAGCTCTGAAACTGACTAAAAAGCCCCCCAAAAAAGAGATTGAAATTCGCACATGAAGTGATGTCCTGGAAACAAAATTGGCATTGTGTGATATTCAGTGATGAAAAGAAATTCAACCTGGATGGTCCAGATGGCTGGCAGTACTACTGGAACGATCTGCGTAACGATAGACAGATATTCTCGAAGAGGCAAGCTGGTGGTGGTTCCGTTATCGTATGGGCCGGATTCGGAGGTGCAGGAAAGACTGATATAGCATTTGTAGACAATCGTTTGAATGCTGCAGGCTACCAACAGCTGCTTGAACAATATTTTCTTCCAGAAGCAGAGCACATTGGGGGCCCATTCTTCATGTTCCAATAGGACAATGCTCCTGTCACACTGCAAAGTCCACTTTCGAATGGTTTCTGGATAATGGTGTACATGTTATGGATTGGCCACCTTGCAGCCCTGACCTGAATCCGGTAGAAAACATGTGGGGTATACTCGCAAGAGTGGTGTATGCAGGCGGAAGGCAGTACAACAGTACTGCAGACTTGAAAAAGGCTATTTCCTCCGAATGGTCAAAAATCGAGAAAAGGTGTTTGCAAAAACTTGTAGAAACCATGCCGAATAGGATTTATGAACTTATTCTGAAACAAGGTGGAAAAATTTCTTATTAATTCAACATTAATTTGATGCTTCGTTCAGTGGACCTATCTTTTTGAAACAGCTTTTTCATGTAATTTTTGTTTTTCTTATTATTTCTATTATTTGTATATTATTCATGTATTATTTTACATTGAATGAAGTAATGCAGTTTATAAAATAGTACTTTGTACACAATAAAAGCTTTTTTACCGACATAACTTTCGTTTTTACTGGTGGACCTATCATTTCGACACGCACTGTATGTCATGCTATATGCCAGTAAGAAGTGTGAGCATAGCAACAAAAAAAGCATCTGTTTGTTGTGAATTACTGCTAGAATAGCAGAAAATGCAAGCAAATGGTTGTCTTGACTGCTGCTAGGCCAGCAGTATATTCAAACAACACAAGCTGGATTATGTATGCTGGATAAACAATAAAGTGGGTCGATACAAACCATAGCTTGCTGGTAATTCTGGTAGAACAACAAATATTTTTCGTGTTTTACGCTATTTTACTTGCTGGGATGTAACAATTAATGCTAGTCTAGCAAACAAATACCAGCAAAAATTTCGACTTGAGGAGGAATTTTTGAGCAGTATTCCTAGACATGGTAAAATATTATATTAAAACACTTCCACTAATTACATTCAATGAAAAAGAACGTTTTCGCTAATTATTGGAAGCCCTGTATATCTTCTAAAAATTATGTACACACCACATTTTGCACTTAAATATAATACCATATTAATAACTCATAGCACAACATGAAATGCATTGCCATCAATTTCCAAATATTATCCCATTATATTCTAGTTCTTTTGTGAAGCTCTGTAAGCGAACGGTAAATGATTTTCATACCATTACTACATTAAACATGCTTTAATGAATGTAAAAATTCTGCATTCATTTCCTTTGGTTTAGTGCATCCTATAAATGTTAAACTCTACTTAACTGCAATTTCACCCATTCAAGTAATGTATTTCAATTCCCTTGAATGTTCCTTGATCTCAACAAAAAGTATCGTGTAGCATCCCTGTATGATACTCATTTAGAATACTGACTTTGACTATTTCTTCTTCAAATATACACAGAGCTAAAAATACGTTTTTCGGTTTCAGGTCACCTCAAAACGTAGAAATATAACAAAAACACAATTTAACCCAAAAATACTTTCTCTGCCATGGTAAGAGAAAGTAAAAAAAAAATCTGATGTGGCCACCACATGACTCCCTTATACCACCATAGAAATATATATATATATATTTATAAAAACATTGGCAGTTTTGTGTGAGGTAACCGATTCATAAATAAACAGGCAGGTTCCAGTCCACGAACATCCCTTAAACAAAAACTGCCATTTAAAAAAACAAAAAAAAAAAACAAAAAAAAAAAAAAACACTATAATACGATTATAGATGCCGCCGACACAAATATACTAGTTTTTTCAGGAATAGTACCTAACGAATTGTTACAGAATATCTCATTGGCAAATGTACAGTTTAGAGTACAATGAAAATCATTCGAGTATAGACGGTCCAATTTTGTTCTCTTTGGCAAAAATTAGTATCATGAAAAGATAAATTTTACTAAAATAATTAACTCAGTTAAAATTGAGAAAGGATTTCTGGCTATCCTAAAACAACATTTGCCGCAAAAATGTATAGCTAATCTCGTCATACTGCAAATTAGTAGCCAGCGTAGATTTTCGGTCCAGACTTCAAATTTCGCGACTTGGCGAACGATTTTGGTGAAAATTTGTAGTTTAGGGTTGCCAAAGTTTGGAAGCTCTAACTTCAATAATAAGAGATAGCTGGAATATTCTAGAAAAATTCATTGGTTTATTGTGAAGAACTAAATTCTGCGAAAGTTCTATAAATAACTCACAAAACTATTAAAAAAAAAATGATGATGATTGCAGAGTAGAAGTTGCCTATATCTTTACGTGTTACAGTAAAAGTGAGAACAGATAAAAGATTTTTCATTTCCACGAAGGTGGGCTTTGACTTAGCGCAAAGTTAGACATTCAAATGTGGCGAAGAAGGGTAGTAAGGGATTTACGAAATTTGAAAACTTTAAGCTTAATAGAAATCTAGTTCTGGAAATTTTGTAGTGACGTATTCGTTTCTCGCGTAGAACTGCCATGAAAATTCCATAAACCACTGGCAATACTTTTGATAAATCCAAATTTCCTTTAGACTTCAAAATATTCAGTTGTTCTTGATTTAGCGAAATTTCTGCTCTGCAGTGTATTTGACAGTGTTTATTTAATTTCTGTATTCAAAATGCTCATTTCATTTCATCGTTTCAAGAGTATTAATTTTTTACAGCACAAAAAAAGACCTATTCAATTGTTTACTGAATATTAATTAAAAAGAAGTGCATTCGTCGATTAGAACTTGCTTATTTCTTGAAGAATTACTTTCTATACACTAAAATGTAAACGACGTTTTTTATCAATATATCATTACAGGCTCTATCTACTGGCTGAATAGTCATTAAATGAAATACATTCGTCGGCTAGAACCTATTTCTGTCTTAAAGATTCAATTTCGACACGCTCAAATGTCGACAACTTTCACAATAATAAAATTATGGGCTCATATCTATAATAATCTGCTGATCATATATTTATTCTTTATAATTTAATTATGGCAGTAGGCGAGCAAAATACTCAACATTAAAATAGTGTATTTTAAGGTAAACGCACCAGCAGTGGACACTTTAAGGACATTTTCCGGCTATTTTTTATGTAATTTCCTAAATTTTAGAGTTTCAAAAAATAATTAATATTTAACACATTTACTAACTCTTTCTTAACACGACTATATTATGAAAATTGCTAATTGTAGCATTTATATATGTAAAAAATCAAAAATTCGGAGAGCTTAAAATGAGCCAGTAGTGGACACAAAAAAGACCCAGTAGTGGACCCTTTTGAATTTTTGCTTTAATATTAAGGTGACCAAATGTTTCTATGTCTTGGGGACAGACCCGTTTTAGCAGTTTGTCCTCACATACATGAATTCCCGTTGAGGCCAACATTTAGGGCTGAAATTTGAGTGAATTTCACGTCGCACTAGTACTACACTATTGGTTATTGGAGACAGTCTGGGAATCACTAATAAGGCTACTCAGGAGACATCACATCACTATTTTTCTCCTCCTAGCCGCAATGTCCTCCATGCTCCCATCAAAGTTAAACATTTGAGGATTATCAAATGTCTTCGGGCTATCCTTTGTGGTGAGTTTCAGACGTCATTAACTGCCCATAGTGTAGCATTCATGCGACATAAAATTCACTCATTCTCAGCTCTTTAATTACTGGCCGTAGTTATGCTATTTCAATGTCGATGTTTCAGTGGGAAACGAACTTAACCAAATAGTCCAATATTGAACCAAAAAAAAAAAAAAAAAAGAATTGCGAATAAAAAAATTTAAATGTCCCAAGATTACCTCATGATTGAAGCGAATTTCCATTTTTTTTAGATTTCTAAATTTGGGAAAGCCTGCGATCCACCTTCTCCGCAGAAGATCAAAATTGTGATAGTATGTCTCCTTACCCTCCTGGGAGTGAGTCCCAGACCGGTGCCAATTGCTCAATGTGAAGCTTTAAGATGACGTTTAAAAACCTTGAATTCAACTGTAAAATTGTGAGATTACGGTATTGTGTCCACTACTGGATCTGACCTTAAAAGTCACATGAGCCAGTTGTGGACAGGGCTGTCCACTATTGGTCATGATGACATTTTTTGGTACCAGTATTGGACACGCATAAAAATAATATGCGTTAATACAAGATTTAAAAAACAGCAAAAGAAAAGAATTATGCATGCTTATTTTAGTCATATGAAAGCAAAAGGTAGAAGAAATCAGTTAAAAATAAGCAGAGAGAGAGCGAATAAAATACTATTTCCTTATTCAAAGTAATAAGAAAAAAACGGCAAAATCACATAAAAGTGCAAATTTTTTTTAGTTAAACTAACATTATTTTAAAACTAATGGCCGAAATTATTTTTAGTTAAAGGGTTTAACTATAACTTCCTTCCTGAACATTGCTCGAATCTTCAGAATTTTTAGGTATCTTATTTTCCGAGTTTAAAATGAAAAGTGTCCACTACTGGTACAGGGTCCATCACTGGTGCGTTTACCTTAAATAAATATTTATCATGAAGTCTTATGAAGATAACGAAGGATTAAATAAAAATATTGAGAGCTTATTTTATATTTCATGACAAAAGTTCTTTACTGAAGAGCGTTTAACTTAATCGTTCTTTGCCAATATTTACTTATTTTAAAAATCAGAGTAGATATCAATCATTTATTCTTTTACTTCTTTTATGTTTAACGTCAATTAAAGTAATATCAGAATTATTAAAATTTCTTAACATAGGTATTCTGATCCTTGATGTAAATGCAATCGAAATATTTAAATGACGACATTATTAAATAAAAAAAATGTTTCGAATTATTTCTGTTCTTTACATTATTAAATAGAAATATAATTAATTCAATTTACATAATTAATTAAAAATAGCGACGTTTAAAAGTGGCTTCAAGTTATTTACCCGAAAGAAATATTTATGTAAAATTTGTTTAGAAACCTTTAGTTTAATTTTATCCGTTAAAAATTATCAATTTAAATAACTACAGTTGTACATTCTTTCATTAAAACTTTCCAACGAAGTTAAAAAGTAAACCCAGGAAAAATTTTCAACGTCGTGAAAAAGAAAGAAAATTGAATAACAGACAGCTGTTTCGGAAGCATGTAGCATACCGTCTTCAGTGCAACCGAACCTAAACGCTACCGAAACAGCTGTCTGCTTTTCAGTTTTTTTTTTCTTTGGCGTTAAAGAAGTTAACGGTTTAGTTATTTAGCGCCAAGGCTTCTTTTAATAAAAAGTTAAAAATTATTTATGACTTCAGTTTCTCTGTCCATCTGCCGGCGTTCAAACTGAAGTAAATATTAATGGAATTCTTTAAACCTGATATATGTTCTTCATGTTCATTATGGAATGTTCCTTATTCAAAATAATCACTACCACTGGTGTATGCACAGGGTTACCCTAAAGAGTTCCAAAGCATTGCGTTCTATGACAGGTATTCCGATAAACCGCATTTGGAAAAAAAAAAAAAAAATCACAAATCATAATGAAAATGATATTAATCTATAATAATAAAAGGAAAGGTTTGTCTGTCTGTCTGTTCTTTTATACGCTCAGCCCCTACTGAACGCAGAAGTACAAAATTTGACATACGGATGCTCAGGAGCCTTCCCGAGGGGCTCCTGAAAACAGAATTTAAAAATTTTAATTAGTTGTGGAGATATTAATTAAAATGTGAACTCATGTCTAATCAGAAAGCGATCTCAATGACTGAGAATTCACTGCGATTGCTTAAAAATAGATATTTTAACGGAGTTAAAAGCAGAAAAAGTGGAAAATAAATTAGAAATATTAGTCCGATCGTTACGAATTTGGTACCAAATGAAAGGGGATATTTTTTTTAATCTACGAGTGCAAGCGGCTTATCGGTAGAACAATTAGATTTTTTAAAATTAACTAAAGTATGAATTTTTTGTGGCAACATCATTTCTAACGCCAGACTACTGTCTGAGATGAAAAAGGAAATGATTGTAACCGATCAAGATGTCACGTGTTTTACAGTGGGGAGAAAATTACAATTTTCAATTTTCAATTTTTTTCAAATTTTCATTCACGTTACATTTGAATTAATATTCGGCCTAGACAGCATATTATAAAGCTACTGTTCAATTTTCATGAAAATATGTGGATAAACAAAAAAAAATTATATTAAATTTTGTATTATTTTTTTATTTCCAATGGCTAGGCAAAAGTTACAGAGGACTATAAAGATACGAATCAAATTATAGACAATATAACATAGAAGACCGAAGTCATTGCCTAAGGAGCGATCTTGCCTCCCAATATCTCGACTCTCCTGAAGAACATCGAAGAGCCCTACAACGGGACAGATGGTCCCGGTCCATTACTTCTCCAGAATCACAAAGTGGGCAAGTAGGGTCGTTTAAGATACCTATGCGCTTCAAATGAGCGGCAAGGCAGTCATGTCCTGTAGATAGGCGGAAAGTCGCAACTGCCTTACGTCTTGGTTTATCAGGAATTAGAGTAGGACTTAAATTCTTCCACTTCTTTAGAGCTGTACGATTCTCAAGATCTCGTAAAGCATTAATTGCAGATACATTCATTAAAAACAGTTTCATCCTCCAGTAAGAAATGGCTGTATTGGGATGTTGTAATTTTGTATTATATTTTGCACTACTTTAAATTGAGATATGCCGTTGAAATTTCGTAATATTTGGTTTTAACGACCGATAATTCGATTCTGAATATTTTTGAAAGTGTCAGTGGCAGATTTAAGGGGGGTGCTAGGGGGCTAAAGCCCCCCCCCCCCGAAAAAAAAAACACTGACATTCACAATATAATATTGCAATTGTAAATTTTTTATTGGTCTAGAATAACACTTTGCTATTCTAGACCTAGTTATTCTAGAATTTTCAATTCTACACTTTGAAAAATCTTAGCCCTCCCCAAAAGTCAAGTTCTGGATCCGCCACTGGAAAGTGTAGAATTATTAGGAAGGGCTTGAGGGGGAGGGTGGGGGCGAAGGGGCAAAAAAAAAAAGTTACAGCGCTTGAAATTGTTATTATTAGGTTTTAAGGAAAGATAAATCGATTGCGGATATTTTCAAGTGTAAAATTATTAGAAGGGACGGAAAGGGGGGGAGGGGTAAAAACGTAGAAAAGGAACGGTTGTTTCGGAGAAAAGAACGGAAAACGCAGAACGCCTTTATTCTTTTATATTTTACAGAGTTTCGAATTCTGATATTCCTTTCACATTTCATACTATGGATTTTTAAAAGTATTTAGCCTGGAATTACGCAAGTTTCGGAGAAAACCACGAAAAAGTCAGACGTAAATCGTTTTATAATATTGTTTATATCATTTTTGTATCTCAGCTTCTAATTACATAATTTCAAAAGTAATATGTCATTTTGAAACTTATTTGAATTGAATTTCAAGAGTAGACGCCGCAAATTTCTGTCTCCTTCCATTAACCGACTACCGTAAGTAATGGAATTCGAGATTTCACGGGATTTACACGTTTTAAGGTCTCCTGATTAAGTTTTCTTTTGTATCTCAGCTACTAATTAAAATAATTTCATAAGTAATACATCATTAGAAAGCTTTTTTGATTTGGAATCGAACAGTGGATTACGGAAATTTCTACCACCAGATGGCGCTGTAATATTTTAAATTGCATTTTCTAATTATGATTAAATTATTTTTAATACATCATTCGAAAGATATTTTAAAGTTCTTTTAAATTATCGAAAGTTTTCACCAGATTTACACGTTTTGAGGTCTCCTGAATCAGTTTTCTTTTATATCTCAGTTATTAATTAAAAACATTTCATAAGTAATACATCATTTGAAAGCTTTGTTGAGTTGATACACATTTTAAAGTACTTTTACATTATCGAAAATGGAATTCGAGATTTCACCCGATTTACACGTTTTGAGGTGTCCTGATTACGTTTTCTTTTGTATCTCATCAACTAATTCAACTAATTTCATAAGTAATACATCATTAGAAAGCTTTGTTGATCTGGAATGGAACAATAGATTACAGAAATTTCTACCGCCAGATGGCGTTGTAATATTTTAAAATTTCTATATTTCAAATTCTAATTCTAATTAAATTATTTTTAGTACATCATTCGAAAGATATTTTAAAGTTCTTTTATATTACCGAAAGTGGAATTCGAGATTTCAAGTGATTTACAATTTTAAGGTGTCCTGATCAGGTATTCTTTTGCATCTCAGCTAATTGCGTAAGACCGTTCAAAATTGTTATATGTAAGTTAATTAGGAGGTGATGGAAGGGTGGGGAAGGAATAGGTGCGCAGCGCAAACGAGACTACGCTGCCGAAGGCAGTGGGGACCCGGTCCGACAATTTACCTGATGAGAAATGATTTTTTAAATTTCCTTTTCTTAAGAATAAGAGTTTGATTTCAGAAGGAATATGTGCGCTCACCGCACGTATATCTTAACATGTGCGCGCGCAGCACGCATGGGTTTGGGACCCGGTGCGACTTTTTACCCGATGATAAGATTTTTTTAAATTTTATTTTCTTAATAATAGAAGTTTGAGTTAAGGAGGAATATGCGTGTGCAGTGCACCCTCAAATTTTAGACGGATTTCAATAGAAATCGTTAATCGCCCTTGATAGACTAGCCATTTTAAGATATTCATTATTGTAATGCATAATACATCATTCAAAAGACATTTTAAAGTATTTTTATTGTAGACTATTAAAATGATATAAGCCGTTCAAATTCTGTACGAAACTTTCGGAGAAAACTACGGAAAAACCAGAAAATTTTTATTCTTTTATATTTTACAAAGTTTCAAATTCAGATTTTCGCTCACAATTCGTACTAATAATTTTTAACGGTATATAGCCCGGAATTAAGCAAGTTTTAGAGAAAACCACAGATAAGTCAGACACAAATCTTTAAAAAAAATGTTTGTATTATCTTTGTATTTCAGCTTCTAATTAGTATAATTTCTTTTTATATTATCGAAAGTGGAAGTCGAGATTTCACCTGATTAACACGTTTTAAGGTGTGCTGATTAGGTTTTCTTTTGTATCTCAGCTACTAATTAAAATAATTTCATAAGTAATACATCATTGAAAGCTTTGTTGATTTGGAATTGAACAATATATTAAAGAAATTTCTACCGCCAGATGGCGCTGTAATATTTTAAAATTTCAATATTTCAAATTCTAATGAGCGAGGAAGGTGTTGTAAGTTCTAAAACGGGGATAAGGCACCGCAGGCTCCACCGAGCGGGACTTAGCTAAAGTCAAAAATTTGAAAGATCATAACATGGTGAGTGAACAGGCTGTTTCAGATATTGAAAAGGGAAGAGGGAGCCGAAGGCGCTACCGCACGGATTTACTGCGATTTCAATAAGCTATTTTCACGATATATCAATGAGTTGTTGTTAGACCTGAAACGGGAAGAAGGCGCCGCAGGCGCTACCGAGCGGGAGTTTCGTAAAGTCGGATTTTTCAGGGATCACGAACCAGCTGGTCGCCGAAGGCGGCTAGTTATAAATATGCAGAGATAACAACATTTTAATTTATTCCGGAGTATTTTTAGCCCCGCCTTTATTTCATGCCAGTTATTTTTTAAGAATAATTTTTTTTTATTTTAACGAAGTTATATATTGGAGAAACTTTTTCTATAAAGTGGTAAGAAATAGAGGTGGGGCTGAAAGTACTCCGGAATAAATTGAAATGTTGGCATCTATGCATATGGAAAAAAGTTTTCTGCGTGGGATAACCACGAGAGTTCTCCTGCTGTCATACGAAATTGCTCCCCAAACCATAACTCCAGGAGTAGGCCCTGTGTGTCTAGGCCGCAGACAGGTCGCTAGCAGGCGTTCACCTGGCCTCCTTCTAACCAACACACGGCTATCACTGCGACCAAGGCAGAACCGGCTTTCATCGGAAAACACAACACATCTCCACTCCGTCCTCCAATGAGCTCTAGCTTGAAACCACTCACGTCGCAAACGGCAGTGGTTTGGAGTCAGTGGAATGCACGCTACAGGGCGTCTGGCTCGGAGCTTTCCTTGAAGTAACGGATTTGTAACAGTTCGTTGTGTCACTGTGGTGCCAACTGCAGCTCGAATTTCAGCTGCAGACGCAGTACGATTAGCCACAGCCATACGCCGAACACGGCGGTTTTCCCTCTCAGTAGTGCCACGTGGCCGCCCGGAACCCGGTCTTCTTGAGACAGTACCTTCCCTTGACCACTGCTGCCAACACTCATGCACAGTGGATACATTCCTGCCAAGTCTTTCTGCAATATCGCGGAAAGAAAACCCACCTTCTCGTAGCCCTACTACACGACCTCGTTCAAACTCAGTGAGCTGTTGATAATGGCTTCTTCGTCTTCTTAGAGGCATCCTTGACTAACATTAACCCACTACGTCAAATCTCAACTGTAAATAACGATCACGAACCTTACAGCGCTTATTTAAAGCAAACCTCATTTGCATGTTCATAGTGTCGCTACTAGCGCCACACTTATGCGCGTAGCTCGAAATTTGAATCGACGTCATCTTTCAGATGTATAAACACGTCTACCAAATTTCGTTTATCTAGCACAGCTCCTTCCTGGTGTTGGGATTTTTTTTTCCATCAGTGTATATAGAAATCATTAATTGCTAAGTAAATTACTCAATAATGTACTATCAAGGCGTTTATTAGGCTTTTGTAATTTGATGTGCCGTAATTAACGATTTTTCCCTGAATCTCACGCAGATCTAGCTTTCATTCATTACCACAATACAAATCAAAGCACATATTTATTAAAAGTCAACATTTTAGTACCTTAACCAGAACATCGAATTTTAATTCACAACTGCAAAAATTCATCTTGGAAATTTTTACAAAGTTTTACTTTAATAACATAAAGAAAATTCTTCATTTACTTCTTCTATTTTAGACATGTTCGCAAATTCTGGTGGTAGTTTATTTTAAATGAGCGAAATTTCCTTGTCCTTGAAAGGGTTAAGATGTTTTTATACAAAGTTAAAATCTTTAAAGAAGGTTACTTTAAATTTACAATTGAATATACATGTTATATTCTAAAAAGAGATAGGGAAAAAAATAAAGAATTGGTTTATGATTTTCGCTTTTTGTCCATCCATTTTTTCCCCCTTAAATTTTGGACAGAGTTTAAATTTTTTGGCGGCCCTCTTTTTCCGGCGGCCCGAAGTGACCGCTTAGGTTCGCCTAATGGTAAAGCGGGCCCTGCGCTACGCATTGATTATTAACACTTATCCAACTGTACGTACTTCTGGTATCGTATAACTTTTTAATGTTCTTTGCGTACGTTATCACACAACGGACAGGCAGGACTGAAAGGCGTACAAATATACTAATTGTATACATAATCAGTCTTATACTTTACTACAAAGTATTAAAAATGCTTCACGTAAAAGAAAATGCACCCCTGTGATTCTAAATGCAGCCATTAATGTATCAGAATATTTTTGTGTAGCACTGTAAATCTTAAGTTTAACCATATCATATTCTATACAAAACATTATCTTAGCATACTAACAATAAATTTCAATTTCTTCATCTTTTTTGCAGTAGAAAATTATTTAAATGTGATTTCTAAAATTGTTTTTCTTAAAACGCAATGCATTGGAATTTTATTGGGTGCTTCTGTACACAAACCAGTTGTACAGGAACTATTAATAACACTTTAAACAGGAAATATTCCATAGTTAACTTAATAGAATATATCAATTTAAAAAATTCTTATAGTATTTAAGTACGCTGCGGGCGGACAGATAAAAAGATTAACAGCTGGACAGACAGACACAGAAATTGAAATTATATTCACAGTAAAATTTTTTAGAAGTTTAAAACGTTTAATATAAACGAAAATGCAACTCTAACGACTTTTCAATAATAGTCTTAATGTAACTGAATATTTTTGTGTGGCCCTATAAATTTAATGCTAATCGTACTATAGTCTATAGAAATCATTCTTTTGTGGATATGAATAACATATACCAATTTGATAATGCTTTGTACGAAGTAAAATTATTAAAATTTGCTTTATAGAAATCTCTCTCATACAACGCAGTGCTTTAGAATACTTTCAACTGTCCCTGTACACAAATCATTGACGGTATTTACTCCATTTTCTATATGAAACATCCGATAGGGAACTTGAATAACATATTTCAATTTCATCAAGATTTGTGTACAGTAAAGGTATTAAAATATGGTTTATAGAAATACCTCTCATAGATCACAATGCTTTGGAATACTTTCGGGTATCCCTGCACACAAACCAGTGGTGGTATTTACTCCATTTTGTATATAAAGCATCCGATAGTGAACTTCAAAAACATATTTTAGTTTCATTAAGATTTGTGTGCAGTACAGATATTAAAATATGGTTTATAGAAATACCTCTCATAGAACACGGAATACTTTCGGGTGTCCCTGTAAACAAACCAGTAGAGATTTTAACTCTATTTTCAATAGGGAACTAGAATAACATACAGTTTCAAAACACTCCATAAATATTTACAGCGCGGACAGACAGACGGACAGGCCTATGTAATTAATATTTTTAATCCTTGTTGGAACGTGTTAAAAATCCAGCGATATTGCTTAGATAGACCAATGAAATTTATCTGCGGAATTACAAAATAATTTGCTAAGTTATTTAGTAAATTTTATGCAATAAAAATCTGGAGTGACTCCACTCGACTTTCCGAACATTGACTAATTAACAGTTTTGTAGATAAAGTGAAGAAAGAGGAGTTGTTAAATAAACAAAAGAGAGAAAACCATAACAGAGTGTTTGAGTATTTTTCTCCGTATTACACGATGTTTTATTTAACGCTACTGAACTTTGAGCCCATAGATCGTAATGATAAAGAATTTTTCGTTGTGTCCCTGTAAAAACCTATAAATGATTCAACCTAGATTCATCAAAATGCTTATAGTTAGTGCAACAGTGATTTATAACATTCATATAAATTTTCAGCTCAATTGAATAAGGCAAGCTCAATTTCAGCTCAATTGAATTTAGATGCTATCGCACTTTTAAAAATTTGGTCCCATAGCCCATAATGATAAAGAATTTTTCTTTGTGTACCTGTAAAAACACTGTAAGTGCTAGATTCACCAAAATCTATACAGTTGGTGCAACTGTAACCTATAACATGAGTGCAAATTTTTTGCTCAGATTAATAAGGCGTTTAGACGCTATCATACTTTTAAAAATTTGGCCCCATAGGCCATAATGATAAAGGATTTTTCTTTGTGTCACTGTTAAAACACTATAAGGGCTAGATTCTCCAAATTCTGTACAGATTGAGTATTTGTGACCTATAATATGTGTATAAATTTTTTTCTCAATTGAATGAGGAATTTAGATGCTATCGCACTTTTAAGATTTTGGTCCCATAGGCCATAATGATAAAGAATTTTTTTTTGTGTCCCTGTAAAAAAACTATAAGTGCTAGATTCACCAAAATCTATAGGGTTCGTACTATGGTGGCTTACAATATACGTACCAACTTTCAGCTTATTCGAACAAAGCGTTTAGACGCTAGCGTGTTCACTCACAGACATACACACATACATACACACATACATACACACATACACACACACATACATACATACATCATCGCAAAAATAGTGAATACGGACTCATTGGACCTCGAAACGTATAGAAACATCAAAATCTCAAATTCGGATTTTTGACATGATTACAATACTTTCCTCACTATTGTGTTCGGAAAGTAAAAAGTAAATTATAATAAAAAAAGTGGAAATTTTAAATATTAATGTGTAATCTGTACTGAATTTTGAGATTTAAATTTAAGTTTGAAACAATTTTTATCAATTTAAATATTGATCTAAATCATTTGGTGTGAAATCAGTATTCTTCGAAAACTTAAAATAGAGCACTGATAAGTGATTGACGTTTACCATTGTTTCATTTTCAAACTCTTATGTACGTTCTTGTAAATTTATTATGCAGTATAAATGAATGTAAGCTACAATATTTAAAGCTCAAATAAACTTAAGCTTAGTGTTATTCGCATTAAAATAAAGATTGTATAATTTGATCTTAAGTATTACTTATAAATTTATATGGAAAAAAAAAACTGTAGTTATTAAAATGTATTTATTTAAAGTAAAATTTATTAAACTAGTTTAATATGAACAGTATGGAAAACGCTTTTCCGTAATGAGTGTTTACCAAAAAACCGTTTTGCATCAATTTTCATTGTGTCGCCGCCAATGAGTGATAAATAGCCAAGAATCGGACATTTTCAATATTTTTTTTACGGAAGTTATATAGTGATTCCACTATATATATATTTTTATATAAACTGAACTCATGAGGAGAGTATCAAGTGTAGACCTTCCTTGTTAGAAGAAGCATGCTTCAAGACGTGAAAGCTACGTTAAACTAATCGCACATCAATAAAATGTTTCTATGAAGCAGACAACTATGTATTATGTAACAACATAGCAACAACAATAGCATATTCTACGTACACTCCTTCTCTTAATTATAAGGACATCTGTTTTTCTATATTAAATAAACACTGAACACTATTATTTAAACAAAATATATTTTTTATTAATTTGAATCTCATTAATAGACGATATTTAAAAATTTTTATAGCTTTTCTATCTTAAAAATCTTTAAATACGGTCAAAAAAAAGGATTTTTCAGGTGTTCACAATTATAAGGACAGCTCGAATCTTAGTATTTCTTTTCAATTATTCTTTAAATTAATATTTTTTGGGGTCTCGTTTTAGGGTGAAACAGTCAGACATTCTCTCAGGTATATATATATATTCTTTAACATTCAGTTTCAATACCATTTCATACAGTATAGATGATATTCTGAATACATTTAAACTATTTAAAATTGCTTTCCACTTGCATGCACTTTTCTAATATGATAAGTTAAGGTTTTTTCAACTTTTAGGCCACGGGAAAGGCAACAATAAAGAAGTTTCTTTCATCAAACTATTTCCTATTGCTCTAGAATTAGAGCAAAAATGTAAGTCTTGTTGAAAAAAATATTATTACCCCCCAAAATCTAACAAAAATCTAAGAATTCGACGTTTAAAATTCGCGGATATTCTCTTTATGTTCATAATAATAGAAAAAATTACTAAATTCATTCTGCCTTCAGTAGAAAAAGCTCCCTAGAGAACCATAGATCCACCTTTAAAATGCGCGATTCATATCTGCCTTTAAAAAATCTGCTGCCTTTCGCTATCTTCAGATCGTGCCAGTAACTGTTAAAATTACTTGATTAACCAAGAATAAAATGCTATTCATCCAAAAATGCAGCATTTTACCATTTAATATTGCCTTTATTCAACTTTAACACAGCCGTTTTTTCCCTCAATAAATGCTTATTGATTATTACAGGTTTTTTGTTCATTTTAGCATATTATTAATTATTTTAAACATGCATAAATGTGGACCCCAACCTTTCGTTAAAACTTACGAACAAATTCAGCAGCAATCCTTATGAGTAGAACAGTAAGAGTAATTATGAGTCTTCGATCTCTGTAAAACAACTGATTTTGCATCAGATCTCTCTTCTATCGAGCCAGCAATTTCAACGTTTGATCACATTTCCATCAGCAATTTTAGATCTTCGAATTTCATTAAAAATTCGGCGGAATGAAATTATCCTTCCACTTAAAAAACACATTTATCATACTTCACTACATGAAAGTTCTTTTTTTCGAGGAATTATCAGTAATGTCCGTCTAATAAAAATTGAAGGCTTATATATGAATTAATCTAGCTTGGTAGTTAACGAATTCGCATGTCAACTGTAATTTATCCGCTTGTAAGTTAAATAAAACGAAAAAATCTTGATTGTCCCTATAATTATGAACATCTAAAAACATGGAGAAAAAAATGTTTTGCCTTATTTTTTAATAATTTTGTTTCATATTAAAAAAATTATAGCAGTTTTGGTTTTTATAATACTAGATATATTAAGTGCACTCAGTATAATCTTGTTCACAATTATTTTTACATTAGTTATTTCAAAATGTAAAGTGTCCTTATAAATATGAGAAGGAGTGTAGTACACAACAACAGTAGCTGTGTTGCACTTTTACAATAGCTAAGATAATTAAATTTACAATTGTCAAATGGTTCTTGAATTAGTGAGTTGATCGTAGCCAATGTGTACAACTGATAGAATGAATGACTAATATTTCAACTGAAAATAAAAATAGAAATTAAAATCAAACTCAACTTGTCAAATGAAACTGACGCTTTTTAAATGCCCAAAAGTATTTCGATAATAGTAAACACCTAATCATATAGAGAGTACACTGTGGCTAGTTGGCCAGATGTTATTACTATTTTTTTATTAACAAATTTTTTATCAGCAATATTTTAAAATTTATTTTTACGTTAACAGTATCGGTGTACTTTCAGGAAGAAGTCACCATGATACAACTAATTTTAACTTTGAGTATTAGTTTGAAGATCAAACTGACACCAAGCCACCGGGTCAACCTGCCCCGACATCGGGATAAGTTGGCCTATGTTACTTGTTTAATGTTCTGATAGTGTAGGAGTTACAGAAATGGTCACAATTAGCAAATGCCAATTTTTATGTCGTGCGAACGAAAACACAATATAACTAAAAGAAAATCATTCATATAACATACCTCAATAAAGCCAGAAAAAATATAAAAATGCAAAATTATGCGTGAAAAGAAAAGATTTAAATAAAACCAAAAATCAGTTTTAAATTGTAAATAGAATTAATTGCTTTTACTGATATAATTTTCAAGGAAGATAAATAGAAAATACCGTTTTTCCAGTAGCAACATGTGATACCTTTTCCCAGCATTTGAAGATGTTTCATTCCTGACTCAATGTACCATCTTAAAATGCTCGGGGAATTTGTTTTCCTGGTTTATTGGTTTCAGATTCTTTAAGACAGCAACTACAAATTGTCCTGATCTTCCTAAATTTTCCCCTCACTACACGTTTCTTACTTCTACGTTGTCATTTGGCTTTCCTGGTGGTTTATTTTTCCGGAAAAGAGAATTTAACAGATTTATTTTTCTCCTTTGCTTTCATTTGCTATTTCTTCAATGCTTATTTGACTAATGGGTCAGTCAATAGGACAGAATTCCGCTTTCTCTTTTTCCCTGGGTTGTGCCATTAGTTATCGTCTGAAGAAGGAAAAAACATTATTTCAAAGATCCCAGATGGCCCTGGAAGAAGACACGTTGAAATAAGTGGCAAATGCCGAGTGATAGCTTCAGTGGCTTAAGATGTGGAATCTGGGTTAGGTGGATTTATGATATACCATAGCGTAAATCAGCATCTGTAAAAAAAAAAAACTTTATTCAGAGGGAAAAGGCCTGTCTCCCAAAATCCAGACGGTATGTTAGATGCTGTTGTTTCAAGCGGTAGGACAAGTTTTATGACTACTGTAATATAACAACACTGGACGTTTATTCATTGTAATTCAATAATCGCAGCCTGAATTAATGTACATTTTAAAACGACGTACTCTTTGATCTGAAAGTTATAGCTTAAGGCTACAGTGAAGTGTAAAGTTCAAAAATGTGATTCCATGAGTTTTGAAACATCAGCATTTTGAGCAACAAAAGTACAGAATAGTAAATAATAAAACTCTGGGGCATCCTAAGAATGTTCTATAATAATCAAAATTAACATTTTTGTACTACATAGCAGCTGATTTAATGCAGAGTGGATGCAAACAACATTAAAACTTCATTTTTAAGAAAAGGCAGACTCAAATAGCCAGGAATTTAAATATGTTATATAGCTATCAAAATTCAAATCTCACTCTCTCCAGCCTCCCCTCCCTCCTAGAACAAGATTCTGTTTTTTCTAATGTGTAAATAAATTAATTTTGGAGGTTTGCAGTTAGACACTGGCAATCCAACGCGGCATATTAGCCCGCCGTACGAACGTGACCCAAGCGAAATGGGTCACCTAGCCCATTTTTATTCTTCATGCGTGTAAGGAATTATTTCGCAAGCATCAGTAAACAAACATCCTCAAATAACAAATAATAATTATCTTTCTGAAAACTATTTATTAAAATCTAAAATGTAATTTATAAATAAATAAAAAGCGATTATTTTTAAGCAAGGAAATGACTCGCCTTACCGAAATTTCGGGCTTTTTTATGGGCGCTACTTCTTCAGTGGCATTCGTGCTGGAGAAAGATGACAGGGCCACACATACTTGGCTGAAGTTACGACGGAAAGTTTAAAAATATTGTAACGCTAATCAATTTCTAAAAACTTCAGAGATCTAGTTGATCAAAAGAAAAACTGTGGATTTTCAAAGTGTTATACCTCAAATGTTTCAGCGAAAGTTTTGTCCCGAAGACTAATAGAGGACCATTATCAAAGTAAAGACAATGTTTCGGATCACCCTGTAAAAGTAATGCGTGAAATGCATTACAGTATTCAAGCATTACTTTTTACAGAGTGATCCTAAATATTCTGTTTTATGTTTAATTTATTAGCCCATTGTTTGAATTCAGAACAAATCTTTTGCGAAAGTTTGTAGATGTAACGCGTTTTTTTACACACCTGAAATTTTAGCCTAATTTGGTGTCATTTTTTAGATTATTTAGAAGGCATCCAAACCGAAAGCGTCCTGGCATTATTTCAAGGTGATTTCAAGGTAATCTGATACAAAGAAGAAACTAAATTCTGAATGACTAGATAAATCCTTTTGATTTTCTAAATGCGATGAAAGAAGAATTTTTAAATTATTTCTCCTAATATATATTTATGCATATCAAAACTAATATTATTATTAATACTTAGTACGACATTAATATTGGAAACAAAGTTGCTGAAATCACTCACGAAGGTGTAAGTTCAAATGATCCCGAAAACCAAAAAAAAAAAAAAAAAAAAAAAAAAAATTAAGAAGACTTTCCATTATGTAGATGAAACATTAATTAGAAAAAAAAATATTTCGAGTACATTGAAGAAACTATTTTGAAACCGCTTAGTATACTAACATACAGGCTGTTTACTAGGTAGAAAAGCAGAATACACCAATAAGTATTTGGACACTTTCGAATTGAGACCTTTTGCCAAATACCTAGAAAAATTCGGCAAAAATTATCTTGAAACTTTGGGAGTATAAAGAACATAGTATACCTCAAATTTCAGCAAAAGTGTCTTGGGAAGAGGAAAAGAGGACCAGTAAAAAAAAAAAAAAAATAATAATAATAATAATGTTTTTGATCACCCTGTAAAAAGTAATGCTTAAAATGCATTTAGGCTGTAATATGTGATTATGGGGAATCTTTTAATTATCTGTATAATTTTTTATGAAGCTACCAATTTTATTCCTTGATATATAACAATTTCCTTTAAAAAAAGTAAATAAATGAAAGCAAAAAAAAAAGTCACTTTTTTATTAACTCGTAGGGTGTTAGACACAGAGCAAAGCCATTTTTTAGGAAACTTGGCATACTATATTAGATACAGTATACTGCAGTTAAAATTGCAGAAATGTTAAATATCTTACGAAATATTAGTATTTGTACTAAATAATTTTTCACTATGCATGCGCAAGTTTTTAAACAATTTCATTTGCGGAACTGAATAACCAATAGTATTGAACTACTTATATGAAAGAATACTACTACTAGATACTACTTATATGCATGTAAATTAAAAAAGTTCTAAAATAAAAGCCTTTTATTTTGAGAGAAAAAGCCTTCTAAGGAGCTTTTACTCCCATTTTTATTGTGATTCAGTTAATGGCCAACGATAATACAGTGTTCGTTGATTCTGAATAAATATTGATATCATCTTCCTTTCTTTTGAGAGGAACTGTTCATTCACAACTTTTTCAATTGACACGATATTTATATGGAGTTTTCATATATGCAGCTCAATAATTTTGGCTATTAAATTATGGAAATATATTCTTTTTTTTTTTTAAAGCTAGCAGATGCATAGCTAAAAAATATTTAGTATAAATGCCGATATTTCATAAGATATTGATCGTTTTTCCACTCTGATTGCAGTATGCTGTGCCTAATTTTCCTAAAAATGCGTTTTGCACTGGGTCGTTAGAAATGAAAAAGTGGTATTTATTTTAAAGAAAGCGTTCTATCTCAATGAGTATATATGGTAGCCTCATAAATATTTCTACAGTTCCTCATAATCATATGCTACAGCCAAAACGCATTTCAAGCATTACTTTTTACAGGGTCATGCAAAACATTTATTTACTTTTTAATTTTTTATTGCTCACCTTTTTCTCGTTAGGACAAAACTTTTGCTGTGGTATGATATGTTATTTCTACTAAGTATTACCAGATCTGGCAGATTTTATATTCAATAATTTGAAATAGTGATATTTGATACACATAATAAACGACTCATCTTTGAAGTGATTAGGCAAACGTTCCAATTTAAAATGATTGGTGATTAATAAATAAAATACCTCCAGATCTTCTATTCTCCAAAGTTTCAAGATATATCCAGCAGAATTTTTCCAGATATTATGTCTAAATTTGAAAGTGTCAAAATACTTATTGGTAGATAGTGTAGTAAAGATGTTTCAAGAGATAGGTTTTGGATTGATTTAACATAGTTTCAGAATAATGAAATAAAAATTATGCAATTCAAAAGTAGCATTTTAAAATGCGTTTAATTCATTTCTGAACATTGACTGAAAATCATTATTTTTAATAAAATATTAAACCTTGTATTTTAAAACATTGAATGAAAATCATCGTTTGTTTAAATGACATATTTATTAATATTATATATTTGCAACCATCAGTCTTTAAGTAAAGTTACCATTTAATAATGTTTAATTTCTAATATAATTGTGTGGAAATATTTTTCAAGTGAAATTACTGGAATGTTTTACTTGGGAATGTATTCAAAGTTTGACATAAAAAATAATTAAGTTTTCAAGAAACACCAATGTTATCATAAGTGGACCAATTTCAATGTCATTGAAAAGAGCTAAATATTTCCATATTGCTGTTTTAATAGAAACCGTCATAATGTATATATAATTTTGAATTAACATCACTTGACCATTTGAAATAAATCGGTGCAGCGTGTAAGATTTTTTGCACTTTTTAAATATTGTATCATTCACTTTACTGTGGGATTGATGCAATGCAACATCCAAGTGTGTCACATACATGCTCGATCGCATTTAGGTTAAGAGGCATGTTGCTCTTTCTATACTGCAGTTTTAAACAATATTCCAGAAGGTGAGCTGTATGAAGTGTGACGTTATCGTGCATTAAAAATAAGAGTCACCAATGACTGCAGTTCTCTCTATCTCTCCTTATGAGGTCTCAGTATCTCTCACATTTGTCGATTCCAGTGCAAACCCTCAACCCACCATGTCTAGAATGGGATCCTTCGCGAACGAATGGGCGGTAATTTTGAGTAACTCTTTTCCTCTATACAAAATTTGTCGGGTTTCAAACTCCAGACGCATTAATCGGGACTTGAACAGAATTTGACTCCAATCCCATTTCCTCCAGTCTCAATGTTCAACAGCCTACATTCTTAGGACCGCACGTTGTGTTGATGTCAATATAATACACACCATTACCTTACATGCACGGAGATCATTCTGATGAAGCTCATTTCGAACAGCTTGTTTTGGCACCGTTCATCCAGTTACAAAAGTAGCCACTTTTCAGCTTATTAATACTGCCTGTCCTGTTTCAACGAGTTGTTAAAGAAATATACTGGCCCTCATTTGCGTGGCAGTATATTAACGAACTTGACTTAGTCGAAGAATGACATTCCCTGATCCCTATTACACGGTCTTGAAATGACACTTCTTGCTGCCCTCAACAGCATCCGAATTGAAGTCTCCTGATAAAACGCCCAAAATGAATTCCTGTAAGTCACGTGGCTATGACATTTTCAAGTCACCTTTTCTCAATGTAAAAGCGAAACAATTGAATTTCACAAATCAAAAGTTTTTTTCGAAATCATCAGTTCCTCACTCATCTCCTTCTTCTGGTTTTTTAAGATCATGAATATTGATTTACAAATAAAGTATTATTATTATTATTCAGCACTTTATAGATTTTGTTTTACGTTAGTTATCGGAGTAAATGTTAGCAATGCGTAATTTTGTGAAAACCATGTGTGTATATTTTTTAGAGCAATTTTTTATGTCATAATTTATTCACATTCTTTCTTCGTGGTTCAAGTTCAGAAATATAAGTTTATTTAAATTTTAGTCTTTTCTTTCTATTTTTTTTTTTATTTATTTTTTAATAATTGCATTAGGAACTTTAAATTGCATCAGACGAAACTTTTTAATCTGTTCCGAAAAAACAACTTGCAAATAAATTTATTGCATTAGTCTTAAAACCATATTTTTTCTTAATATGATAATTTTTTATTTAAAATTTTTGAGCATATATGAAAAGAACATTTAAACAATAAATCATAAAATTTTCATTAAAAATTACAGAAAGTTCAGCTGGTGGGACCTGGTTTCTAGAGACTCTTCACACACACACACACAAAAAAAAAATAATAATAGAAAAGAAAGAAAAAAGAAGGCAGATTTTTTTTTTTTTAACTAATGCACCGATCTTATTGAAAATTCACACTTTTTTCATAGTATAATTTACTAATGCTTGAATGAATTTTTTTTTTTTTTCAATTACAACTAATTTTACAAGGCTATGCGTGGGGTAAAATGTACCGAATATTGTACTGTTTCTGCCTACAACTCTGCTAAAAACTTAAATTTCATATTTTTTATTATTGTTATTATTATTATCGTTCGTTTAAGCACTAGTCAATTCACTTTTGAAGTATTTCTCAAAATTTCAGTAAGATCTGTCTCTTAGTTTTTGAGAAATAATGTCCATTAATTTTCTCAAAAGGTCTCTGGAAACCAGAGCCAACCGGTTAAATTTTCCAAAGTTTTTTTAAATATTGCTCTTTCATATGCCTAAAATTTTGGATAATTCTTTTTATTTATTATAGTAAAAAAAAAAAAAAAAAAAAAATCGAGAAAATATTCTTTTTAATCTTCTGAACCTATGTAACCTTTAAATATTCAATGATTGTTTTGCTTTGTAAACGATTCTCTCTAATATTTTCAAATTAAAAGTATAACTAATTATACATATTTAATACTTTGTTAGACAAAATACAATAGAAGAAAAACTGTCGTCAAACTAAACAGTAAGCTTTGAAAAGTATTTTTAATAAGATAAGAGAATAAGACCAACAAAAATATATGTAAAATAGCTTTAAATAAATGAAAAGTATTAATTTTTCATGAACAATAACTGTTTTAAATTTTTCAGAAACAATTAATTTAATTTTTAGCTGTAAAGTATAATATAAAATGTGTTATTAATTTCTAATTGCTTGATTGTTTTCCATTTCTTAATATATCATACACTTAAAACAACTTTTCGTGTATTGATTTAAAATTTTATTACAAAGAGTAATTGATTGCAATTTGTAAAATTGTCGATGCTTAAAAATTATATTCTATAGAGTTACTCCATTGAAACACCGAGTCGTTCATTTTCTCATACTCTCTATTCGTTAATATAACAGAATCTAAATTATTTCCCAATTTTTTTTTTTCCTTTAATTCCAGATACACCCACTTCAGATCTTAACGAAAATTTTGGGATTAAATGAACGGCGAAAAACTTAAGAGAATATTGGAATGAATTTACCGGAGTTGTTTGCAGCTCTGCGATTCTATATCACAGTAATATTAATTGTTAAAAAAAATAAAATCAACCGTTATTTCCTTTATAAATCTAAGTTTACGAAATATTTGTATACAGTTATCAAACAACACTTGCACATCTGTTTTTAATTCTAGTAATCTTAATTTAATACAGTCAAATTAGACATAAATCACAAAACATGTAGTTCTAATTTTTAATATGTTGTTAGAATTAGTTAGAATTGTTGTTAATATTAGTTGTGTAGTATTGTAAATGCTTTGTAACTGTTAAATGCTCTCAGATAATGTTAAAAAAAAAAAAAATCCAACATTTTTTTTTTTTTTTCCTTGGAAGGGACTGCATGCAAATAAAAAGTCTTAATTTTAGGTCTACGAAAAAAATTGAAGAAGAAGAAAGTTCTGAATAATATACTCTTTTTTTTTTTTTTTTTTTTTTACTTTTTAAAATATGTACATCATATTGGTTTAAGCAAGAAAATAGTGTGGTATCTGATTAAATGGATTAAAGGTAATTCACAAATGAATGAACGCAATGAATAAAAAACGTTGGATATATTCAAAAAATTGCTCGAAATTGTTCGATTAAAAAATCTGAAGATATTCATAATTTTTTCAACAAATATATAGATTGCTTTATTAGTGTTTTGCAGTAATTGTATTAATTATTTGTTTTCCTTTGCCTTTTAAATAAAAGATATTAAAAAAAAAAAAAAAAAAAAAACTGAAATATATAGAATAATGCTAGTTCTATATTTTTTAAACAATCTTTTTAATCTTATTTAATTTTATATAATTATTAAAAAAATAATACATTTGTAAAGTACTAATGGTTTAGAATAAGGCAAAAACTTTCTAATATTTTATGTCAACTATTTTTGCAAAACAAGAAATGAATATCATGTACGATTTCCACTAACACAAAAAACTTAATTTTCAGAAAATTTTTATTCAAAATTAACTCATTTCTATTTTTCCACTACATAATCTCACCTGAGATAGATAGCGTAATGAGATAAATTACAAAATTAGTTGTATTTTATGTTATTCCACATTTAGTGTAAATATTATCTATACATACAATTTAAAAACTTCTAAAGAAGAACATGTTTAATTAGTTAATTTGTAAAATAAAAAGTCATATTACGCTAACAAATGTCTATTTTAAATTACAGTAAAGCTCTTTAAAACTAAAGTAATATAATAAGAAGACTTCAACTATATCAGCCAACTCTTATCATTTCAGAAAAGTAACTTAACACATATAGTTGCTCATGCCCAACGAATAGAATACTTTTATTTTTGGAATTAGAGATAAAATTACTTCATATCGGATAAATAAAGACTGACAGGAAGAATTTATTTTCTCTGTAAAAACATTTCAAATAAAATTACTTATTTGCTAAGACGAAAATGTAGGAAACAATGCTTCTTCTGTTTTTTTTTTTGTTTTGTTTTTTTTTTTTAACTGATTTTTTATTCTTTGAAAGAAATCAACATCAGTTACAGTAAAAAGTTTTTCTTAATTTACTTCTAAGCCACTTTTACACATTTCAGGAATGCTGTGAAAATATTTTCAAACTTTTATCTAAACACAGTTTTTTTTTTTTTTTTTTTGATGAATTACATTAGCGAACTAGGGAAAAATGCGTATCTCTTTCACCACCATAAAAATTAGATGCTACTAATTTAAAGTAAAATCATATGAAAAATTCCTAAAAGTAGGTTTTTTAATTAATAAACAATGCATGTCAAAATTCATCAGTTTGATAAAAAAAATTAACAAATTATACTTTTCCCAAGCTACTTTTGGCAGATAAAAGGAAAGCTTATCCTCAATTGTGTCTCTAAATATTCAAAATATATTTTATTTTTATCTATCTATGATAAATTTAATGGAGAAATAATGGACTCTTATTAACATTTCTTCTAAAGCAAAAATAATAATAATAATAATAATAATAATAATAACGAGAAAATAACACCGTCAAAAACAAAATAAATAAATTTTATAAGTATATTGATACACACTGTTAAAGTTTAAAAAAATTAAAGAACTATTTTATTGATGGTAAGAGGTAAATAAAGCTTCACTTACACAGTAGATATAAATATCACATATGAAATATCTCTCTATATAAAAACAGCTAAGAGATTTCCTTGGACTCTATTTGTCTCTATGTGGACGCAAGTTGCCATCAAATTTTCACACTTTAGTTAATTTTAAAAAATCTAATTGTCCAATCGATAAGCTGTTTAATCCGACGGATTCAGAAAAATCGTCCCTTGTATTTAGTACCTTATTAGTAACGAAATTTTGATTATATTTTTTAAAATTAATTAAAATATGAGAATAATAACTTGGTAATAGCTTAAAAATTTGACATTTTAAATTTTTAATTGTTGAGAAAAATTAAAAATGTAAGTTTTTTTTTTTTTTTTTCAGCATAAAATGAAATATGCTTTCACACGAAAAATAAAAAAAAATATTGAATATTAAATTTGCTCATACATATAAAAATAGGAAAATGAAGTAAATAATAATAATAATAAGATACCTCAATTTAAGATTTTTTTTTTTTTTTCGTTTTGTTTAAATAGTATATTTTTGGCACGGATGAATGGCGCTTGGCATAAAAGCTAATTCAGCATTATATTAAAGAGCTTTACTTATCGATAAGAATGATTCAGAAAAATCGCCCCTTTTATTTGGTACTTTATTTGTGATGAAATTTTTATTAGATTTTTTAAAATTAATTAAAGTATGAAAATAATAATCTGGTAATATAGCTTAAAAATTGGATATTTAAAATTTTAATTGTTGCCCCATGAAATATGCTTCCACACGAAAAATAAAAAATTATAAAATATTAAATATGCTCATGCATATGAAAAAATAAAAATATGAAAATGGAGTAAAATAATAATAATAATATACCTCCATTTCAGATTTTTTTCCCCTTTTGTTTAAATAGTATGTTTTTGGCACGGATGAATTGTGCTTGGCATAAAAGCTAATTCAGCATTATATTAAAAAGCTTTACTTATTTATAATCCTGGGTATTTTTTAAAATTTTGATGCTGAAATAGATCGGACATTTTTTACCAAGGACTCCACTTTCGCAATAGCCACTTTAAGCCAAGTAGCGCATCAAAAATATAAATAAATTATAAAATATTGAAAAAAATAATAGGTAAGAGTAAAGAAAAGAGAAAGAAACAGAAAAAATAATCACATAAAATATGTATTTATGTCTAAAGTGGCGATAAAATTTCAAAAGTCGCGAAGGGGAGCTATATTAAGGGGACGGTGGACATTACAAAACTTTTTTTTTAATTATAGCCACAAATTTATAAAAATTCATATTTTTATATATGGACTCATATCCCTATCAATGTCCTAAATTTTTTTTTTTTTTAATTTTAAAATATTTAAAATTTTTAATTTTTTTTTTAAAATGCTCCGGGCGTTCCAATTTTTAACATTTTTTCCCATTTTTTCAAAATTATTAATTACAAACTCATTTTTAAGAAAAGTTAGTATTAATTGGATGAATTCATTGAAAAACTCTATTTTTAATGAATTTTTTTTGCATAATATATCAATTTTCGATGAAAATTTCTTGTTTTTCCATAGCAAAATCTAATTAAAAAAAAAAAAAAAAAATGGACAAATCCTAAAATCAATACTAATAACTATTCTAATGTGTAACAAGAATTGTTGATATGAATTTCATAAATTTTAATTAAAAACTGAGACGCCCGGAGCATTTCATAGAATGAAATATGAATGATTGCCACTTCTTTGTTTACATTTCAGAGGGCATTTAAATGGCCCTTTAATTTTTTTAAACGTCTATAACTTTGGAAATTATTAACTTAGAAACATCCCATTGGTCGCATACTGTGCAGAATTAATCAGAGAAGATTAATATAAGAAAAACGAAATTTCGATTTTTTTCTCGATTTTCATGAATTTCAAGGTCCACCATCCCCTTAAGGCTGTACCATGATCAGGTTTACATATTTCATTATTTATTTTTTTATATACCAACTACTATTAACTAACTCAACTACTATTATAACCCCAAAAATTGTTTCATGCGATAGACGTAACCGATCATAGAACAATGTAATATTACATTTGGCGCGAAATTGTCATTTTATGGTTGATCGAATAAATCAAATAAATATAGAAAATAACGCGAAAGAATATATTATGTACACCACGTATAGTGTTGTTCATATGTAACTGGGATTCAAATATAAAATTGCTACTTCAATTTTTTCGCTACAGTCCCTTTTGAAAGTGTTATCTGATAAGCACCCAAATGGAAGCCCACTGGTAAGCTATTGTCACAGACAATAGACGCAGGCACCCGAGAGTCTGCGAATGAGTGGGTCATGCCGAAGGCAGCGGGGAACCAAAGCGGGCTTTAGAGCAATTTCATGATTTCATGATTTATTTATTTATTTTATATATATTATTATTTATTTATTTTATATATATTATTATTTATTTATTTATTTTATATATATTATTATTTATTTATTTATTTTATAAAGCGATATAGAAAAAAGTTTCCTTTAAATATAGTGACCAGAGATGTGGGCAAAGCCTTTGTTGATTCACTACCTTGATTGATTTTATAAATTTTAAAATAATTTCATTAACAAACTTTGATCTATTGGCACGCAAGCAGCATCTGGCCGAGTTTTGTACATTTCGAGTTTGATTTAAATTTTTTTCCCGCATTGAGAATTTGGTTCGTTCCCAAACCGGGGCTTTTCTAGTTATATATAAAACATGATTCAAGAAATAACTACATAAAAAAAAATGTAGAAAAGAAAAAAAAAAGAATGATTTACTACACTTACCCTATTCTTACAAAGTACCTAAAATGCAGTTCACAAAAAACATTTTTTTTTTTTCTTAATTTTCAATTTATTTAAAAGAATGTTTCTTCTACAAAACTTCCTATTATGAATTTTTTAAACAAGAAAGATACAGTTTCTTATTTCAATAAATTTTATTAAAAACATACATAAATTTCCATTTTTAAATATTAATGATAATTTCTTGTAATTGGTTTTAATTGATTTATGCTTTGAAAGTAGTTTAAAATTTTTGGTATTTAAAAGACAATATATTTGATTTATAATTATTATTATTTGTTTTTAAGTGCATTATTTTCTGTAAATTGAACAGAATTTAAAGACAAATTGCTTGCATATTTTAGAGAATTTTACATCACTATAATACCATAATGCTTTAAATTGATTTAAGAACATACCTTATTATGCAAGATTATTTCTCCAATTTCATTAGAAATCTATCCAGGGAAGGTAATCTCCCGAATAAAGGCTAGATGTGAAAAATTCCCTTCCGTTACTTAGATGCAATTGATATTAAAGATTTTAGCGGAATTACTTATCCTCACTCTCCGAATTTCCAGATGAGATCCGAACATCAGATAAATGAAGAATATTAAATAGCCTTAAAACTGGTTTATTATTTTTTTTTCTCTACTTCTTTAATAATGGTTCCTATGCAAAGGGTTATTGATTCGAGCTTCAGATTGATGCATTCAACATGCATACAATAATGGATTCATGTTTTAATACAAACTGTATAACACTATCTTAAAAGAATACAATCTAGCAAAGTTCTTCCTGTTCATTTTGCTACGGCACATGTCCAAATGTTCTCTTAAAGAAGAGATTCTAAAATTACTCGTGTGGTGCTGTCTTGGGTAAAGATGAAAATTAAATAAGAAGTGGTAAATGAAAATTTCGAAATTGTACTGAAAATATAGCGATATATTAGTAGATATTAATTTTGTTAGAAAAATCTTCGTGAGTTAATAATAAACATGAATTCGGAATAAAATGTCTGATAAGTCCCATATAAATGAAATGAACTCAGAATTGTATAATTTTCTGGAGAAAGTGTGCTTTTAAGGGATTGTTTTATTCGTCGATAATGCTCAACAAAAGTTTCAGTAACGTCGAAGAGTTACAATATTTTTATTCGTGTAGGGAGGCGGAACTTTTTTGGGGCTTTCCATTAAAATCTGAAATATTGTTGGGAAATTTTGTAAAATTGCTTTGAAAACAAATGACAGCTGGCGTTAACGCAAATGCATATATACATATATTTTTTCAATGGAGGTGGTGATTCGAAATCATTCCTTAACCTTATCGATATTTGTAACGAATAAGTGTGAAATTTATCCTCACTTTGATTGGATTCTAACTATTTTACCTCCCTTACAGCACAAAATGATTCAGTTATGTTACAAAAAGCTTGCAATCTTTCATCATCGTAACACATTTTAGAGTGTTCTCGGATATGTTTCTGAAACATTCAGCCTTTTTCGATCTTTTGTCTGTTAAGTGATTGAAACCTTTTTGTTATGTTTCTGATTTTTTGTTACGTTTCTACGTTTATGAAAGAAAACTAATCTGAAAGAAAACTAAGTATTTCGAAACATTTATAAAATATTGACAATGTTTCGCAGTTTTATGATTAAGTTTCTGGAACATTTTGTACTGTTGGCGCCGATTCTTGTAAATTTCGTTTTATCGAAGTTAGATCAGTCTGTTAGACATAGGTGAGAGCTCAGTTTAGAAAATACGAAAACTATTCCTTATTTAACCCTTTGTATCCTACCGGGACTTTAAAGTCCCATAAAAAATATCGGGATTTTTAAGTCTCAACATTAAAAAAAAAAAAAAAAAAAAAAAAAAAAAAAAAAGTAGCTGTTTTCTAAATTTAATAAGAGATGTTTCTCATGCATAAAGAAATATAATAAAAAGTTTCAAACTATTTTCCCAAAAATAAGGTGATTTTAAATATAAAGGGTTAAACTATTTTCGCGCCTTTAATGAAAATGAAGCTTTTCAAAATTCTTCGATAGCAAGTAAATGTTTCGAAACTTTTCATTTGTCACTTCTCATTATTTGGTCGACATTTACAGGATAGGAGCAAAAACCTGATTAAATTTGACTGAATTCGAAATAGCTCATATTTTTATAATCATTAAAAGTGCTTGTTGTCAATTGAGTTACTGCTTCCCTTCTGAATCTCTGTCTGTAGACCCTTTCATGGCCACACATTCAAAATTTCTAACTAGCTGACATCAATTCAAAATCACAGGTGAAATGAACTTGTTAATGGGAGCCAGCACTCATGGCCATTTGATTTGATACTTCCAGGCACTCATGAGAACCTACAACCATATCTAGATCACTTAGGTTTCTACTCACTGGCCCAGTTACATTAAATGCACCCCAATATCATAAGTGAGCCCTAATCTGCCAAAATTGGAAGTTGAGAGATTTTAACAGAGCCTCTGAGAGATCTTATGAAGAAAAAAACTTCTTTTTCAAGTTCTACTACCCGCATTGCTGAAGACGTCATTAAATTAGCGCTACAACTTGAAATTTAACATTATATTAAACCGGCTGATTCAAATAAAAATGAAAAAATATGTTATTGACCGTAGCACTATGCAGTTTTAACTGAAATGCACAAATTTTTTTTTATATAGAAAAAATATTAATTACATTTTTTTACTAATCGACGGCGCTGTATTCGCAGTATCCTATCCCATTTTAAACAGATCCCCTTCTCTTACTAGGCCATATTACTCATTATTCTGACTTTTGTGTGTTGCATATGATTTCAAATCATAGCGAATATCTAAATATTTCTTGCTTATTACAGTAATTATTTGTTAAAGAGAAAATCTAGATATTGTAAAACGATAAAGCATTGTTAGTTAAGCTTTATTATGAGAATTCCCAATGTGTTAAGTCTGAAGCGCTCATTCTAATGAATGTCACACTGAGCATGTAGAGTGGTAATTGCGTTCTTCAATGCACTGTAAAAGTGTCATTTTGCAATGAAAGCGCCGCTTGAGAAGGAAAAATTAATTTGGCAACAAATCTTTTCTAACTACACTGTAAATACAAGTGTCTGAAATTCAGACACAATTGTGTCTGAAACGGGTGTTTAATTTTAAGATGCTAAAAAGTGTCTTAAAAGGCACATCGTTTCACACTCGAAACGTCTGAAATTCCGCCATCTTTGATCCTGTCTGAAGTGAATATTTTTCATAAATAAATAAATAAAAAGATGCGTTTTATACTGTTTACCTGTGAGAAATAGATTTTAGAATCACCTAGAGCATAGAATATATATATTAATAATTTTTACAATAACAGTCCCCGGCGGGAATCGAACTGACAACCAATGGATTCAAAGTCGAGTGTCTTCCCAATCAAGCTATCGGTGCTCACACGGTACTGTGCTTGTATAACGAAATATATTCTAGTATCCGTAAAACAAATTGAAGTTTTATGTCTTTGCAATAAAACTGTCCATAAGAAGTAAAGCTTAATACATATTATCTTAAATTTCATGTGTAGAGGTTTAGAGTTTTTTTTTTTTTTTTTGTAAAATGCGTAATAAATATGAAAAAATAGTAGCCTATGGATTTTAAACGATTTTTTTTTTTTAACTGGTATTTGCAAGAAAACAAACTATATACATGAAACCAAAAAAAAAAAAAAAAAGCTCTTTTACATTTTGAAGTGTAGGGAAAAATAAAATAATTTTTAAAACGCGAAAAAAAAATCAATTATGCACAAATTGTTTAAGATTGTTTAGCTACGAATTCGCTTTCTTAGCTACAAGTTACATGCTTCGTTTATCTTAATATTTTTTTGATTTATTACATGTGAGAATTTTAAATAAAAATTAACTTTGTTTTTTAATTTTTAACAGAATAAGATCCGTGTCTAAGTATCTTAAATAAGTTAACTACTTATATTACATAAAATAATGTCAAATTTATTTGTTTAAAAAAATGTTAAAACAGGATATGCATGCTGCTTAAAGTAGATTCCATATGGAAAATTTGTTAAGTAATACAAATGTCTGAATTTCTAAGTGTCTGAAATTTGTAATGTCTGAATTTTTAAGTGCATAAATTGTAAAATGTCTGAAATTTTATGTGTCTGAAAATGTTATATGTCTTAATTTCAGACATATCGACCTTATTCAGACACTTATCTGAGCTCATTTATAAAAAAGACACTTACGTAAGACAATACGTGTCTTAATTTAAGACAGCACATGCGTCTGAAATTTTGCATGCGTAAGTGTTTAAGACATTTATGTGTCTGAATTGACATTTCAGACACACTTCTGTCTGAATTTAAGACGCTTCTATTTACAGTGTAAAAAAGTCTCTCTGTGCCTTTTAAGGAAAACAGCATAGTCCTATGGTAAATACTTTTTTTTAACTTTGCTGTGACTTATGTATCACCCGGTGTGTTAAAGGTGTAGTTGTTATAACAATATCTGTTTTTGCTAAGTATTGATTATAAAAGTAAAATTGTAATTTATTTCGCAAAAAAAAAAATATATCCACAAAAAAAAAAAAAAAAAAAAAAAAAAAAAAAATCTCTGGACAACCTTAATGAATCGGGAGCGTGATTGCCTTTTGACGGAATGATCCTTGTTTGAATCCTATTTCTGGTGGAGTAGGTTATTGATTGGAACTTTTATTTAAACATTTTTAATATTTTATTTGAGTTTCGGTAGATAAAGACATCCCCTCATTTTTTTTAATTCAAGAAAAACGTGATCAGTAGTCGCTATCTTATGCCAAAAATAAAAAATAAAAATAAGTTGTGAAGCATGGCGTTATTTCAAGCACTTCAGGTTTAAAAAATGTCACACACTTCAAGTGTCTGGAATCTTTAATTTTTCTTTTAAAAATCAATCATTCATTTGAGGCATTTTTGGTCTGAATTTTAGACAGAGTGTAAACATTACTTAAAATATAAAATTACTAAAAAAGAAAACATTCCATTACGGAAGAATAGCATTCAAAAAGAATATTTTTTAAAGATAAAATAATTAGAAATAAATATAACGAAAAGTAAGAACAGAATGAACTTTTTCTATTAATTAAATAGAATATTATTGAAAAAAAAGTAGCCGTTTAAATATATTTTGTCAAATTTCTATTTCCTTTAACAGTTTTCTACCAAAAAATAAAAGTAAAATGATAAATTTTTGCTAAAATAATCGACACCTTTCTTCCATGTAAATAAAGTGCTTGAAATTTAGCAAGAAAAGTTTTACTAGTTCAAACGATTACATTATATAAATGGAAAAAAACTGTGTTTTTTAGGAATACGTAAATGACTGGTTTTAGTTATAATAAAAAAATCCTTTTCTTGACTTGTTTCAAAAATATATACATGTTTATACACATCTTATTTACAAAATTATGTTCACTTTTCAAGTAACTTTTATTAGTTTCCCATTATACTATTGGTATGGGGAACTTGGGCAATCTGGAAATTTTCCGACTTTGGTTTCTTTTTATGTTTCAATACCCTTTAAGATGTGAAAAATTCGTGTCAGTTTGTTAGTGTATTAGTTTGTTTGTGTATAAGTTTGTTTTTCTGCGTACACAATATCTCTAGAACAAATAATCTCCGAGAGGTCGACCCATTTTAACCCTGCTGTTTTGTTCCGGTCTACATAATTCTTTTTAAAAAGTTTAGAAATAGTTTCGACCCATTTTGTGACTTTGTTAGTGTGGGACATGTATGATTTTTATTTTATTTATAGAATTTTATTATATTTTTTAAAATGGTACAAATGGAAGTAGGAACAGAGCAGCAGGGTTAAAATATTATCTATGACACTGGTAATTACTCTATTTGTTTTCAGATTCCTAATGTGGAAACTTCGTTTGTTATTGGAAATTTACGATTACATTAACATTTAAGAATAGAGGATCATTTCGTATAAACGTGCATTATGTAGATTATTTTCATCGTAAAGATATTGGGCCGGTTTCAAAATGTAACACTAGTCGATTTTTTTTTTTTTTTTTTTTTTTTTTTTTTGGGGGGGGGGGGGGTAACAGAAATGAAATTAACTTTTTTTAATTAATTTTGAAGTGCAAAATTAAAAAATAATAGTGAAAAATCTGCAACACGTACAGTTTTTTTTTAATATGATTATTTAATCTGTACTGGAAGCAATGTACAAAAATGTTTAGAAGACGTGCATTATTACTATCAATATTATTAATTTAGCATGCGATACTGTTAATATGGAGGTAATATACGTATTGTAGACTAAGTAGAACATAAAAACATGGAAAATACACTAAATGATTGAATTGTTATTATTTGTTATTTTAAAATCAAAATACAAAAAATAGGCTTTTTTACATCTTGTGTTAAATGCCTACCTTGTGATTTTAATATGAATTTGAATAGTTCACAAATAGAGCAAAATGTATCGGGTACGGTTTTTGCAAGTTCTATACTGAAAACTTGCCATTTTGAACATAAAATTTTAACGATAAAACAGCCCAATCATACTTAACAAGGAATATCTGTTAACTAGGATAACAGAAAAAAAAAAAAAAAAAGATAAGTAACGAATACAGGGTCGCCAAACAGGGGTTTCCAGCAGAGAGGATGGCCAGGAGGCAGGGTTGATACCACGAAAGGTTACCATGTGTGATACAGTCGGCAACAAAAGTGTCCGAGCACTAGCAATAATCCCTGTCTAAAAAAAGTACACTTAATACTGCTTTGTTAAATAAATCCTTGTCGAGTCATGCTCTTAGTCAGTCTAAAAACATGATTAGACAAGAATTTATTTAACAATATAGAATTAAATGTACTTTTTTTATATCGGAATTATTGGCTAGTGCTCGGATAATTTGCTGTCGACAGTATTGTAAAAATCATAAAAAAAATAGTGAAATTTGCCATTTTCTGGTACTTTAATAATAAAAAAAATTTGGAACAAACATGGTTGCCGGGACTCTGGGTTGCCAGCAGGAAGGGTTACCACCTGTGATACTGTGAAAATGATAAAGAAATCGTGAAAATTGCCGTTTTCTGATACTCTAACAGAAAAATGGGACATTTTTACTTGCAGATATTTAAATAAAAATTGGAATTAATAATAATAATAATTTGACCGAACCACTGAAGACCAGTGTAATCTATGATACTGGTATGAACATCATTAATTCTTAACAATCTACTTTGAAGGTATTCAATATTTACGATTTTCTTAACATGAGAGAATAGACCAAATTTTCTCTATTATGAGACTTATTTTCATCGGAAAAATTTTGAACGTCATTAATAGTAAGTATTCTATTTTGAAAACTTCGTTCGTAACTCAAAATTTTCAATTTTCATAAGAGATCTAAGAAGTTTTAACCTTAAAAAAATTGCCTTTTTAAATTATATGTGTGTGTGTGTTGAAATAAAAACAACTTTAAAGCACCAAAATGTTAAATATTATTCATATTTCAACATATATATATATATATTTAAGGTTGTTCCTAGTCAATGTTTAATTAAAGTCCCTAGACTGTTCAACGTGGCAGAATAGGACAATACTTTACATAGACTTAGATTATGGAGATTAGTGATTTTAAATACTATGGAGTTTCAAGAAAACTGAAATATGAAACGAATCCTAATAAAATGAAACAACTAATAAATGAGAAATTTGAATTTTAAATAATAAAGAGGTAAATAAAATCTATCGAAGCTGAATTAAGGTCTGTGACCGTGACGTCTGTTAAAAGCCAAGTACAAATTGATGAGAATATACTATACTTGATACAATATACCAACTAGTTTTTATTTTGAAAACTGTAAAATAACGTTTTAAACTGACAAAATTTTACAATATCAACATAATTCCTTATTAAGTTTAAGAGATATCAGATTTTTAAAAAAAATCTTACACAAGCAGATTAATAGAAATTTAAATATTAATTTTCTAAACTAAAATAATTGAGTAAATATTGATATAGCCTGATTAATCTAAGAGAAAATAATTTCCCGTACATAAAGCCTGTTAAAAAAATGAAATTGTTAGTAATCTGAAAATGCTATTTGTTTATAAATTCTAATAAATAATTAAAGTATTTTTTAAAAACGCATATCTTTCTTCATCGTAAAAGTTGACATGGATTTTCAGATCTGTTGCAAAATCAAGTAAAATGATATTTTTAATAGAAAAAAAAATTCCATTTAAAGTTAATTTTTTACTCATTTAAAATATGGTTTACATATAAGTGTTTAAAAAAGTACTTTAATTATTTTTTATGTAGAATTAAATGCCTCTGCTCAAATAAATATACAATTAAAAACATGAAAAATTTTATGTATCTGCAAGCTGAACTCTGTAAATTTCCTAAATATCAAAAAATAAATTTCAGTTCTTATTTTTGGTGCATTATCTTCTGTGTAATATAATTTATAAATTCTTATAATTCTGAGTTGTATTAAACACCAAAAAATCGATAAAATTTACTGATATATATATATATATATATCACGGAATATGTTTATATGTTTTTAGCATTATTAAAAATTGTAACTTCGTTTATTTATCGATAAAAATAAATCAACATAATTAAATATATTTGGATTTTTGTGTGACAAAACCTCAAGTATTTTTCTAAATAATTTTTGTTCTCATTTTCATACAAAAAGAAAAAAAACCTTAATATTTGAAACTTTATTTACAAATACAAGTCTAATTCCTAAAAATATAACTTATTCACATCTATTGCAAGAAAAAGTTTGTCTGAAATGATATTTCAAAAATTAATTTTTATAAAATGCAAAAAATTTTTCACGAATTATGAAAAATAATTCTCTTTAGAACTTCTGAATAGAAAAAATAATCTTTTGCATCGCAGTATCTGAAGATTATTAAAATTTAATTTTTGAAATACAAACAGAATAAAATTAAGCATGTTTATTATTATTATTAACACAATTTTAAAATTTGCACACACACACATATATCACTAAAGGAACCATTAAAATGAAAAAAAGAATTATTAAAGTAATATATAAAATTCTGACACCCATTAGAATATATTGTTTGTTTTCGTTAGCTGTGACCCTGCTCACCTATGCGCATGCGTGAGGTCTGCATTGATTTTGTTAAAATAGGGTAGAAGCGTAGAAGATGAGAGAATGTTTACATTTTACGAGTGAGAGATAAGTTGCGGTTTCTTTTTTCTTTTTTTTTTCTTTTCAGGACATTATTGAATTTTGAGGCGATACTTCTTCGTTATATTCGTATAAAGGCAAAATGCTGATTTTTCCCCCTTGTAATTTTTAAATAAGTGTAGAAGATCAGTTTTATTCTTCGATGCAAAATAAAATCCGTAAACTTAAAAGTAAATGCCTGTTTTCTTTCTTCTTCTTCTTTTTTTTTTTTTTCAGTTAAAATTATAAGGTAAAAAGGTAAAATAAATATTGAAGACTCATAAAAAGAAAACGAACACGTGTAGAACGAAAAGCGCATTTGGCTAAGTGCCCATCTCATTCAACGCATCACCCCTTTTCCGAGTAGGATCGTTCCGCGAGAGGTAGACATGGTTTACGAAAACGGACAGTACATAGTGTTATGAAAACATTGACATTTTTGTGTGAGGTAACTGATTCGTAAGTAAACAAACAGGTGCTACTTTAACCACAAACGTCATGATAATAGGATTAAATATACCGCCGAACAAATCTAAGAGTTTTTCCAGTAACAGCAAATTGATAGCTTAGAGTTTAATCGAGCACAGATGACCTACTTTTGTTCTCTTTGCCGAAAATGAGAGTTGAAAAACGATTAATTCGTTTCAAATTGAGAAACGATTTACTAATTCTGGTTATTCTGAAACAAAATTTTCAGCCAAATTTCAACGTTAATCTCGCCAAGTCGCTGATTTTAGTCTTGGTATCGATTTGGGTGCTTTAGCGCCGAATTTGGAGACTTGGCAAAAATTTGTAGTTTAGAATTGCCAAAGTTTGGAAGCTCTAACTTAAATAAGAACAGAATTCTAGAATTTTCCTGAAAGATTCATTTGTTTATAGCGCTGAACTACATTCTTCGAAAATTCTTTAAATGACAAACGAGACTAAAATAAAATGAAGTGCATTCGTCGACTAGAATCTTCTTATATATTAAGAATTACTTTGTACACTCAAAATGCCGGCAACTTTCATAACAGTATCATTACGTGCTCTATCTACGTGCTGAATATTCATAAAAGTTCATTTGACAACTTTGATAATAGTATCATTACGGGCTCTATCATTAGCTTATTTTGAAATCTCTATCATATATAATGGCCAAAACCTTCTAATACTTGCTCATTATGAATAGAAAAATATCTCCAAAACGGAAAGACCGTAAAGGGAGGTTATTACAAACCTATATACCAATTTGCCAGGTTCTACGTCTAACCGTTTTTGAGTTATGCGAGATACATACACATACAGAATGTGTAATGTCGCTGATATCTCAAAAATGAGAGTTTGTATTAAGACGCAACTTACAGGTGTAGAACTAAACATCATGACAGTCACACATATAAATTTGCAACATTCTACGACGATTCGTTTTTGAGCAATGCGAGATAAAATCAACTTCGCAAATTGGGATTACAGTACTTCCTTTCTTCCTTATACTTTGTGTAAGGAAGTAATAAAGATGATTATATAGACATTTTTCATAGATAAATACTTTACTATTTCTGAGTTATAGAGTTGTATGAAATATGTCTTACAGTCACAGTTAAGCCTTATTAGGTTGTTGATATCCTTCGCTTATAACAAACGAGTTAAACACGTGACTTTGTGTGTGTGTGTGTGTGTGTGTGTGTGTGTATGTAACATGTGTTGGATTTCTCGGAAACGGCTCTGAATATTTTGATAAATATTTGTGGGTTAAGGGTGTTTTAGTGTGAAAAATTGATTGGACTTCTCATCGACAGGAAAAATCGCGTTCGCTATTATTCCTTCATCCACCGTTCGCAATATATGGAAGAAATTAGATTTACTCAGAAATACACTCCTTCTCATATTTATAAGGACACTTTATGTTTTGAAATAACTAATGTAAAAATAATTGTGAACAAGATTTATACTAAGTGCACTTAATATATCTAATACTCTAAAAACCAAAACTGCTATAATTTTTTTAATATGAAACAAAATTAATAAAAAATAATTTTTCTCCACGTTTTCAGATGTTCATAATTATAGGGACAATCAAGATTTTTTCGTTTTATTTAACTTACTAGCGGATAAATTACAGTTGACATGCGAATTTGTTAACTACTGGGCTAGATTAATTCATATATGAGCCTTCAATTTTTCTTGGACGGACATTACTGATAATTCCTCGAAAAAAAAGAACGTTCATGTAGTGAAGTATGATAAATGTGTTTTTTACGTGGAAGGATAATTTCAATCCGCCGTATTTCTAATGAAATTCGAAGATCTAAAATTGCTGAAGGAAATGTGATCAAAAGTTGAACTGCTGGTTCGATAGGAGAGAGATATGATGCAAAATCAGAGTTGTTTTACAGAGATCGAAGACTCATAATTACTCTTACTGTTCTACTCATAAGGAGTGCTGCTGAATTTGCTCGTAATTTTTAACGAAAGGTTGGGGTCCACAATTATGCATGTTTAAAATAATTAATATGTTAAAATGAATAAAAAACCTGTAATAATCAATAAACATTTAATGGGGGAAAGAACGTCTGCGTTAAAGTTGAATAAAGACAATATTAAATTGTAAAATGTTGCATTTTCGGATGAAAAACATTTTATTCTTGATTAACCAAATGGTTTTAACTGTTACTGGCACGATCTGTAGATAGCGAAAGACAGAGCAGATTTTTTAAAGGCAGATATGAATCGGGCATTTTAACCCGTTAGTAGTCGCTATCAACAGCGCCACCTATTACAGATTGCGAACTTTATTTAACTGTCATCAATAATTTTAAGAAGTGATGTGATCGACGTTAAATCGATTTCATTCGCGTTTTATGTATATCAAATGCCACTTCTAAAAATTTTTGGTGGCTATTGAATAAAAAAATCTGGAAAAACTGAAGTATGGGCGGCAAATCGACCAACTAGCGACTACTAACGGGTTAAAGGTGGATGTGTGGTGCTCTGGGGAGCTGTTTCTACTGAAGGCAGAATGAATTTAGTAATTTTTTCTATTATTATGAATATCAAGAGAATATCCGCAAATTTTAAACGTCGAATTCTCAGATTTTTGTTAGATTTTGCGGGGTAATAATATTTTTTTCAACAAGACTTACATTTTTGCTCTACCTCTAGAGCAATAGGAAATAGTTTGAAGAAAGAAACTTCTGTATTATTGCCTTTCCCGTGGCCTAAAAGTTGAAAAAAACCTTAACTTATCATATTAGAAAAATGCATGCAAGTGGAAAGCAATTTTAAATTGTTTAAATGTATTCAGAATATCATCTATGCTGTATGAAATGGTATTGAAACTGAATATTTAAAAAAAATGTGTGTATATATATACCAGGGAGAATGTCTGACTGTTTCACCCTAAAAAGAGACCCCATAAAATATTAATTTAAAGAATAACTGAAAAGAAATACCAAGATTCGAGCTGTCCTTATAAATGTGAACACCTGAAAAATCATGGTTTTTGACCGTATTTAAAGATTTTTAAGATAGAAAAACGATAAAACTTTTTAAATATCGTCTATTAATGAAACTCAAATTAATATAGAAATATATTTGTTTGAGTAATAGTGTTCAGTGTTTAGTTAATATAGAAAAACGGATGTCCTTATAATTATGAGAACCAGTGTATGTAACGATTTTTAAGAAAGTTTTGGGTCAAAGATTTTTTAATATGAAAAATTTATTATATTTATCCTTATGTTGAGAAAAATTTGTTCCCCTTCATCAGCTGTTTGCAACATATGGCAGAGATTGTGCTTACTCTTACTTATTTAAAATTCCTAATGAAAGTGTGTGTTAAGGGTTTTTGGTGTAAAAAATCAATTCAACTTTTACTCAACTTAAGAGAAATCCGCATTCGATGCTAACTTTTCAACCGCAATTAACTACAGTCTGTCAAAAAATTAAATGAACACTAAACCTTTCTCAGAATTCATAAAGAATAATTCTAATTTTTTGACAGACAAAAAAGGAAACATTAAAAATATTATTTTTACGTTAAAATCAAGGATATTGTTTTTCTAAATTGTAAACATTTTGCAAATCTGAGACTATGTTTCAATGATAACTATTTTTTTATGTCAGAAAAGAAATAGCGAAATTTCAAATTTCAAATTTTTAAGCTTTTTAAAGATTTTTTAAGTTTTTTTTTAATATTGACTCATTCTTTGGTATTCTGAGAAAGGTTTCATGTACAGTTAATTATTTGACTGACTGTACATATGGCTGAAATGAGGTTTACTCATAAATTTATATAACGATTTCGATGAAAAATTGGGGTTAAGAGGTTTTTGGCGTGAAAAATCAACTGGAGACTTACCTACAGGAAAATATTTCACCCGTTGCAAAATATATGGAAGAGACTTTGTTTTCCTAGAAATTATGTACTTAAATTATTAATAAAAATCTAGATTTAGAGGCTTTTTGAATCTACAATTGAATTTGAATTTCCCTCGTCATCAAAACAATTACCGGTCACTGAAACCAACACTTTGCCCTGTTAAAAAATGGTGTAAATTTAGTTTTCTTTGAAATTACTCGAATGATTTTCATAAAATTTTAGAGTTTGTGCATTTTTGAGATGACATTTTGATTTCAATTGATGGCATTTCGTTCGATTCTCCCTTTCGACGTTGTCCTTGTATTCTGACTAATTAGCACTCATTGATAACTCTCATTACATCGCAGAAACTAGGATTATTATTATTATTATTATTATTATTGCATGAACTATTATAAAAAGGTTTAGACGTGTTTTCGAGGTGAAAAACCAATCTGACTTATTCTCTTCTTTTAGAATATAACCCATGTTTTCCCTAGAACGAAATACTGCAGAAACCTAGTTTTCTAAGAAAGTGCTTGAACGATTTTGATAAAAAATTATAGAGTTTCGAAATGAAGATTTGTTCACCAGTTACAAACATGTAACAGGTGCAAACATGTTAACCCTGCCAAGAGATATTATGTGAGAAATGTTTGTGAGTAATCACCAGTATGACTTAGTGGTAGCGCATCCGCACGTTAAGCGGAATGCCAGGGTTCGATTCACGGCTCTGGCCTTTTTTACATAAGAAAACTAAGAAAAACCATAAGAAAAATGATTGCTTTTCGAAATTCAAATGCACCTGCGGAATGAAGCACAACAGATTATTATGTTTTTCTTCTGGCGCCAAAACTCCGGTTCCAGACTCTGATGAAATAAATTCATCCAAATTACCAGATATAGACAAAAAAGTTGCGCAATTAAATGCTTCTGTTTTGAGTAATAATAGCAGATATTTAAAAGAAAATAGAAAAAGTATTCTGTTTTCTACAGCTTATATTTATGTTCAGTGTGAAAATAAAAAAAAGAATAAAAATAAGATGCGTTCTGCAGGGATGGAACACGGGCGCAGAATTCATACCACTATCAATGTACGAAAATTTTCTACTTCTTATATCAACGATATTATAGGTAGAAAAATTTCTTAAACGGATTCCGGTATGAATTCTGCGCCCGTGTTCCATTCCTGGTTCTGGATTCCGCTTCAAATGTGTGCGTATTAACTGAAAAGATGAGTGAATGTTTAGGAATTAAAAGAGAAAAAATAAAAACTCCAGTTTCAGGATTGAATGGATTGACCCAAAATATTAAGTGGAAATTAGATACCTTTATTTCAAATGAAGATTGTTCTTTTGGTGAACCAGTAGAATTTTTGATTGTAGATAAAATAACAGGGCTTACACCATGCAATAAATTAAACATTTCAGAAATAAAAATTCCAGAATTTTTGAACCTAATGAAATAGACATTTTTGAACCTAATGAAATAGAAGCGTTAATCAGTGCAGATATATTATTCAAAGTTTTAAAGGATAATACTTATAAAATAAATGACGATTTGCTTTTTAAGAAAACTGAATTTGGATGGCTAGCGTGTGGAAAGGTTGAAGAAACAGAACTGAATAATTCGAAACAGTGTTTCGTTTTGTCAAACGATTCCCTTCGTAGCACTCTTAAGCTCTTTTTCGATATAGAGAGCATTGGAATAAGAGACGATCCAATTCAAAAAGAAAGTGATAAAGCTATAGAAATTTTTAATGAAACGATTCAGTTTAAAAACAAACGCTACGTTGTACACTTGCCTTTAGAAGACCCTATAATGATCTTTCCGATAATTACACGTTAGCGAAGCAACGATTTTTAAGTTTATGGAGACGTTTTAAATATGATAGAGAATTATATGAACAGTATAGAGAGATTATTCGTGATTACGTAAATCAAAAAATAATATAAATAGTTGAGCCCAGTACAGCAGAAAATAATTTAAACAAACCTATTTATTATTTGCCTCATCAGGCAGTAAGAAAGGAAGGTCGCTTAACATCCAAAACAAGAATCGTATTTCATGCAGGGAGTTATCAAAATAATCAGCTGTCACTGAATGATTGCCTATGGCAGGGAATAAATTTAAATCCGAAACTTTTGGATGTTTTAATTAATTTTAGATTAAACAAAATAGCATTTTGTTCTGATATTAAACTAGCCTTTCTACAAATCTGTCTCGCTGATGAACATAAAGACGCTGTTCGTTTTTTCTGGAGTGATGAAGAACCGCATGCACATAAAAAAAACCCAAATTACAGATTTATCGTTTCAATCGAGTTAATTTTGAGGTGTGTTCAAGTCCATTCTTACTCGCTGCTACTATTAGACATCACATTGAGAAGTATAGAGAAGAATTTCCCGCTACTGTTCGACTTTTAGATAAATGTTTTTACGTAGATGACTTAATTTCTGGAGGTAATGATTTTAACGAAGCACTTGAATTATCACGAAGTGCAAAATATATTATGGAAGCCGCAGGAATGTCCCTTAGAAAATGGATAAGCAACGATACCGAATTAACAGAGCAGTGGAAAAGCGAAAAATTTGATGCATACCCTGTAGAATCTACCAGCAGCTTAGGTATAAACCAGACAAAGATCTTGGGACTATCTTGGGACACTAGTAAAGATAATTTAATTGTAGATATCAAAAGTTTGTTGAACTTTATATTCATAAATAAAATTACAAAACGTACCATTCTTCAAGCCATAGGGAGAATTTTCGCCCCCTTGAGGTTAATTTCTCCATTCACTGTCAGGGCAAAATTTATCATTCAAGATATCTGGACAACTAAAACCAAATGGGATGAATCATTATAACCAAATATCGAAAAAGAGTGGATGAAATGGTGTTCGGAATTACCCTTATTAAAAGAGCTTGAAGTCCCTAGATTCGTCCTTGATGCCACTTCCCAAGAAGATGTAGTTGAATTACGTAGTTTTTGCGATGCCAGCAAAAAAGCATATGACGCCGCCATTTATGTACGAACAAAATCAAAAAATGGCATTTCAGAAAAACTTTTGACTTCCAAGAGTCGTGTAGCTCCCCTCAACGGTGTTACACTACCTCGCGTAGAATTATTGGGTGCCCTGGTCGCAGCTCGTCTGATCGCCAAAGTGAAAAATATTGTAAATCTTAAAAGACCTGCTGTTGAATATCACCGGACTGACTCGCAGATAGTGCTTTTCTGGATAAAGGGTACTAAAACCCGATGGAAGCAGTTTGTCGCCAACCGGGTTCAAGAAATTGCCAGCCTGACAAACCCTAACTCTTGGTTCCATTGTGCAGGTAAAGAAAATCCTGCTGATCTGTTGTCTCGAGGGATGACAGCTGAAAGCCTAACAACCAGCGCCACATGGTGGACAGGTGCTGAATTTCTGAAAGATCCTGAATTTCCGAAAAACATCCAATCATGGGTTCAAGAGTTCGACTCTCTCCCAGAAAGTGAAAAGGAGACTATAGTGATGGAAAAGAAAAAGACTGTTGATGATGAAGGTTGTTCAGAGACTGTGCTGTTAGCAGAAGAATCTGAGAACATTTTCGACAGACTTTTTAAACATTCTCCTAATTATTTTAAAATTGATCGTATTTTTTGTTATATTTCTAGGTTCCTATTTAACTATCGCAACATGGAAAGAAAATTGGGTCCTCTGAGCTTACAAGGATAAAAGAAGCTAAAATAAAATTTATTCAGCATTCCCAGAGAGAACTATTTGAAAAAAAAAAAAGTCTAACAAGTAAAATTTCTAATTTAAATCCCTATGTAGATGAAAAAAGAATAGTGCGGGTAGGGGGGAGAATAGAAAATGCTTCTGTACCTCACTCTCAAAAACATCCACCTATTTTGCCGAAGGGCTCAAAACTGAGTAAAATTTATTTTGAAACAATGCACAGAAGATTATTTCACGTTGGTCCTCTAGGTCTGTTGAACGCAGTGCGTTTAAAATTTTGGCCTTTATGTGGCCGCGACATAGCACGTAAAACAGTGCACCAATGTGTAATATGTTTCAAAAATAGGCCTACATTATCTTCCCAAATTTTGGGCGGTTTGCCCAAAGAAAGGGTAAATGTTTCAGCCCCATTTACAATTACTGGGCTTGATCTAAGCGGTCCTTATTTAGTAAGATATCAGAATCAAAGAAAATGCACTTTAAATAAAGTTTATATTTGTATTTGTATATGTTTTTCTACTAAGGCCATCCATCTTGAACTATTATCAGATCTGACTTTCGATGCTTTAATCGCCACATTAAAATGTTTTACCAGTAGACGTGGCAAATGTTCTAAAATTTATACTGATAATGCTACTAATTTTGTAGGGTCAAATTCGAAATTGAAAAGATTTTATAAATTAATTTACTTTCCCAATGAAAATTTGGCTAATTATTTTTCATCCGAGAATATTGATTGGAATTTCATACCTCCCAAATCCCCTCATTTTGGAGGACTTTGGGAGGCTGGTGTGAAATCAGTAAAACATCATCTCAAGAGTTATTGGAAATCTTCATTTTACATATGAAGAATTTGAGACTATTGTGATTCAAGTGGAGGGAATATTAAATTCGCGCCCTCTTACTCCATTAAGTAATGACTCAGATAAATTTGATGTTTTGACCCCTGGTCACGTTTTAATAGGAAGACCCTTGATAGCTATATCTGAGCCACTTATAACTGATATAAATGAAAACCGATTAAGTCGTTGGCAAAAGGTAACTAAAGTTATTCAACTTATTTGGAAAAAATGGAAGTCTGATTATTTAAATACATTACAGGCTAGATCAAAATGGATGGTTGAAAAGAATGATTTAGTGGTTGGTCAAATGTGCCTCATTAAAGATAACTTTTTGCCCGTGAATATATGGCTGTTAGGCCCTATCATATCAGTATATCATGGATCTGACGGAAAGGTGACAGTTGTAAAAGTTAAAACAAAATCATGGGAATTTAAATGTACTATTAATAAAATTGTAGTTCTGCCAACAGAATTACAAAAAAAAATAATTAATTGAAATTGAAATATTTTTATGATATTATATAGATACTTGAATATTGTGTTTTTGTAAATTTATAATTTCTTTAATTATTTTTATTATTTGTATTAATGTTTTATTGTATTTTATAATTGTTTGCAAGTTCTTGCACGAGTACAAGTGCAAGCCGTGGCGGGATGTTGGCGCATGCGCACCACTTGTGCATCTCCGCTCCGGGGAATGGTTTTTTTTGGCAGAAGGCCATGAGAAGCCAAGTATAACAGACGTGGGCAAGAAAGTACATTTAAATTTATTGACGCCCACAATTATTATTTTATGTTCTACCTATTATGAATCTTATTGTTCGTTGTAAATAGTGTAATTACTTGATGTGCAAATTAAAATTATTAAAACAACGAAGATGGTCCGTCATTAGTTCACATAGTGAATATACAGTAGCCCTAAATGAGTTAAACACATATAAATAAAAATTGAAATGCTTTATTAAATTAAAATACAGTTATCGCATCATGACAATAATATATGTGCGTCAAATCTGTTATATTATTAATGTAATAAAATCTTATTGTATTGGGAATATTTTTCCTGATATCGCTATGGTAGAAGATATAGATAAATGGAAGAGGAAAAACATCTCGAGGCTGATGTTATGTGTATTAAAGATTTCTATTACGAACACAATAACAACTGGAATTTCGTAGTTAAGGAATGTTAAGGCTTTCAATAAACGTAAAGATCTTTATGATTTAAAAACCTTTAGGTTTAGGCCTTTATGGTTTAAATTTAATGGGTTTAAAAAAGTACGTTTTTACTGTTTAATTACTATTATGATATTGGTAATGTATGTAACAGAACAATAAATACATAAAAGCTTCTTTAAAAAAGTTTCTTTTCAAATCCAGAATAGATTGTATTTAATACTTTTTATCTGTCATTTTTAACACAGAATTATCGCGGGTACCAGAAACCGAGAGTAAAATCTCGCCCCGACAGGAATAAAAAGAAATAGAAATGCAGCATTCATTTTTGTATTAGGGGAAGACTTGGTAAAATTTGTAGTGATAAATCAAAAAATTTAGATGCAGATTTTTTATTTTCATGTAAAAATTATCATTTTAAATAGTCGTAAAAAATTCCTTAAATCTTAAGAAGATTTCAAATGAGACGTTGAAATTTGTAATTTTTATGCTTTATTAAATTTTTGATAAAAGGAAAATAAAGATTATTTATGTAGTAGTAGTTGTTGGATTTTTAAGGCCGATTGACTACGCTAGGGTCCTACGCTTAAGGGAGATGGTGCCCTCCATGAGGGTCTTACTAAGGGGTCCTAGCCTGTATTTACGCGAGTTTCGGAGAAAACCACGGAAAACTCCGAACGGCTAGGTTGTAATTGATTTCAGAAATCGGGTTTATGGATTGTTTGGGTGTGAAAAATAGATTAGACATGTCCTTACATTTACGCATATTCTGTTTACCTTTAACCGCCGTTTGCAAAACATGGCAGAAATTCGATTTTCTCAAAAATGGGTATAAAGATTTTTATGAACAGTCGGGGTTAAGTATTTTTTGAAGTAAAAAATATATTAGACGTCTTGATCTTTATGAAAACCGGGGTTTAATGTTAACCCTTTATCTGTCAGTTAGAAAAAATGTCAGACATTGGGTTTACTTGGAAATAAATATAACAATTTTGTTGAAAGTTTGGCGTTAAGGGTGCTTGGAAGTGAAGAAGTGATTAGATTCATTCTCATATTAGCAAAATTCGTGTTTGCATTTAGCCCTTTATCCACCTGTTGCAAAATATATCAGAAAATGTGTTTACTTAGAAATAAATATAACAATTTTGTTGAAAGTTTGGCGTTAAAGGTGTTTGGAAGTGAAAAATCGATTAGATTCCTTCTCATAATAGGAAAATTTGTGTTTGCAGTTAGCCCTGTATCCAACTGTTGCAAAATATATCAGTAAATGTGCTTACTTGGAAATGGATATAGTGATTTCGGGGAAAGATTGGGATTAAGGATTTTATGGGGGGGGGGGGGAGGGGGGAATCGATTTAAATTATGACAATCTTCAGGAAAATTAGCATTAACTGCTAATCGATGAGCTGCCAGTTGAGAAATATGGCAGAATTTGGATTTACTGGGAAATGGGTCTGAATATTTTAATAAAAATTTAGGGTTTATTTATTTATTTACTTATTTATTTTTATTACAAGACTTAGGAGAAATAGTGTCCATTGTTAATCCTCCCTCCTTCTTCTGCAAAATATGACAAACATCTGGTCTTCTTAGAAATGGAGATTTTGGTAAAAGGTTGGTTTAAAGGATGTCTTACAAAGTCTCCTGCTTCCAACTCACAGTCAGGAAAATTAGTGTTCAATGTTAACCCTCACCCCAACCGTTGAAAATGTGGCAGAAACTGGGGTTTACTCCCGTTTTCCTCGAGAATGGTTCAAATGATTTTGATAAAATAAGGCTTCTTTGAGACGACAGATCTATTTGATTCATCTTCATTTTCTGAAAAATCAGCTTTTGTTGTTAACACGTTGAGTGCCATCAGCCATCGGTGGCTAACACTGAACTTTCCGTTTAGGCCGTGTCAACCACTGGTGGCTGACAGTGTAAAATATGATATAAAACTAAAAAATTTGTATTGTTTTAAAAAAAATGACATTGTTGAAACTTTATTTAAAATGTACCTAATTTTTATTTATTACAGGATTGTATCATTAAGGCTTTTTAAATGATTTTATTGAAACACGGTAATCAAAACGCGCTTCTAAGCAGCGTGCGTGTCCTGACGGGGATTTCCTTAAGAATTCGCGTGTTAACCTTTATTTCTCCCTCTGAAAAATATGGCTGAAAGTTGGTTTTCTGGGAAATGGTTCTAAGGATTTTGATAAACATTTAGGGTTAAGTGTTTCTTGAGATGACAAATCAATATCTCACATTTCCTCCTACCCCCAAAAATTAACGTTTGCTGTTAAATCATTTCCGCGAATTCCAAAATATGGCAAAAACTTGGTTTTCTCGAAAATAAACGATTGTAATAAAAACATACAATTGAGTTATTTTCCTTTCTTTTTATTTATTTATATAGATAAAAAAAAAAAAGAGTAACCTATCTGACATATTCTCATCTTCAAGAAAGTTAACCTTCACAGTTTTGTTAAGCTTCGCTTACCGTAACGAAATGTGGCTGCAATTTCGCTTTTTTAGAAACTGCTCCCACGATTTTAAGAAATATTTAAGGTGTGTGGTTTTTTTTTTTAGATGAGAATTCGAATTGAATTTTCTTCTTCTTCAGGAAAGTTAACATGTATAGTTAAACCTTCACTACGTCACATCAAACTACGTCAGAAATTTGGTTTTCTAAGAAATGGCTCTAATGATTATGCAGAAACTTCATTTCTGTAAAAATTATCGTTCACTGTTAAACTTCATTTTGCACGTGGCAAAATAAGACAGATACATAGTTTTCTTAGAAACTATTTAAATGATTTTGATAACAATTTAGAATACTGAAATTTTCGAGTTTACATTTGAATTATAAACATAAAAATTTGCCATTCTCTTTAGAACATTTAGCGTTCACTGGTAAATCGTACTTCCCCCAGGAAAAAAAATGCAGAAACATCGTTTCTTTTTTAAAGTACGCTAATGGTTTTGTTAAATATTTATTTAGAGTTAGTGTTTTTGAGATGATATTTCTATCTGAAATATCCTCATCTTCAGTATAATTAGCATTCGTTGGTAACTCGCACACCACCATGGAGAATTACGGCAGAAACTTTGTTTTCTTGGAAATTGCTAGAACGATTTGGGGGGGGGGGGGGGAGTTTAGAGTTTATTATTATTATTTATTTTTTTGGATAAAAAACTGACCTCACTTACCTTCTTCCGCGAAAAAGTTAGTCATCACTAGCCTTTGTCTGGAAGAATATATATAGTAGAAGTCTAGTTTTATAGGAAACTTCTCGATCGATTTTGATAAGAAATAATAGTTAGAGATTTGAAAGGATAAATCGATTTTAAATTACCTTATCTTCAGGAAATTAGCTTTCAATGGTAACCCGCGCTCCGCCCTGGGCAAACAAAGATATAATTATCTGAAAAATAAAATTTTTGTATCTGTACTACGAATGATTTTTACAATGAGATAGAGTGAAATAGATCATTTATACCATAATTTTATACATTTTTTTTTTTTTTTTTAGGATTGTTCCGATAAAAAAATTTACCCTACTTTTACATTTTAGGATGTTAATCATCTGTAGTGGTACATTAAAAATTATGTATACACGTACCAATTATTCTAAATACAGCAATCTATTGCGAATTAATTATTTGTTTCAGAATTATGCACCAGGGATTTTCTCTAATTTCAAATCCAGTTCATATATAATATACTATGTTGAATGATTATAACGTATAATAGAATAGGAACAATTAACTGAAAGCAATCAGTATGGGAATCATCACTATTATGATTTATGATACCGAATAAGATTCTGCCCACAGGAAAATTAAGTTTTTAATAATAGTTACTATGATTTTATATATTATTATTATTATTATTGCATATTTATAATCCATTTATCTAAATTTAATAGTGTTATTTGTTTTGATTATACAAGATTTTTTTAAATTCTTACTCAAAGAAATAATAAATTAAAAATTGTATTTATTCGATTTCATTTACGAAAAAACAAAACAAAAAAAAAAAGCTCTATAAAATGCAAGTAATTATAGAAAAAACAAAACTGGTTGTTGAAAAATGATTTAAAATAATTTTTGATACTTTTATTTTTACTAAGAATCTATTTTTTAGATGTGAATCTTTTTATTCGCCTTTGTTACAAAAATTCACTTCGAAAAATACGTAATATATATAAACAAGTTTAATTAAAAATCACTTTTTCTTTTAACACGTTCGCTGCCGATCCCGCGCCAGCGCGGGATGTGATGTACCACTTTACAGGTGAAAGTTTACTTTAGGCTGCCGCTTGGCGAAATTTCGAAAATCGCCAAGACGGCGCCATTTCGCATTGTGTTCCGAATAGCAACCTTACACCGGCGGCATACGAAAGTGAGCTTTTTGGCGATCTAACCTAAAAAAAAAAACGCGTCTTGAAAAAAAAATCCGAGGACAAAATACATAAGACGTAATACATAGGACAAAAGGAAAATTTTCATAAAATAGAATTAAAAGAAAAAAAATAATTACGAATTTATAACTAATCACAAATACAAAAATAAAACTTAGATTATACAATCACACCAAATGTCCCTGAAAAGTGTGTTGCTTTAGTAATTGATGATAAGTGTTTAGATGATAGTTTTTTTATTTCTAATAATTTAACAGCTATAAGTACAGTCGGTAACAAAAGTGTCTGAACACTAGCAAAAATTCCTATGTAAAAAAAGTACACTTCATAAGGTTTTGTTAAATAAATCCTTATCGAATCATGTTCTTACACTGACTAAGAACAGGATTCGACAAGGATTTATTTAACAAAAATGTATGAAGTATACTTTTTTACTTAGGAATTTTAAATTTAAAAGTTTTCAAAAGTTGCATAAAGTAAATTATTTATCATTAATATTTTATTTATAGTCCTTATTCATTAGGAATGAAAAAATAAATCCGCAACTGGATAATTATAGCAAATTTTAACGATTCTCTATTATAATGGTACTCTGATCTGTTCACTATACCCCTATCTCAAAATGCATGAAATTAAAAAGTATACAAAATTTTGTACTGTAGCAACCAGTATTGGCATAAAATTCAAAAATATGCCTCTAAAATTCAGGACTGTGGTAGCCCAGTCGGTAGAGCGACGGGCTCGTAATTGGAAGATTGCGGGTTCGGTACTCGAGCCTGCCAAAAACCATTGTGTATACTAATGGTGGCTGGTGCTCATAAAATCTGTCGTGCCCGCAATGTTTTCCATGTTCCCATATTAATTATACCTTTGGGTGTCTACGAAGCGAGAGAGTCATCCCTTCCGTGGAGGATCAAAATTGTGATGGCTTGTCCCTGGACAACTCTAGGGGTGAGACCCAGACCATCGCCAATTGTCCATTGCGCAGCACTAGTGTGACGTAAAACACAATCAACAAACCAACCTCTTAAATTCAAAAGTACCTCTTAAATTCCAACTCTATTCAACCAGCCAAACAGTACTAACGCAAACATCACAAATATTCATATTTCAAAATAGATGATTGGTTGGGTTTTACGTCACACTAGGGCTGCGCAAGGGGCGATTGGCAACGGTCGGGGACTCAGCCCTAGAAGTGGTCCGGAAACATGCGATCAAAAATTTGATCCTCCATGAAAGGGTATTTCAAAATAGAATACTTTCTCTCTAATAAAACACGTATCATCAATATGCAACCGAAGTGATGGCGTCAGCGAGGTATTTTATCTGCTCAGTACAAATGAAACTATTTGCTATGGAAATTTAACTTATTACTCATTAACTCCAGAGTTTGCTTGTAACGAGCAGATGAATACACGTTTGACGTAATACAGCGTATTACGTCAAACGTGTAAACAAGCACATGACGCAAACAAGCAAAGGTAAACACAAAGCCTATAACATCTGGTGATGTAGCGCTCTTGTGCAACACGTCAAACATATTCGGCGGGTTAAAGGAAAAAAACGTCATTTCAAATTTTAGTCACGTGAAACCGGCAGCGAACGTGTTAAAAGTGATGAACAGTAGTCACTGTGGAAAGAATTTTTCAAAATATATTAAAGATTTCAACAATTAGCATGGACTGCTTACAAAGGCACCCCCCCCCCAACACTACACACAAACTGAGGGTATTCCATTTATTGGCCTAGCACACTAGTGTAGTCAGTTTAATAAACAAATCAAACCAAATTTTGTTATTAAAGTTAGTAAAATTAAAAATTTTTACAGTGTAAAATTTTCTGAAGGAATAATTGAGCAAATTTGAGACTAAAAAGTACATAAAGTAATGCAAAATGACTGCATAATGAACTGCTTAGGTTATTTCATAAATTGAAGATACATATACAGTGAAACCCCGATTTACCTTTCCTGCATTCATAGTTTCCCCACATTGACCGTTTTATTTCTATGATCTCCCTACACAAATTGCATTTAAATAATATTAATGAAATCCACATGTATCGTTTTTCAAAAAGTGGTTTTCCGCATTCATCGTTGTAAAATTGTTCTTCTGACCTGGTAAAAAAATTTTCCTGAAGGTCAAGCGGTTCCATATGGCATAGAAATTGGAATTGTTTCATCGTAAAATAACTCTTATCAACATTTCCATGGAGGATCAAAATTGTGATATATCTTCGGACCATCTGAAGGCTGTTCATTTTGTAATTTCAGCATGGCAAGAAGTAATTTCTTCAGTAATCCAGAAAATGCGGTTAAGTGCGGGAAAAAAAAAAAAGACCGAACAGAAGAGCAAGAAAATGATAATGAAGCTGATAATGCACATGTAGAGTGATTCCAGGTAGTAGATGATGCAGAGCTGCTAACCTAATCCGGCAAATCGTTAGTACCGCCCATTTTTCTACACCTCTTAATTTTTAAAGTAATTTTCTTCAAATATATTTGCGATGAATTATGAAGGAAAAAACTCTAAGAAATGACTGGTGTAGAAAAAGAGGCGGTACTGGCAATTTGCCGGATTAGGTTGGCAGCTCTGATGATGTGTTTGGTGCGACATTTAGTGATAATATTTGCATTCAAGACGTTGCGACATGCGGTATTCTAAAACATAGAAGAAATATTCGATTTCAAAAACTGAAAATGAGGGCGAAGAAAAAAGGGTAATACTATTAACGCCAATGCAATTGAGCTTACGGCAGTGCCAAGTATATTTGACGTAATTACGGCGTTTGAAAATGCACGAACTTTTATATACGCAAATGAAATTACAGAAAAGGAAAGGTCAAAAAAGAAAAAAAAAAGATGTAAGTATGGAAAGCTTCTAGTTTAATTTATAAAATAAACATAAAACCCAACATAAAATTACTGATTTTTTAAAATAAATATCACTGAATCTTCTAAAATTTTCATTTATATCTTTCACAGTTTGGAAAATAACAAATTAGTTTTTATTAGTAGTTGCTTTTTATTATTTATTATTATTATTATTCACAAACATTGCTTTCTTCGTGCTTTGACTTTAATCCACATTCATCGTTTTCCCGCTTTCATCTTTTTTTTTTTTTTTTTTTTTTCCCCACACACTATGAAAAACTACGGATCGAGGTTCTACTGTATTATACAGTTTTATTTAGAAAACAGCTTGATAAATATTTTTTTATGAAAATAAAACAATTTACACATTAGCCTTTATTTTTGCTTTAATACATCTCACTATTAAAAAAAAAAAAAAAAAAGTTACAAAAGACTATTCAACCCCAATTTTCAAATAAAATATTTCGAATTTAAATTTACCTATTTAATGTGGGACTTTTATTTCAAATAATAATAAATAAATATGCTTCTGAGTTTTTTTTTTTTTCCAAGAAGTATTTTTCAAGGCTTTTTATTTCTATATAAAACGTCATTCCTGTATATAAAATGCTCCAAAACAAAGATATAATTTTCTTAATTTTATGCTTAAAATATTTCTATATTTTCTTAAATCAGGTAAATAACGAAACATGTTTTCTTAAAGAATAATTTGACTCCTAAATTGAATTCTATAAAGAGTCGAAAAATACTGAGCTTTTAAAAGAAGATATTGGAACCAAACAATTCAGAATGTCTACAGTCAAAATTTTTACACGAGTATAAAGAGAAGCTCGCCTGTGTTGCTTAGCATAGAAAGAAATTTGGTTAAAAACAATTTTAGAAAATCAAATATTATTTTTCGATATTTCATAAATATCGATAGCGATACTCTGTAAAAAATTTTTGTAACGTTACTCTTATATAACAGAACGTTAATGATATTTATACATTTGGGGTAGATGAACCCGTGAATAATAGGTTTTTCTCTGTGAAACGTTCCTGACACCATGAATTTATTAGTATTTTTAATGATATATTTGATTGCTATAGATATATATATTCCAGGTGATAAATATTGATAATAAACAATAGGCAACTAATTTCTACAAATTTCACAAGAAATTTCCACACATTGATAGTTATATATTTTTTTTTATGTGCGTATGTAGGTATTGCAATATAAATTCAACTTAAATACGAGAATAGATTATAAAAATGGTTATTACTATTTTAAAAATAATTATTGCTGAGCCAATATAATTCCCCAGATTTAAGGAAGGTGGGTGTAGTTGTTTGGCAGTGGTTGTGTGGGTAGCTAGAATGAGTTCGATAATGCGTCATCGTCAAAGCCATTGAAATGGCAAGACGCCCAGAAAAGTAGTCTCGTGTGGCAATGCGAACAGAAAATCGTTTTTATTGACAGAGAATATGTCTCCATCTGTAGTTCACAGTCAAACGTGGAAGATTATGTTGAAGAAGCAATGAGTAGACTAAATGGTATCGCTGTTTTCAATCGGGAAAAGAGGTTGTCGGAAACCACATTAGGACACAATTATTGTTGTTGGTTTTAAGGCTGATTGACTGCGCAAGGGTCCAATGCTATAGGTAAAATGTCCACCGTGGGGGTCTTTCTAAGAATTCCTAGCCTGTATTTAGCTCTACCAATTGAGCTATTAGCTCAATTGGTAGCTCAATAATAGCTCAATTGGTAGAGCCTTGACCTTGTAAGTCAAAGATCCGGGGTTCGACTCCCGTTCCAGGTATTATTTTCACTCAGTCGGAAAATTAAATTTCAATAAATATGATTTTCTTCCACAGTTGATTGTGTGATTTTAATAAAAATTGTTGCAATCATATTCTGGGATGCATGCTGTGTTATTCTGAATCGTGGTTATACTGTTACCGCCTGTCATTATTGTGTAATTTTGACAAAGTTACATGCATCCATTGACCACAAACATCCTAGCACGTTGAGTGGGGTATCATCTTCTTGCTAGTATTGCACACAAAACTCAGCCATTACTGCAGAACTTCAAGTAGGAAGTCTACAGCTATTTCCATTCAGCATAGATGTGGTACCCAATGACTATTTCTGAAATTGAAAAAAAGCCCATCTGGAACATGATTCTCTTAAGACAGTGCTGCGAAAACAGTTGCAGGGACGTGATTTTTACCATGATGGATTGAACAAATTGGCCCTGCGTTCCAATAAATCCCTGAATATTTTTGGGGATTATGTAGGAAATGATCGTCAAGTGTACCTCGTAATTCAGGGGATCGATCTTCGTTTAATTCACTAAAAACGTTTTGTTAAAAATGTTTTATTTTTGTGTAAACACATTTAAAAAAAAAAGACACTGATAAAAGCGCATTAGGTTCATCGAGTGTTCAAAAGAACAAGTGCCTGTTAGTATTATGATACTTTAAATATTAGTGTAATGCTTATTTTTTAATAACTCTTAAAACTATTGAATATTCATTTACTATATCCCGTACTTTGGAAATAAAATTATGATAAACTGCAATTTTATTGTTGCAAGAAGAAAATGTTAACTCTAAAATATTAAGGATTTTTATTTTTTTAATTTTATTTTTAGTATACCTTCCTAAAGCTCATTATTAAAAATAAAAAGACAATAGATTTTTTTTTTTTTTTTATAGAGCTAATATAATTTTTAAGAAATAATTTTAAAATACATTCTTCAATATCATATTCCATGCTGTTGTAGCCAGAAAAAAATGACTAATATTTTAAAATAAGTGTCATCCAGGAATGAAAATTTACACAAGTTTACACATTATATTAAGACATTATTTTTATATAAATACCATTAACTAAGTAATTTATGAGGGCTATCTTTATGCCTTTTTTTTTTTTTTTTTTTTTTTTTTTTATAAATAAAAGTACTCTTATAATTATTTGAACTAGAAATTTAAAATTATAATAGTCAATAAATCATTGCTCTTGTGTTTATTTGCGAAATTGTGATTATTTGCTAAAGTGTTGTGATTCTTTGTTAATAGTTATATTTCAAAATATAAGTATTTAAAATACTTTGAAACATGTGTATTGTAGAGTATCCACTTCAAAGTCATTTTCATACTCTAAATATCAATCCTTTATCGTTAGAGTTTCCCACTTATCTTCTAACAAACACCAAATTTGTTATTTGTAACCGTGTTTTAATACATTTAAGCTTCAAGCATTTTTCGATGAAATTTATTCCACATTTCCTCTTTGTTATTCAGTTCTTTTCAACAGTCTCTAAGATTCATTAACGGTATAGACACAAAAGCTTTGCAAAATTTGAATATTTAAATAGAGAACATTTGTTAAAATTTTCATTAACATTATAAATAACAAGACATTCGCTTAGTTAATAACTTACTATAACTTTTAAATCACATAAATTCTAAATAAAATTAGTTCAAATTTCAATTAAACAAAGACAGATGAAAATAAATTGTTACTGAAGAATTGTCTCGGTATAAAATTTAAGAATCTTTTATGATAATTTTTGAAGTAAATATTTTAAAATCTATTTAAAAATATTCTTCATTGTATTTTCTAAATTTGCAAGGTAAATAGGGTAATTGTAAAAAAAAAAAAAAAAAAAAAAAAAAAAAAAAAAGCAATTGATTGTTTATAAATTTTATACATTGCATTATTATTATACATTGCATAGTACGTTGCAAAACTTTCATGCTTTAAAAACTTTCATGCTTTAAGGTTTTTCGTATTGATATCATAACTTTGTAAGTGCTAATTATCAAAATGTTAAACTTGAAAGACCATGGTAACGAGTTTATAATGTATAAAAGGTGCATTTTCATAGGTCATATTACATTAAATTTTACTTCGAACAAAATAAAAAAATCGAACAAACTAAATGAAATTTTATAATTTTATGATAAGTGATAAAATGAAAATCATTAAAAATATCTTTTGAGGGGTTCAGACACTCAACATTACAAAGTACATTTTAAAAATGACAAACAATTTCTTCAAAAAAAAAAAAAAAAAAAAAAAAAAAAATCAATATTAAATTTCTTAAAAAATTCAACGGTTGTATAAAACATTCAAAATAAATAATAAAAAAATAATAATCTGTACGCAAAATTCTGTATAAAAAAGTGTTATGAATAAGTTTCTAAAGACCTGGGTTCACCACATAGCTCATTGGTTTTTGTTAGATAAGCAAAATTAAATACAAATTCTGAAATGATTGAACAAAATAATAAAAATTTTTCAATTTTTATTGGAGATGCATAAAGTAAAATTTGTAAGGATCTGACAGTAATTTTCCAAAATACGTAGCACCATTGGAAGGAGGGCGGGGGGGAGGGATGGTCACATTCTCATCTGGAATATCTGACAATTCTATAAAAGATACTTAATTAATTCGAGAGAGATTTCGTTTGGTTTAAAATTAATTGAGCTGGTGAAAATAGAGGGGGGGGGGGGGAGGCATTCAGTTAGGCCACTTTAAAATTTTAACCGGGAAGGAATTCTTTGTTATCCCGTAATAAAGATCTTATCAAAAGAAACATTTCTTGGAAAATGTTTTGTTGCATCTGTTTTTATTCTATCTCATTAAATATTTTGTACATAATCCCCACAGTGTTCCTTGTATTTCGCAATCACGTTAGAATTCTTGAAAATTTTATAAAATGTAATGAAGGGATTTAAGCGTGAACTTTGCCTCATTTTATAAAATTAAGTTGTAGGTGTAAAAGGTGTACATAAGAGATCTAACTTTAAAATTTTAAATTATAAAGGTTTTTAGCAATTTGAGAAATCTTCTAGACACAATCACTTAAAAAAATTTCTGCGATACTTTTTAAGGAGCTTATGAATAATAAAATTTCTCTAAAATTCCCATCTTTCTCCACAAATCTATAGGAACACCTCAGAATTTTCTAAAACTGTAAAAAACGTGCACATTAAATTAGAGTCTGTAAATTGAACTTTAAACGAGCTCACAATCCCCCTCCAATTTGAAATTTCAAAGTTTTCTTTCTAAGGTTCCCACTGTGCAGCTTCATTTTTTTTAAAATCAAAAAAGGTCCTCTACAGATTGATGAAACACGTTTTTCGTAGTCCTAAGAAATTCCGACGTGATCCCGAAATAGGAATATAGGGGGAAAAAAAACAAACTATTTTTAGTATATTTAATCAAATAATAAAAAAAAAAAAAAATCAAGACATACATATTTTAAAAATTATTTGTTTGTAGAAGACGTTTTCGACAAACTGACAAAGAACTTCATTTATTAGAATATTCAAAATTCCCCCTTTCGATGTCTCTAGATTTTACAGTTCCACTTTACAAACGAAACAAAAACCCTTCAAATTAATTAAGCACCTTTTTATTTATAGTTTTTGGAATTTCAAAGTTCTTCTTGAGACACAGAGGGAAAGACTTTAAATGAAACTTTTTCTTTCATATTTTCCTAATAAATAATGGTAGGAAAAAAAGAATTTGTGTAAAATTGCGGTTTTAATTTTTTTCCCCATCAAATTAACAGAAGATTCCCCCTTTTTGTCATTTACAATTTTAAAGTTTGCCCTTAGCTGTCTCCTTGCCCCCCCCCCCCCCTTCAACTGTCCATCACCACACCCATTTGTTTTATTCTTAAGTAAACAAAATCCCCGTAAAAATGATTGAAGAAATGTCTTATAATTTTTAGAAATTCCGAAAATTTCTCGATATAGAAAAACTAATTGAACAATTCGTATTCGACACTTTTTGACAAACTTTTGTATGAATTTTGGAAACAAGCTTTTCTAATATTGATTAAATTAAGCTAATAAAAAAAATCTTACAGAACAACTTAATTAGTTTTTTATATAATACAAAATGGGTTCAAATCAATTTGATTTAAAGTTGTTTTCCTAAAAGAATTTTCTTTAAGGATTTTTATAAACTAATACAAACACAGCAGAATTACTGATAACAGAAACATTGATCCTGGAACTTCCAGAGTTATTTATAGTTATATAAGCTGGTACATTGTTAACTTTCAGGATTGGTTTTATCTTAAAATATGACTGCAGCCAAAATTCTTTTTTATTTTTATAAAAATGATAATTAATATCATAATCATCTGACTTATATTTGTAATTTATCTAAAACAATAATGACTAGATAATCAAATACTTAAACTATGGATTGGAAAAACCCTGAAAGCAAAATTGAAATTCATAAAGTATGTCAAAAGGGAATAAATAAATGATTTTTTTTACCTGACTTTAATTGAAACCCATAATAACTTATTTAAAAACGAAGTATTAATTTATTTTTTTTAACATAATAGCACTTTATTTATTCTATCAGAATAATATATTTCTGAAAAAGTTAGTCTGTTAAATATATATATATATATATATATATATATATATATATATATATATGAAATAATCTAATATTTTAATAAATTAATTTGCTTGTAATATATTACATATTCTTGTAATATATTACAAACTTTTATACTGTATAAAATTTTGAATATTTGAATATTTTTTTTTTTAAATTAAATTTATACATTCGGTAACAAAAATATCCGAACACTAGCAAAAATTCCAATATAAAAAATGTAGAGTTATTATGGTTTGTTAAGTAAATCCCTTCACAGTCTAAGAACATGATTCGACAAGGATTTATTTAACAAAACTGTATTAACTCTACTTTTTTTATATAGGAATTTTTGCTAGTGTTCGGATAATTTTGTTACCGACTGTATGTATAATATAGTATGTAAATGAGATATTGTACAGAGAAAACTTGAAAATATAAATAATGCTGAGATTTGATATATTTATTAACACGTTCATGCCGGCGTGACCTACAGGTGGGTCAGAGCTACAGTCGGCAGCAAATGTATCCGAGCACTAGCAATAAGCCGTGTCCAAAATAAAAGTACACTTAATACTACTTTGTTAAATAAATCCTTTTCAATTCATGTTCTTAGTCAGTCTAAGACCATGATTCGACAAGGATTTATTGAACAAAAAAATTTTAAGTGTACTTTTTTATATCGGAATTATTGGCTAGTGTTTGGATACTTTTGAGAAGGACTATTTAAACAAAATGCGCCGGCATGAACGTGTTAAAGAAAGAAATATTTTTTTTTTTTTTTTTTTTTTTTTTTTTTTTTTGAGGTGCGAGGTAAAAATAGTTCCATTTTTTCACCGAGTTCTATATATATATAAATGGGAAAAACAAAAAACATCAATCTCCTCAGAAAGGAATAGTATCATATATATCAGTTTCTAAAAAATCGTTCGAGCCGCTATCGAGAAAAATTTATTACACCCATTACACTTTCCCCTTCTAAGTCTGAATATACTATTATAGATTTCAAAATGTGCTGCATGTAGAAATGTTAAATTATCAGGATACGGTCAGACAGATTTAAAAGATTATTTGGAAAAAATTAGAACAATATTTCACATATTTGCTGATATATTAAATGTCGGCGTTTTGAATTTCTTTTTATCTTAAGTTAACTAATATATGTATTGTGTCGCGGCTAAGTTTTGTTCGAGCTTCCTTTCTTCCCGGAGACACTATCGCGTCTTATGATTAAGAGTGCGTAACACAACACAAAATCAGAAAAATATTAAAAAATTCTTAATTTGATATCATTTTAAAATACATAATATTTAATACTATACCATCTTTTTAAAGAAATAATATGTCAATAATCTGTCTTAGCATTATGCAGCCTATAAGCAATTTGCCACAATTTTTGGCGAAAGAATATGCTATACTGTAAAACGTCATTATTTGCAGACTTGTAGTAATCTTAATCGCGTAATCGTAATCGATTACAAAAGTAACGTAATCGCTGATTAATCGTAATCAAAATAAAATATTTAAATTATAATCGTAATCTAATCGCAATGAAAAATAATATTTAAATTGTAATCGTAATCTAATCGTAATAAAAAAAAATTAAAATTATAATCGTAATCTAATCCTAATCTGATCGTAATCTAATCGTAATCTCATTATATTTTGCTAGAGAATAATCTGTATCGTGAAGCAATGTAAAAGTAATCTATCTCTAAAATAAGATTACACTACATTTTTCTTTTCTTTGCTGCCATTTTTACTCTATGTATATTTTCTGTTATCCCTTTTTTCAAAGTTTTCTAGTTTCACAAGCTAGTTTTTGAACTTACCTTATCACCCTGGAAGATTTCAGAGGTCATATTTTAGTTTTACTACGAACTACGACATGACACATGAAGACACCCCCCCCCCCCACACACACACACACAAACCTGAAGGGATTAGGTCTAGAGCCCCTAAATAAAATAATAGGCCGGCGCATCACCGCCTTTTTTTTGCCTCCGAAGCGGACAGCATTCCCGCTTGGCGTCCTTATCGCTTGCCTAATGATTTTAAGAAATCTTGATCTGAAGCTAATGCAGTCAAGATAAGAGCAATAATCAACAATAATATTCCTAAAAACACATTTTTTTCACAGTACATTCTCAGGATGTCATTTTATTCTGAGGATATCCTATGGATGTACGATGTGTTGTTAGGGCGGTGTCTTTTTCTTTTACAAAATGTTGCCAAAACTCAAATACACAGTAATAGGTCTGTGAACAATTTATATTCACTTTTTGAATGATTATAGCTGTTTATCGCTAAACAAACTTCCATATCATAGTTTACTTAGCTGAAATTATGAAATATAATAAAATAAGTTGCTCTAAAGTAACGTAAGACGATAAAAAAAAATGTTTGTGGTTTGTTTATCAGAGATACGCGCTGAGTACATGTGGCAACCCTAAGGCAACAAAATGCCTGATGCGCCAGCTCGTATATATAGGAGCCTTAATTAGGTCAGATTCAGCCAGTCAGTAGTATTTTCTGACCGTGGTAGCCCAGTCGGTAGAGCACCGGGCTCGTAATTGAAAGATTGCGGGTTCGGTACTCGAGCCGGCCAAAGACCGTCGTGTACGCAAATGGTGGCTGGTGCACGTAAAATCTCTCGTCACTACATATTCCCATCAATGTTATACCTCTGGGGGTCACTGAAGCGGGAGAGCCATCCCTTCCGTGGCGGATCAAAATTGTGATGACATGTCTCCGCCCATCCGGAAGTCCCGGACCGTTGGGAATTGCCCATTGCGCAGCACTAGCGCGACTTAAAACCCAACTAACCAACCAGTTGTATTTTCGTTACATTTACATCTTTAAGGAAAAAGTGTTGCTGAATTGGATTATATTGTATTGTATTCTATGGAAATGGAAAGGAAGGAGATAATTTGGTCATTTTTGGGAATTTTGTGAATATTCGTTTTCTTATTATTATCTCTGATTCTACACCTGAAGAAACCCCAGAACGGAACAAATTCCTCCACCCCTACCCCCCTACCCAAAAGAAAAAAAAATGCACAGCCCATTTAGTTACGGTTAATAATTACACAACCCGGTTAGTTACATTTAATAATTGCACAGTCCAGTTAGTTCATACGTGTATCTCACACTGCATTTGCTTTCACTTGCTGTTCGCGTAATATTTGAAATTTAGCTTATAATATGTCAACGTCAACGGTATTTACAAAAAAAAAATTGAAAGCTATTTTGATGAACCAAAGATTGATTATAATAAAAATGGTGTAAAAACTCTGAAGTATAGTTCATCTGCTGTAAGTGACTCAACAAAGACTAAGTCGAATTTGAATACCCGTATGAAGGTGAGTAAAATTACCTTTCTTAATTAAATGAAATTCTTTACAAATGAGAATTTTCCTAATATTGTATGTTTAAAATTTCTCTTTCATTTTAAACACTTCTCAACAATGTTGAAAAGTGCTTAAGACTTCGGTTCGTCTCTGCGCGCTCTAATTCCCTTAAATATTCATGGAAATTTTTCAAACTGATATATGTTATGTTCTTCAAGTTCACTATGGAATTGCTCCCTTTTATAAATAGGGTAAATATTACAACTGGTTTGTCTACAGGGAAATTTGAAAGAATTTCCAAGCATTGCGACCTATCAAAGGTATTTCTATAGATCATATTTTTATTTCGGACAAATCATAATGCAGTCGACATTAACAATACATATGCGCAAGAAAATGCTTCCTGCAGAATATAATGTCATTAAGCAATAGGATTTTGAGAGCAACACAAAAATTTTCACTTTCAATAACGGTTATAATTGGAAATTGCTGGAATTGCATTTTCGTTTGCCATTTGGAATTGCATTTTCGTTTGCAACGTTATAGATGATTATTGTTTAGAATGATTGTTTCATTTTCTATATCTACGAAATATATATGAATTTATTGGTGTTTTTTTATAAACCTTTTAAAAGGGATTTAATTATAAAAAATATTTAGTAGAACGCTTTATTAAAATTAAAAAATAAATAAATAAAAGTTAACAAACAAATCGAAAATATTTTTATGAGAATAAGGAGTTTTGCTTAATCACAGAATTAAACATGTTAACAATCCACTTAATGAGATGCTTTGCCATTAAAAAGTAAAAGAAATCTCTGAAATATGATTGTTTTTGATCCGTCTTAAAACTTAAGTTGTCCACAAAAAAGAAACTTTAAAGCTTAGATATGCTTTAATGATTTCATAATTTTTTGAACTTACAAATTTAATTTACTTTCTTGAAATATTTTAAAATTAATTTTTGATTGTCTTTTCCTCTTCTGTCTCTCCGTTCATTTATCTATTTGCGTATGCTCTAGTAAATTTAAGTAAAACATTCGGATATTCAAAATATTGCGAAATAGGTGTATTTCTCTTTTCAAACTGTAATGATTACTGTTATTTATGGGGCCTAATAAAATAATTTTAATAGATTTGTATTTATTGTAATTTATTGTTGTAAAACAATTTTTTAAATCTATAAGAAAGATTTCTCATCCAAGCTTTGAAATTTTCTTTAGAAAAAAGGATGAAAAAATATGTGGAAAGTACACTATTTATTATATCAACAATTTTTGATACACGATTCAAGAATTGCCTGTACTTAACGAATGAGCAAGTGTGTGAAATAATAATTAAGGAAATGAAGAATCATATTCTTGTCGAAAAAATAACAGAACCAGAACAAAAAGCCGCAACTGAACCTTTAAAAAAAAAAAAAAAAAATCAAACTGTTTGTATTTTTCGACGGGAAAAGATCAAGTAAACTTGACCAGAATTATATAGCAAAATCGGAAATAACGGACTATTTAAAAGAGCCATTGGAAGGAGAAGATATTTGCCCTCTAAATTTTTGGAAGGAAAATGACAAAAGATATCCAAAAATTGCAAAAGTTCAAAACATCTCTCTATCTGTGCATCTTCAGCACCCATAAAGCGGTTATTCAGTGTCGCTGGAAAATTCTATACGAGTTCCCGCGCGCTACTGAAAGCGGAAAACTAATTTTGATTAAATTAAATTAAAATATTTAAAAGAATTTTAAATCTCTCCGACATTCTATCTATATATATATATGAAGGTCAATGTTCAGAAGTAAGAAAAAATAAAAATTAATGGATTATTAATTGATTTTATTTATTTATTTATTGGGGGGGGGGGGGGTAGTAGTGCTAAATTTTACAGACGAGAAATATTTGTTTATGAATATCCATTTGAGAAACATAAATATATTATCTAGAACATTTAATAAAATCATTTAATTAATACAGGTGTCATCATAATCTATGAAGGTATAAAGATAACTAAACTCATTTTTTATTTTACGCAACAGAATTGTACATCTAATTTGCAATTTTTAAATTTATATTAATATCATATTTCTCCTTTGTAAAATTAAAAAGAAAAAATGCATTTTTAACCGACAGTTTTGTTTAAATCAAATGCGAATGTTTGAAACTTCTTTTTTAATTAAATTGATTGCATTTTCATTTAGACTTCTTACTTATACCTTTACACTTTGCTACCAATATAATTCAATGAGTGTAAATACTTACATATGATATAATTTAAGGGGTTCTCCATATTTCATAGCTTCTACTTCTTTCCTTTTTATGTTTTACTAAATATTTTTTTTTTTTTTTTTTTTTTATCTTTCTTTTCTACTGAAAATGCAAAAGTAATATAAAACGAATTTCATGCTTCGGAACTAGTGGTCGATTTAAAAATAAATTTTGGTCTACTAATAAAAAAGTGAAGTTTGTGACAGATATTTGAGATAGTATTTTAATTACTGAAACTGAGAAATCTGTATAATCGAAGTTTAATCATAATCGATTTTTTATGTAATCGTAATTTGACAGTAAAAAAAGTAACCGTAATCTAAATGTAATCGTATTCTAAAGTCTAATCAAAACTGTAATCGTAATCTAACTTATATAATCGATTACGTATTCGTAATCGGCTTTTGCAGATTAAAAATAATCGTAATTGTAATCGATTAAGGACATCTGTAATCCACTACAAGTCTGATTATTTGATGACTTAAAAAAGATAATAAAAATGAACACTGGAATAAACAATACTGAAAATTTTCAGCTGCCAAACCAAAATGCATGAGTAAAGGGGTTATCATCTAATTAACTTTGCACGCGTCAACTTACGTACTGCTGATTGTTATTCTGCAAATTAATAGAGAGTATTTTCTACAGAAAAATTATTTCTTAAAATTTGAATTTTGATTGTACACGTAGGAAAACATATGATCGAGTTCTAATGATTATTGTATACATAATTATAATAATTGCAAATGGATGTCTTTGAATTTTTCACATTAATTAAATTTTAATCAAAATCCCCCCCCCCCCCCAAAAAAAAAAAAAAAAAAAAAAAAAAAAAAAACTGTAAAAACCGAATTTTGGATGACTTCTTAAAGCTTTGTATAACATAGCTCAGTAACAACACAAAATCGCGAAACAATTCACAATTCATTTAGATTGACATTTGTTTTTATTAATAAAACGTATAAGTTGAGTTATGCAAAAATTCTACGTTTAGTAAAAAAGAAAAAAAAAAAAAAAAAAAACATAAGTTTCTAAAGAGCTGGTTTCACCACATAGCTCACTGATTTTTGTTAGATAAGCAAAATTAAATAAAAATTCTGAAATGGTCAATCGATTGAACAAAACAACAAAATTTTGTTATTTTTTATTTAAGATGCATAAAGAAAAATTTGTATGGATCTGACAGTAATTTATTTTCCAAAATACGTAGCACAATTGGAAGGAGGGGGGTGTCAGATTCTCCCCTCGAATATCCGACAATTCTATAAAAGATATTTAATCAATTTGAGGGAGATTTCGTTTGGTTTAAAATTGAGTTAATGATAAAGGTCTTTTAGCTTTTCGAGAAATCTTCTAGACACAATCACTTAAACAAGTTTCTGCGATACTTTTTAAAGAGCTTATGAGTAATAAAATTTCTCTAAAATACCCATCTTTCTCCACAAATCTATCGGGAACACCTAGGAATTTTCTAAAACTGTAAAAAACGTGCACATTAAATTAGAGTTTGTAAATTGAACTTTAAACGAGCTCACAATTCCCCTCCAATTTGAAATTTCAAAGTTTGCTTTCTAAGGTTCTCCCTGTACAGCTTCATTTTTTAAAAATCAAAAATGGTACTCTACAGATTGATGAAACACGTTTTTTTGTAGTCGTAAGAAATTACGACGTGATCCCGAAATAGGAGTATAGTGAAAACTATTTTTAGTATATTTAATCAAATAAATAAAAAAAAAATCAAGACAGAACATGTTTTAAAAATTATTTGTTTGTAGAAGACGTTTTCGACAAACTGACAAAGAACTTTATTTGTTAGAATTTTTAAAATTGCCCCTTTCGATGTCTCCAGTTTTTACAGTTCCACTTTCCAAACAAAATAAAAACCCTTCAAATGAACTAAGCGCCTTCTTATTTATAGTTTTTCGAATTTCAAAGTTCTTCTCGAGACACAGAGGGAAAGGCGTAAACACTTTAAATTAAATGTTTTTTTTTTTTTTTTTTTTTCATATTTTCCTAATAAATAATAGTAGGAAAAAACAAATTTGTGTAAAATTGTGGTTTTAAAATTTTTTTTCCATCAAATTAACAGAAGATTCCCCCTTTTTGCCATTTACAATTTTGAAGTGTGCCCATGAACTACCTACTTTAATTTGCGATATATCTTTATATTTTCTGTACCGTTTTTATGACTATAATAAGTGTTACTTATAAACACTTGACTTGCTTAAAAATGACAAAAAAGCCTTTGAAAGAAAAATGAACTCTAAGTAGATAAAAGGGGCTTTTTCTTAATGCTTTAATTAAATGATATGAGAATATATCTTAATAAAAAATAATGCGAAGACCTATATTACGATACCATTCAACTAAAAATGAAGAAAAAATTTAGAAAACTAATGGAGGGGCTACTTAAATCGTTATTGTAGTTTAGGATCTGCTAAATCTCATTTAAACTCGCTTTTTATTACGTGAATAATTCGGAACCTTTTAACAGCAAGTGTTGAATTTATTGAAATATTAGACAGGGGAAATAAAATATAATTTTCGAAATATTCTACTTTTAAATAGGAAAGGAATATAAGGAAATCTTGTTTAAAAAAATTCAGTTTATCTTTTATTAAGTCCGATCTTTACGTAAATTCAGAAACAATTTAGAGCAAGTTTCTTTATAGATAATTATTATAGGAAATGTAAAGTTAATATTTATGGACATATTTAGAATACATTCCATTACATTTGTCTTTTCTCCGGAAAAAATATTATAATTATTTTAGTTAACATGCATAATGCGACATGCATGCATAATAACTTTGTTGTACTAGCTAAATAGTTAAATTCAACAGAATATTGTGAGTCTAATATAAAACAACAGTATAATCTTTTTTTTTCTTTTCTTCAGAAAATGAACGAAGAGAGTCACAAATGGAAATGTTTCTCATTTTTTAACTTCGGAGTATGCAGATTTTGAGTTTGATGTCAGAAACGACACTTTAGCAGCAGCAAATGAAGCTTCGCTCTCAACTTAATGAAAAAGAAAACGGAAAACAATGTTCGACATTCAGTAAGTGTGTTGTTTCGATGATTGCGATGCCTCCACAAAGTCATTTAACCGGTTCAGAATCTTGCAAAGTTTTTGGTCGGTTAGAGGATGGGGGGAGGGGGGACACAAGCCAAAGTGGCAGACGCCACTGGAGTTTCACAAAATGTGATTTCCAGAGTTCGGAACCGTTTTTTGGAGACTGGAAATGCTGGCCGAAGAAGAGCGTAATAACTCTGACGTGCACCAACACCAAATGAATGGTTTTTGTGACCAACTCGAAGACACCAATATATAAACACCACTCTTCTTCAACACCACCTTCTCTCGGCTACTTATTCCAGTAAATAAAGGACTTTTGTCGGGACAAATTCGGATAAAGCTGGATTTTTTACAGTCAATAGGCACTATTAAATGATGTATTTTTACAAAAGTCCCTTCCGCTTCCATAGTGACATTTACTTAATTTCTTGTAAAATGGTTTCTAAAAGAACTAGTGACTCACTCTTTTTTTTTTAAATTGTTCCCAAAATAATTTTATTCGGTTTTTGCAATTACAACATTTTTCTACAGTCAGTCATTAGTTAACTCTGTAAAAATTTCTAAATATCAAGATTTATTTTTTTTTAACATTTTTGCTGTTTTAATTTTTTTTTAATCTCGGTGTTAAAATAACAGTAAATATATATTTAAAAATTCCTAAAAATTTTGGAAATTTGATTATCTTTAATGTGATATAAGATTCGGATTAGGAAGAAGCTGGAGCCTCTTTATAATTCGTATAACGTAATAGAGAACTTCTCCGCCTTCTGCATCAATTTTTTTATACAAGTAGAAATTGAATTTATTTTGATTGTGTTGATATGTTTTAATTATAATTAGTAAATTTATTTTCGGTAATTTTTACAGATTGTTTCTTAAATAACGTCATTTAACCGAATTTTTAAAAAACAAGATTTTTTTTTTTATAAGTATTAATATATTTTATCTTTTGTGAAATTGAGCTATTTTATAGCTCTTAAGAAAATAAGATTTTTTTTATTACACACAAAATTATTTTATGTACCTATAATATTTCATAAAACTGGCCTTATAATCATGCGATAATTTTTTCTTTAAACAATTTTATGCCCGTGAAATATTATATTATGTACATTCTATGCTATTTTATATATATGTGAGCAAGAAATTTCAACACATTATTCATTAATTTTTACATGCATGCAGTACTTATTTGTATAATTAATGTAATTACGATCATATATAGCTTTGCAGTTATTTGTCTATGAGCAAAAATTTCTACAGATAATTGATCTATTTAAGTTCTGAAGTCTTATCTCATTTACTGATTTTTAATCTGTCTTCATAATTTTCCCTCGACATTTCAATGCAATACTGATAAATAATAACATGATAAGACGGTACAATTTTCGTACAATGCTGTACAAAGCATCCCCAGTTTAGGACAGCCAGAGTACTTCATACAAGCTGATTTGCAGCTATGCGATATAACCTGTAAGTGTAGGATATTATTTTAACATTAGTAATTGTTTTCAATATCTTTTTTACACCTTTATTTTCCTTTTTATATTTAATTTTCTAATCCCAATCAGTATCTTTAAGTTTATTTCCGAGCCAAATCAAATGTTTTTTTTTTTTTTTTAAGAGTAAGGGTGCTGTGTAGAGATATTAAACATGTTTTTAAAAAATGCCTTTGATAGACCATAGTGCAATGTGTATCCCTATACACAAACCAACAGCGCTATTCAAATTATTTTCAATAAAGAGGAAGCATAGTGAACTTGAATTACATAAATCAGTTCTCAAAATATTTATGGAATTTGGAAAGCAGATTGAAGTTACAAATACTTTTAAGCTTAATTGAAACTCAAACAACAAAACATTTGGATCAGTTTCCAAATTTTGGACCAGTTTATGTATGGCCTTAGAAATCTTAATGCTATACCATTTCCTGTAGAAAACACGCTTTCGCACCATGTTTAATACATGTTAATTATGTTATGTTTTGTGCAGTATAAAATTATTAAAATAGTCTATAAAGAAATACATCTTTTAGACAGAATGGTTTTGAGAGTCTCTGTTGAGTCTTTGTAAACGATACAATAGAAACCATTTTTAATAGGGTACAGTCAACCTGAAATTTATATCAGTTTCAAGGAATTTAAAATATATATAGATTAGAGCACGGACAGAGGAAGACTATTTAATTTAGTTGAAAATGGATCAAAAGCGACTGAAATATACTTTCACCATATCATAAATAGAAAAAATACAAAATCACAATAGAAAAAAAAAGAAAAGGAGTTAAAACATACTAAGAATGAGAGCTGAATTCTAAATATTTGCTCATTAATAAATAATGCTAGCTATATAAGAGATAAAAATATGGTATCCAGTTTCAGTCCCGTATCTTCCAAACTACACCTGATGTCCAGTATTTCAGTGTTTAATTTGTCTGGCACTGTTTATAATAAACTTTTTTTTTAATCAATTTATTGATAAACAAATAAAAAAAAGTTATACGCACATATATCTATATAATTGAATTAGGTCAAACTAAAAGAAAATGAAATCAAATAAATAAGAAGGGTAAAGAGATAACGAGTATATATTATATAGAAATTAATGTAATTGAATATCATAGAGAGTGCAGATGAAAAAGCCTAAGCAGTTCTTACTTTATTTATTTACTTATTTTTGATAAAAATGAATTAGTAAATTTTTGCTTCAAATTTTTTACATAAAAAAAAGGCGTGAAAGATAAAAACTTCTTTCTTTTCTTTTTTTTTTTTTTTTTTTTGGAAGGGGAGGTGAAAAGGTCAAAAAGTTTATATTTCAATATTTTATGGTTTTAAAGATTAATTGGAATAAATTATTGAAATAAGAAAAGTTGTAAAAAAAAAAAAAAAAAAAAAGTCTTGGGAAAAGTTTCAGTAAATGAAAGAAGAAAAACTCTTAAAGTTTTAGATAATTCTAAAGTAATTATTTAAACGTCACTATATATTCTATGTTCAAAGAATGAGGGAAAGCTTAGATCAATTTATTAAGAATATATTGCTTCAAAATGTCTATCAGTTAGAAACATTTTAAACTTTATATGAATTTGATTCAAAACCGATCTTTTACTCGCTAAATTAAAACAGCTATTTTTACGCATGTAGTAAATTTAATGCTTTTCTGGATTTTTCCCTTTCACAGAATCCTATTAAATTTTATGTTAGCTTAAAATATGTAAAATTACCAAATTTTTAAAGTTTTTTTCATATACATATATATATATATTTATGAGAGGGCAGAAATATAAAAAAAAAATTACACAATGGAAAAAAATAGGATTTTTGAGATTTTTTTTTTTTCTACTGGCACAAATATTTATTTCAGACAAAAGTTGTAGTTAAAAAAAATTTATAGTAAATATATTCATCAATATCAATAATAAAACTCTCAAACTGCTAAAGCTGCTACTTTTTGATTTACTAGCAATTTTCTTATAGTTTTCGCTAGCTTGAAGTTTGGGGGTGAGGTCATTTTGGAAAATGTACCTTTCATCATGATCTATAAATTTGGAAAAACTCCAGCCTTACCTGAAGTTATTCTGACAACCGCTTTTCCCCACTTTCATTTACCTAGATTATAAAATGTTGGATGTGAACTGCGAGATTTTTCGCGTGTAGCAAATTTAAAGCCTTTCCGGCTTTTTTCCTTTACCAGAAACTTATTAAGTTTTATATCATTACCAAATTTTTAAGGTTAAACATCATTTTATAATTTTCATATTTTGTATGATAGGGGAGAAAATTCTAGAACCACACAGTGAAAAAAAAAATAATAAAATTTTTGAGATTTAATTTTTTACTGGCACAAATATTAGTTTTGGAGAAATGTTTCAATTGCAAAAGTTGAAATAAATATATTCAGCAATAATATAAAAAAAGAATCAAATTGCAAAAGCAATTACGTTTAGATTTACAAGCAATTTTTTAATACTCTTCAAATTTTAGCATTTAGGAGGATGGGGAGGAAAGTCCGGGGGGGGGGAGTGGTTAACTTTTGAGAAAATGTACCTTTCATCATGATCTATCAACTGGGATGATTTTTATATCCGGCGAACGCTCCTGCCCTCACAAGAAGGTATTATTTACCTGAATTTGGAAAGAAAATTCAAAAAGTACCAAATAATGAACTAATAACAATATCAATTAATTTTTGATAGATAATTGATTATTCTTTCAAAGTAAGTGAATTAAACACATCCCAAGTTCCTATGCACTTTTCTTTGAGGAAAAATATCAATACTTTGCTAAAAGTTAACGATTTTCTTTTAAATTTAAAATCTTTTCTCTTAAGCTTCTTGCTTCTTAGTTATTTCAGAATAAGAACTAGAAATTGTCTTTTATTAATGAAACATTATAAAAAAAATCTCTTCGGATTAAAATCGAATTTGTATTATTTACTGCCCTTTGAAGAATACATTCCTTAACGTAGTTGAAATTGTTACTAAGACAAGTGATGGGCATGTTTAATTGCTGTAAATGTAATATTTTCGACTAAGAGAAATAACGGAGGGATTGCTAAATTTTATTTTCTATTTTATTTCAAAAAAAAAAAAAAAAAAATCACAGTGTAAATAAATGTTTGTTTATCGTGCATAAACAACATTTTTGCATCTGAAAAACTTTTTTTGAGTTTATTAACCGGCGATGCGGATTTTATTAAGCAGCGGTTTTGAAATTGGTTTGCATTAATTTGATTCCAGTCTTCGCAATTTGATCAGATTAAGCGGAACCAGTGAAATTATTAAGTGGTGGTTACTGTATAACCCTCTAACTGACCAACAACTCTCCAAACTTCTGAATCTGTTAAATGACTTCGTTGAGACATCGTCCGCATCGAAACCATGCACTTATTGAATGTCGATCATTCTTTTTCGCTTTGTGTTTCATAAGGTTGAAAGCCAAATTTCATTCGCTACCGCTAAATCGTCGTTTTTGACGTCAGACTCAAAATTTGCATTCTCTAAAGTTTGAAAACGAGAAAAATTTGCATTTGTGACTCTCTTCTTCCATTTTCTGGGGGGGGGGGGGGGGGGAATCACTTATTAGACCTTTATTTTATTTAAGTCTTACAATAGCCTTTAATTGTTTTGAGCAGTGTAGAATTTATGGTATATTATAAAAATATAATCAAATATTAAAACAAACTTAAAAATAAATAAAAAATAAATAAAGATTCCCCACAGCCAACGGAATCTTACTTTCATTTTGCATGTGAAATTATATATAATTAAGATAGATAAAAATACTTAAAAATCAAATCTTTTTAAATTGTCGCCAATAGAATAACCGAAATGCACAGCTTTAGAGCGACATTCATCCTTGACTTATTGCAAATAAAGAAAATTTAGTAAAAAATAGAATTACATTTTCTGACAAAATAATCTAAAATTAGTACTAGCACATAAGAAGTAATGTTTAACCACATTTTCCGAAACCACGGACGTTTCTGCGCAAGTGCTAACACGACGAGTCCAGTGCTAAAATAGGGGTGATAATCTCTGCGACTGGGAGAAGGAAGGAGTTTTGAAATTGTATTTGATTTTGTTTTGCCAAAGATAATGGTATTTGCTATGATTTATTTCATGTACGTTTAAGTTAGGTGCTGTGTTTAATAATCTTATATTTCTTATTAAAATTAAATGATTCATTTATTTATTTTTCAAGAGGAATGAAAATTCAAAATACACTCTGTCACAAAAAAATATATGCACCCAGAAGCAAATGAGCTACAATCACGAAACTTAACATGTGTGTAGTGTATGAAGAGATAAGCAAATGATTAATAAAATCTTTTTCTAAAAAAATAGAACCGACTCCAAAAAGGAACTACTATTCAAACAACTAAAAATGAATTTAAATTGGCAGAAAATGGAACTGTAAATTGCGCCTAAAAGTATAAAATAATTTCCTTCGCCAAACAACCTATAACACTACAATTAATCATAACTTTTGAAGTCGGCGCAAAATTAAATAAAATTTAATTAGTTTTTAAAGGTTTGTCTTTCGATCGGTAGCAACAAATGCTGCTGTCTCGAATGATCCATTTTCATGTTTCCTTTATAATTTTATCACTGTGTACAATTGTTCCATTAGTAGCATCTACATAGAAAAGTGAATAACATTCTTCATATGTGGTATTTATGTTTCTACGAAGTTAGTTTCCTTTGCAAATTTGGTATAACTTTGATAAATATCATCCTTGATGGCTTTTGGATTTGGCGATCAAAATGTAAGGATCGCCAAGATGTAGATGATCGATCAAGATGTATTATTTTTGTAATACATATTATACGATGTGTTGTTTCATATTCTTGATTACACGCTTGATATACCTTATCAAAATAATCATGATATCCCAAAGAAATTAAATATGTTTGCCAGATAATTTTGCGATTTTTCTTTCCCCAAGGACGTCAGATACCAGCATCTTTTCCAACTTTTGCTGCGTACGAAATCGTATTTGTTTTCTTGAATCAAAGTAGTTTTAAACTGCGTTTTGCAGGTGACAATGTGAGATGTGTATTTTGAATAGGATTTGATTTTTGTATTGAATAAAGGTACCAATTTTTATTTAATTTTGCGCCGACTTCAAAAGTTATGATTAATTGTAGTGTTATAGGTTGTTTGGCGAAGGAAATTATTTTATACTTTTAGGCGCAATTTACAGTTCCATTTTCTGCCAATTTAAATTCATTTTTAGTTGTTTGAATAGTAGTTCCTTTTTGGAGTCGGTTCTATTTTTTTAGAAAAAGATTTTATTTTTCTCTTTTCAGTGAAAGCTTATTTATATAGCAGAGCATCAGAAGACGTTCGACGGAAGTTTCACAAATCACAACTTCCAAGAAAAGTGACATTACTCAAAAAATGGTTTAGGTCACTGAAAAATACATGAAATGCACCCAATGTGAACAAAAAAGCTACATCTCCATCTAGAAAGTTATCCACTCGAGAGACAGTTGTGCTAGTTTTATTCTAGTCAAGTTGTTTTTAAGTTGATTTTTCTCAAATGCTGCATTTTTATGTTGTGTTACATTTCTTGCCTTTATCGAATATGAGCAAAAAACTATCTATTTAACGCACATACGTTAAATTATAAAGTCTTTAGAAATGTAAAGAACGGATACACTGTATTCGTAACCGAAAATTCTGTTAGGCATACATATTGAACTTTACATTGAATACGTGTCACCCGCTGTGCTGGAAATTGCGCAGCGTAAAGTTCAAACAAAGAGCAAAATATGCATTGCAGCTGATAGACAGAAGTTTCAATATCGATACTTACATACTGTTTTTACCAGTGTAGCTGCATGCGTTCAGCAGTTAGAGTGAGAACAGACTTTTCTAAGTATCCTGTAATTTGTTTATATCTTAATGAAATCATAATGAAACCTATTTCAGGTCAAGATCATTACGACAACAAAAAAAGTATTAAAATTATATCATCTCTTACGAAGTTATAAGCTAACAAATTTCAACAACAACAACGAGAAAAACATGGTTTGCATTGAGAACCTCTTCCTTTATGAAGTCGGTTTAAAACGCCTATGCGTTAATCGATGTGACCGCTTACAATAACCATACTTTAAATTTTACATAGCATAAATGTCACTCGCTACGCTACAACATATACGATGTCGTTCAAGTGTGCACAAAATAGGAAAATTTTAACAAAGAAATGCACGTTGTAAGCGTTCTGTTTTTAGCATTAATGTCTAAACTTTCTTTGCGTACTACATCGATGACGCTCTGCAATTTTATAATTCACTTTTTTCCCATGTCTTGAAACTTCCCGAGATAGGGTAGCTAACTCCACTCTTTTCCACCAGGTGGAGCTTTAGGCGGTTGAATCGCGTAGCACATGTCCACTGTACTATACCTACATACCACTTTTATGACTATAGCTGCAGCTGTTCAGCTATTAAGAGTCGAGACTGACGTTTTTGGACACCCTGTATTTTCTTTTGATCTTAAAGATCTTACAATGGGACCTATTTCAGACCAAGACCTTTACAATAAAACAAAAAGTATCAAAATCGGATCATCCGATCAGAAGTTATGAGCTAAACAAGCAAAAACAAAAAAAACACACGCTTTGAATTGAGAACATCCTCCTTTTTGAAGTCGGTTAATTAGAGCATCTCTTACGAAGTTATAAGCTTACAAACACCAACAACAACACATAGCTCGATTAAGAACATCCTTTTTTCTGAAGTTGGTTGAAAACGACTTTGCGCTAATCGATGTGACCGCTTACAGTAACAGTACTTTGAACCGCAGAGTATACGTGTCATTCGCTACGCTGCAAAGTGTGCAACGTTGTTCAAGCGTGCACAGTGTAGGAAATTGCGAACAAACAACTGCACGTTTTAAGAGATCTATTTTTAGCAATAATGTCTAAAAACTGTCTTTTCGCAGTAAATAGATGATGCTCTACAACTTCGTAATTAACTTTTCTCCCATCTTAAACCATTTTTTAGATAGGAGCGCTAATTCCGCTGTTTTTCATCAGATGGCGCTTTATTTTCTTTAGACTGTAAAGATGTTATAATGGGACCTACTACAGACCAAGATCGCTACAACAAAACAAAAAGTATCAAGTAACCGTATTTTGAACTATATAGCGTATGTCTCACCATCTACGCTACAACGTGAGCAATGTAGCTCAAGTGTGTATAGTGTAAGAAATTGTGAACAAAAAAATGCACGTTTTTAGCCTTGTATTTTAGCATCAATGTCAAAACTATCTTTTCGTACTAAATCGATGATGCTCTGCAATTTTATAATTTACTTTTTCCCCCTGTCTTGAACCATTTCCGAGTTTTGAACGTTAGCATGAATGTCTAAACTATGTTTTTGTACTAAATCGGTGATACTCTTCAGCTTTGTAATTCACTTTTTCCTTAGAACCGTTTTAGAGATAGGAACACTAACTCCGCTATTTTACACCAGGTGGCGCTGCAAGCGGTTTAACCTTGTACTGCTTGGCCATTTTGCTATACTTACATACCATTTTTATCACAATAGCTGTAGCTGTTTAGCAGTTAAAAGAGTTGAGACTGATTTTTTCGGGCACCCTGTATTTTTTTTAGATCGTAAAGATTTTACAATGGGACCTATTTCAGACCAAGACCTTTTCAACAAAACGAAAAGTATCAAAATCGGAGCATCCGTTCATAAGTTATGAGCTAACAAACATAAAAAAAACATACGGTTTGAATTGAGAACCTTCCTTCTTTTTTGAAGTCGGTTAAAAATTCAGAACAAAAGGTCGTTTTAATAAGAAGTTAGGGCATAAAAAGGTTACATTTTAGTAAGTAGTAAAGCCACCTCTGGCAGCTATACAAGCCGAAACATGGCGTGGCATCGAATCAATTAGGTCTTCTATATCCCCCTGTGGAAGATTATGCCATAACCTTTGCAACTGAGGAGTTAATTCACCAGCATTCTAACACGGCTGCAGTTGCCTTCCTAGCACGTCCCATTGTGGTCTATTGGCGAGAGGTCTGATGACCTGGTAGGCCATGGGAGTACGTCATATCCTTGAAGACATTGTTGGGGAAGTAGAGTAGTATATGCACGAGCGTTGTCTTGCTGATAAATGACACCTGGGCGGCTTCATAGAATAGGCAGCACAACCGGCGTTAAAATGCTGTCCACGTAACTGCGAGCCATCATAGTGCCTTGAAAGACGACTTGAGGTGATCGTGTGTCCCAACCGATCGCTCCCCACAATGTTACACCTTGTGTAATAACAGTATGCCGCTCAACAACAAATGCCGGATCAGACCGTTGGCCTGGCCGATTCAACATGCGTGTGCGATGGTCATCAGCACTGAGACTGGATCGTAATTCACCACGGACGATCACACGTTAGGTCGGTCACACTCCAGCTTGCTTCGGGTCGACAAAAATCCAGTCGACACTGCTTATGATGTGGGGTGAGGGGTAGGCGTCTTAATGGACGTCGGCTGTTTATACCAGCTTCAGCCAGTCGTCTCCGAATGGTTTCCCTTGATACTACTAGATGCCTAGAATGTGGTAAATGGCATTTAATCGAGGCTAATGACGCTGTTGGTGCGGTTGGGTCGCTTTTATGATTGCGGGATCCTGGTGTTTATTTGCACTCCTGGGACATCTTGACCCTCCACAATGGTTGATTCTCCCTTCCGTGACCCACTGTTACCAATCCCGAGCAACTACCACATCGCTCCGAACGAGGTGGCGGCTGATATGCATGAATGACCAAATTGCTTTTCTGAGGTCTACTATACGGCCCCTGTCACTATTCAACAATTGTCGGTATTGCCGCCGGTTACATCTCAGAGGCATCTCAAGTCACAATACCGTCCATCAAAGTCGACAGATTCGTTTGAATAGCTCTACGGCGCGAGAAATCATGCTTTTAAACTCTTGCTTTTAATCTTTTATGATAATGCAGACGATTTCCATATTAGAGAGGTAGTATAACACCAAATATCCAAAAAAAGTCCATTTTATTCTCAATATAAATATGTATATATATATATGATTTTTTTTTCTAAGGTTTTTTTTTTTTTCTTTAAAAGTAAAAAAAAAAAATCGATAACTTTGTTTTAAATTATCGCAGATCGATGGTTCAACCTTTCGTTTTAAAGGTATTGGCGAGCTCTTTTGAAAGATACCCATCATGAAAATTTACTCCCCTCGAGGGGGGGGGACTTCCCCCCAAGGCTCCTACATACACAAAAAAAAATTTCCCAGTTGACTATCTCTATTACAAAAAAATCCCTTTTCGGCAAGCTTAAAGGCAAAGGTAGATTCCTTTACGTTAATGTTACAAATCTAAAGAAATTTTACATATGGATTAATACTTAACCAATGGCTTTGTTCTCACACATTGTATTATTTAAGTCGCTATTCTGTTTTCAAGAAATTTTAATTTTCTACTACAAAAGGGTTTTATTTAATCTACTTAAAATTTTAGGCTAGATTTATTTGTCTGTAAATGTTTCAGTTTTTTAGAATTCAAGCTCATAATCATTCAACAAATAGAAGTCTTAAAGATATACAATCCCAGCAATGGGGAATCCCAGTGGGGGCTATTGGGCTACATCCCCTTCCCTACCCAAGCTTAATAAAAATTACAATTTTTATTTAAAATCCATATAACTATTGTTCAATATCTTTCTTTTAAAGAAAAAATAATAGAAACGTGAAAATGCACTTGTGACCTTACTATGGTCAAGCACTGGTAAGCTTAACGTTGCTATGGTCAAGTCAAATACAGTTAAGTGGTAGCGGTTTTTGGATAGTTATTTCATTAAAATTTTTATTGAATTATTGAGAGTTTTGTATTGTGTTTTTGTGATTCTTATTGTCAGATGAGTACAAATTGTAAAGTGAAACTGTTTTGGTTGACATGAGCTGGAACATTAGCATTAAAATTAACATTAGTTAACATTGGACCATTTGGCACCGCTGAAATTCAATGTTAATTGTTATGAATTTAGTAAATTTTGCCTGCTTTTAGTATGATTTGCCGAGATTTTGGTGACAAAACTTGCGACTTAACAATGACATTTGTGATTTGGCGGCAAAATTTGATAGTTGACGACGAAAGTTTTGACTTGGCGACAAAATTCGTTGTCTGACGACAAAATTTGGCGAGCTTGGCGATGGAGAAAGGCAGCTTTGGCGTCATTATATTTTCTTTCCACGCGAAAACCTCATATCTCTTCACAGACCAATATCTGGTTTCGACAAGATAAAAAGTCAAAGGAAGCTGTAACGTATTACTCTCTATCGTAAATTTTAAATTCTTGCCTAAACCGACATTCTAAACTATTCACCGCAAGCGATATTTGTATTAAGATTGACGCATTACTGTAAATTTATATTTCAAACGATTAATTAAAGCGTTTAAGATGGTTTTTAATTAACACACTTTTATTAACTTTATATGATGCAACTATTAATGTATGTAACGGAATTTTGCGATTCAATTTTCGGCAACTTCTTGTCGTCCAAAGGACCAGAAATTTTGCACACGACTTCATAATCAGTGACAATACTAGATACAAGTGTTTCCAGGCACTTTTCCCGTCAGAGGCAGGTTCCAGGGGCAAACAAAAAATCTATACTTATACAAAACTATCGTATGTGACACAGGATTTGGATGTATTTGTATAATGTCGAGTGGCAACAATTAATTTTTTTAAATAAAGATTTAAAAAAATAGTTTTAATAGTTTTATAAAGAGATGTAGTAGTTTTATAAAACCTTTATTAGTTCACTTTTCAATAAAATTGCGCCGACTTCAAAAGTTTTGATTAATTGTAGTGTTATAGGTTGTTTGGCGAAGGAAATTATTTTATACATTTAGGCGCAATTTACAGTTTCATTTCATATCCAATTTTTTGGAGTCTGTTCTATTTTTTTACAAAAAGATTTTATAAGAAACTATTTTTTACAGTGGGGAAGGAGCAATGCGGTGAATCCGTTTTCAGCTAAAATAGAATACAATCGATAAGATTTTTCTTTGGGAGCATGCATTTTCGCAAGTTCTAAAAGTTCGATTTTTAAGTAGTCTGGAGAATACGGAATAGAATTTTTATTAAGCCAATCTAATATAGATTTCTTCGTATTATTTAAATTCGGCGCTTTGTTTATTTGCACTGAATGGTATGTGCGTTGCCGATGATTACTACAGCATTTTCGGGCGAATTGGGTTGGTTGGTTGTAGGGTTTAAGGCCTATTGACTACTCTAGGATCCTAAGCCTGAGGGGAGTGCTTTCCGTGGAGGTCTTTCTAAGGGGTGCTAGCCCGTATTCAAGCAAGTTCCGTAGAAAACCACGAAAAATTCCGAACGCCTAGGCCGACAAGCGTGACCTGGGATCGAACCTGGCACCTCATGTCTACCAGCTTTGAACGTAACCGCTCTGATGGAGCTCGGGTAAATTGGGAATTAATTTTTCTCTTGTCCATTTCTCATTTATTTAACCATGAAAATCACCTGGTGCCGTATTAGCTTTGTAAATTAAAGTTGTGTTTTGTAAATTGCCATCTCCCCGCCTGCAGAAAGAACAATAATGCGCCTTGAAGCAGTTCCAGTTTCAAAAATACCGCTCGTTTCGCTAGATTGCCAGCATTTCTTGAGAAAGTTAAATTTGAATCAACCCATGTTTCGTCAATATATACGATGGGTAACCTTCCTCTTGAAACTTTATTTTTCTTAGATACTGTATTCGTTTTAAAACTGTTCTCGCTCAATTAAAAATTTTCTTTTATTTTGGCATTTTTTACATTTGAGACCGATTTTCTGTCTCAGCTATTCCCTTTCCCATTGAAAATTAATTTTTGTTTCCAACACTGGTAGCATTTTGGATAAAGTCGGAACATTTTTTTCTTCTTTTGTATAAAAATCCTGCACTATCTGTCTAATAACATCACTATCGAATGTATCGTGTGCCGTTTTACTTAGTATGTCCCTTTTCACCTTCTTCTTTGGTGAGCTAAATACAGGTTCATCATTTTGTTCACTTGATTCTCGACGAATTTTTTAATAGTGCTTAAACAAACACCTGCAATTTTACGCGCATACTTTGTTGGATGTGAAACAGGAATTAAAACTTCTCTATTCTCAGCTTCTTGACCACGAAATTTAATCCGTTAGCGCGCAGTGTCCTCATTTGAGGACAGCTAATAAAATGGTAAGTATATTTTTTGTGGTTTCTTGGAATGATTTCTGCTTTTTAGTGACAGTTTATAGCGTCACTCTAAATGATCCCTGAAAGTTTTATATGCCTACTATTAATTATTATTTCATAATTTGGATAGTCATTTTACGATTTTTCATTCGTCGCACAAATATTTGTTTTTTGCGCAGGTATACTAACTTAAATCATGTTGAATAATAATACATATTATAATACTTTATTTTCGAGATCTTTGTCAACATATAATAGGAAATTAATCTGTTATCTCAAAGTTTTTCTATCTCGAAGTTTTCTCGCTAGAACACTAAACGTTAATAAATGAGGATAGGCTTTATATTTAAAACTACCAGAAGAATTGTTTAAGTTAATATGTTTTATTGTAAGTTGTCTATATTAATTTAGAAGTGAAATAATCAGCTAATAATATTTTGCAAAACTAATTTGGGCGTTAACGGGTTAATTACATTATGAATAATAGTCTTGGAATCACTACGAATTGTTTTTTTACGCTTCGTACTAGCCATCATAATCTTCAATTATGGGAAGCAAAACGCACGCAGAAAAGGAAAACTAGTCTATTTAAAAAAACTTTTAAAACCCAAACTCTTTTTATAGCGTTTCATATAAATCTTTTCGAAGTTAGAATAAAATTTAATTAAAAAAAATAATAATAATAAATAAATAAATAAATAAATAAATTTTGTTTATTAATCAGAATTGGGGAAAATTGACTGTATTAAGGAAAGAGAAATTATTTCTTAAAATTCACAACAGATGGCAGTACCACATGATTGCCTATAAGATTTGTGATTTTATTTTCTGATTAAGGGCCAATATCTGCAATTTAATTATTCGTTTGAGGAACGTTTTTATTATTATTTTAGTTTATTATTATTTTTTTTATATTATTATAACTTTAACATTTTACTGATTTGGTTAATGTTTATGTGTTTTTCCTAATCATTTTTATTTTGCATTGTTAATTGTTTCATTGACATTTTAGTGAATATTCCGCCGAATAGAGGGCGCTTGTAGTCTACAAAAAAACTCTTTTTTGCTTCTAAAAAGAGATGTAAGAAAAAGGCTTCTTAAAGAAACTCTTCAAAAATTCTTAGGATGCTGTGTAGTCAACAATAAATTTTCTTCTATCACTTGACATCTTTTCTACTAATTGTCTGCAAAGAATAACACTCCGGACCTTCAGGGTATCAAACGTGGGACCACCGGATTACTAAGATGGCGCTCGAACCACCTGAGCCACGGAGAGACAAATGAAAAAGCTTGTATTTACTTTAAAATAGATGCGCATTTTTTATTTGGTTGAGATTCACAAACATACCATAGTGAATGACAGTAAGTACATAAGAATTTAGGAATAAGGGCCCTCCCATCCTGTCGGTGAACTTAACACCCCTCGAAGAGTTTAGAACAGTCCACTCTGCTAGGCGTACGAAACGTGGTCGTATACAACATATAAAGCCTCCTTAAAGCGAGCCTACGAAGAAGGTTTGTACGTAAAACAAAAATCGAACCATCAAAACAAAATATAATTGAATCATCTATTGTAAAAGTATCAAAATAAAGCTAATTTCTGTGATGTATGTATTATTTACATTCTAATAACTGGTTAAAAAATAAAGATACAATTTATGACTATACAGAAAAAAAAAAAAAAAAAAAAAAAAAAAAAAAAAAAAAAGTTGTAATTTATATTAAAATAAGTTTTACTATAAACTTATTTTTAAAAAATGAATTCCAATAAATTTTTTATCAAACGAATTACAACCTATTCAAAAGAAAAACTACGAATTTTACGGTATTCAAAGGACGCATTTCTTCGCATTCAATTGTCGTGATACAGTCTAATAGTCAATTTTATTTTATATACAGTGCGCGAAAAAATTATAAGGACACGCGAAAAATCGCCAAATCTAGAAGCCTTGTTTACAGAATCGTATGCAAATTTTTGCAGAAAAAAAAAGAAGTAAAACTAAAATATTTCATGCGCAAAGTAATTAAAATTTTCAATTTTAAATCTGCTAAAATTTAAATTTTGATTTTTAAACCTAAATGAAAACGGAAAAAAGTATAAGGACATTGCTTTTTATCCAGTAATTATTTAAAAAATTGCATATTTGAAAGCATAAAATGACAATTCCGAGTTAAATGATTCATTTGTGAAAAGAATTTCCCACTCGGCGACTTTCAGTGTGAAATTTTTAACGATGCCCAAAGGAACTCAACTTTCTCACACTGAAAAAGGAAAATTGTTGCTTTTCGAGAATGTGGATTAAGTGGATGGGAAATTAAAAAAAAAAAAAAAAATAGAGATCTAAAACGGTGGTTTATAATTTTCTAAGAAATCCTGGGATGTATGGTATGAAAAAACGAACTGGAAGACCAGAAATTCTCACTCGTCGACAAAAAAGATTGATTGTAAGGAGAGCTTGCGAGAAAAAAGAAACCGCAAATGAAGTTAGACAAAATTTGAGTTTACCATGCTCAACAAGGACTGTTCAAAATGTTTTGAGTAAACATCCTCAAGTTTCTTATGGGAAATTAGTGTCACGCCCCCCTCTTACAAATCATCATAAGAAAAGAAGAGTTGACTTTGCCAAAAAATACATTTCTCTTGGTCAAAAGTGGGCTGATGTAATTTTTTCGGACGAAAAAAAGTTCAATCTTGATGGACCTGATGGTTTTCGTTATTTTTGGTATGATCTGCGAAAGACCAAGGAAGTGTTTTCCAGGCGTCAATATGGTGGTGGCTCGGTTATGGTATGGGGCGCTTTTGCGGCAAATGGAACCACTCCAATTGTATTCATCAACCGTAAAATGAATTCGGACAGGTATGTTGATATGTTAGGAGAAAGTTTGTTACCTGAAGCGCCACTAATTACTTCAGGGGACTATATTTTTCAGCAGGATAATGCTTCGATACACGTTTCTAAGAGCGCAAAACTCTGGTTTGAAGCTAATTCTATAAATTTACTTGATTGACCGGCGAGAAGTCCCGATCTTAATCCAATCGAAAACTTATGGGGACTTCTAGCCCGAGAAGTTTATAAAAACGGCACACAGTATCAATGTACACAAGATCTTGTCGTCGCTATCAAAGACGCTTGGGAAAAAATATCTGTGGACATTTTAAAAGATCTTTCAGGATCCATGACCTCTCGGCTTATTCAAGTGATAGAAAAAAAAGGTAGTTTTCTTGATTATTAAAACATTTTTTAAGTATTTTAGAACATGTCCTTATAATTTTTTCCGTATTTCCTTTAATGTTAAATTTTGTAAAATCAATATTTTGAAGCTAAATTATGTTTTTTATGTGGTATAAGTGTTATCACAAAATTATGAAGCAGAAGTAAGAAATATAAAAATTTCATTTAGGTGAAATGGAAATAAAGCCTATTTTCATGCAATTAAATGTTGTCCTTATACTTTTTTCGCGCACTGTATATATATATATATATATATATATATATATATATATATATATTGATAAATTACAAAATTAAATTAAATAAGGATCTCGATTATTTACTTTTAACTAAGAATTTTTGTGAATTTACGGAGACTCCTGATAAATATTTTCGGTAAATTTCCAGAATTTTCTTACAGTGCGTAAAGTTTTACAATGAGTTAAAATGTATGTACAAGAAATTCGGATAAGAGGAAAATTGCAAAATTATTATCTTGCCCTTTGAGCTGACAAAGTCACCCTGTATTTCAATTTATATGCTTTAGCGTTTGTATTTCACCAGCATTTGACTATTCATTCAGTTTCAATATCAAAAGTTCATTATTTTTGTGTCAAAATGTTTACATTGTTTCTGCTGGTACTAAGTTAAATTGACATCGATGAAAGTTAAGCAACTGTAGTTATTAGATCGATGATAGTGACCTTTTTTTTAAAAGAAAAAAATTTCCCTATCACAAAATCTCATGCTTACACAGATAGATTGGTGACAGTTAAATCTTCACGTAAATATTAGAATGACTTTATCGTAGTGGTTTATACGTATTCAGAACGCATTGGTATATTTGTTCTTTTTTAGATTCCATTCAAAAGTTCATGTACAAAACTCGAAAATTATTTAATTTGAAAAGATATGTTTTAATCTTCTTGTATTTGAAAATCGATGGAAACGATACGGATAGAGAAACTCATCTGTGGCTGAGTTGTTATGTCGCTGTTTCACTAATTGATTTCACGCGAAGAAGAGTCCCATGTGAACTCTAAGTGTCCTTCCAGTTCTTCGTGCTGAAATACTTTCCTGTGCTATATGCCCTTATTTCGATGAAAACTTACAAGTCTGATATACTAGGAACTGAGATATATATGTGTTTCAAAAATTGCTTTTTTGGTCCATTTAAAAATCATATACGAAGTTAAATATAAGGGATTGAAATGAAAGCAGCATTCAATTCTATGCCTGTTATCTAGAAAATAGTGATTCTTACAAAGTCACCTTTGCTAGCGAGTTCTAGAAACTGTTCTACAGCGTTTTCTAATTTCAACCTTATTTAAAGATCTCTGAAAATAAGTATGAACACATGAGGCAAATTTTAGTTGCTAGAATTAGAGTCTAATCCAACCAGGGTTTCAAATTGAATTCCCATGCTTCTTTTATTTTAGTGAATTTTTACACGTTAAACGGAAGGCATTAATGTGTACTGGAACTCACCAGTGTATCAGTTCTGAAAATACGAAGTTTCTGAGTTGTTGTTATTTCTCCTCTACAACCGTTACTATTCTCTTCTTATAATAAATACATCTATAATACAACTTGACAAATAATTCTTTTTTTCTTTTATCTACTTTTCCCAACTATCAACCAGTGTTTTTTTTCCTCTCCCTTTTTAAACAGGGACGAATAATTGTTAGAATAAAAAGTTTACATTTTTATCGTTTCCTGAGCAGTAAATTATAACGACAATTTCGAGTTACAGTCGGTAACAAAAGTGTCCGAACACTAGCAAAAATTCCTAGGTAAAAAAAGTACACTTCATACGATTTTGTTAAATAAATCCTTACCGAATCATGTTCTTACACTGAGTAAGAACAGGAATCGACAAGGATTTAATTAACAAAACCCTATGAAGTGTACTTTTTTTACACAGGAATTTTTGCTAGTGTTACCGACTGTACATGTATTAAAATAAAATATCCAAAGCAGAAAAGTAAACAGTAGTTTATTTCTAATGAAGAAGTTTAACAGAAAATTAAAATCAATAAACAAGAGATTGACAAGAATAAATAAGAAATGAGTCTATGCCTTGTGCTGAATTTTTAGAAAATTCAAATTCAAATTTTAAAAATTCGTCAGTAGACTCGTAAAATGAGACAACACATATGAAATTATATTTTGAGTAACATCAGCGCTCCCACACTTATTTTGTTAGAAATTAAAACCTGGACCCAATTTTAGAAAATACAAAAAAATTATGTTATTCATTATATTCGACCTTTCAAAATTCGAGAAGACTAGAATAAAAAATCTTTTTTTTTTCTTGTGTCATTTCAGCTTATTTTAGATTTATTGTTTGTGAGTTGAGAGAACTTAAAATCAGAATAGCTTCTAATCAAGGAAAGGCAAGTGACCTTGCAGAATTCAGAAGTGTATATCACTGATGTTATTCATTAATATCTCCCCAAAACTTCATTACTTCCTTATTATTCAAAAAACAATCCTTACTAAATATCATTTTATTTTAATAAAATTAAAAATTTCTATTCATCTTTTTTATATATTAATATCACATTATGTCACTTTATCCGTGCATGTGTTTATATATTTGTGTAAGTGCGTACACGTGTACTTAGAAGTAAATTGTGGAATAGATTAATTATATTTATATTAAGTATATTTATATAAAAATTTTTTAGTAATCATGTCCAGTACGGATAATTTTCCATCGATATTCGATCTTTAGAAATTTAATTATAACTTACGCAAAGGTAATTGAGAACAAATATTCTCAAGGAAAGCATATCACATAAGGCCATTATCGAAAAATTCTTTCTATAAAAAAATCATTAGAGATACTTCTTTTAATAACTTCTAGTAGAGTACAGTCGGTAACAAAAGTCTCCGAACACTAGCAAAACTTGCTATATAACACTTAATACAGTTTTGTTAAATAAATCCTTGTCGAATCCTGCTCTTAGTCAGTCTAAAAACAGGATTCCACAAGGATTTATTTAACAAAAGTGTATTAAGTGTACTTTTTTTTATATAGGAATTTTTGCTAGTGTTCGGACACTTTTGTTACCGACTGTATAATTCAATATATTACATATAAAACTAAATATATATATATATATATATAATAATCAGCTTTATTTATGATGGTTTAATAAATAACGAAAAGCGTTACAATAATATGAATAAAGTAATTTTTTTTTTAATTGTTCTCAAATTATTATTGTTAAAATTTGTATCACTAATAAGAGTTTTCAAATATGCATTAATGTCGCATATTCTATTAAATATCTTTCACAGATTATTATTAAATTTATTCGTATAAATTATCAGCCAGAAAAATATGTCTTGATTTAATAATGTTTTACTTCTAATAAATATCAAATTTAACTGTATTAGTAATAAAATTTTTATATTATTACTTTGCATAGATATCAAACATTAATGAAATGTATTATTTCATTAATATTTTTAGGGCTTAAGACAGAATTTCGTAAATCTTAAGACGAGGTTTCATAAGTTAAAAATTTTAAATACTTTAAGCTTAATTATTATTATTTTTATTAACATTTATATAAATATATAACTTATTAAATATTAAGAAATAAACAAAAAAATTGACATGTCAAATAACATTAAAAAACTACTTATGTAGTTATTTTGGTAAAAACTGTACATTTCTAGGAAATTACAGTAATAGCGAATCGTATGAAAAATATATCCACATTATTTTAAGTTAGAAATTATACTCTATCGACTGACAAATATACGATATGCTTTAGCCGTTATCACCATATTAATTACGCTTAAATTTTATTATTATTACTACATTTTTTTTTTTTTTTTTTGGAGTAGCAACCAATAATAGTCAATTAGAAATTTTAACGTAGTTTGCAGTATGATGCCATTTTTGCTTTTCGAAATTTTTTTGGAGAAAATCATCAAAGGATGAATTAGTTTGCTTCAGAGAAGGATGAATGGTTGAGTAAGTTAACGTCCCACTAGAGCTACGCGATGGGCAATTAGCGACAGTTTGGGATCCTACAAAGAGAGTGTTCCTTAAAAAGTCGATTCGGCTTTCTTATCAGTATATTTTATATATTGATATTGAAATTTCAAATATAAATTTTTACCCATCGCTTTTAATTTAAGACATTTTTAAGGCAGAAAAATGCAACTGATCTGTTACTAAGAGGACTATAGTTATTTGCTGGATTTAATTGGTCAATTATGTACAAAATGACATTTTTGGAACTATTATTGTAAATAACATAAATTATAAAATAAGAAAATAATTCTCAGTTATTAATCCTCACATATTAATTAGTATCTATAAAAATTGAAATAAAATGTTGTGAATGAATATATTAGAAAATGAGATAAAACTTTAAGAATATTTCATTAAATAGTCAATTACTGGTCTGTAAAAATATAAATTAAATCATGTTCTAGAAACGCAATCTTTCTCACCCTCTCTCTTTCTCATTCATTCATTCACTCCCAATTCAATCTTCTAGGCACTAAATAACTAAATATTCTTAATCTAGTCAATGAAATCTAATCCTTCAAATGAATAGCTATCACTTATAATGGTTGAAAAGGTTTCTTTCGGTATAGCACAAAATTTATGTCTTAGTATTTCAAAATGAAGCCTTTCCTATATACACTGTCTTATCCAAGCATGTGTATACATAACAGAATTTAGTGCAAATTTTAGTTATATATTTTCATTATAAACGAAGTCCATTTAATTTAATTTTTATTTATTTAAATTTTTCAATTCATTTATACGCAATCAAATATATATTATAGGTCTGACCAGTTTAGAAATCATTTAAATGTTATTCGAAATGATTGTACAAAATGAAAACTATATATATTTCATACCTAGAACATTTAGAAAACACCCTTTCTTTTGGCTTTAAAAATATTCCAAAAAATACATAATGATGATTTTGAAAATACCAGTTTTCCCTGTAAATGAAGAAAGTCTCTCTCTGCATGTTACAGAGTAGAAAGAATTGAAATCGGATATAGGAGAGAGCCGTGTAATATGGACCATCGTGTAACACGGACCATGAGGTGAATATTATTGTTATACAAAGCAGGAAGCGACTTGTACTTGTGTACCTGTATTTGGACGGTTAGGAAATTGATAGGATCATTGATGTAACAAGTATGTTAAAATGAAACTATTACTTTCTGCTGTTAGGTAATTTTCACGTTAATAGCAGCAAATATACTTAATTTCTGAACAATTATTTGCATTGCGATATGTGATTGGAAACAACGTTGCACTGCTTATGCGTGTAATAGGAAACATGCTCTGTTGTGTTATATGGACTAGTGGTCCATGATAAAAACAGAGAGGTTTTTTTAATGCTCGGCGTACATACAGTCGGCTGCAAAATTATTCGAGCACTAGCCAATAATTCCTATATTTAAAAAGTACACTTAAGACTGTTTTGCTAAGTAAATCCTTGTCGAATCATGTTCTTAGACTGATTAAGAACATGACTCGACAAGTATTTATTTAACATAGCTGTATTAAGTGTACTTTTTTTTGGCAAGGATTATTGCTAGTGCTCGAATAATTTTGCAGCCGACTGTATGTCGCACACTCAAAATGAACAGGCCAGGGAAGCAGGGGTAATCAAGCTATCGCTTGCTTCACATACTATCCTTTGGACCTCCTTTTTTTTTTTTTTTTTTTTTCTTCCCCCGTCCATTTCTACTATTCCCAAGAGATAGACATGTGTAAGAGGGAAACATGCTGGACAGTTCGTTTCACAATTCCAAGTGTGTTCCAAGTGTGTCAACTGTTCGGGAAGAAACAATTCCGGGAAGGACCACTTGGTCCATATTACACGAACGTATGTGTAACATGGACCACCAATACATAAACAAAATAATTATTTCCTGCAATTATTAATAGTTCCCAGAGTGCTTTACCAAGCTTGAACCATGCAACTATACAATTATAATGAACAGCCAACAAATTAAATCTTTTTATTTTAATAATTTTAGTTTTATGAGCATTCTTGCTTAGGGGGGTCCATATTACACGAATCTATTAATTAAAATTACAAAAAACACATAAGTAATTGTATGTTAGCTAATAATTAATGATATCTAGACGTAAAAGGTTTCTATGGAAAGGTAGAGGAACTTTTAAAACATGAAACAATAAGTGAAGCAGCCTACTCTAGTTCTTTTTTCGCATTAAGCGTGCCGTTATTTATGCCAAACTATAGTCCGCTTACGCACTGACACTTTTTTGCTACACAGAATGCAGTATGCAGTTCTTGGTTATTATCTGATGTTTTTAATCTATCTTTTAACTATCTTTCCCCTTTTCATTTGGTTATAAACCATCAAGTAACGAATTAATATTAATATAAAATTTGTCATTATAAAGATGTTTTGTAAGTTTTTCTCTAAATTTAACATACATTTGTGAGAAAATATTAGAATTTTTACATTAAATTTCATTAATTTTTTAGTATATATATATATATATATATATATATATATATATATATGTATAATGTGTACTTATCTGTGTAGAAATGTACCGCCATGTTTTTCCTTTAATTGATTGTCGACGTAAATTAACTTGACTTTGCCTACTTTTCGAGTCACTATATTTAAAAGAATTTTCAAATAATAATAATAATAATAATCACTATATTTTAAATAACTTAAAAAGAAAAAATCCATTGAAATCACTTAAAATGTTCTTTGGGATCCCCGCTGCCTTCGCAGAGTCTTCCTTGTCTACGCTACATTGGTTTCTGGTCTCTACTGCTTCCATTTTTCCCTTAAACGGACGTTTGAAATTAGGTATTAACTAGACGATAAGTGATGTTACTTTTATTAAAGAACTACGTCTTTCAGACAAACATTTCTCGGTGAACAGACTATCATCTTCAAACTATGACAGCAGGTGGCAGCACCAGACAATCTCTTCTGCTGCAAAAACTTTAATTAAAAAGAAAAAAAAAATCTAAAACGGACTTTCATGCAAAATTCTTTAGCTCTGCAATCAGCCGTTTGCGGACAAAGCCGTTACAAAGCCGTACAAAGCCGTTTCCGTACCGCTGACTTTAACTTTGTTTTATGTCACTTTCTCTTTATCCATACAGCTTGGGGGTACTATGAAGTCACTAAAAGATTTTCTTTTATCAATTTACATCTTTTCTATTAATTATTTACAGAAAGTAAGTTAATTATTTATTTACAGAAAGTTCCTTGGAGGATCGACCACCACGACTTTCGCGTTATTAACACGATCCTCCAACCAACTGAGCTAATGTGCTACAGAAAGACTTTTTACATTTACGTTTCTATCTCCAGAGTCCGAAATTTATATATTTGAAATTATTTTTATGAAAAATTCGGAAACTGGGCTTCGAGGCACATCCGTAGATATCAAAACGAAACTTCATGCAAAATCTGTAGCTCTGCAGTCAGCCGCTTGCCTATAAAGCGACGGGGAGACACACACAACCTTCTTTTATTGCATGTAAATATGCTTTATCGAAACTATTACACCTATTGAATAAATTATAAAATTTATAAAGTCAGTGTAAACAAACGTGTCGCATAACAGAAGTAACACACAGGACACAATTTTGTTGAAATAATTAACAAAATCTTTTAAATAATCAACAAAATCTTTTGAAGTAATTAACAAAAAAAAAAAAAAAAAAAAGAAAGAAAGAAAGAAAAGAAAAGAAAGAAGTCGTTGGCATAAGGTTTTTTTTTTTTTTTTTTTTTTTTTCTAAATGGTGTTAAATACAATATAACATGTCTCATGCAAATTTTATTAGATAAATATTATTTTAAAAATGCGTTATTAAATCCTTTCTGAATACATAATATGCATTTTTGCAATATTTTCCTGAGTGATCTTTCTTTAAAATTCTTGTTCACATTACTTTAAAGATATACTTGACAAGGTATCGAATGAAGCCCTCGAATAATTCTATACACGTTTCCTCTTGACTACAGAATATCATTGAATAAATATTCTTGCAAATAAAACAGCACTCTAGAGGTAGCGTGCCGTGAAATATTCAACATGAATGCAACAGAAGCTCTTATAGTAATATTGCGTGAGAGATCTTACAATGACTTTACTATAATACTAACATTCAACAAAAACTTTTAATGGAAATGGTTTAGTGTTCGTAATGTAATACTTTAAGTTGTCAAGATAGTTATTTTTAGGATGAAAAACATTAGAAAAAGGTAAATTCAAGCACATGATAAAATAAATTAAAATAGTTGTTTCAAGTGAAAGAAAGTTTTATATTTATTTTATTAGTTTGTTTTTCACAAAAATTAAATTCTGCAATTTTTTCATAATTTTATGTCAGTAATAAATTTTGTAATAAATTTTTGCAATAAACTTTAAATAAAATAATGGCTTTGTTTGAAATTGATTTTATGTTTTTTTTTTTTTTTTCTCCCCTAGGGAATTTAATAGTTATATAAAACAACTGAATTTTTAGATATTTAATTAACATACGTAGTATAGTTCATTTTCTCAATGAGCAATTAAATTATTTTCAGTAAATAAGATGAAATATAATCATATTCATTACTTTTTGCAGATTATTTTTATCTCAATGTTTATAAGCTATGTAAACTTAACGCGTTTTTTATTTTTATAAATTTATTTATTTAAACATTATATAAGATGACATTTTTAAATATTTGACAGTTATTTATTTATTTTGTTTTTCATTTGGATTATTCATTTTATAACAAATAATCTTTATATACATATTTTATACATTTTAAGCGACATTTTCAGTAAAATCTGTAATATTAAAACACAAAGCATCTGGCTATGCGCGAGAAAATTTTGAACCAATTGGGAACTGGAATATTCCTTTCTTTTCGTCCAGAACACCGATGATAGATCAAGCAGACGACATTAATATTGATATGTCTATAGCAAACGCTTAATTAAAGCTCATTAACACCTAATTAAAGTTAATATTACTCCGTGGCTCAATCATAAAAATAATTCACACGATTAATTCATATTTTCAAGGAAGTATACCTATTATAAACAAAGCAATTCGCGAATACGTATCGGTTACCATCGTATGCATTTTCGCTCACCGAAAATTTCTGTACACTGGATGTGGCGCCATCTGTTGTCATGTCAATATATTTTGTTAAATCCTGTTAAATATATTATACCATATTCTTAAAATTATTTTTTTCCATTTCTTAAAAGAAAAAAAAAAAAAAAAAAGAAAAAATATTTTAAAATTAACAAATTATCAAAGTTTATTCTTCTTTAAAAATTAACTTTCATCAATTGAAAACTTTGTTTAGAAAAGATGTAGATAAATATTTAAAATCAAAGGAGGTTTTATTTTATTTTATGCATTTAATTTTTATTTATCTAATTATTATAATTTCTGATATTTCATTTCGATACTATATTAGAGTAAAAATAATTTGAAAAGAATAACATTAAAATATTGATATTTTATACGAGTAAAAATTTACATAGTATAATTTATTATTAAACATTTAATGAGCAAATTAATTTGCTAAAGCATTAAATTCATTCTTATTTATTTTTAACAGTATACTTTAGTTGAAATATACTATTTTGATAGAATAAAGTGTTATAATACTATTCCAGTAAAAACAAATTTTAACTTTATTCCGATTTGCAGTTTATTTTTAGAATACAATAAGTTAATATTTTGGATTATATCCAAGTGGTTTTACAAATATGGGAAATTGGACAGGGGTTTTTTAACTGATTAAGAACAATATGAAATATTAAAGCAAGGGTGTTTTAAACTTTTTTACCGTGAAGAGACTTTAGTTGAACATCATCCGTCAAATTTTGACGGGTATTAACTAGTATGACATTTAATTTAAATATTATTAACCTTTTTCTTCATTATTTCGTTTTGTCTATTTCAATAAATTTTACTTATATTTTCTTTTGAAATGAAATTTACTTACTCATAACGTTTGAAACGTTTTTCACTTATTTTTTAACAAACTTTTTCTGATAATAAAAATGTGCAATATAATTAAATATCTACAATTAGACATCTAACAAATTTCAAAGACAAATTTAAATCTTAGAAAATGGTATAAAAAAAATCATCATTAAAAGGGTACTGAAAGGTAAAAGATCTCCAAATAATCAATCGAAATTAAACACAAATTCTTTAAAAATCTGATTAATGATTTTTACTTTCTTCTATATGTAATATAGAGAAAGTATTGGATTCGCGAAAATTTTCGACCTCCGTTTTTTGATGGATTTACACGTTTTGGGATGTCTAGAACACGAATTCATAGTTTTTAAAAAATGTCTGTCCGTTTGTATCACGATTTTTGTGGACACTGTAGCTCACGAACCAATGAATGAAATTTAATCAAACTTGGTATTTAGTTGCACCCTGACATAAACTGGTGTTGATTAGCTTTGGGGATCAATCGCTCAACAGGTGGCGCTGTGATCGCAATTTTTCTAAATTTTTAACATGGCAGTATATGACAAAATTTCGTATAAATGTACATAATGAGAGTTATTTTAAACTCGTGATTGTAGACTTAATATGAATTATTGATAATAGTGGTAGTTAACTAGGAAAAAAATTTGTGCATGTGGGGGCATCGGTTCCCCCCCTGGGGGGAATTACCCCTAGGTGGGATAAATTTTCAAGATCGGTATCTTTCGAAAGGTCTCGTCAATACCATTAAAACGAATGGTTGAACTATAAATCTGTGATAATTTAAAACAAAGTTATGGAATTTTTTTTTTTACTTTTTACAAAAAAAAATTCAATAATATTGTTACTGAGTAAATTTGTATAGAAAAATATAGAAGAAAGTCTTGTGGTGGCCACAACATACTAGTGTTTTTTTTTTTTTTTTTTTTTTTTTTTTTTTTTCATATTTTGCAGTACCTTTTCTTCATATAGTTCTAAAATTCGGGATTTTTGTGCTTTAACTATTAGAAAAGATTGAATTAAATCTATTGTAATATGTATATTTTTTCTATAGAAATCTTACTGTAACGCTAACTGTATCTACGCAGTTTTTTTTTTTCTTTTTACACTTTCCAACTAGGTTCAAAAGTGCTAATGTTTGTCTGTCCGCGCTCTAACTACCGTAAATATTTATGGAATTTCTTGAAACTGATATATGTTTTTCAAGTTCACCATCGGATGTTCCCTATTGAAAATGGAGTTTATATCTCTACTGGCTTGTGTACAGGGACCCCCGAAAATATTTCAAAGCATTGTGTTCTATGACAGGGAATTCTATAAACCATATTTTCATACCCTTACTGCACACAAATCTTAATGAAATTCAAATATGCTATTCAAGTTCACTCTCGGATGTTTCCGGTATAAAATTGAGTAAATACCACCACTGATATTTGTACAGGGACACACACAAGTATTCCAAACATTGCGTTTTATGAGAGATATTTCTATAAACTAAATTTTAATAACTTTACTTTGCACGAAGATTTATGAAATTGAAATATGTTATTTAAAAGACAAAAGAAAATGTTTTGCACAGAATGTAGCATGATTAGCATTAGACTGACAGGGTGACACTAAAAATTCAGTTATATAAAGATATATTAATAAATATTTGCTAAAATTGTACTTTCGTTTACATTAAGCGTTTTTAACACTTTCTAACATTTTTAACATTTCCGAATATAGTTGAAAAGTGTTAATGACTTCGGTTTGTCTGTCTGTCTGTCTGTCTTTCCGCGCTGTAACTCCTGTAAATATTTGTGGAATTTCTTAAAACTGATATGTTATTCAAGTTCACTATCGGATGTTCCCTATTGAAAATGGAGTTTATACCTTCACTGGTTTGTACACAGGTACACCCGAAAGTATTTCAAAGCATTGTGTTCTATGAGAGGTATTTCTATAAACCATACTTTTATACCTTTACTGTACACATATCTTAATGCAATTGAAATATGTTATTCAAGTTCACTACCGGATGTTTCCTGTATAAAATGGATTAAATACCATCACTGTTTTATATACAAAGACACTCAAAAGTATTCTAAAGCACTGCGTTCTATGAGAGACATATCTATAATTCAAATTTTAATAACTTTACTTTACACGAAGTTTTAGAAAATTGAAATATGTTATTTATATGCACAATAGAATGCTTTGAATAGAATATAGCATGATTAGCATTTGATTTACAGGGTGACACAAAGATATTTTGTTATATTAAGAGCTATTAATAAAAAATTGCTAGAATTCTACTTCCGTTTACATTAAGCGTTTTTAACACTTTCCAACATTTTTTAAGTGTGAATATGATATCAATTTTTGTATCTGTCCGTCTGCCAGCGCTCTAATTCCCGTAAATATTTATGGAAATTTTTGAAACTGATATATGTTATTTAAGTTCATTATTGTATATTCCCTATTGAAAATGGAGTTTATACCTCTACTGGTTTGTGTACAGGGACACCCGAAAGTATTTCAAAGAATTGTGTTTTATGAGAGGTATTACTATAAACCATATTTTCATACCTTTACTGTACAATATCTTCATGAAATTGAAATATGTTATTCAAGTTCACTATTGGATTTTTCCTATATGAAATAGATTACATACCACCTCTAATTTATGTAGAGGGACACTCAAAAGTATTCCAAAACATTGCGTTCTTTGTGAGATATTTCTATAAATCAAATTTTAATAACTTTACTTTCCACGAAGTTTTAGGAAATTAAAATATGTTATTTATACGCACAAAAGATTGCTTTGCGTAGAATATAGCATGGTTATAATTAGATTTACATGGTGACAGAAAAATATTCAGTTATATTAACAGCTATTAATAAAAAAAATGCTAAAATTCTACTTTCGTTTACATTAAGCTTTTTTGACATTTTCTATCATTTTTTTAGTGTGTATATAATTTCAATTTGTGTATCTGTCTGGCCGTCTGTCTGTCTCTCTGTCTGTTTTTCTGCGCTCTGATTCCCGTAAATATTTATGGAATTTCTTTAATTAAACCGATATATTTTATTCATGTAACTGGTTTTTGTACAGGGGCACTTGAAAGTATTCCAAAGCATTGTGTTGTATGAGAGTTATTTTTATAAACCAAATTTTAATCATTTTATTTTCCACGAAGCTTAATGCATTTGAAATATGTTATTCCTATGCACAAAAGAATGCCTTCTATGTAATATACTATGGTTAGCATTAGATTTACAGGGCCACACAAAAATAATCATTTACATTAAGAGCTATTAATAAAAATTTGCTGGAATTGCACTTTTGTTTACACGAGCAATATAACACTTTCTTATAATTTTAGTGAGAATATGATTTCAATTTCTGCATCTGTCTGTCCGATTGTCTACCTTTCTATCTGTTTTTCTCCGGCTCTTATCATCCGTGAATATTTTGAGAATTTTTTAAAAATAATACACTCAAGTTCCCTATTTAAAATCTCATTAATAGGTCCTGTACAACTAGTTTGTGTACAGGGACAACAACAATAAAATAAAAGCCAATGTATTACGTTTTAGGACAGAATTTTTTTAAAGTTATATTTAAAAAACTTTCTACTATAAAAATCATAAAAACACTGACATGTATTATTAATATTCTAAAATATTGTTTTGTATAGAATATGATATGATTAACCTTCAGATTTATAGGGCTACAGTAAAATATTCAGAGAGATTAAAAGCTGTAATTATAATCTAACGGCTGCAATTTCTTTTGCGTTAAGCCTTTTTAACTCTTTCCAAAATGCCTAAGAGTAATTTTAAAATCAATTAGTCTATCTGTATGTTTTTCAGTCCTTTTGTCTGTTGTGTGACAACGTAGGCAAAGAATATTAAAAGTTATTCGATACAACAATTGCGTACAGTTGGAAAGTGTTACTAATCAATGCGTACTGCATGATTTTTCTTTCTTGTTTTGTTTTGTTTTAATCTTTTAAAATTATCATCATATTGGCTTTTTTTTTACTTGAATTAATTATAAAAAGTTTAATTAGATTTCTTTATGCTATGAAATTTTCAGTGAATTTTTTATTAATTTTTGTAAAGTATGATAGGAAAATTTTCCTTTTGTATTTTCATTTTCTACAAATCAAAAATAAAAGTTTGAAATTTTCTTTATTTCATCGGTATTTACACTTTTATAAATTTAATTTTGATGAATTTTTTTAAATGGGTTTTTAATACATTAATCATAGTAATGAATAACATTTTCATTAACTTTCATTTAAGATCATATAGTCAATTTTTAAAAGGCGAAATTAATCACTGGGAATTCCATTCTAAGAAGTTTTAGTTAAATTCCGAGAGCTGACATAAAAATTAACTCCTTTCTTCGAGTAAAAAGTCAGTACTTGTATTTCTACCAAATTGATGTAAAATTCAGAGTGTTTACTAAATAATTATTCGAGAAAAATTCATGATAGATTTATAGCATAACTTTATTTTTATGGTCAGTAACTGGAATAAGTTTTGCAAGTCACTGACCGTAATCTAGTGGAGAAATTTCTTTTAGTGATGACATAGAATTATTAATCAAATTAACATAAATAATCAGAATAAGAAAAAAATAAGCAAAATAGATAAAAATAAATAAATAAAAAGGTAGATAGTTTATAGAAATATTTTATTATTATATAATTAACTAGCAGGCTACGCCCGCTTCGCTGGTCACTATTTTAAAATGAATCACTATAATTAATGAATTCTCAAAATTGCATTAATTTTTGTATGTGAAAAAAAAAGAAAAAGAGAGACAGAGAGAGAAAAAAAAATTTTTTTGATTGGAAAAAATGTCGCTCATGGTCCCCACTGCCTTCGGCAGCACAGGCCGCTGTGCGCGCGCATTTATGTTCAACACTCTTAATGAATGACTATATTATCGTAAACGAAAAACATAAATATAAAATACAAATATATATATATATATATATATATATATATTCTCCCATCTGTGAATAATCGGTCCGGGCCCCCACTTCCTGCGGCAGCGTATACAGGCACGCACGGCGTGCATAGTCCTTCACCTACAGTTTCCGCCCCTCCAAATTATTTTAGGCTTAAAAAATCCTCGTAATCGTTCTCTCGGGCTTTTTAAACCTAATAATACTAATTTCTAACATTCTATATGAATTTCTTTCTTTTTACCCCTGCGCCCATCCTCCTTCCCTCCCCTCGTAATAATTCTGTACTTTCAAAAATATTTGCAATATATTTATCGGGCCTCAAAACGTAACAACACTAATTTTCAGCGCGCTAACTCTTATTTACATATTTTTGCCTCTTCACCCCCATCCCGTCTATCCTAATAATTTTACAAATTCGAAAATATCCGCAATCGCTTTGTAAATATCAAAAACCTCTATGTACCTATTTTGAACGGTCTAACTCTATTTCTATTTTTTTGCCCCTTCGCTCCCCACGCTTTCTGACCCTCCTAATAACTTTACACTTTCGAAAATATCCTCATTCGACTTGCAGGCCTGTAAAACCTATCTGTACCAATTTCGAACGATCTGTTTTTTTTTTTTTTTTTTTTTTTTTTCCCATAGACCCCCTTTCCCGCCCCACCTGGGACGAATTTCTAAAATTAAAGAAATTAGTTTTTATGTATTTCTGAGAGCTATATTTTAGAGCAAAAATCTTACATATACCTTTTTTTCTGTTTTCGATGTAAAGGATTATTTCAAACCACGTTTTGCCCCCTCTCTCCCCCACTTGGGGGCTGAATTTCTAAAATTCCAGAAATTGGTTTTTAGGTATTTGTATTAGCTATATATTAGAGCAAAACTTTTACATATATCTTTTTTTTTTGTTTGAGATACATAGGAGTATGTAAAACCACGTTTTGCGCATATGAAATCACGTTTTGCCCCTTTTCCCCCATTGGGGACCGAATTTCTAAAATTCCAGAAATTGCTTTTTAGATATTTGTGTTAGCTATATTTTAAAGCAAAAATTTTACAGATATCTGTTTTTTTCTTTGGAATATGGAAGTTTTTGTGAAATCACATTTTGCCCCCTATTCCCCCTTATTGGGCTAATTTCGCAAAATCGCTTCTTAGGGGGTGCTTACACTACATGTTCTATAATCTGACCCAGTTTCGAGTCGGTGGCTCCAGTAGATTTTGCTGTGCGTTGATGAGTCAGTGAGTGAGTGAGTGGAACTACTCTTTTATATGTATAGATATGATCTGAAAAATGTTATAAAATTATTTTATTGTATTATTAACAAAATGATCTGGTATTAATATGACGTCGTTCAAGGATTGTTATTCTGTCATGTGTAAATATTATATTGTGTTAGTACGAACAATCGTGATAATAATAATAATAAAACTGAAATTTATTTTCCCTTACTGTTGTAAACTACATCCAATGAGTAGAGATGGACTGATGGACGGTATCGAACTGACACTATATCGGCCCGTTGACAGCAGACAAGCCAAGATTTATATTCGTACGCCATAAGTGACCACTCGAATCATGATTTGCATTCATTGCCCCACTTTCGTGTGTGGAAGAACAATCTATGCTATTAAATAAATTTTCGTTTGTGAAAAGACAATGATTTTATCGGGTGAACCCTTGTTTAAATTATATCTAAAAAATTAATTTTTTCACATTGAAAATCTTAATGAATAATTTATTTTCTATGCGAGATTATAATTTATTTTTTCGAATTATTAGGACGAACCCTAACATATAAGGACCAGATTAGAGAAATTTTTAATTGAAAAGAGTTATAAATTACTAGAGAAGTCCCGGTTCGTTAACGAACCGAATTCCGAATACGGAAGAAATTTCAAAATCAAAGTCGAAATGTACAGTCGGGGAAAAAAAAAAAAAAAAAAAAAAAAACGCAACACCCGCTGTAATTTCGTTATTAATTGACGTAGAAACATCCAATAGACATAATTCAACAGAAAATTAAATGCACTTTCTGAAAATGTCGTCGAATTTTTAATAAGGGGTCATCTACATATTGATATGAGCGCCAACTTTGATTCTTTTTCAATAGCAACACCCAATTTTGACATCATATTCGAATTTCTGAGAGTCTGGCAGTGCGGAAAAGTATACTGTTTGTAGACTTTATCTTTAGTACTTATAAAATTATAATCAAAAATGTGTTATGGGGTTATCTGTAAAAGTAGAAAAATAAAATTAAGATCCTATAAGAAATAGACAAAATTTTAATGTGTTACACGGGAAATCTTTCAGGAGAAAAATAATTATAAAAATTAATAAAAACATTGATCCTTTTCCAGTTCCTTAATTATCCTGAATTAATTTTTTTAGTTTTGTATATACTTCAGTGCTTTTTTTAGATAATTTTAGGTCTATATAAATACATTACACTTGCGATTGGTCCAGACAGTATTCTTTGAAAAAAGTGCAATATTTTTCAAGTAAAAGTGTCTATTATAGCTGTACTGATCCCCAATAAAGCTTAAATTTTCTTTCGTAGGTGTAATATATTATACGAAATGAAATAATATAAATATCTATATACAACAACGCATAAACTAAATCTTTTCAGATAAATTATTGTAAGGGTTCATGGTTCATGAAGTAAATATTAAACAATTTTAATCGCATTTACCAGTTTTGGGTCAGTTGAACTCTTTGGAACTGTACGATTCGTTTTATAATTTTTATGAAAATGTAATTTCTTAATTAACCCTTTCGCGACTGCTGACGTAGATTCATGTCATTTGAAAATCTGTAACTCTGTCAGTGGGCGTTTCTTTCGTAATTTGTGTGTTACATATTTCTTAAGTGTACCGAGTGTTCATATTTATGCAATAAAATAAAATATACTAGGGATATATACTAGGGATATATTGATTAGAAAGAATATAATTACAATGTATATCCATTTGTAATATAATTGTGAATACAGAAAATTTGTTCTGAAATATTTTATTTTGACAGAATAGCGCCCGTAGGCGGATATTACTGTCAAAAAGACAAGATCCTTCGGTCGCAAAAAGTGTTAAAATATATTTATAAAAGTTAAGTATATTTTTTAAAATATATAAAGTTATAATATATTAATAAAATTTTAGAGACTAAAATCATTAAAATAATAATCCTCCCCCCTACAAAATAAATAAAAATAAATAAAAATAAAACCAGTAATCGTGAAGTAAATACTACTTGTGCATATTTTTGTTAACATAAAATAAGGGGTTAAACACGAATACCCAATGTTACATTTACTTTACTTTTCTGTATTGTTTTGTTTTGAAGAGCGATACATGTAGGGCTTGTCTTCTTTAGAAAACAGGAATTCTTGATGATAACACTAATGTTTATAAATCATCATTTTTGTTTCATTTCTTTGCGTTTGACGTTGTTGTTATATAATTTGACCCATAAATAAAAGATAAAAATATTTTGTTTAATTTTATTTGTAATTTTTCAAGATTTGATTCGTTATCTCAACGAAAACTTTATAAGAGCTAAACCACTCCAAAAGAAAGATTTATCTATATCTCGAAAACTAGTAACCGGAATGAGCTGCAAATTTGCACACCCATATTTTTCAGCATTAGGATTCATTTTATGTAAAAATTAATATAGGTCATAATTCATAATTTTCATGAATATGAATTTATTAATATTTTTCAGAATTAAAAATATTTTTCAGAATCGTAAGTAATGATGGATTATGTTTGGGTTTCTTCGCTGTATCTCGTAGAAAAAAAATATCGATCAAATTATTTTTTGTGAAGATATTAATAAAAGTTTGAAATATGAATTTAACATTAGCACCTTCAAACTTTGGAAGCGTATAACTCTGTGAAAAAATAAGTAAAATATACAACCAATATATTTTTTCGCGGTGTCGCGATCCCAGGAATACAAATATAAAATAAAAATGGGGCATTACCATTGAGAAAATCAAAGTTGGTTCACGTTTTAATATGTAGACGACCCCCAATTCAAAATTTCAGTTCATTTTCTGAAACTACTCACAATTCCCCGTCGAATGATAATACATTTTTCTACATCGATTAGCAACGAAGTTACGTTGAGTGTTGCGTTTTTTTTTTTTTTTTTCCTCCCGACTGTACAAAACTCGGCCTGATGCTGTTTGCGTGCCAGTAGATCAAAGTTTGTTAACGAAACCATTTTTAAATTCATAAAATCAATGAAGGTAGTGTAGATCTTATCATTAAAGATCTCCGAAAAGAAATAAATGAAGATTTCAGCCCAATTTTTTATTGTATAAAGAACTAATAAAGACTCTATTTAATCAAATTTAATCAAACAAAAGTTTAGCCGAAAATATCCTTTTTAAACACTTGCCTTCGACTGGGATCGAGCTCACGACCTTTGGTTTCGTAGCTCTGCGCTTTGCCTCACAGCCACGGTGCGGCGGCGTGTACAGGTGAAACGACTTTCGTTACATTTCTCCTCATGGATTTTACAGGAGGAATACTCGGGACGTCCCCACACAGAGTCCAAGGAAATCTCTTAGCCGTTTATATATATATTATAATCAGCTAATAGAAATATTATTTTTTATTGTTTAAAAATGATCACAAACAATATAATAATTTTGATAAAAATTTTCTTACTACAACTTTCCGAAATTTAGAAAAATATCTTCAAAATAGGGGACTATCCTCTAAAAAAGAGGACATCTTGTAATCTTATCCTCACACATTTTCGATTGTAACGCTATCTAGAATTAAGTATGTAAATAGTGCCCTTTTTTTTCCGAACTTCTTTGATTTCAGAAATTTGAAAATGGGATCAACATAGGGTGTTACTATTAAAAAGAAAATGCAAATTTTAATATGTAGACAACCCCCTAAGCAAATTTTAACAACTGCATTAATAACTAGGCATTATTTTCAATTGATCGGCACCATTCGTATATTTATATGATGATTTTTGGCAAAATTAGACGGGAGTGGCATTTTTTAAAGACTTTTTTTCAGCTTACTTTCTATGTCATAAACCTTCTGCCGAATCCGGGTTAAAAACGAAAAAAGGAGAAAATAAATGAGAATATCAGACCTATTGTTACAAATTCGGTACTAAATGAAAGAGACGATTTTTCTGAATACAGGGGTGCAAACAGTTTTTCGACACGACAATTAGATTTTTTAAAAATAAGTAAAATAGGAAATTTAGGTACCAACAACTTTTGTGTAATACATAAAATAAATTAGAATTATCAGCCCTATCGTTTCAAATTCGGTATCAAATGAAAGGGGCGATTTTTTTTTTAATTTAGGGTTGCAAACAGTTTTTGGACGCGACAATTAGATTTTTTTAAATTAACTAAAGTATGAAATTTAGGTGGCAACAAAAAGTTACATTTTTATTGGGAATTTCTAACACACGTGACGAATAAGCAATGTAAGATTAGTTTTTCTTTTTTTATTATTTTTTTCAGCTTACTTTCTCAGCCATAAATCTTCTGCCGAATCTGGGTTAAAAACAGAAAAAAAGGAAAAATAAATTAGAAATGTCAGTCCTATCGTTACAAATTCGATACCAAATGAAAGGGGCGAGTTTTCTGTATCCAGGGGTGCAAACAGTTTTTCGACACGACCGTTAGAGTTTTAAAAATTAATTAAAGTATGAAATTTAGGTGACAACAATTCATTTTAATTCATTTCAGTTATTTTAAAAAGTACGTATCTCGTTACAAATTCCGTATCAAAGTGAAAGAGGTGATTTTTCTGAATCGAGGGGTGCAAACAGTTTTTCGACACAATTATATTTTTTTAAATTAACTAAAGTATGAAATTTGGCAACACTTCATTTTAATCTTCTTATACCTTTTAGAGCGAATCAAGCTAATAGAAAAAGTTTTTAATTTAATTTTTTATAAATTTAATTTTTTTATTATTGTATTATTCAGCTACGTTTAAAGTAAACAAAACGCTATAATTTTTCAGTTAAGAATTGGTATTTTTTTTATTTTTTACTGTCCAAGTTTTTGAAAAAAGTTTTGAAGCACATAACGATTAGGCCTCACTGTTTTAAATTTTAAATCCTTTTATTTCATTTTCTTCTGCATTTATTTTTCACTGATATTTATCAGATTTAAGAAGCGCCGAAATAACTCTCTATGAATCCATTTAAAGTTTATAAGTCAACAACTAACTTTTGAAAGAAAGATTTTGAAAGAAGAAAGATTTTAGTAGAACTTCATAATGTAGAACTTTACAGTTGAGCTTCATAATGTGAAAAAGTCAAAAATAGAAAAGATACCGCAAAAGCATTGCTAATTTTTTTTTTTTTTTTTGGAAAAATAAATCTTTGACCCACAAAAATGTCTGAAATATATAGAAAAATAATTGTTATAGCTTAAAATGCATTTTATAAATATATAATGAATAATAATGAATTGAAGGAGAAATTTTGGCCTAAATATTTAATGGATACTTGAGTTACATACATTTGCTCTTTTAGGACTTGCTTGTTAAAAAACTGTTGTTTGCTATAAAAATATGATTCATTATAATAGTATGATTTAATATTATCATTATAATCAGTATTATTATATTATGATTTTAATAATATGATTTATAGTTTATGTAGTATTTAAAGATCTGTTAAATAGTTTTGATAGAAAGAAATTTAAAATGTCAATGATAAAATTTATGTTGAAAAAAAAAAAAACTTTTGAAATACCGCTTTCATAATGTACATTTTTTCAAAACATTGGCATTTTTAGAAATACAAAAGGTAAAACAATTAATGAGTTTTTTTTTTTTTTTTTTTTTTTTTTTTTTTTTTTTTTTAAATAAGCATGTAAAACATGAAGGTATGCATCTATTTAATGAGACAATTCATTCTATAGATTTTTTTAAAATATATTTACTGTATTCATTAAAACTTAAAACATTTTAATGCTTTAAGAAATTAAGCAAAATATTTTATTAATATTTAAAATCGGCAACAAGAATAGTATCTCTAAAAAATATATCACATACGGCTTTTTAAAATGATTTTTATTAAGTAAGTTCTGCAGTTTTTGGCGCATGAACATTATTATTTTTGTAGCGCACACTTATGTATAGTTCGTTTGTAAATTGTTTCAAATCCTTGCGTTTTATAGCAAATCACTTTTCAAATATTTTTCCTGATTTTAAAATTATTATAATATTTTAAGAAGGTTCGTTAAACTTCTATAGTCATAATTCTTATATAAATTCAAGAAAAGTCGGGAACAGATGTGATTGGGTGGCGTGGATCTAGGGTACTCGTCATCCACCCAGACGTTCCGAGTTAATCCAAGGCCTTCTAGATACTCTTCAGGCCTGGACAGCATTTTCCCCGCTAGGGGAAAGGAGGGAAGCTTGTTTGCTTTTACTTTACAAAGATAATATATTAATGCATCCACATTTTCATTCGTTTTTTGATTTCTAATGAATAATTTTTATATTTAATTAATTACTCATGATCTATGAATATAAAAATATTTTGTATGTTCTTAAATATGAAACTTACCCCTTTTTTTTGATAGCAGTGATCAAAATGATATTTTTTAAGTACCAGAAAAGCTTTCATTTGAGCAATGTGACGTGGAAGTAATGAATAATATGGTTTATTTCAATTCATATTCACAAAAAAAAAAAAAAAAAAATGAACCCTTTCTATATTTTTCTAAAAAAAAAAAAAAAAAAAAAAAAAAAAAAATTAAATAAATTATCACCTTAATTTTTTTATCACCTTCTTATTTTATTTTATTTACTTTTTTTATAATTTTATTGAAATTTTGAAACAAACGTATTATTTTATTATATTAAAATTTAAACTTTGAAAAATAAAAAAATAAATAAAAATTTTCATATTAGTAATAGCTTATAGATAAAAAGTGAACTTCACACATTTAAAGTCTTTTTAAATTAAGAAAATAAATAAAATTTTCAAAACTTATTAATTTAAAATTATTTCTTTTTTAAAAGTTTTTTTTTTTTTTAATGCTTAATTATATTGCTAAAAAAAAGCAAAAAAAGCAAAAAAAGCAAAAAAAAAAAAAAAAAAAAAAAAAACCTTTTAAAAAGCATTTAGTATTCTTTTAGAAGAAATTTAATTGAAATACAACCTTAAATTGATTATCACAATCAAACTGAGGATTTTTATGAACATTTTTAAAGTTTCGAAACAAAAATATATTTTATATAACAATAATTGAATGATTATTTATTTATTTTTAAAGTAAAACCTTCATATTATTAATGCTATTTAAAAATAGTTTAAAATGTCTTAGGTATTTAGAAATAAAAAGATAACTTTAAAAATTATACATAGAGATAGTAACAGCATTTGATATTAATCTTTAATTACATGTCTCAAAGAAACAAAGAAAGAAAGAAAATAAAACAAAAATAATATTTCAAAAAAGATTTATTAATCCATAACATAGCATTTAAATTAGAAAAATGTTCATTGCAAATATATATATTTCAATTTGTATATAATATTACTCGTTTGAATATTCGAGATGAAAATTACGTAATATACACAAGAACTAAATATCGAAAATATCATAAACTATGTGAAACAATACTTTATTAAAAAAGAAAAAAAAAAAAAAAAAAAAAAAAAAAACTGATTGTTTTTACATATATTTACAAATAATTTCTTCACAGAGTTGCTTTTCTTTTATAAGGCTGCCACAATAATAGAAAATGATTCATATAAGGAAATAAAGAAAACCATTTTTTCCCCCTCTTAACTACTATTTATAAATTACTAATAAAATTCACATAAGTAATATAATTACAAAAGTGAAAGTAAAAATCTATGTTTAATTTCGAATTTTTTATCCACATTCTCAATAAGAAATTTTTAAAAAACTTTGATGATTTATTTTTGATTCACTTTCCAATAAAATATCATATTAATGATATTTTATTGGATTCACTTATTATTTATATAAATTTACATACGTTAATTTACATTTGTTCAAAGTAATCGAAAATCTAAAAAAAAAAAAAAAAAAAAAAAAAAAAGAAAAAAGAAAGAAAAGAAACAATTTTAAAATAACATTTGGCATTAGTAATATCATTTACAAAAAAACCCCTTTAATTTCATACTGCATTAAAAATAGTGGAAATATTTCATACTTTTCAACTGTTCACACTGTATACATATATAATGTGTATAGATATGTGCGTGTGTCTGATATGAACTAAAAATTATGTAAAACAAGGGCAAAATCCAAACAAATATAATTCAGATAGCAGTAATAAGGAGCAGAGGCCACCACGGCTTAAGAATATATATATATGTATATTTGGAAAAATACATCAGAATCAAAAATAATAATAATAATAATAATAATTAAAGATTTATTTATTTCTATAACCAAGTAAAGAAGTAAGCAATATCTAAAAGAGTTACACATGCTTAGAGAGCTGGTATTATTATTTAAAATAAAATAAAACATTCAATTTAAAAAATCATAAATAAACTGATATAAGTAAATTCTGATCTTTCATCTGTAATATGAGAGTCTTTCTCATCAACAAAAGTTTCTAATTCATAATATTTTAATGCTGAAAGTATCATTGAATAGCATAAAAAATAAATTTATAAAATCTTTGTTAATTATTAATCATTATAATACTCTATAAAAATATTCATAATACACAAAATATAATATTTATCTAATACTATCAAATATATAATTTAATATATTAAATGAGTTATGTTTTCAATTTTTTAAGCTTTCTCTGATCTTTTTCACACAGGATATTATCATTACACTGTTTAACATAATTATTTAAACAAACGTTAGAAAATATTTCTACTATTTTATGCTCTAGAGGACAAATGTTTGTTTGACATTTAGAACAGTTTGCTGTTGGAATAATATTAGACATCTCTATACCTAGCATTGAAATTTTAACGATTACTGAAAACTGATTATGACACTTTTTAAATACACATTCATAATCTTTTGATATAATCATTCTGAAAAAAGCAAAACACATACTTAATACATCTACAACAAAAGCAGTTGGAAAATATAAACCACCACGATCTAATTCTTTAATATAACTATATTCTTCACTGTCAATTTCAATGCTTATAAAATCATTCAACATAAATATTTCCTTGCAAATTTCACAATCTAAATTTAATTTTCTTACACAGTAGCCACCAATGAATACAAGGACTTTAATATCATTTTCTGAAAGGCATTCAATATCTGTATTTTCCAAAATTGACTCATAAGCTGATATATCAACATCCTCTATAATTACATCAGGTGTATGAGCAGATATAAAATCTTTAATGCTAATTTCTCCATGTGAATCAGAATGAAATTTTAAAATGCTTTTAATTCTATTTTTTTTTTCTGCCTCAAGAATCTGCTGGTAAGGCAGTATCGGACAGTTTGGGATATTTTCTCGGATATTTTTTTACAGTTCCATCTTTAAATGTAATAGTATCTTCTAAAATAATACAATCGTCAGCAAAGTGTTTCTGACAGACGACGCTGTCTTTATTTGGTGTAAAATCCCTTGGAATTGATTGCAGCCATTTCTTTTTTAAATCCTCATCCTTCGGAAATCTGAAAGATGTTACATATTTCTCTCCAGGTTTATTTGATTTGCAGTTAGGAACGCAACAATATCTTCCCATTTTTAGCTATTTATTGCAAGAAACGTGTATCCATTACATCGAAGAAATAAATTTTTTTATAGTAATCACAAATCCAATCCAGAAATATAACAGAATAGAATGATAGAAGTAAACATATACATTGTCGGAGCAGGTGTGCAAGAGTGCAAGTAAAATCTGGTCGAACAGCTTTGGGTGAATTTCAAACCTTCCCTCCTTTGATCACGTGACACCTCCTTGTTTCCTCAGCTGTCTTAGCCCGGTGATTAAGAAAGCCCTGGTTAATCCCAACCACGTCGCGCTCGTCGACCTTCACGTTTGTAGATAGTTTCTGTAGAGTGTACCAAATGATTTTGAATTACTCTGTAAAACATTGTAATCAAAGATCACACAACGACAATAAACTTTTAAAAGTAAAAAAAAAAAAAATCATAATTTTTTACAGTGCTATTCCTCCCCCACCCCCTTTCTAAGATATCTAGAAGTAAATACAATTAATTTAGATAGTATATGAAGTCTGGAATTCAAATATTTAAAAATATTTTTTGGGAATGCACGTTATGTAAGAATGAAACTGAAAATATGTAATTATATCAAGAACATTTATTGGAATGTAGGAGTATAAATTTTAATGTACGCACAACTTTAATGTATCCTTATTTCTACCTTTAATGATTAATTAAAAAATATATATACAAGTAAAATAATAATAATAATAAGATTGTAAGAAATTTCTCTGTCGGCTGTATATGTCCGTTCAAATGGACGTTTTTCAACTATTTACTCGTTCTGCATTAAGAAAAATAGAGTGTAAGTGGGCGCTGTATGAATAATGTCATTGCATGGCAAACCAACCACTCACTCAACTTGACCACTCTAGATTTCAACAACCTTCAGGAAGCGATTGATTTTTCGGATACGAAACAATATTTTTAGAAATTTTATTTAAGTGGATTTTTGTTTAACTAATTAAAAAAAAAATAAAAAATTCAGCACTTTTAAAAATATATAATCATATTCAATCTCAAATTTCTCAAGTTCTATAAGGCAGTGGTTGCCCGTGGACCACTATTGGTCCGCGGGAAAATTTTGGTGGTCTGCAGAAAAATCTGAACATTATTATTTTTTTTTTTTTGCATAACACTTGTTAATATAATTTCATATCACTTATTAATAAAGTTTCATATCACTTAATAATATCATATCACTTATTAATAAAATTTCATATCACTTTTTAATATAAAATCTCAAAAAAAAAAAAAAAAAAAAAAAAAAATTAATTAAATAAATAAATATATATATATATATATATATATATAAATTGGTCAAAAATTCAATTTGAATATGCGATGCTTCGGCAGGACCTTTTCTGATTGTTTCATGCTGGGTCTGGATCCAAACTACCTGTAGCACCGCTTTACCGAAGCGCTCTAAGCACACACAGAAGTTACAGCATTAGCACAAGAACTTTAGTTGAAGTTCCAACTGCCTACTCCTTCTTTAATTTTACTTCCTCAAAAATAAGTTTAATCGAGACCCAATATACAAAATCAGATTTTTATGGCTTCTAGATCTATTTTAATTTTTTTAAATAACTGTTCCCATCTCCCTCCATAAGGTTTTCAGCTTCGAATATATGCACAATCGATTCCTCCCATTAAAGAGCCTAGTTACATGGATGAGTTTTAGAGCCCCTGTTGTACTTTAAGATTGTTAATTATATGTTACCCATGTTCCACTAATAATTTTACAGCTTCGAAAGTTCTCGAATTGACTTCCTGTCCTTATTTCCCTCCTAATAATTTTACGGATTCAAAATTATACGCAATCTATTCCCCACCATGTCAAAAGCCTAGTAAAACAGATTCTCAAAACCCGAGTTACAATAAATTCTGCTCCTTCATTTCTACTTCTATTATTTTTAGAGCTTTGAAATTATGCAGAATAGATTCATCCCCCCCCCCCCCAAATTGAAAAAAAGCCCTTTTAATCTTTATTTTATTTTTTATTTACATAAATTTTAATTAAAGTTAAGTTTAAAGTTAAAATTTAATAAAAGTTAGTTAAAATTTAATAAATTGAATCTTCTGTTATATACTACGATATAGAATTACTTTCAATGTATATAATATACTGGAATACACAGGGAGAAGTGGTGCTGTGCGTGTGAGTTGAAATTTTCCCAGTTTGCAGGAAAGCTATATCTCAGTTTCTATGGAATTCCAGTGTCTCAAATTTAATAGGCGAAATGAAAAACTGTGGGCATAAGAAGAAATAAAAACAAAACGGGTCAAGCAACACGGATGTTCTTACGGTGTATCACTGATTTTTTTTAATTATCTCATGGATTATTTGCATTATTTTTGCATTTTATTGCTCTACTAGAAATTCTACTGTTGTAAACTTTTTCTGAATCACTCATACGAACAACATTAGAGCTCAGAATTTTGTGAATGAGCGAGAAGTTAAATGGAAAAGTTTTTAATTATCTATCACAAAAATTTTAATTTCATATCAGACATAGTAATCGCTTTGAATTTTTTACCTGCATTTGGTACGCATACGCAGCTATAATTGTTCTAAATTTATCATATTATTCGAATTTTTCAATAATTTCATATGTATGTTAAAAATAGGATTTCCCATTGATTTTATTATCTATTATTACTAGATTTAGTAAATACAGTTTTATATAGAGAAATAGAAATTTATCACTGTAATTTAATCTCTCGTCCCAATTTCTTATAATTTGGAAGCAATAAAAAAGTATTGATTTTTCTGTAGTTGTTTTATTAATAATCAAACTATTTTTAAGCATCATTGTTATGATTAAATATGTATTTATCTCATATTAAAATTTTTCTTGTAATAAAAATAAGTATTTTTGTTGTTTTACTTTAAATAAGTTTATTTAATACTAATAAAATAAGGTTCTCTGATCATTATTCTAGAAATATATTTACATTTCTTAAGTAATCATATTAGTGGTCCGCGAGATATTAAATTATTCAATTCTAAGACGGAAGGTGGTCGCTCACCACTATGCAGCACTTTTGAGCGATTTCAACCTTTAGAGAGGGGCACTGTGGAGATTCTCTTCCGTTTGGAAATGTCTTAAACACAGCCATTTTTAAGGCTTTTTCATAAATAAATAAATAAAAGTTCTGCTTTCAGTTAAAAATAAATGTTACAATTTCCTAGAGCAAAAGTAAAAGATCAATTTTTAAAGGAAAGTTTTTCATTTCCTGGAGTCAAGCGCTTTCCCAAACAAACCACCGCGATGCAAAGTAAACATTGTTTGTATTGTAATATGTATGATGAAATATTCGCAAAACAAATCGCAGTATTACAATTTATTAAATAATAATAATAATAAAGTGTCCCTTAATTGTTTTCAGGTATGTACATATATATTTTCTTTAAAAAATAATCAAAATATATTTGTATAAAGTAGGCGCCAAAGACAGCACTAAAAATTATACAAAAGTATATTTTTATTAGATTAGGGTTTGCACTTCCCGCCTTTCTTTAGGGCACTTTCGAGGATAAGAACTTTTCACTACCCCTACTTTTACAGAAATATCTCTATTCTGTTTAATCACGACACATTACTATGAAAATACCATAAAAAATTCCTCTATAAAAATAGCGGTAGCAAAAAAGTCGGAAATTCTTTATTCCTCTAAGTGCCCTTATAAAAGGGAGATGCAACGGCTGATAGATGGTAATGATTAACATGATCATTTTAAATAAATTGGCGTGAAAGACGAAATAGAATTGAAAAATGTTAATAATAATTAAAAAAAAAGTATAGCAAAACATTTATAAACGATATTTTATGTGCGAAAACAATATCTGCTTTCTCTTCAGTGGGTGGGAGCAATAGAAAATTCCTTTTATAGTAAAATAAGAAAAAAAAAAAGCCTAATATGTTTCGGAAACATGACGAAACCAGCATCAGGGCGTTGACAGGCCTTTTTTTCCACCAATATTTTTCTTTCGGAATTTTTAATAGTAAGTTTGAACCACTAATTAGAGGGGGAAAAATTGCCATATAAATATACAGGTGGAAAAATCAGGGTAAAACGGTGGGTCTGTTGCCAACCTATAAGCACACTCCCAAAATGAGAAAAGTAAAACTTTAAACAAATTTAAAAATACAGAATTTAATTAATAAGCAATAAATATGGACATAACAAGTACGTGAAAAAATAATTTAATAAAAGACATGCCATTTCGCCATATTTCCACCCAGACTTGAAAAGAAAGGATGAAATTATTTTCCTAGACTTACTGCGTAGATTCATTATAGGTATCAAGTGAACTTGGAAATGAAAAATAGGTCTTTAGAACAGACAAGATGCAGGATGCAGACGCAGTCAGTGGCTCTTAAAGTGCCATTTTAGATTTGTAAAATTCTCGAAAATAATCTTTCTGGGAATATTCTTCTCGAAGAGAATAATCGAGAATTTTCTCATAGAAGTTATAATTTTGAAATGTGTGCTCTGTATAAGTATTATGTAATTTATGTGCAAGTTTAGAAATTTATAAAATTTTGCTTTTAACAAAATAATCAGATTAATTAAAATTATTTAGTTGTAGATATTTAAAAAAAAAAAAATTCTCCTCAAAGCTAAAAGATAAAATCTTATAAATTATCGAACATAAAATCCAGTGATAACCCAAGTAATAAAGTGATAAACCATTAAATGAGATTTTTACTTTCTTCTATCTTCAATAGAAGAAAGTATTGGATTCGTAAAAATTTTCGATTTCGGGTTTTTGATGGATTTACACGTTTTGAGAGCTGTAGAACACGATTTTACCATTTTTAGAAAATGTCTGTCTGTCTGTCTGTGTGTGCGTGTGTGTGACAAAATTTTGTGGCAACTGTATCTCTGGAACTACTGCACAGAATTTCATACAAATTGGTATGTAGTTGCACCTTTACATACATTAGTGCCTATCAACCTTTGGTAAAAATCGTCTTACAGGTTGCGTTGCCATCCCGCTTTTTCTAAATTTTTAACAGGGTGATATAGGGCAAAAATTTTCAAGATGGTTGTCTTTCGAAAGGTCTCGTCGGTACCTTTAAAACGAATGGTTGAACTATAAATCTGTGATAATTTAAAACAAAGTTATCGATTTTTTTTACTTTTTACGAAAAAAAAACTTCGAAAAAAAAAATCTTTTTTTTTTTTTTTCTCCCCTTAATTTTATCAAACTCCCAGGGTTTCCGTGTTCTGACAAACTTAAACTAATTTTTGCTTTTTTCCCCTAATTTTGTCAAAGTCCTGCGGTTTCCGTGTCTTGACAAACTTTAACAAATTTTCACATTTTTCCCCTAATTTTGTCAAAGTCCCACGGTTTTCGTGTTTTGACAAACGTAGAATAATTTTCACATTTTACCCAAAATTTTGTCAAAGTCCCACTTTCTTTTTCTTTTTTTTTTTTTTTTTTTTTATTGTTACTGAGTGAATTTGTATAGGAAAATATAGAAGAAAGTCTCGTGGTGGCCACAACATGCTAGTTTTTATTTCATTAAAGGCACTTATTTTTAAAGCGTGAATTGAATGAAAAATATTTCTAACTATTTATGTTTTTGCTTTGAAATGTTTTACACTTATCTGTATGAAATAAAAATGAATTTGTTTAACACCTACTGAGACTGTTCACACTTCCAAAAGAAATTGTTTGTAAGTTTGAAAAGAAGGGAGAAGTTGATATATGTAGCTCACACCGTAAATTATTAAAATCCAAAGGCAGGGCCCGACTTACAAACTTTCGTGTCCAGGGCACTTTCAGTTAACTCTCAGTTTACCGCGCCCCTTAGAAAGGGTGAAATTGCAGGGGGGGGGGGTGAATCAGGATCATAATTAGCAGGAGGTGCAAAAAGACAGAATGCCCCAGCTATGATAAAAGAAAAATTCTGTCTTTGACAGAATTTAATTTAGTACGAAAGGACTAAATTTATAAATTGCAATCTTGTAACTAAAAAAAAAAAAAAAAAAAAAAAAAAAAAAAATTGTTATTAGCCACTCTGGCTAATAGCAAGCTTGACACTTCTCATATAATATCCGTTGGCAAGACCAGCGTATCTGAAAACGCAGCTATGATGGCTATTGAGTGAAAAATGTCGAGCTGGTTATCAGCTAAGGTGACTCATTGGAAGAATATTCGCATGTTAAACGGAGGGCCTGGGTTCAATTCCCGGATCAATTGGCATTAAAAAAAAAAAAAAGTGTTCTACTCCAAACTCCTTAAAATGAATTGTCATGGTTGATGAGTTTATCAATAAAATGTCAAAATATTTTAAGAAAGTTTAAGAATTTAAATGGTAATATATTTAAATGGTAACATCCTGGCATATTGAAAGTGTGACAACGCAAAACTGCAGTCTGAAAAAAAAAAAAGTCATGACGTACTAAAAAGAAAGTTCAATGTAAAAACATAAGTAAATCAATAAAATCAAGACTTAAAATACTGTAGAAATTTGCTTTTAAAACTAAATAATAAATACTGTTGTTTTTAACAGACTTTTTCAAAATTCTTTTCTAAAATTTGGTTCTCTTATTCTATAAAATATGGATTGAATGCGCATTTTATTTATTATTGAAGCATTTCAATACGAGTAATGGGCGTAATTAAAAAAATAAAATTTGAACCGTTTCAAGTATGGAAATTCAACATTACTCTTTTTAACAATCAGCATAAGACAAAGTTTCCTTTTCGTGTATCGTAATGTTCAAAACTTAAAGTTATCTGAAGTCTTTTCTGACACTAAGCAATATATTTTCTAACATTAGTTTACGGCATATGACTTTCATCATAGCAAATTCTTAATTTATTCAAAGCACATTTAATTTAAAGATTAATTAAGCGGATAATTAAATTATTCAGAATTTTAGGCGAAACTTTTCGGCAATTTTTCGACACGACTCATTTTATTATGGAGCTTTATTAGAAAATCTGTGTACTTTAAAATTTCTTCAGAAGTTTAATTGTACACGCCAATTGCTTAAAAATATTTGAGAGATTTCTATTTTATTTTAGGCTGAATTTTGTTATTATATAAATACATTATGATTTTCCTTTAAAATTAAAAGAAAAAAGCAATATCACATCACAGAAGTACGAGACTATTAAGAGCAGATTAAGATTTTGAAACAACTATTTTTAATAATGTATCCATTTTAATTTGGTATTTCTCTTTATTGAAAATAGGAAAAAATAAATAAATAAATAAATAAAAAGTAGGATTGCAAAAGATTCAGCTATTTTCAATGTGATTTATATGCTTTAAACTATAATTATTTTGTATACTTAAAATAAGATTATTATTAACATTTTATTATTAATAACAGCATTTTCTTTTGATAAGTATGATAAATTATATCGTTGGTACTAAAAAAAAGAGAGAGAGAGAGAGAGAGATTAATTTATAGAAATTCTACTGCTATGTTATATCACTTTTTAATAAAACAGAATAAAGAAGTTGATACAGAAGAGTAACAAACAGTTACCAAAAAAAAAAAAAAAAAAAAAAAAACAGTCTGTTTTTTGATACCTTAAATTAAAAAAATATATATATGTTAAAAATAAGACATTTCTTTTCTTAGAAGCAAAAATAGACTAAATACTCAATAGTAAAACACATTTTATTCACATAACGGCTGTAAAGACATTTTTTCGATGTACTGTTTCTTTTATGGAAAAAAGAAATAAACTCAATGCTGTAAAATAATCTGAATAAATTAAATTACACATCACCAAAATACAGTATATTTTGGAATGAACGTTTGAAAATGTCTTTCTCTTCAAAAACGTAAATGGATGAAATACGTTTTGTATATTTCTTTACATAGAAATAGTTGTTCCATTGATCACTCAATACTTTTTTTTTAGCTAACCCTTTGTAATACAAAACATATTTTTCGACATATTTATATAAAACTATCCGATACGAAACATGTTATATAAATGCATATGTGTGTGTATACAATTTTGTATCTATTAAACTATTAACATTTTAAGTATTAAAGAAACAATTTCTATTTATTCTTTATTATATTTAGGCTTTACATATTTCTCAGCGGTTTTGTGTTCAAAGCTGGTAAAGTACCAGATTTGATACTAGGTAGCTCTCGTCGATCCACCCGTTTGGAACTTTCCATAGTTTTCTCCAAACTCGCATGAATACAAGCTAGGACTCCCACCCCCTTTAGGCTCAGGTCCCCAGTGCAGACAATTGGTCTTAATTCTAACACCAACACATCATACTTCCTATTTGGAGTCCTCTATTTTTTTATGTTTATTACATTATTCTAGCTACTTTAACAAGAAGATATGTAATATATTAAGAACAAATAAAATACACCGCTCGAGAATGTCTTAATATATGCCATCAGTTATAGAATTTTTTCGTTCATCTTATAGATTAAAACAGAACGCTTTTTTAAAGACCAAAATAAAATATTTGAAGAAGTCCTATAACATGAATGGGCATTATAAAACCAACTGCTTCATTTGCGGAAAAGAAAGAAAGGTGTGAATAATAATTGTTATTATTTGTTTATTTGTGTGTGTATAATTTACAAATTTTTCCAACGAATATAATAACATATATTTTGATAATTATGTCATTATTTAAGTATTATTTCGTGCGTTATAACAGTGCTTTATGTTTTTGATACATCATTTTCAAGCGGAATCGTTATTTTCAAGAAATTCTAAATATATATATCATTTTTACTTTCTCTTATAGTGGTAGAGAAAGTACTGTTTTTGGGTCTAGTTTTCGAAATTGAGTTTTTGTTATATCTATACCATTCATAAGGTCCTTTGAATATGAAACGTTTTCAGTGGTTTGTTTCTGTGTGTACTTTTAACATAGTTCAAGAAAAATTGTAGTCCAAACTTGGCATTCTAAATATGTATACTATAGTGATGCTGAACTAAATTTTTCGTTGAGATTAAATTAATGGTTCGTGTACAGGGCCATCCAAGAAAATTTCCATACATTACTTCTATGGGCAAACATTTCTGGAAAGTACAGTGTAATATCTATAAGCTGTCCTAAAGGAAATTGAGTGAACATATTTTTTGTATGCATTTTTTTTAGATTCTGGTATGAAAATCACTCGTTTACAGGGCTACCCAAAGTAATTAGTTGTTATTTGAAAAGTATTTCAGGTCAACAATGCTAAGTTTCAATGTGTATTTCTGTCTGAATAAACTTTTAAATTTAATAATAGTCATGATTTTATTTATTTATTTATTATAAATGTAGGTATTGTAACTGAATGGGGTTTGAGAGGCTGGAGGCTCCCTTCACACAGAATTAGATGTAAAAATGTGTTGAAGTGGACGCCATACTTCAAAGATTAACTTAATTAACTTAAGTGTCTAAGTAGAAATAGTACGAGACTCAAATTAAAATGAAAACAAGAGTTTATTTGACTAGAATAAAGGGAGGGTTGCCTGGAACAATGTAACTCAATCAAATTGGATTAAATACTTTAACAAATATATATAAGAAAGAATTTAGATAGTTTTAAACATCTCACCACAGAAGGCAATAGAAGATTAGCGACGGATGCACTCTTTTCCTTAGCTGACGTGAACTTCAAATAATCCAGTGACTTCCCAGCCGGATAACCTTTCTATTATACTATATGTAACAACACCGCACTTCTACACACATAAACTAATTATCTCCAACAGCACCTTAACTATCCGACAATAATAACTTAATTCAAGAGCTATGCCCTGAAATATAGCTTATCTAGACGTCAGAAAGATCTTCACTACACTAGAACACACCACCACCACACACCTTCCTCCTACTTATACTTCCTTCAATTAACTTCCTGTCTCTTCACTTCAACCAAACTTTAAATCTTCTTCACATTTGCCTATACTTCGCAACTTACTTTCTCCGTTGCAGCGCTATGTTGACACAAAACTATTCTAACCTAAAATTTCGCCGAGTTACTGACGCCCAGGCATTTTTACTATCCCAACTTACTACTTCGCTCGATCCAGCATAATTTCAAACAAAACTTGTGGTGACCTACTACTGTCTCGACCTCACAGTGTTACTAAATCTATTCTAGATTAATTTAAAAGAATATTAAACTGAATTATCTTACCTTATTACACATACGTCTTAATCTGAATATGTCATTCATTATTAGTATTGAAATGCAACTTAAAAGAAAGTCATGTGAATGACACACTAGATTATGTATTATTTTCGTATGGCGCGAAGTTTTCATGAAAATGGTGTGCAAAATATGAAAAGGGCTTTCAAATTTCAAAGTTTTCGATTTTCCTAATACGATTATCCTTGCAACTCGGGAAAAAAGCAGTCAGGAAAGTAAAGTTTGAAGTCAAGTAAGTCACGATTTAAGAACAACGAAAACTTACTTAACAGGAAATAGCCCACCAGAGGCCAAGAGGTTCTACTCTTTAAGCTAGTTGACGGAAAGTGCCGGGTTTGATCCCAGGTCGCTTCGACATGAGACGAAATCCAGTATCCACACACACATAGACACTGGCACACCACACCTAATATAATTTATTTTTCCATGAATTATGCATAGAATATTTTTAGATTATTTCCCTTAACCACCGCCTGAAAAGAAAATTACTGACTTACACATATGTCTTCTAAAATCCAACAAAATTTATTAGATTTATTTCAAAAACTTCCCTGTCATATCTTTAACAAATTCATTGATGCATTAAAAGACGCCGCTCGATTAGACGACCGAAGCCGAGTTCGTTTGTTACTTTAACAATATATTTAATTAGAAATTTCAATAAAAGTTACAAATTTAAAATAAATTAAGTACAAAATTCAAAGTTAATTATACATTTGCTTGAAACTTTGCAAAAAAAAAAAAAAAAAAAAATACACGAAGAATGTGAATATCAATATTTAGGATATTTAGCACTTACATTAAATTTTGGAACTTGACATTTCTTTAAATGAAAATGTATACCTTTCGAAAACTGCTAAACTAACTTTAAATATGGCTATTAGACACATAGCCAATCGTAAATGGGTAAGAAGAATATATTAGCATTTTTAATCTTTGACAAATTTCTGGTTTGGAAAACATTTACTTGCTAATATAATTAAATTCAAATAATAATTAATTTGATAAATACATAACTTTAATAGCAAATACTGTGAATTGCAAAAAAAACTCGCGATGATTGTTTCAGATCAAAATTACAGCACTGCCTTTCATCAGGTGAAACAAAATACACAGGAGTGCATCATTTAATCTACAATTTCGCACATAGGCCTACTAAGAAATTTAAAATGGCCTCTGCATTTGGCTTCCCCTAAAACATCTTTTGTTAGATTTCGAAGTACTGCTGCTATTTATCGAACAGAGAAGAATAAAAAGCCTTAAAAACCGATTAAAATAAGAATAAAATATTGAAAAATTGTTGCATAAAAAATATCAAATGTTTCTGGTGTATGCACGAAACCAACAGACATTAAAATGTTAAGGAACAAAAAAAAAAAAGGTTTTGACATTTCACTGATGTAGGTTAAGAGCACTAGTACACTGTAAAAAGAAACTGTTAAAAGTACAGGAAAAATCTGGCAGCTGGGGTGCCAGTATTTCTCCGTCAAATATAAAGGACAAAACTGTACTTTTAACAAAAAAAAACCTGTTTGATTGTGTAAAGTGATACAATTTTACGGTTTTAAACTGTATATTTGACGGAAAAATACTGACACCCCAGCTGCCAGATTTTTCATGTCCTTTTTTCAGTGTAGTGGACCCTATACTAGAAATGGACACGTTTAAATTTCAATTCTAGTTTCAGTTTTGTAATCTTTGCATAGGTTCGAGCACCATTCAGAGTGGTGTTACATTCCTGTACTATTAATGGTCTCGAACTACAAATATTTCAAGTCATCAGTTTTAGAATACAAATAGTTTAATTGAAAATAAATGAACGTTCTTTAATTTTGCTTATATTTATTGCAGTTTTGAATGAGGAAATAAAATTTTGTTTGCTTTTTTATCTCTGCTTATTGAATGATTTCTTCTAACCTTAGCTGTCATAAGACTAAAATATGTATGCAGATTATGTTAAATTTTAATTCTGAATGAACGCAAACTATTTTTCCAGTAGTGGACAGCCCTTTCTTTGACTTTAAGACGCGACCAGTAATGAACACAATTCCGTATCTTCCAAATTCTGAATGAGGAACGCGGTCTCTAATCGACTCGAATGTCCTTCTATTATGAGCTCGACGCTGTACAGATCAAAATAACGCAGCTCTACCACTTTTAAATAGGGTGTAAAATGAAGACTGTCGTTCAGTATAACGGCGAAAACGCAATTAGCGAAAAATTTGAAAGTTTGCCCGAAACTGTTCAAAATGCCTTGAATGAAGAAAATACTATAGTACAAATAGTACAAGAACTAACAAATGAAAACACGTGTATATACGATCAATACAAAAACCCGTTAACGGGTCAAAAGTTTGTGACGCAGCTACAGTCGGTAACAAAAGTGTCCGAACACTAGCAAAAATTCCTATGTAATAAAAGTACACTTCATACGGTTTTGTTAAATAACTCCTTGTCGAATCATGTTCTTAGTCAGTGCCCCTGTGGCAGAAATTTATTATGCTTTCTGCGACAAGCTTCATCAACACCAAAACTTTTCTGCAGGAATAGTTTGTGAAGTTATTATTTACGAATTCAAAATAAATTATTTTTAAATAGTAAATAATATTCAGTATAACCAATGTATTCAAATTTTAACTAGGCACAAATGCATATATCTGCACTATTGCAAGAAAATACTCTTTTTTTTTTTTTAAGAAAAGTGAAAATAAATCTATTGATCTTAATTGCTTCAGATTTTTTGTTCACATTAATGTACAATATTGTTTATAAAATATTCAATGAATTCAAACCATAAAATGCGGTATCACCTCAAAAATAATCTGCAAATTTCTTTAAGGCATTTAAATCATGAAATGTCTAAATTAAACAAATGTTACAAATACTTTTAAAATTTCATTACTTATTTTTATATTAAATATATATATTTAAATACACAAATGCACTTATTTAATAAGGTGCAACCCAAACAACATAAAATATAATACAGAACTCAAAATTAAAGTACAACAAATTAAAAGTAAAAATTAATATAGAATACTGAATATCATAATGAAATATAAATAATTTACAACATTTATAGTTTTTGAGATTATTAGAAAGATGCACGATAACATTCTAATACACAAGATTCATTTTATGTATTATATACAAATAGCATAAAGATTAGAATAATTAGAATAATTAAAATAATTAGAACAATTAGAATAATTAATGATTAGTAAAAAAAAAAAAATAATAATAATAAAGATACCAATTTTATAACTTAAGATACCTTAATATTTATTGCTAAGATCTTTTAGTACATATAAAATGCTAAATATCAATAAAGTATTTTTAAGTTTAATTTCTTAATTTTCTATTTTTTGAAGCAAGGTTTGAAGCTTCATTTTTTATTTTGCGTATAAGGCTGAATATCACATAAATGTGCATTTTAGTGTTTCAGGTCTTTATTATTAATTTTAAGCAAATAAATTGTAAAATTTTATTATTATTCTTTAGAAGTACCTTTTTAAAAAAGCATCAAATCATAAAATGTGAGTTTATAGCAATTTCAGTATTTTTTAGAAAATTTTAAACCTTAAAATCGTCATTTTCGTGACTGTCTCCAAGACCAAATGTTTACATACAAAGTATGTTTTTTACTAAAAAAATTAAAATGGTAATTATAATAATTGTTAATTCTTGTAAAAAAACTATTTGTTTTCAAAGGAAATTTTTTTTCTTTTTAATTACGTTAATTTTCATGCATGAGTTATTAAAATGCTTGTATGCAAGTCTTGACGTCATTTTCGTGACACGTGAAAATAACTTCATATATCATCAATGGATGGTGCCACCATTCACTTTTTTTAAGGTTTAAGATCAGAAATCAACATTGACGATATGTGGGGAAAATAAATCTCAAGAAAATTAAAAACAGGAAAAAGTTAACATTATTTTTATTGTTTACATGCTGTGCGTATTTTTATTGCTTGTCATTTTCGAGATGCATAAAAAATAAAAAAATATTATTATAAAATTTAGAACAAAGTTTTATTTTAATATAGAATGACGACCAGAAGAAGAAAATGTGACGATATCGGCTTAGTGAAAGCATGTTTTTCAGTACAGAACGAATTATTGACGATTTGTCATTTTCGTGACGGTCATTTTTGTTACGTCACGAAAATGACATTTGTTGCAGATTTACTATTTTGTAAGCCCTGGATTTAAAATTTTTTTTATTTTGAACTAAAAGATTTGTTGGTGTAGGATAAGCTTTATATTTAAATATTTAAAGTACTTTCCGGTATCCAGGTAAATATAAAAAAAATTACATACGACATTAATATTAAGATACAATTAAAAAAGCAAACTTTTAATTTTTTTTTTTTTTGCCCCCTTTAAGGTGTCATTGAGAATGTTACTTAAAATATTTTACTTGTGTCATTTATGGCAAGATGCAGAAAAAATAAGTTTGCATGGCCTCAGAAAGAGGATGTCCATGAAATTCAAGTGCCACATATTCTGTGCAAAATTAGGAATTCTCCTGAACCTGCTTCAAATAGATATTTTAAACTTCAGGATGAAGATTTTAATAATGTTCAAAATGCTTTTTCTGAATTTAATTCAGTTAATCATTAAACTTGTAACTACAAGGATTTTAATACAATAAAATTGCTTGATATTCTCATTATTGCTCTTTCTTTTCCCTTCACAATCTTTTCTCTATTGTTCTAATATGTTCCATTTTTAATATTATATGGTCCTATTTCATTGACAAACAATGTTATTTCAGTGAAAAATAGTCATTTTGACAAATATTGTCATTTCAGTGACAAACAGTCGTTTCAGTGACAAACATTGTCATTTCAGTGACAAACCAGTCATTTCAGTGACATCATTTTTTGACATCTTTAAATGCTATAATTAAAAATTTAATGCAAGTAAACTAATTATTTCCAGTTTATAGTCAAGAGGTATGCAGTCTATGAAATTTCCCATTGATATACTTTATGTTTATAAAAAATTTAAATTTTTTTTATTTTTTTTATTTATTTTTTTTTTAATTTAAAAATTTTGGTTTATTTTATTTTATTTTATTTTTTAAAATGGTAAGAACTTTTTAGAAAAGCGTAAGTCTTGTATTTTTTAATGAATCTGAACCAAAAAAAATTTAAATGGTAATTTTGATTTGATAAGATAATTAAAATTATAAATTTTTTTTGAAAAATTTCAATAAAATTTTAAAAAATTATGATCGATATCTGTCAAACTCAGAATTTATTTAAGATGTACTTACGGACTTATTTTAAAAAATTCAAATTAAAATACAAAGTTTAAAAAAAAAGTTTAAAAAAATCCAAAATGCACACTTATGTGATATTCAGCCATAACTACAGACGTTACAAATTTCCCCATAGTCTTATTTCTGTATATATTTCTGAAATGTATTGCATAGTTTGAACCAAACATTAAAATTAATGCAGCTTTAAAAAATTTACGTGTATTTACTACCACACACGTATGCACGTTTCGCATACATTAAAGAAAAAAAAAAAATCACTAGATGCAACTAATTTGTCGTGCGTAAATCAGAAATGTATGAAAATCGGTACAGCTGTAATCACGCACTTAAAAAAAAAAAAAAAAAAAAAAAAAAAAAAAAAAATCACTGGATGCAGCTATTTTGTTATGCATGAATCTGAAAATGCATGAAATATGAAATTCGGAAAATGGTCGCAAAGCCACATTCTTTCGAAAAAACATATTTTTGCAATACAATAAATACACACGACACGAGCGGCAGGCGCGACGCAACAACAAAGTTTGGAGACACGAAAGTGAATTTCCGATGTGAAGAGATTACCAGTGAAAAGTGTCGATACACCGAATCATATCACCGCATCACGAATCGCTAATGCATGCCGTATCAAAGCTAACCCAAGTGAGTTACATCCGCTTTATCTCCTCTCCTCATTCAGGATTGAGGCGATCGTATCTGCAGAAATGAAAATTTGTTCTGCAGAACAGTTTATAAACCTTTCTTTGAGTTTCTTTCTTTCTCTCTCTCTTTTTTTTTTTTTTTTTTTTTTAACACAATGGCAAAATTTATTTGACTTAAGTAAAATCTTTCTGCAAGAACATTTCTGTTTCTGCGACATTGTCGCCGTGTTTCTGCCACGGGGGTCAGTGCAAGAACATGATTCGATAAGGATTTATTTAAGAAAACCGTATGAAGTGTACTTTTTTACATAGGAATTTTTGCTAGTGTTCGGACACTTTTGTTACCGACTGTACTTTATGGCTATAAGAAATTGAAATATAGGTCTAAAAAATAATGATATCAAATTTTGTGTGACGCTGTGGTATTAATTAAAATATACACAGATTTTCTTATTTTGTCATTTGCTTTTTTCTTGTATTTATATTTACAGTGCAAACATATTTTCAACATAAACAAATTTATGAAATTTATTCACTGATGCTTTTTTATCCGCATCTCAAATTCAAAATAAGGGTTTTTAAAAGGAATGATACCAAAATTCCAGTGACGCATCGGTGTTACTTTAAAAGATTTGTTTCTAAATTCCATTACAATTATTTTTGTTTTATCTTATAAAGTATATTTACACATTGAAACTATACTTTAAATTTTTAAATATAATGTCAAATAATCAAATTTTCACTGAGTTTACATTATAAGTTGAAATTGATTATTCCAATAAATTGATTTGCCTTTTGCGTCACGCTATCCAAAACTGTAAGTAAAATTTAGGTAAATTCTACTTTGTAAATGCTAGTTTTGTAACCATTTTTGGTGCCACAAAAATTAATAGTCAATGAATGTTCTCGAAACAATCCAACGAAACCGTCTACTGAAATTAAACATTGTTAAAAAAACATGACAGAGCCATAATTTCACTAATTCCGGAATAACCGAAAATTTCAAAGTCGGAAGAAAGAAAGTTACATTTATCGAGAGTATTGTCAGTGGTTTGTAGAATTTTCAAGGTAGTTCTGCGCTTGAAACCAACGAATCAATACAAGAAAAAAAAAAAAAATCCAGAACTCTACCTCCATTGAAGTTAGTTGTTTCCAAACTTTGAGAATTCAGAACTTTTGCCACTTTTGAGTGCCTAATATGACACTATATTATTGTTATATTAACGCTCCCCTTCGCAGAAATGAAAAAAAATGCCATATGTTTCCACTTTTACTATAATATAGTATAGAAAATAGTAATGTAAAGATATAGGCAAGTTTTAGTCTACAATCATCTCTAACCCCTCTTGTATTTTTTATAGTCTTGTTAGTCATTTACAGAGCTTTCGAAGATTTTAATTCTGCGCTATAATAAAAAATGAATCTTTCCGGAAAATTCTAGAACTTTGTTCTAATAGAAGTTAGAGCTTCCAAACTACAAATTTTGGCCAAATTTAATCGCCAAGCACCAAAATTGATGTCATGACCAAAATCTGCATTGACTACAAACTTAGCGGCTTGGCGAGATTAGCGATCAAATTTGGCAGCAAATATTTCAAGATAGCCAGAATAAATAAACCTTTTTTCAATTTTAACGGATTTAATTGTTTTGGTAAATGTATAGTTTCTCGCCATTAACTTTTGGAAAGAGAACAAAAGTAGGTCATCTATACTCGAATGAATTTCATTGAACTCTAAGCTGTGCATTTGACAATGATTGATTCTGTAATAAGCCATAGAGTTCCTGAAAAAACTACTTTATTTGTCTCGGTGGTATCGCGACTTTTGTGGTTGGAGTAGCAGTTTATTTTTTGGCTTGTTTTCAGGAATGTACGTGGACTGGAACCTGCCTGTTTATTTATGAATCAGTTACCTCACACAAAAATGTCGATGTTTTAATAAAAGTGTGTATACTCGAATGAGTGTATAAGGAAGTCACATCAGACTTTCTTATTAAATACATTTCTGAGATAAGTTTACACTACAAATTTAATTTAAATTAATTCAGTATTTCCAAAGTTTTCAGCTCAAGTTGCTGCCACTTGGAAACAAAATGGCGGTGCAAATTTCTCAGTAAATATTTGTAAGGTAAGTCCACTGTCCAACTTTGGTTTAAATAAAGTCAATATTTCAAAAGTTATTGGGATAACAAATTTTTAAAAGTGGGTGCAACTTGGAGACAAAATGGCAGATATGGTAAGACACTAGTATTCCTTCCCCTCACAAAAGACATGTTAAAGTAAGTGTTTAATAACATTATGAACTTGAATCCACCTCTGTTAGATCCCTTTGAAACAGAGAATCTAGCTCAAGTGGAATCAAATTCATAGATGTTAATTAACTGTTATTTTAACATGTCTTTTGTGAGGGTGACGAACACTGGTGCAAATCTTAGAGGTGGTGAGCACTGGTATCTTTACCTTAAATTGCATTTAAGACATTTGAATGATAAGTAAGTCCACTGGCCAACGTGGAATCAAATTGATTAAATATTTTTAAATTTTCATGATGATAAATTTTCAAGCAGTCACCACCTGGAAATAAGATGATGGAACGAGTTGCCCAGTGAACACATCCAAGATATTTGTATTCCACCGTCCAACTTTGGTTTGAATTAATTCTGTATTTTAAAAGTCATCGTGATAATAAATTTTCAAATGGTCACCATTTGGAAACAAAAGGACGGAGTGAGATACCTAGTGAACTTATTTAAGCTGAATGATAAATTCACTGTCCAACTTTGGGTCAAACTGATTTAGTATCTCGAAAGTTATTCCGATGATAAATTTCCAAGTGGTAGCCTGATTTCATGCAGCCATGCGTAATTTAAGATATCTGCCATTTTGTTAAAAATGGTGAATAAACTTGGTCGAGTAGAGACCCTTATAATCCAATTTTAATATGTTTCTTACAATGTGGATTTGAAATTTTCAAACGAAATGACAGAGCGATTTAGTAAATGAACTTATCCAAGATATTTGAGAGAATAGTTCGCTACTCATGTTTGGTTGGTTTGGAGTATTATTTCGGATGTTATCGTAATGACCCCCATGGCAGAAAATGCAAGGCGCAAGACATATGTCACAGATTTATTTTTTCTTAAACAATCTAGTTTAGAAATTTCAGGTCGCTCGATTTTGGTCGAAAAAAAAAATGATTTTCCAATCTTTTTCCATCTACAGCTTAAATGTAAATGTTCATTTTAAACACACTTTATTAGCTTCTATAACCTATAAAAAAGTAGAATTGTTCAATAACTTTTACAAATGAAGTTTTTAATGATCCCCCCCCCCTTCTTGCTGACAATCGGCAATCAAACGCCGCATTAAATCTTTGCGATTTCCAATCTTTCTCCATACACATCCTAATCAGGGTGGCTACAGAAATTCCTAAAGTCGGGCTACAGAAATTCATAAGGTAGCTTTTCCGTAGCGTCTAATGCGAGCACCGAAAATTTTGGATCCGGATGATGTACGCATGCGCTCCAAAGACCATGGACCCTGGTATAAATTCGTGTGCATGAATGATTTAAAATTTTTCACTTTAAAATTTTTAAAATTTATTATTAATAACGATGAAATAGAATATCTATAATTACGAAATACTTTTTTTATTTTTAATATTATCTAAATACTTTTTGACGAAATGGGAAAGTTTAAATTAAAAAGATTTTCTTCATAACAAAAGAGAAAAAAGTATTTAAGTGAAATTTTATTTAGTATGTACACAATAAATATTTAAAACATATAATAAAGTATTTTTGCGTTTAAAAAAAAAATCTAAATACTTTATTGACTGCATTCACGTTGGTCAGCCAACCAACGTGACCAACTCAATACTTGCAAGTAAAAACCGCATCATGGCATTTTCGCCGAAGAAAAGAATGCAACTGGCAGAGTAATATAGTTCTATTTTTAAAACAACTTTTATAAAAAACAAGAGTTTTCCTGAAAAAAAAAAACGAAGACGTTACTAGATTCAGAAAGATCCCATTAACATCCTATATTAATTTTTAAAAATCGCCCGTGCCTTTTTAGAGATATTTTTCATGATTTTAGACAATTACAAACTTACACCATCTTTTTTTTCCCATTTTGCGTTAAATTGTGATTTCCGATCTCAAAGCATACTGCATGTTGAAAAGTAAAAATTCCAGGATAGATTAAGACCGAAGATAAAAGACTATTTTAAAAATATCAGAACAAAATATCGCATATTTGCTGAGATATTAAGTGTCGGCTTTTACAAATCTGTTTGATGTCAAACTAGCCGTATATATGAGTTCGCAGCGTTCCGTTTGTCCATCTGCTTGCGTCACTCGAAAAGCTGTCGTTTTTCATGATTTATTAATTGGTGATCGAAAGGAAGCCGCAAATATTGTTCTCCTCAATGATCAGAAATGAATTACCAAGTGCTTGGTTCGAATCATGTTTCCGGCATGGATATTTTTAGTGATTCGTAATCTAGTTAAAATTGGAGGTTTCAGTCTTACAGTGGTGGTCAAAATTGTAAGGTAAAGAGAAAAATCGCCAAATTTCGGCTACGGTTGGCTGGAACATTATGCAAATGTTTTGACTGGAAATAAGTGATAAATGAATATATATATATATTAAGTTTTTATGGAAATATATGGGAAATTCGTATTCATAAAGTGCATTTTCGATTTAGACAACCCTGTGTCATGGACAAAATTATAAGGACAAGTGTTTTTGTTTGTGTGTTCTAAAAAGAAAATGTGCATGTTTTTTATTTAGCACACGGCACTTCTAGACGATATAAATGCTTAGTACGCGATTGGGAACTTCATATTCGATTTTTGCAGTCATGCTTCTAGGTGCTAAACTTTCGGAGTTTGAGAAAGAGTATGTGGTTGCTTTCAAAACTTCAGGACTCACTGCACGTTATTGCTATAAAACTGAATAGATCGAAAACGGTCATTTGTAAATTTTTTTAAAGTACCGGCAAATATGGACAGCAAAAACGTACAAGTAAACAGCTTTCTGTTTCTGTGCGTAAGAGAAAAATCATAATAAGACGTGATTTCTCAAGAAAAACAATTATCGACGAAAATTAAACGGGACTTACAATGCAGTGTTCGAACTGTTCGATGTGTTTTATAAAAAGAGAAAAAGGTGTGTTATGGAAAACACTTGTCACGACCACCTCTTACAAAAATTCATAAGAGACTGGCGAGGGCGTTTACCAAAAATTTCATTATTGTGTGAAAAAGTGGGATAATGCATCTTGTCCATCCATATTAAACTTTTTCTCATTAGAAAAGATAACATTATCTCAGTTATTTACAATAGTAAAGCATTTTTTGGTAAACTCTCTCCTCATTCTCTTATGAACTTTTTAAAGAGGCGGTCGTGACAAGTGTTTTTTATAACAAACCTTTTTCTCTTTTTATAAAACACATCGAACAGTTCGAACACTGCAATGTAAGTTTAATTCCCGTTTAATTTCCGTCAATAATTATTTTTCTTGACAAAACACGCCTTATCATTCTTTTTTTACGCACAGAAACATAATAATCTATTTAAAAAAACTTTTAAAACCCAAATTCTTAATTTATCATATCACATAAATCATTTCGATGTTATGGTTTTGCAAATTTTTTTGTATTAAGTTGAAATGATAAATTTCACCTTAATACAAAAAAATTTGCAGACATCCATTGACCGATGCATTGCTATGATTGGCCATTAGTTATTGTCCTTGTTGTGCCATCTATCGGTCATTACAAACGTAAATATGCATAAAAACTTTTCTTTTCTGTTTTTTTTTTTTTTTTTTTTTTTTTTTTTTTTAATAACTGCATAATTGTTTTAGAATTATAAAAATATGCATACAATGTTGCTCCCTCAAACAATTTTTTAATTTTGAGTTTTAAAAAATATTTTAAACATGTTTGTGTACTACTTTGTGAATTTATCGATGAGTTAATGTTTATAAAACATTTTTATGTTTGAATACTAAATTTTTGCCTTAAATTTCAGCATTCGAACATAAAAAAAAAGGTTTCTTAAAAAAACTCTTAGGATACTGTGTAGTCAACGATAAATTTTCTTTTATCAATTGACATCTTTTTTACTAATTATCTGCAAAAATGAAACTCCGGACCTTCGGGGTATCGAACGCTCGACCACCGCGTTACTGACATGGCACTCTAACCACCCGAGCTACGGAGAGACAAATGAAAAAGCTTATATTTACCTTAAAATGGAGGCGCATTTTTTATTAGCTTGAGATTCACAAACATACCGTAGTGAATGACAGTAAGTACATAAGGATTTGGGGAAAAGGCCTACTTGTACGTCTTTGCTGTCCATAATTACCGATATTTTTAAGAAAATCATAAATTACCGTTCTCGATCTATTCAGATTTCGCGCATTTTGACGTGAAGTAAGTCCTAGACTTTTGAAAGTAACCACTTTCCTTTTCTGAAACTCCAAGAGTTTAGTATCTAGCGACATGACTGCAAAAATGAAATGACGTTCCCAATCGTCGTATTCCTTTCTAAACATTTATCTCTTCTGGCAGTGTCGTGTGCAGAACAGAACACATTTAAATTTGGATTTTTAGAACACACAAATACAGTTGTCCTTATAATTTTGTCCATTGTACAAGGCTGCCTAAATCCAAAATATATTTAATGAATAACAATTTCACATATATTTCTATAAAAACTACTAAAATTTGCTTCATTTATGATTGTTTCCCAGGCATAAAATTTGACTAATTTTCCAGCGAACTATAGCCAAGAGTTGGCGATTTTTTTCTTGTCCTTATAATTTTCACCACCACTGTATAACTCTTAGGGCCGTATTCACCAAACTTCATTGATCGAGGATTAAACCATGGATCAGGAAATCCGAGAATCAAAGCTAACACTGGATTAAATTCCTACGGTATTCACCATCAGCCGATTACATGATCCATGGATTAACTGGAAGAGAAATAAAAGCTTCGTTTTGATTGGCCAAGAACGGAGATAGCCTTTATTCATCATTCGGCTTCAATTAACTAATCAATCGGATTAGAAGATTAGAAAAGGTAAAAAGCAAATTGGCAACACTGATACCCTTGTTTACTTCGCTTTTGTTTACGCACGGATTAAGAATCAATTTTACTTTAGAACATTTTTTAAAAAGAATAATCATGCAGACGACAACTACGCTACGATTTAAAATTTTGATTGTTATGATTAAGAGAATCTTAAAGCTATTAAATATTTTCCTGCCGAAGTAAATGCGTTATTCTTTTTTGTGGCAGATAACAATCTATTATCTAACATTCGTATTAGAAATTCCACGGAATCTTTATTTAATCGATAGCGATATGGAGTGCCACATTTTACAAAGAATCCAAACCATTTACTCTAATTTCATGCACCGTCCTTTTTCTTCTTTCAAATGTTTCCAATAGTTCTAAGCTTTCAATATCATCTAGTGAGAATAGATCGTCAACGTCAGCCATGTTTGTTATTTGTTTACGAAGCTGAGCTGCGGAGTGCTCATGCGTTACGGAAAGATCCGAGAATTAACTCTGTTAATCCTCCGATATTCGAGGATCAAAAACGAAGTGTCAAAGTAGCCGGTGATTTTCGTTGGAGAATACCGATTTTCGTATGATCGAGCAATTACCGTTCATCCGAGGTTTAATCCGAGTGTTAAGAAGTTGGTGAATACGGCCCTATATGTGAAAAAATGACTGTAGAGAGATAATTCAAATCCTCGAGGATCAAATCATTCAGACCCAGGATCTTCTGGTCTGTTTAAAAAATTATGAAGTGATTAAGATTTTCTCAAAATATGAAAAAGAGAGCTTTAAAGCAATTGTATAGAGGGAACATAGATAAGAAAATGGCTACTTAAAATATACGAAAAAGTACAAGAAGAAATTGGAAAGAAAAAGAAAGAATATAAACAGAGGAAGGGAATAGAAAAAAAGTAGGTCTAAAGATATTTATTAATGATCATTATATATTTTACTATCATTGATTATTGTGCATTGTATTCAATATTTAAAAAATATCTATACCACTTTTTCTGTGGCGTATCAGTTAAGAAATAAAGGCAACTGTTTCTCTCTCTCTCTATATATATATATATATCTCTTTTTTAAAGATTAACTTCTTTTTAAAAAAATAATAATAAATAATTATAGATTGGATAAAATATTAACCTATTACTGAACTACATTAGATAAAAGTAATTAATTTTAACATTAATTAAAAACCTTTTACAGCTCATATTTTTTAACAATTTTAATAAAGTTTATAATATTTTACAATAAATATAATTTCTTTTGGAATTTTCCTTAAATGTGACAATCTAAATAAAATAAAGAAAGAATTAAAGAAAAATCAGAAAAAAAAAAAAAAAAAACTACATTCTATCCTAAAAGGAATTTAATTTTGCATAAGGTGGGGGGGGGGGGGGTTATTATTTAAAAATCATTTTGAACTGTATTTTGCTGGTTTTCCTGCTTTATTGATGGTGATCTACTGCATATTGATGATAACGCTTTTTTGCTGTCTGAAACAAACAAATCTGTCTTCTACAGGTTTTAATTAATGCCAAAATACTTTTGTTCTCATACAAAATGCTTCGAAATTTATACAAAAGCCAGATAAAAAATTCAAAAGTTTATGTTGGCAAATATCTAAATTAATTCCACTTACAAAATTGTCGTTCATTCAATCGCTAAGTTTCTCTAAGATTGTGTGAAATAGTTTTTCACTCATTTTATGTAATTATTCTATGTAATTTACCCCGACCCATTACCGAGATGTTCTGTTAGTGTAGCTGGTTGACAGGTGACGCCGTGTTTGAACCCAGGTTGCACTCGTCGGCCTAGCTATTTGAATTTTTCTGTGCTTGTCACTGAAGTTCGCGTAAATAGGGACATTCTTAGAAAGACCACTCAGGTCTAGGTCCAAAGAGTAGAAAATCGGCCTCAAATTCTGGAACACAAAACTATAGAATTTAATATGAATAATAGTCTTCACGTTATTTAAATAAACAAAAAAACGTCAGAAAATAACCTTTATTTCAAAAGAAGTTGCGTTCTTCAGAAAAGATTTCTGTATTATTTTTCAAAACTTTTTGGCCTTTTTCAATTTCCTTGCTTTCTTCTCTAGTCAAGAGAAGAATGTAGGAATTGGTCAAAGTTTTCACTTCTGCTTTTCGATGGATTTACTCCTTCGACAAGTTCAGAATGCTATTGAATTACTTTATAAAATGTCTGTCTGTGCGTATATGGGACAACAAATTTTGTGGTATCTTTAGCTCAAGAATGAATGTTCAGAATTTACAAATTTAAATGTAGTTGCAACTTGACATAAATTAGCGTCTATCAGCATTTTGCGCAAATCGTTCATCCCGTTTATGTAATTTTTAATGTGTCTGCATAGGAAAAAACTTTTATAGATGTATTATATAATTGATTTTCTCCAACTATTTTAAAATCAAGAAAGAAAAATGATTATAATAGTAATAGTCAACCAGGAGAAATCTTCCCCCTCCATTGGCACAACTATCACCCCCAGCGTGTATAATTTTTCAAAAGAACTAGTCAATACTCTTAAAACTGTGGTTGAACCCTAAATCTGTGATAATTTAAAACAGTTATCGAATTTTTTATTAAAAGAAAAAGAAAAAAAAATCACATGTATTAAGATGTCATCTGTAGGGCTCAAATTTGACTATCTTTCGACAATTAGTGTTACACGTCTGAGAAATAAAAGGAATATGCATTCAACATGACAAATCATTTTAATATGTAATTTGTATCGCACGTGAAGGTATAGGAAAAGAGGGAAGAATATTTTATGGTGGCTACAACATGCTGCTACAACATGCGAGTTTTATTTATTTTATTATTATTATTATTATTTTTAATTTTTAACATGAAAAGAAAACCATTTTGATTTTGCCTTTTTTTTTAAAAGATGTAGTCCTAATGAAATTGCATGTTAAATTATAAATTAAAATAAACATTAAAATATAGTATATTAGCCTAAAATAAAATGTTAAAATTATGTGTTACATCGTAATTTAAAAAATGACATTTGGTTGTACCTTCGCTTCCCTACCCTTTACAATAAAAGATTTTCTACATAAAAATTGAATTCATAATAAGGAAATTTATTCTTTTCAATAAAAAGTGAACCGTTTTAGTGAGCGAAAAATATTCTTTTTTGTCGATAAACTCTTATATATACAGAATCTTTCTACATGGAAATCATTTTAATTCTTATGAAGAATTTTACATGCAGTTTTAAATCCCTAAATCCTCCCTATGAACGATATTAATTATGACATTTAGAGGAATATATAACTTAATGTAATAACATGGGTTTAAACAATCTAAATAACACGTAATAACATGTTATTTTAAACATAAAAATAAACATAATAAATAAAAATCCATATCAATAAAAAGGTACTACAACTTTCTCTGATTTGTATCTCTTTGAATGCATAGGCATAGCTGATTAAAATGAGTATAGTTTTGAGCATAGATATAGTAATATATATATAGATCTATCATCCCCATGTTAAAGTGCAAAGATTTTTGATACCGAAAAAGTTTTTTGGTATCAGCCATGAGAGAGTATAAAACTCGAAAACAATAATGGAATAGAATGTTGATATATATTGAAAATGCCGAAATACTGCGCGGATTTTAATTGTACAAATACATTTATGAAAGGAAATGGAATAAGTTTTCATAAGTAAGTTAAATTTAACTAATTTATGAAAAATATGATTTTTTATAATCAGTTGCTTTGTTATTATTGTGCTTTAAATACTGTTTTGATTTTTAATGGAATAATTTTTTTAAAATTTTAATATTTTTTAAGTTTTTATATTAGTAAGTAATATCGAATTTTCAAAATTCTTTTAAATGTAGTTAGCAGCTGCAGAGGTAAAGCCCGCTTGTTTTAATATATTATAACTAGTATTACCACAAGACTTTCTTCTATATATAATCCTATACAAATTTACGCAATACAAATTATTTATTAAGATATAATTTATTAAAGATATTTTCCATGATGAATGCAGACGATTTCTTTTCTTAAAGTAGTATAATAATAAATGCTGAAAAAAATCATTTTTGTGCAGACATGAAAAGATATACAGTCGAACCTCGTTAATGTGAATCTCATGGTCAAGGGGGATCAAAAATCTGTTCATGTTATCAGTAGTTCATGCTATCAGTACTCTTCACAGATTCACAGTAATCTTCATTTTGACGGGGATTGTGGTAACAGTTTATGTTAAAAGTAATTCACGTTAACGAGGTTCGACTGTATATATATACAGTCGGTAACAAAAGTCTCCGAACACTAACAAAAATTCCTATATAAAAAAAGTATACTTAATACAGTTTTGTTAAATAAATCCTTGTCGAATCCTGTTCTTAGTCAGTCTAAAAACAGGATTCGACAAGGATTTATATTTATTTAACAAAACTGTATAAAGTGTACTTTTTTTACATAGGAATTTCTGCTCGTGTTCGGAGACTTTTGTTACCGACTGTATGTCTATATATATCTATATATATTTAACATTAAAAATAAAAGAAATCGATAGCTTCGTTTTAAATTAATACATATCTATGGTTCAACCATTCGTTTTAGAAATATTGACGAGTTCTTTCATATCTACATTGAAAATTTACACAGGCCCCGGGGGAAAGGCACTTCCCTCTCAGCAGTGGCGGCTCGTGAACCGAAAATAGGTGAAGAGTTCAAAAATAATATTTAAGTATTTTTAATTATAATTTTTTTAAGCATGGTCTTAACTTAAATTAACTAAAAATACTTATTTAAATGTAAATTTATATTCTATAAATGAATACAGCGTAAAATACAGTGTGCCTCTTCACCAATTTTCGGTGCACGAGCCGCCACTGCCTCTCAGGAGGAAAGCAATGCTCCTACATGCAAATATATTTTTTTTTCAAGTTTATTACTACTATTATCAATAATTCATATAAATTTTACATTCATGCGTTAAAAATCTGTTCATGTTATCAGTAGTTCATGCTATCAGTAACTGATCGTCATATAACTAAAGTAATTTTCATTTTGACGGGGATTGTGGTAACAGTTCATGTTAAAAGTAATTCACGTTAACAGTGTTCACGTTACGAGGTTCGACTATATATATATATATATATATATATATATATATATATATATATGTCTATATATATCTATATATATTTAACATTAAAAATAAAAGAAATCGGTAACTTCGTTTTAAATTAATACAGATCTATGGTTCAAGCATTCGTTTTAGAAATATTGACGAGTTCTTTCTAAAATATTCACATTGAAAATGTACACAGGCCCCGGGGGAAGGGCACTTCCCTCCCAGGAGGAAAGCAATGCTCCTACATGCACAAATTTTTTTTTCAAGTTTATTACTACTATTATCAAAAATTCATATAAATTTTACATTCATGCGTTAAAAATAACTCACATTATGTACATTTATATGAAATTTTTCCTATACTGTCATGTTATGTACTTAGGAAAAAAAAATAGGATGGCCAGCACCACCTGTTGAGCGATTGGTTCCGAAATCTAATCAGCACCAGTTTAGGTCAAGGTCCAACTGAAAATAAGTTTGGTCGAATTTCGTTCATATTAGGGGCTATAATTCGAAATTGCTAAAATTGCATTTTTAGTTGTGTTAAGCGTTTCTTGCAGTTTTGAACAAGGTTTAAGAAAATATTATGACATTAATTAGTTTTTCTGCCTGTCTGCTTGCCCACCTGTCCGAGTAAACCTAATTTCTATCATATGTTGCGACAGGCCGTTAAAGGGTTAACGCGAATTTTTCTGAAGATGAGGATATGCCCAATCGTTTTAGCTCTCTAAAGAACACTTAACCCCAAACTTTTATAAAAATCGTTTTATCCATTTTCGAGTAAAACCAATTTCTATTGGACATTTAACTCCAAACTTGAATCAAAGTCGTTATATCCATTTCTGAGTGAACTCTTCTACTACTTGTTGCGATTGGCAGTTAAAGGGTTAACACTAATTTTCTTGAAGCTAAGGATGCTCCAATTGTTTTAGGTCTTAGAACACGATTCGATAAAGATTTATTAAACAAAACCGTATGAAGTATACTTTTTTTACATAGGAATGTTTGCCAGTGTTCGGACACTTTTGTTACCGATTGTATTGCGATTGACAGTTAAAGGGTTAACTCGAATATCTCAAAAGATGAGGATAAATCCAATAGTTTTTTCGACCAAAAAAACTTCTAACCAGACAGAAATAGTAGATGGAAACGATAAATTTCTTTAAATGTCGTTATTCCATACAAAAAGAAGAAGAAGAAAAGAAGAAGAAAAGAGAGAAAGAAAAATGAGTATCTGGAGTTTTTTCATTCATCTTTAGTACACAAATTATTCATAAATTTTATTTGCTAGATTATCTGTGTGTATTCCCGTGTATATTCGCTCGGGGAAAGATATCCATATGAGAATAAAATGGCCGTCTTTCTCCGAATAAAAAAGGCATCACTTTTTTGCCCTCGCTGATCAATCTATGTCTTATTACTATATCTATGGTTTTGAGTTTAAATGATCGATAATAGCAAATCACTTTGCGGTCGCCCTGAAATCTATGTTCCAATAATGCTGGACGACGTGAGTTTTGTTAAAATCCACGGGATTTTATCTTCGCTCCACAAGTGTTGCGGTGATGTTCCCTCTAATATTTATTCTGAGCGTTTCCATCATACCATATTTATAGGAAACTTAGATAAACGTGAAAAGTATTTTTAGTGTTCACAGTCAATTTGATATTTGAGAAATAAAATAATTCACAAAATGAATCTGATGTTCGTCTATATATTAGTCAGGTAGTTAGATTATTTGTTATACTGCATATACATATCACAAGAATGAATTATCATTATGGTGCTCGGCGAGTTTCAAAATATAATTTAGAATAATGGCAAAAAACCTATTGAACTCATTTTAATTTGGAAACAATATGTTATTCGAAATTTAGGATGTTTTTAAGATGGCAGAATCAAAACTTTGTATTAAAATGTATTATGAGGATTATGTTTATCTTAATGATAGTTGGGCAAGTTTCAAAATAATATATCTATGATACTGTATTAAACATTTTCCACCATATTTTCTAATGATATTTAAAACCGACAGAATTTTGCTTCTTTTGTAATAGCTGTGTTGTGGTGGGAATAAGTGTGTCCATATTGATAATTAAAACACAATTTAAATTTTGAATAACATGTAAAAACCTATAGTACATGGCCCGCAATAATGCATAGACCCAGGATTTAAAAATGTTAAAAGAGGTCGAAACCTCATTGGATAAATGCTTTAACTCTGATACACAAAAAAATTTATAAATATAAATAAATGTAGTTTAAGGCCATGATGACTTATGGCAGTTTCTGTTAATAAACCAAAACATTAAATCTGTAAGTTTAATATAATTATCAGCAATTTAAAAGTTACAACAGAAACTACCATAAGACTTGCATTCATTTTGTTAAACATTTAAAAGGTAACATTTGATTAAATAAACCATAATTGTAAAATAATAGGTAAATAAAAAATAACCATTGAGCCATTACCGCCCCCCACACAAAAGAAGTCTAACTAATTTTAGTTTTTACACATGTGGATCATTACAAAAAGTATAATTTATGCAAACTACATTAGATTAATTAAATTATGCACTCATACTATCTTTTAAAAACCAATTAGATCTCTCAGCATTTTCCAGCAAATTACTCAATGGCTCATCAACAGAACTTTTGAAATTAGCATAACTAATAATTAAAACCCCAGGAATAAAACACATATTAATAATAATATTTTCGCATAATAAGAAATAAACACACATAAGACAGTTTTAGAATGAAAATTTTAATATTAATTAAAACATGAAAAACAAAATTAGAGGATCCTCGAAATGTAACACTTAGGACATAAATACTAACAGAGGCAAAATCCAAAGCATTAGAGGCTCATGCCAACATAGTTACTGGAACGACAAAGAACATTTTAATAATTGTCTTTAACCTAACTGCAGCAAAAAAACAACTTATATACTTTACAGCATTGAACAAGGTCAAGGAAGTGAAAGTTTAGAAATATGATGAATCCTTGTTCTGCAAACTGTTCAAGCTAGAAATACCACTCCGTAGCCTTGAAGAGTTCAATAGATACTTAAAAATTACACTTGAAAAACTAAAATACTAGCAGCAATTACTATGAAGCTATGCTTTTCAATATCAATAAGAGTTTTTCGTTTTTCACTCTTTACTATTGATTACATGGTTTTTAATTAAAGCAATATTTAAATTATACTAGAATGAAATATAAACGTAACAAACATAAAAAGGGTGATACTTATTTGCAAAGCAGAATTAGCAATTGACGATGTAGTGGAGGTCATGGGATATCTCGTAAGGCTTCGGCAAGGGGAACCTTCTGTGGGATTCTGCAACCAACTACAGGTACTGGGATCACACTTTACTACAATTATTCTGATGGCTCCCCACACACGCTTTTACTTCCAAAGGACAGGACACAAACCTTCTGCATACAAGTTCCATCACCACCGCACAGGTCTGCTGGATTCCACTTAACTATACAGAGACAAATTTCTTTCTTCAGCTGAATTCCTTCTAGAGCAACTTCGGTTCGTAGGGATGTACATTTCGCCTCATCGGGCTAATCCAAGTTGGAGTAAATTCCTACATCGGTAATGAGAAGGTCTCTAAAATACAGCCCTATAAGGGCAAAACGCCCTGATTTTTTTTATCAGATTTTTATTAAGCCATCTTCAGTTTATGATACCCACGCCTCAACTAAAAAATTTCGCGCTTTCGCGAAGGACGCCAACTTAATGTTGCCACTTCCGGCAAGAAAACTCCGGGAGAAAAACAGCTCGGACAATCAGAGATCGCAACTGCACCGTCGATGTAGGAGCTGAACCCCGACCGATAATAATCGATTAAAAACTGAACACGGTCCAGTGTAATTACGCGGGAAATGAAAATGACCTTCACGAGCGTAGGGGGGTGCCCTGAAGGTCAAAACGGACCTAAAAGCACGTACTCAAACTAGAGGTCAAAATAAATAATAGCTGAGGACAAATTCTTTACCGGAAAAAAGGTTTGCTCTGAAAAGAAATACGATTTTGAAAATGTAGAAGAATTTAGGAGGAGAAAAAAAAACTGACACCTTAATAATAACAATATTCCCTTTAAAAAAAACAAATAGGAAATTACGAATTAGCTTAATTAATTAGTAAAAACAATAGAAAAACACAACTGTTAAAATTTCATTTTAACAAATGTTTGAATATCTACGAATGTATATACAGTGCGTTGCATGAATATAAACGCACCTTTTCCAATAGCCAGAAATAGATTTTTTAAAATTTTAAAAGAAGGAATGCGACTTACAGTTATTGCATATGACTAACAACTGAATAAGGTGCTTTGAGCAAGTATGTTTATGCTCATGCAAGCTTTTTTAATGAATGTTTAAGCATTTTCTTATTTTTCATTGTTATTCGTTTGTTGCACGAAATTAAACGCACTCTGTATTTTAGGTTTAAAATTTAACAGAGCCGCCGGAATTAAATTAAAACACAAATAGTCGTGTTGCTAAAATTCTCTAAAATCAGTTTTAATGCAATTTACGGAGTTTGTACAGTATGGCAAGAGGGAAAACTTTGACAGTAGACGAGAGGATAAAAATCGACTTTATACGTGGTAAAGGCTTTAGCAATCGCGAAATAGGGCGCTGAATCGGAAGAAGTGAGAGCGAAATTATATAAAGAAAGGATCAAATTATAGGGAAAAAGCGTATTAGAAGCGAACAGGAAAGCTCACCAGTTACGAAAAATGTCGAATATGCAACACTACAAAGACTAAGAATATTTCCTGTGCGAAGATAAAGGCTCATTACAAGCTGGGTGTTTATCGGACAACCATATGGAGGACTATCAAAGCTGCAACATTCATTAAATTTAAGAAAATGAAGGCGAAACCACCCCTCAATCAAAAGCACAAGGATATGCGGTTGGAAAGGGCAAGAAAATGGATTCTAGATAGACTAAATTGGGGAAAAAAGCATCTTATCAGATGAAAAAAAGTTTAATCTCGATGGCCAGGATGGATTTCATAGTTACTGGCACGATATGATAGCCGAAGAAATGTAATGTACTGTTCAAAACGTGAATCTTGAGGTGGGTCTGTCATGGTGTGGGCAGCCATAGGTTTTAAAGGGACTTTAGAATTAGAGTTCGTGGAGAACAGTATGAACTCTGTAGATTATGTCCAGATGCTCACAAGGAACCTCGCCGTCAAGCAGTCAAAATATATGGAATAAATTATATTTTTCAGCAAGATTGTGCATCTGTACATACAGCACATATCGTGAAAAAATGGTTCCGTGACAATAAAATTAAAGTTCTGGATTGGCCCTCAAAAAGCCCCGATTTAAAAGTTATGGAGAACGTATGGTGTAATCTGGTTCGCCGTGTTTACTCAAACGGAAGGCAGTTTAACACGAAAGTTGAACTAAAATCGGCAATTCTGTTAACTTGGAAGGCAATCAGATTGGATGACCTCATGACACTATATCAGTCAATGCCAAGGCGTTTACTGGCTCTTCTAGAAGCCCATGGTGGCTTTACAAAGTATTAGATACAATATTTGTTACTAAATTATTTATTTTTTACATGTGCGTTTAAATTCATGCAACATGTATATTTGTCATAAATTCAATAAAATTATTTTCTAAAAATCATATTGGTTTTTCATTGTTTTGACTCGTAATTTCATTTCTTGAATCATACACATGCAGTTTGCATCAAGTGTCACCTATTCATATTTTTTTATTTCTCTTCTATACCATTCTAATTCTTAAAGCTAAGTTGCGTTTATATTCATGCAACGCACTGTATTGTATAAGTAATCATTTCATAGAACTTTTCTGACAAATCTTTGTTTATATATAATTTGTATAATATTTTAAATAATTACTTTTCAAATAATGCTTCTAAAATAATTTCGAAATCATGTAAAACTTAAGCCATTTGTAAAGAAAAATAATGAAAACCAAAATCTTTTCAATTTAGGGAAACATTAAATATTTCTTATATAAACTTCTGCTAAAGGAAATCCATTTAATTTTTCCTCTCATCGACAATAGCACTGTCTCTTTTCCCAAAAAACTTTCATTAGCCTAGGGAATTTAGAGCAATTTGTGGAAGAAAACTATCTCTAGAGCAAAAACTTTTTCCCTCCCCTCAAAAGATAAAAAACAATTTTACAAACTTTTTCTTCTATATAGTAAATTTAGAGGAGCAAAATTGTTTCAGTCAAAACTTATTTTTTATTAATATTTTCTGCACGCTAAATGACTTTTGAAACTTAATATCTTGTTATAATACCTACGCAGCTACCTGTGTTTAAATTTATAAGACTTTATAAAGAACGAAAACACATACAGTAAAACCTCTCTAAGTTGGACACCTACGGTTCCAAGAAAAAGTGTCCAACTTATAGGGGTGCTTAGTTTTTTTGATTTAATTAAACTGTATCTATGCATTCTTTTTAACTTTTAATCACATCTACATATAATTAAGTATTCACGACTTATATACAAAAAATTTGAAGATTTAAAATTTAAATGTAAATTAAGTTGTAGCCATTATAATACTTTCTTCTATAATTTTTTTTATAATAGCGCCACCTACCAGTTAACATGCAAAAAAATTTAATTAATATAGCTTCTCACAATAAAGATTTTGCACATGCATTTTGGTGCAATTTTATCCAATAGACGCTGAGATAGTCATGTGGATAATCAAAGTGTGAGTAAAAGTAGCACCACCTGTATGCTGATCTACACCCAAAGTAAGCTAATATTCATTTTCATAACGGCCATCTCACATATAAAGTTTGGTGAATTTATTTGCTCTAGAAACTGAGATATAGTTTTCCAGTGAATGGAGAAAACTGAAGCATAGCAGCAACACCAGTCAGCTGATGTGCATCCAAATTGAATCAGCATCATTTTTCACAATAGATCTCTCTCATATTAAGTTTAGTTCAATTATACACTCAAGTTATACTTGGTAGGAAAAATAAAAGGGGTAAATGAAGAGAACCCCTACCAACCAAAATGTATTTTCTAATGCCAATTTTTAAACAGCCCAAGTCAAAGCATGCCTGTAAGATCTGTGGAATATTTAAAAAAAAAAATGCAAGGATAATTCATGCAGTTCCATAAAAAGAAAGATTTTTACATTATGCACTAAATTACAGTAATTTGTGAATGTTTCAACTGAAGAAAAGGAGTATTTTTTATAAGACAGAAGTAAATATAGTGTGACAAGAAACATTGTTATATATATATATATATATATATATATATATATTTACATGTTTTTCTACAAAGGATAAGTAAAATTTCTAAAAAAAGAAGTGAGAAAATGGAAGTTTTATTTCTTTTTTTTTCTGTCTCATCGTGTAAAAGTGTCCAACTTAGGACAGTATTTCACTGTCCAACTTCCAAGTTTAAGGGTTGTCCAACTTACAGAGGTTGGACATAATGTTAATTCTATGGATACATTCCGTTCCGAGAAAAAATGTCCAACTTAGAGGGGTGTCCAACTTAGAGGGGTGTCCAACTTAAAGGGGTGTCCAACTTGAGAGGATAATGATGATGATAGGCTCCTGTTTAAAATTAAATTCTGTTTAGGACAAAATTTTATTTTTATAATCATTTTATTTTTATCATATGCAAACTAATGTAATGTGTCAACACCATAAAAATGAAATTTTATTAATATTGAATTTAGGAATCTCGATTTACTTAATGCAGTTTTATTGATTCATTAATCTATTTTCACAGTTTAACTTTAATAATTTAACTTTATCATCTCATTTTATTATTCGCTATTGAATTTAGACAATAAATCGCCTATATTTGGTTTTACTTCTTTTTTTTCTTTCCCTTATAAACAAGAAAATCAGCAGATGGAAGAGCTTCAAATTTAAAGAAGATATAATTATTATTAATTTACTGTCTTTTATATTCCATATAAGAAAGTACTGGTTCCATAAAAACTTTTGACGTTTGGTTTTCGATTGAATTGTACGTTTTAAGAGGGTTAGAACCCTATTTGACCATTTTTAGAAATTGTCTGTGTCTCTCTCTCCCTGTGTGTGCAACAAAAATTTCTGGCAACTCTATTCCATTGCACAGATGTATTGCATATGTATCCATTGCAGATATTAATGTGCACATAATTTTATATGAATCTATTTGATAGAAATTAGTGCCTATCAACTTTTGGTGAAAATCGCCTAACAGGTGACGCTGCCATCTCGTTTTAGTTTCTAAATTTTTAATAGAGCTGTATAAGACAATATTTCATAAAAATGTGCACAAAGAGAATTATTTTTAACATTTCAATGTAAAACTGATATGGAATAGTAATTGTCAATCAGGAATAAAATTTATATATAGGGACATTGCTTCTCCCCAAGTCGAAAGTACCCCACAAGGAGTGTAAATTATTTAATATGGTTAACTTTCAAAAGAATTCGCCAATATCATTAAAATGAATGATTAAGACATAGATCTGCGTTAATTTAAAATACAGTTATCGTATTTTCTTTTTCATAAAAAAAATTCTAAGATATCGTCTGTAGAGCATAAAATTGACTGTTTTTGAACATTTAATGTTATACTTTTTTTTAGATTAAAATCGTCTGGATTAAACATGGAAAAAATATATAATAAATAAAAATTTTAATAGTTTGTACTGTAAGAAAATATAGAAGAAAATTTTGTGATGTCCACAACATGCTAGATTTTAAATAGAATATATAAACAATTTTTGTAAAACTACCTAAAACGCACTGTTCATAGAAACTTTAAATGATTATTAGATTTGTGAAAAAATTGCATTAACATTTATGAAATTTTAGTAAAATATTAAAATTTACTAAATTAAAAGTAAATATATCAGGGAAATTGTAACATAGTACTTTAAATATATATATAGGGAAACGGCTACAGACCATAACATTTAACAACATTTATTTAAAACATAAAGGGGACATTACATAAACACTTATATTGATGCATTTTACGAGCGGAAAACATCTGTGTTTCACACAACCACTCCACGTCAACTCAATAACTAAACTGGCGCGCGTCCGTGCGTGCGCATACAGTGAAAGGATGATACAAAACAGTGACGTAGTAACACGTGATGGCTGCGTACACAGTGACATCACACAACGGATATGATAGCTGAGAAATACAATTTCCCATATCGGCCATCATGACCAACCAGGCGGCCTCGCCTGAAGGTTATCAAACACAAGAAAAAAAAATTAAATTAAATTATACAAAAACAAAAAAATAAAAAAAATAAACAATATTACAACACTACATAATAGAATTATAGATACAGTAATAATATAGCTGCATTAATAAAATAAAAAAAAAATTGTATACATTACCAAATGGAAAATTGTGTAAATATTACACTCAAAATCTGAATCATCAAAATACTAAAATAAAATAAGATAAGATGTTAGTAACATACAAGTAGAAAAAAAAATAGGTAAATAGTTTTCACCAAAAAAAAATAATATATCAGGTATTGAAGAATGTTCATGGGGAAAAAAAAAATGTTCATAAAAATGAGAGTTTCTCTTGTATTGGCAAGTTGAAGTTCAACGTGTGATGTTAAAAAAAAAAAAAAAAAAAAAGTTTAATTTTGCATAAAAGATATCCAAAGAAGAGTTCTGTAATAAAAAAAATAAAAAGTCTTGAAGAAATATGTCAATTAAGTCTTTAAAAAAAATAATAAAAAGTCCTGAAGAAATATGTCAATTAAGTGTTTCAAAAGTGTCGGTCCAAGGTTTCAGGAATTCAGCGCATGTGCTGGTCTTGAATGGGCCTTCTACGAAGTCACACTTGACGACGTCATATGTGTCGTTTGGTTTAAGTTTTGTTATCTTATATGGACCTAAAATTTTCTGTTTTAGTTTTAGACCAGGCCCGAACTGGGTGAGTTTAACTGCGACTAAATCGTTGAGTTTGAATTTAGCAGCTGGTCGTCTTCGAAGGTTATACTGTCTGCGATTTTCTTCTTGCACTATTCGAATCTGTTTTTTTGCGTCGATACGTCTCTCTTCTCGTTGCCTCTGGAATGTATTAGTAGATTCGTCGTTGAGAAGCTCTAGGATCTTGATGTCATCTTTATTTATCTCATCTTGGTACCGAATAGTAATTCAAATGGTGTCGTCTTTATGCTTCTTTGAAATGTCGAGTTGAGGATTTGTTGGAGAGCAGGCACATGGGAAAACCACTTTTCGGGGTTGTCGGATGATAGTTTGGACAATACTGCGATGATAGTAGAATTTTTATTTTCAACTTGACTATTCGATCTTGGTAAACCTGCTGTAATTGGTATGTGAGTAATATTTTGGTCGTGGCAATAGTCTTGAAATGCAGTGGAAGTGAATGCTGGACCTCGATCTGTGATAATCCTGGCGGGGTTTCCGAAGATTGATCGTTGGCTTTCTAGTCGGCTGATAACTTCTGCGGCGTCTGTAGATTTTGTGGGGTACAGCCAGGTAAACTTGGAAAAGGCATCCACAACAACCATAATATGTTTGTATTTTTTTGATGTAGTAGCTAGGGGACCAAGATGATCAACATGGTATGTGTGCAGGGGTGCATCGTCTTTATCAATTGGGTGGAGGAAACCATCTTGTTTACCTCGTTTTCTATTATAGAGTATGCACTTTATACAATTTTTGATGCAGCTTTCGATTTTGTCTTTGAGGTGAGGGATATAAAAATCTTTATTGATTAATTCTTGGTACAGAGTGCTGCAAAATGTCCACGCTCGTGTGCTTCTTTAATTATGCTACTCTGCAAGTGTGTAGGGACGACGAGTAAATGATACCGTTCACTGTTTTATAGAGAAGGTTGTTTTTTATAATGTAATTATCATGGGGTGTGGACTGCAAAAGCGTTTTTAATGCCTGAACTTCATCAGCTTGCTGAGCTTTCAAAAGTTTTACATGAAGGCTATCTTGGATGATGAAACATTGTGGAGCTCGACTTAGAGCGTCTACATGCGCCATGCGGGAACCTGTGCGATGCTCAATACTATAGTGGAATTCTTGAAGGTACAGAGCCCATCGTGCAATGCGGGAGTTTATTTCTTTTTTATTAAGTGCCTTGACGAACGCGTCACAGTCGTGATAATTTTGAAATTTGTTCCGAGCAGGTAGATTCTAAACTTTTTGAGGGCTTCTACCACAGCCAGAACTTCAAGTTCAAAGCTAGTATATTTTCTTTCGTTATCCGATGTTTTCTTCGAAAAATAAAAGACTGGGTGTAATTGATTATCATTGATGTTTTTCTGCAACAGGACTGCCCCCAAGCCATCTATAGACGCGTCTGTATGTACCTCAATAGGGGAATTTTGATTAAAAATATTGAGAACTGGTTCTTGGGAAAGTAAATATTTTAATTTTTGAAATGCGGCTCTTTGTTCATTTTGAAATTGAAAAGGGGTGTCCTTGCGCAGAAGATCACTTAAGGGTTTTGCAATGGTAGAAAAATGAGGGATAAATTTCCTAAAATATCCAGTAAGGCCAAGAAATCTACGTACGTCTTTAACATTTTTAAGGTCTGGGTAATTTAAAACAGCTTTAGTTTTGGAAGGGGATGGCAAAAGTTTACCATTTTCTATTATGTGACCGAGGAAATCTATTTTTGTATGTAAAAATTGGCATTTGTTAAAATTTATGTCGAGTCCGTACTCGCTAGCTGTTTGAAGAACAGTTTTTAGACGTTCTACGGCCTCAAGTTCCTTACTCGCGAGAATTACAAGGTCATCCATATAAGGGAGTACTATGCCGGCAGCAATCAAGTCTCTAAAAACAGCGTTTATATATCTCATGAACACTGAAGGGCAGGAGCTAAGTCCGAAAGGCATGTAGCGGAATTGAAATTGACCGTTATGGGTTACAAAACTAGTGAAAGGGCGGCTCTGTTTGTTTACGGGTACATGAAAAAATCCATTACGTAGGTCTATCGTACTAAATATTTTTGCATGTTGAAGTCGATCTGAAATATCATCAATTAGGGGGAGGGGGTAGTGATCTTTAACTAACTTACGATTGAGCTTCCTGTAATCGATGCAAACTCTGTGTTTACCATCTTTTTTTCGAACGACTACCACTTGGCTGGCATATGGGGAGGACACTGGTTCGATAATACCATTTTTAAGCCATTCAGAGACTTGTGCGTCTACAATGTCTCGTTCGGTAAAGGGTAGACGTCGGGGTGAGTGAAAAATAGGTGTATCGTCAGTTAAAGTGATGTTAAGCTCAATGTTCGCAGTTTTGATTTTATTAGGTTTATAGGCCGACAACAGTTTGTTAATGTCGTTACGAATATGTCGTGAAACATTAGGACCAATATCAAATTTGGGATTATCGTCAGTGATCGTCATGATAAAATTTGGATCTGCGGTACACTCATTTTGTTGTGAAAAACTAGAAAAAGTAACTCCGGTGGGTGAAATGCTAATGTTGGCTTGTTGGATGACGTTATATCCAATTATAAGGTCATAAAATGTGGACACGTCGGGTACAACTGCAATAGTTGCTGAAAACTCTTGATCGTCTATAGTAATAAAAGAATTAAAAGTACCGATGACATGTATACGCGCAAAGCCAAAACCAGTTAAGGATTTATTAATTTTTGACAACGGTGGGGAACCTATATTTATCCATGCAGAATGTTTCAAAAGGGTTAACTGACTACCAGTATCAACCAAACCAGTTAATTCATTACCACTAATTATAACTTGTTTACACAAAAGAGAAGCATGCGATTCATGTACAGTGTTAACTCTATCTCTGGAAGAAGGTCCGTCATTTGCAGCGGTTCGGCGGCAATCGGTAGACTTGTGTCCAAAAAGACCACATGCAAGGCACCTAGGGCCACGAGAATGGTTAGGACAAAATTTAGATAAGTGACCCATATCGTTACTATTGAAACAACGTAATTTATTTTGAGATGCCGGACCAATATTAAATTTGGATTCGCGAGTGAAAGCTGGTTGTGTGTGACCAGTACTGCGTTTTCGACTGTCATATGTTTGTTTATAATTAACTGAATTTCGTTGATTTAAGTTTATTGTATTAAGAGCAGTTTCATAAATAAGCAATTTTTCTTTAAATTCTGAAAAAGATTTTGCTCCACAGAGAAGAATTTTTTCGGAGGGGTTACCCTGTATACCTTGAATGGTGTACTGAATTACTGAAGAATCGTCAATAATAGCGTTACCGCGGTTAGCAATTTCGCGCATCGCGAGAAAATATTGCGTAGCAGTTTCACCAGGACGCATTTTCCTGTTGTCTAGTTGTTTATGTATTTCAATGGATGGTATTGTATCCAAAAATTCAGAAATTAACGCGGCTTTAAATGACTCGTAAGTATTAAGATTTCGTTGCAAAAATAAAAATGTTTTAGCAGAACCATTAATTAAACGTTTAGCAAAAATAAGTTTTTGTTGATCGGTAAGACTGGGAAATAAACAGAATTGTTCCTCAATGTCATTAAAGAAATTACGAATAGAATATGAATCATTTCCAGAAAAAGTTCTACACGTGCTAGCTAGATCTCGGAGAAAAAACCAGAAATGATTACTCAAATCAGACATCGCGTCTGCAGCTTCATTCGAAGAACGACTTCGAACATCCGTAGGGAAGGTTTCGGTTTGGGTTTGAAAAACAGAAGTATTTGGAACGATCGAAGAAGGGGTTTCAAGAGAATGTGTATTTACACTGAGATCGTCTTCGTCTGACAAAAAACTAGTATCTAATGTTTTCTGAAACTCAGATAAATTAGTAAGTGCATTAAAAATTTCTTTACATAAATTTTCCTTACTGCCGACTGGTTCTAAGTGTAGTGAATTAGCGATTGATATGAAATCGGATAAATTAAACGTTTTTAAAATCTGTTCTTGATGTTTATTAATGTCGAAATCGGCAGTAAAACCGCTAAAATTTCGCATACGTTTACGCGATTGATGATCAAATGTTGGGTATCCTAACAGCGTGTTGAGTAATTTTATGGTATTTGTTTTAGAATATTTCAAAGAATTTGCAACTAGCGGGAGGTCGCCTAATTTAAGGGCCATTTTTAGGATGCAAGAAAAATAAAATAAGGAAACCGAAGTAAATAAAAAAAATTGTTCATTTTTTTTTTTTTTTTTTTAAGTAAATATTGGGGAAAGAAATGGATTAAAACCAGAACATATATATTTTTAGGAACAATAAATAAATATTGGGGAACAGAATATCTTTTTATTGAGGGAAAGCAATTAAATATGGGGGAAGAAAATTCTTTAGTTATATAAAATCAACAAGCAAGTCATTTTTAAAGGGCGTAAAACGGCAATGAATGAAGTTTAATCCAAATTTAAACTACAAATGAAAAAAAAAAAATTTTTTTCTTTATATACTATCATACAAAGAGGAGAAAAAAAATGCATGCTCCTACCTGACATTAAGGCAGTCCTGTGCAGCGCCGACTAAATCATTTTATTAAGCAGGATCAAATAGATGATGATGAATCTATGAATTTCATGTAGAATGCTCTTATTATGTGAAAAAACAAACTCATACGTCGAAATGAATCACTTTAAGAACGTCGGGCATGAAGTTGGCATATAGAGCAATATTTCTTTCAGCGCTGGTATTTCTTTTTTTTTTTTTTTTTTTTTTTTTTAACGGCAATTTACGTCTGTTATGGAACAACGTCCAGTAGATGAAACGAAAAACAGAAAGTATCCTTTTTAAAACGTCCGAATGTATTTCAATGAAATAATAAGTAAAATATCGTAATATCGTCCAAACAAAAAAAAATGTTCACAGCCACTTGAAAACAAACAACATTTTGAAGAACATTTTCACGCTACTGTTTTTGAAAACAAAAGTAGCGGCTTTCGTGATGCTAGGGGTAGAATTTAACGGGATAGGTCGAGCCCCCAAAAATATAGGGAAACGGCTACAGACCATAACATTTAACAACATTTATTTAAAACATAAAGGGGACATTACATAAACACTTATATTGATGCATTTTACGAGCGGAAAACACCATCTGTGTTTCACACAACCGCTCCACGTCAACTTAATAACTAAACTGGCGCGCGTCCGTGCGTGCGCATACAGTGAAAGGATGATACAAAACAGTGACGTAGTAACACGTGATGGCTGCGTACACAGTGACATCACACAACGGATATGATAGCTGAGAAATACAATTTCCCATATGTATATCTTTAAACATATTTTTCAAATATAAAAAATGACTGCTAATGATAACGCAAAAAGATAACGAAGCAAAGAATACTGTTATAAACATATATAATTTGTTTATATCGAATAATTTGCATATATATCCATCGTTTGTTTTTTTAAATTGTATTATGTTTCAGTTAATTATTTGGGAATAGTTTGGTAAATCGATTCAAAAGTTACTTAATCATCTGACTGCCGCTGACGGATATATACGGGCACCAAGCTGTTCTTTCCCTCGTCCCCCCACCCACACAATTGAATTATAATTTGTATAAAGTTCTATGTTGCTTTTCAAGATTGAAGATCTTAAATTGCATTTAAAATTATTATAATCATGTGAACAGTTACACTTTTAATCTCAAGTTAAAATACACATTGTTTGAGTATATCGAAAAAACTGTGAATTGACAGCAACTTTGCAAATTTGTCCTTTTTAAAAGGAAGTCAAAGGGATAATAGAAATACGCACATACTGATATACATCAATACATAATTGACACTATTAATGGGAAATTGTTTAGCTCTTACAATTAAAATTTTTTATATTAGATATGAATTAGGTTTTTATTCCTAAAATACTTTACATATAAAGGTTGTTACATAATAATTGAATTTTTTAAAAATATTAACAAGAATTTATTTTAATATTTAGTATTCCTTTCATGTTTATATATTCCCCAATACCTTAAATTAACTTTTAAAGAAGTAACCCCAAAGATATATGGTAATGATGTTATTATCATTCGACTTTCGGCTTTGTAAATGAAACGAATAAAAGTTTGCAGAGAAAAATGGAGCTACTGAATTAAAAATTAAACTTGAAGACTTTTCCGCTTTGTGAATTTGAAAACAAAAAACGGTTACCTAAGATTATAAACTTCATTTGTTGGAGTTACTGAGAGACATCAACTAACTTTCCTTCTATTCTGATCACGTTCATGCTTCTGAGAATGTATTTGATTTTAAATTCGCGGCCTTTCATTTGAAATGCTTCATTAGATGCTTAAAACGTGCATCAGTTTTCTTCCTATTTTCTTTAAAACACTTATCAATTTTCTCTATCTATTCAGACTTGCGATGTCAAGTTTATGCATGAATTCAGACGGATATTTTGGTGTGAAAATTCTTTTGTTACATTTTAAAGATTATCTCTTTTATTAACAAAATATCGATGTAGTTTAGTTCATAAAGTATTTGTCATTTTGAAAATACGTAGTATGTATAAATGTCCAAGAATATATTCTGAAATAATATTATTTAAAATAGTCTTAAATTCTTTAAACCTACATGAAACCGAAAATATAAAAGAATATTCCTCCTTCATATTATTGTTCATATTAAATTTGTAGCTTGTTTTCTATTGAGTGTAATAATAAGAAGTTTTAAAGAGACATTTATTTGGCGTCTTCCGCGAAACAGTAGGAGAGCGTGGGACTAGTTGTCACAGGGGTAAGAAGTAACACGCAGTTTACGAAATAGTTTGTAACATTTGTGATTAAATATTTTTATAAACATAATTCTTCTGATGCGCTTTATAATGTAAGCACAATCGATTCTCCACAAAAATGGTTAATGAGAGGTTCTGTACACGTGCTTCATTTTAGCTATTTAGGGGAAAAAAAGTGTTTCGTAAATTTTGTTTAAAGGTATGCTAATTTATACTTTAACGAAATGTTTATACTATTTATTTAGTCTGTGTGTTAAGTTATAAAATGCATGTTTAATTTTTTGTATAAATCGTTATATATTTTTATAAATAAACAAAATGTCCAAAATCATACCATGGGGCAAGTTGAAACAAAATTTTGGGGCAAGTCGTAACATGTTAGGCTTGTGAAGATGCCTACAGCCAGAGCACAAAGTCTCCGCCCATTTTCAGGAAACTTTCAGAAATGAAAATTTTTTGACTTCTTTGCCAATACTATATTTATACAGAAATATTTTCTGTGTTTTTATATTATAGTACCGTGATTATTTAACCACGAATTAGAATCACGATTTAATCACGAATTAGAGAATATTGCATAAAAATAGTGGTAGATAAAAAGCAGAAACTTCTCATCAATGAGAGTGTTCTGAAAAAAGGGCGGAGAATTCGAACTTTCCTAAACGCTCTCTGTGGAGTGAGAATGGGTATAATGCTTAATTTGCAAAATGTGTGCACACATTAAATGCGTGAGAGGGAATAAAATATCATTTGCTTGAATTAATTTAAATTTTGACCAAGACTGACTTCTATGTTGATTTTATCTTTAAATTTCTCTTTATTTCACTATAATCCATTTGATATAATTCATTATTGTTACTATACCAAGAAGGTTACAATTTAATATTAGTTATTAATTGCCTTTTTCATAAAATTACTAAATGATTGATAACAAAAAACATATTGAAATATCGTCGTTTTTATTGTTAGGGCTCCCTTTGTATCCTTTACAATTTGCCAAAATCCGGGGCAAATTGTAACAGGCAAATAATTTTGAAAAAATATTTTTTGTGCTAAAATTATCAAAATTAACGAAAGTTTTTTTTTTTTTTAATGAATATGATAGATGAATATGCATGCTATGTAAAACAGCATTTATAAACAGGAAAACGTGAATACATTTCAAAATATATTTAATTTTCCAAAAACTGTTACAATCTGCCCCACGATCCCCTATACAAATAAATACACCGTATTTGTGCCATTAGAGATTACTGGTTCATAGTTTTGAAATCAACACAAAAAAAATGAATGACCAATGAAAATAAAGTTGATGTTTCAAAGTGAAATATGTCTTACCAAAAGCCATTTATTCGTAATTGCAATTGCTACGAAATTGACGGAAGAAAAAAAAAATGTGAAAGCATGTTTATCAATCTTTTCTAATTATCGTACAGAAAAGGATAAGCGAATTACGGTTTTAAAGTTTTAAACCTGGCGATCTTAATCTTACCGATCGAGAACATAGCGGAGTTCTAGTGAACATTAAGCATGAGGATTTCGAAGCAGCTATTCAATGAAGGTGCATCTTAAACTTTAAACGTACATGCTAAACAATTCGAATCCTAAGAAACAACGATTTCTAATGATTGGGAAAGATTCCGAAAGAAAGAAGATGAAATAAGCCAAAGTAACAACAATGAGCATGTCTTGAGGGGCATGACTAAGGGGGGCTAAACAGGTAATAGAGAAAATCTTTCCTGAAGACAATCGTGATTGAAGATGAAAAAATGATACCTTATATCAATTCGAAATGCAGAAAGCTTTAGGTGAATCCCGTGAAAGTAACAATATTAGCGACAAACCGAGTGATTCACAGTCAAAAAAAATATCCCATGCATCCGGTTCTATAGGATGGGTGTCCTCTATTACGAACTGTCGAGAGCTGGTGGAAGTGCAACTGTTAAACGCTACGAGCAATAATGTCTACGATTAAACCGTGAAATTGAACGAAAACGTGTATTCATTGGCGCCCCCGAAACTGCTCCTTGACAACGCAAGGCTTCAATGTTGCTTCACCTGCCAAAGACACTTTAGCAACGTTTGGCTGGGCGGTTTTAGAACACCGACACAGATCCTTGTAATTACCACATTTGTTTCAGTCGTTAACTCATTTTTAGCTAAACTTTTATTTCTTTTTTAAATATTTTATTTTTATCTCTTTAACGTAATCTATTTGGTTAAAAAGTTAAAAGATCTAACATTATTTAAAAAGCAATTCACATTTAATTTAATAAAATCAAAAAAATTATGATATAATATGAATCAATATTTAAATATTTTTACCATCTCAATAGACAATGGCTTTATAAATTTTAACTTCAAATATTCAAGTAAAGAAAAAAGTTTATAAATAGAGAAAAATATTTTTTATATTTTAGTTACTAAATTAGAGAAAAAGAATGATATATAAACTCTTCTTTTAAAATTAGGAATATTTCAACTGTAGTTGTGAATCTAGTTAATTTTTTTTTAATAATTATTTTGAATAATTCTAAACAATTGCATATTTCCATTTAATATTTTTGGTTTAGTAAATCTTCTAAACAACTTTAAAGCTTAATATATTTTAGAAAGCAATATATTATTCATTATATACATTTATGTAAAAAATATTAAGTAACGTACTTTTCATATAAATATACTACAAATAATTTTCTATAAATTAGTGTAGTACATTGTAAATCAAACTTATATATATATATATATATATATATTGGAAAAGATTTACATTATTAAAAAAAAATTCACGTTTAATTTAATAAAATCAAACAAATTTTATCTTATTAGTTCAAACCAATATTTAAATATTTTTATCATTTCAATAGGCAATGAATATATAAATTTTAACTTCAATTATTCAAGTAAAAATAAGTTTATAAATAGAGAAAAATATGTTTATGTTTTACTTACTAAATTAGCACTACAGTTTAATTAATTTTACATAAATATATCTAAATACCAAATATTTCAATTGCACTTAAAAGAAAAATATAGTTCACACAAGAAAGGAATTAAAAACATAAAAACTCAAACTAAAAATATATTCGCTCATTATTAAAAAAAGTTATCTAATACGGATGTGTTAACAGAAATTTACATGTGATTAAGAAAGTTTACTTCAAATAAATAGCATTATAAGGATGTATTGCACTATATTTCAAAATTAATTTATGGAAAAAAATATTTAAAGCATGAATACATAGTATGTAAATAAAAATAAACCTATTATTTTGAATCTTTAGAAAAAGACAAAAAAACACAAAAAAAAAAACTTCCTCGTTAATTTGCCGAGTAAATATTGTATATCGAGTGGCTGATTTCATTTTAACAGCCAGTCTAATATAAAACTTTACTTGGCTATTTTAAATTTCCTTTTCATTTAGACGACACAATTAAATTGAACTGGAAAACTGCGCTGCTACAACACATAAAGGAATCCACACTGTGCCTTTTCTTTTTCTTTTTCACAACAAACAAATTAACAACCAACCAACCTTTATTTAACATGTCGATCGTGTTCTGCTGTTGCTCGCTTGTAATCATAATAAAACAAACCACGTGCATCAGCATATTTCGTCCTGATTGGATGAAAGAGTTAACCTCGAACGCAGTTTCCTCCATTCTCGTTTGATTATAAGGTTCGAAGTGCAGAATCGCTCTACTGCTGAATATCGTTATGAAAAAAATTCGATCGAAAAAATAACGATTGGTTTTTCTTTTTCCGAAGAAGCCAGAATAGGGCCACTGGACAGCGGGCGAAGTACGAAAATGGGTTGAAGAATTCATCGCGTTAAAACACAAATCGTTCTGCATTCATGGCATCCGTCAATTGCCCGATTGAGTTAAATAATGATGGATAATACTTTGATGAATAAAGGTATTATTCTGAATTACTTATTCTTCTCTCTGAATTATGCCCCCCCCCCTTAAAAACATATTACTACACCCAAAATTTTATTTGTTGTAAAGAGAATACAATATTAGAAATTAGAGATGCATTTATATTATTTATTTCAATCAGTTAGTAATGCAATCTTTCGCTCTAACTTGCTTTAATAGTGGCTTTTTTAAGAAGTAACATCGACTTATCGCTATCCTATAACATTCACTTTAAAACTGTATTAATAATTATTAAAATTTTCGAATGAAAATAACTTATTGCAATATTAAAAAAATCACTCTTAGGGAAGATTAACTAAGAAATGTAGAAAGCTAATGGCTAGTATGATACAGAAATGTACGCGGCACACTTCCTAATTCGAATTTACATCTACTTAAGACTTTTATTATAGACTTAAATTTTATGTAATTCTCATGCCAATTTATTATTGCCGAATAATATATTAGTATCAATAAACTGTTAGTACCTGTGGATGATATCTTTATTTGTTGAGCTCCCTTTTAATATGAATTTTCCATTCAGAATTCTTGAGCCAAGGAAACATGCAAAATTCATAAACTGTAATTAATTATAAAATAGTTCTGATCACTCTAGCTTTAGTAAATTATAATTTTAAATGCTAACTTACATAACTCGCTTGTATATTTATTGAAATTATTTCACTCAGAAAATTATTGATCAAATATTAAAATTAAATTATTAACTACTAATATTAACTGCACGAAAATTTAATAATGTATTCTTTACTACACTATCATGATAATAATCTGTTGTCAATAAGTAGAAATTAGCATTGTTAAATACATATATATATACTCTATGAGAAAACAATTGACGCACCAAGAAGGAATTATCCAAATGTGACGAAAATTGGAAGATGTGATGTACATACGAAGAAAAACAAATGATTACAGTTTCAGAAAATTTGGATGGTTTAATCAAGAGAAACGGCCTCACAAAAGTCAACATGTCAATAACGCATTGGTCCATTTCTGAGCCTTATGTAAGCAGTTATTCAGCTTGGCATTAATTGCTAGAGTTGGCAGATATGCTACTACGAGATATCATGCCAAATTCTGTCCAATTGGTACGCAAGATTGGCAAAATCCCGAGCTCGTTGTAGGACCCTTTTCATGATGCTCCAAACGTCCTCCGTAGGAGAGAGATCTGGGGACTTTACTGGCCAAAATAATGTTAGGCAAGCAGGAAAATAAGCAGTAGAAACTATCTCTGTGCGCGGGCGGGCATTATTATGTTGAAATATACGGTCAGGATTGCGTGATATGAAGGGAAACACAACGAGACGTAGAATGTCGTCGACATAAAGCTGTGCTGTAAAGATGCCACGGATGACAAAAAAAGGGGTAATGCTATGAAATGAAATGGCATTCCAGACAATCACTCCTGGTTGTCGGGCCGTATAGCTGGCGGCAGTCGGGTCACTGAAGACAATTCTACTCCATTCAGTGACATTCCAGTTCGAACGATCCTGATACCACTTCAAACGTGCTTGTGGGTGTACAAAGTTTAATGGTAGTCCGCACAAGGGGCTCCGTGAGCTCAACCCCATTTCTCTGAACCGCCTATTAATGGCCTTTGAAATCACTGAAGTACCAGTTGCACGTATAATAGATGATAATGATGAATTGGGGCTTTGAGCACCGCTCTGACGATTGATCGGTTCTCACGTTCTGTCCTCACTCTAGGCCGACTGCTTTCTCCCTGACGCTGTGTTCGGCCATGGTTCACCCATTCCTGTCATTATCATCTAATAGTGGCATCGCTTCTATTCAATTGTCAAACAATTCGCAGATTAAGCCAACTGGCTTCTTTGAGCCCAACTACACCCCTCTCTCAAATGCTGTCATCTGCGCATATTTTTTGCGCACCTGTATGTGAGTAGGCATAGTTACTGTCTATCTGAGTAGACGGAATGAAATTCTCGAAGAATTTATGACCTGGAATCAAAATGTCTCATTTTTAATATTCTGCTAATTGCGCCGTTAAGATGTGCTGCAGCGTCACATGCTCATTCGATGGCAGCCGAACTTTAAAATTTTGCATTTTCCATCGTAACTTGTTTGCATGTCAATTTTTGTCCAGTTTGCGTTACTCCTTGTTGGTGCGTCTTATTTCTCTTTTTTTTTTTTTTGTTATAGATTGTATATAGTCGAAACTATATTTTAGAATTTGAATTATATTTAACATTTTGAACTGACACTAAGTTTTTTTTTTATTTTGTATTTCTTAAAATAAAGTTTGTACGTAATTTATAAAGCAGTTTATTATTTGATTAAAACAAGTTGTGCTCCAGGTGTGTCATTACTATTTTAGGAATTTAAATCCTTATAGTGGTTTGCAGACAATATCATTCACTTTGATAACTCTTTATTATCACTTTCAGTAAAGGAAAAAACTCGATTATCATCGATTTTAGATTTTTCTCTTGTAATCTCATTCCAGTGGGAAAAGAATTATAGGTAGTTAAGACTGAAGTGCCCATTTTATAGATCAAAACTGGTTGATTTACTGAAATCTGATGAGTAATCTTTCGTAGTTAAAGCTAATAGCGTAATATTTATTGAATACCATTTGCAGGAAATCACTGGAGCTAAATATTCAATCACCTAGAATTAGTAATTGAATGTTATCCTCCTTTTTTTTTTTTTTTTTGTTATTAAAATTTGAAAGGAATGATTCTATGCTTTTTAAAAAAATTATTGCTCATCTTCATTCGTTTTTAAAAGCTTTTTTAAACACATTTGTAACTGTAGATTGTTCAAAAAAATGAAACGTTCGTTATCGGATAAATTTATTAATTTGATTAAATTCTTAAAATATTTATCTTATGATCTTATCTGAATTATATATATATATATATATAATAACTGCTAGAAAACTTGAAAACATTCGAAGAAAACTTGGTTCAGAAAATTTAATAATATTAGTGCTGCTTAATTATTGTATTGTAATAATATATAAAGTTAAGTGTAAAGAATTGATTATCTATTCAATTTACAAGAGAAAAATAATATAAGACTATATTAAATTTTAATAAAAAAGATTTATTAAATTACTTATTTTGATCTTATATCTATTTAAATGTTTTTCATTTTTCGAAAATTAACACTGAAAAATTATCTTATTTAGTACGAAATGTTTTTCTAAAAGTAATGGATGACAAGGAAGTTTCATGATGATTAAATAAAAAAAAAAAAAAAAAAAAAAGTTACAATTCTAGTTCTTCTAAAAGATCTGGGAAAAATAAAACCTTCTTCTAAATAAATAATAATAAAAAAAAAAAATTCTGTTTGAAAACAATGTGAAGACATCAAATTAAAAATTAATTTAGATAATTGAATTATTCTCCATTATTAAATGTTTGCGCCATTTTGAAAAAGATATATATATATATATATATATATATATATATATATATATATATATTTAATAATTCTATAACTTTTTAGTGATACTTAATTGCTTTTATCCAAGAAAAAGTTTTATATTTTAAAACGAAAATTATTCAGCAAATAATAATAATGTATTTAGATTTAAAATTTTATAATTAGTTTTATATCATTGAAAATTAAAAGAGATTTGTGTATCAAGAATAATAAGTATTTGTTTTACTGGTAAATAATAAAGTTAATTTGTGCAGTACTAACAAAATCTTTTTTTTTTTTTTTTACATACTAGATTGTGTATGATAACTTGAGGGCATTTACAGACGTGTTCAAGAAATTACTTTTTACATCTATTTAAAGAAAATATATGCTTTATAACAATAATAGCTAAATTGTAGTGGTGAAATATTATTAGTAGAAAAATGTTTATAATTTAAACAATACGTTTAATTTATAAACACATTGTTTGGTTAATATAAACAATGTATTTACAATATAGAAAATTGTTTATAAAATAAACAAACTTACAATGTTTAGTTTATAAACTAAATATCGGCAATAGGCACCTTTTTATAGTTTTATTTAACAAAAATTTTACACTCTAAACTAATCCACTTTACTCTTATTCTAAAATGCACCTGAAAAAAACAATACTGTCTAGCATTAAAATACACTTATTGCCTTTAAATAGGAAAGAGTTCTCATAATGAAACGAAGTTTTACATACGTGAGTAGAACGTTAATATAAGTAAGTAATTCCGAAATGAAATTATCATTTATTGCAGGAAAAATTCCAAATGAATGGAGGTTTTAATACTCTGTTGGGAATGCACGATGCGATACGGACGGTCCCTTATGATCTCCTGCAGCATATCGTTCCACAGTTGTTGAAGACCAAACTAGTAGGCTGTCAAGTTGCCGTCCAAGTCATCCCACATATGCTGGATCGGTGAAAAATCTGGGGATCGAGCAGGCTAGGGAAGGGTGGTAATGTGTCGGAGGCAGTCCTGTTACACCCTTGCTGTGCGTGGCCGAGCATTGCCCTTTTGAAAAATGGCTCCTAGGAGTCCTTCCATGAGTGGCAACACATGTGACTGAAGGATATCATGAATGCACCGCTGGGCTGTCATGGTGACGTGGATCAATATTAGGGGTGACCGTGTGTCGTATGTGATGGCCGCCCATACCATCATACCAGCTGTGTTCCGTTCTAAAGCAAAGGCAAAATGGAAGCATACTAAAATGTAATAGGTATCATTCGACGGGGAACTGTCGGTGCTTTTAGAGGGGCGTCTACTTTGTTTTCTTGAATGCTAATGCCCTATTCTCATTTTATATTTGAAATTCTGAGGTCAGAGAAATGCGAAAAAATATACTGCTTGTATATTTTAATTATTTTTTACAGAGTTATAAGCGTTCAAAGTGTAAAGATGCTAATGTTAAACTCATATCGCAAAAATTTATTAATATCTTCACAAAAAAAAAAAAAAAAAAAAAAAACTTGGTTGATAATTTTTTTTTTTTTTTTTTACGAGATACAGTGAAAAAAACCCAAAAATAATCCATGATCACTTTTGATCCTAAAAAATATGTTTGAAATATGAAAAATATTAATTCATGTTAAGAAAATTATAAATTATGACCTCTATTAATTTTTACATAAAATGAATCCAAATGCTGAACAATATGTGCGTGCAAATTTGCAGCTCATTCCAATTGTTAGTTTTGAGATATAAATAAAAATCTTTATTTTGGAGGCTCTTATAAAGTTTTGCATGGGATAACGAAGAAAATCCTAAAAAATAACAGAGAAAATTAAACAAAAATCTTTAATTTTTAATTACGGGTTAAACAACAACGTGAAACGCAAAAAAAAAGGAAATAAAGATGATTTTAAGACATTAGTGATAGAAAACGAGAATTCTTGCTTTCTAAAGTAAACAACAAAATCTAAAAAAAGAAAAGAAAAAGTAACTTTGCGTGTTCGTGTTAAACCCTTTAACTTAGATATACACAAGTGGCATATACCTTATCGATTACTGACGAGAAATTTTGAATCCTTTAAGCAAACACTAGAACGAAAAATCAACTAAATATGAGGGGCTTAAAGTTTGAAATATAAAACTAGGTGTATGTAAAAATTGTCAATTAAAAGAACGAATTACCTATTGACAACCATTGGAATGCTTGTTAAATCACTTCTTAAATATCATCATAGTTAAAAGGTTAATCAGTTAGTTCATATATTGCTTTATTTCTTTTTTAGGGGGAGGGGATTATTATTATAAAATATACTTTACTTTTAAAATTTACTTTTCTAAATATAGTTTAATTAAGAAACGATTTCCATAAAAGTTATAAAACAAGTCGTACAGTTTCAAAGAGTTAAACTAACCAAAAACGAGATAGTTCGATTAAAAATGTTTAATGATATGTTAAGATAATTTATCTGAAAAAAAAAAGTCTATTGTTGTTGTATTGAATTATTTGGTTTGCTCAGAAAGGTTTTACTTATCATCATGAACACCATTAATTAATACCAATGTTGTTAAACATTTATGTTTATATATATATTGCTATATTATTGCAGTCCGCACACATAGATACCAAAATTTTAATTAATTATGGAGTATTTTTAGCCCCGTCTTTATTTAATACCGTCAAAGTAAATTTTTCTTATTTTATCGAGGTTATATATTCGAGAAAAAATTTCTATAAATAAAGTGGAACGAAATAAAGGCGGGGCGAAAAATACTCCGGAATAAATTAAAATGCTGGCATCTATAACCACATCATGTCATACCTATAACATAAAATAAATAATTTTTATTAAAGTGAAAGAAAATTTAAGTTTTATTGGTGATCAGTATTGCCGTGATAGACCCTCTTTAATGAAAAATATTGCATATTTTCCAAACGACATTGTCTGACCAATTTTATGTGTAATGTTTTTACTAAAATGCATTATATTCATATATTTACATTTTACATTAATTTCTAGTAAAAATATAAGTATATATCTAAAAAACTGAAATCAGGTACTGTCAAGGTACTGTAAAGATGATGGCGTTTGTATTACTTTTACTTTTGTAACTTTTTTTTTCTTAAAAAATTTCTGTGAGAAACATTAAAATTTTGTTCAAATTCTTGTACGATCTTAATTTTATTTTTCTAGATTTACAGATAACCCCTTAACAGTTTTGGTTATAACTACATTCTATAAAAAAAAAAAAAAAAAAAAAAAAAAAAAAAAAAAAAAAAAACGATGCGCCAAGAAATGGGGACAAAAATTGGTAGATCGGATGGAATGGGTGGTCCGAATGGGACAAAAATTTGTAGATGTGATGTACATGTGGAGAAAAACAACTGATTACAGTTGATTTAATCAAGCGAAAGGGCCTCACAAATTAAACAAGTCAATAACGCGTTGCTCCACTTCTGGCCCTTATGCACGCAGTTATTGGGCTTGGTATTAATTGACAGAGTTGGCAGATGTGCTCCTGTGAAGTATCGTGCCAAATTCTGTCCAATTGTTGCGTTAGATTGGTAAAATCCCGAGCTGGTTGTAGGACCATTTTTATGATGCTCCAAACGTCCTCAGTGGAAGAGAGATCCGAGGACTGAGCTCAACCCAACTGAGCCACCTATTAAGGGTATTTGAAGTCACTGAAGTACCAGTTGCATGTAGGATCGACGATAATGATGAATTGCTGCTTGATTCCATCAAAACCTGTATGTATGTCAATTTGTGTCCTGTTTGCATTACTCCTTCTTGGTGCGTCACTTTTTTTGTTATAGAGTATATATGAAAAGATAAAGTAAAAAAACTGTACACTTTTCCCGCACTGCTATACTCTCAGAAATACAAACTTTATTACCTAAAAGTACTCACGATGATACTTATTGTATTTTTATGCATCGTAGAGTTTTGCATTTTTTTTTTTTCCCTCGACTGTACCAAGTAATTTGTTGCTGTTTTAATACTAATTGTTATGTATGCAAAACTGAAAAAAAAATGTATCAATGATTACAGGTTTTATATATTTAGAGAAACACATATGTCTTTTAACAGATTGATATTTAATTTTACAGTAAATTTCTGCAGTTTTTGAAAACATAAATTATCTGCAGGGAAGTTGCGGGATGTTTTCTGTTTTTTTAACAGAAATATTTTGCATTGTAAAAGTCATTAAAATATTCAAAATTATAATTTTTTTTTAACCATATTTCCTAATTTTCTACTCTTTCTTTTATTTTATTCTATTTGTTTCCTGCCTTCTCTAGTTTTTCTTTGCATTCTTCAACATTTTCAATAGGAGAAGAGATTTTTTTAAAATAAAATCTTTGTTGAAATCACTCGCAAAAATGGAATTCAAATTCACTTTATAATATAAAGTTAATATCAATTTTATGAAACTTATATTAAGAGATTGCTTTTAAGAGATAACTTGTGCATATTTACATAACTTTAGAATTTCAGTTCTATTTTAAGCAAAACTTAGTTCTCAATGGTCATATCAATTAAAAGCTTAAAACTACAAAGAACTTAAATTAGAAACTGGGACATCAAAGATGTTTGTTATTTTTAGAAAATTGTCATGCCTAGTCTTTTCGATAAATAATACTTTCCTAAAATTAGTACAATAAAACTATTTTCATAATCTATATTTTCTATATAAATATATATATGAATAAATACTTGATATAAAATTCTGGGCGTTTCGTGTGTTTAAAATTTTCAATTCTTTAATCATATCACATTTCATTTCAATCACATACACTTCATTTTTTTAATAGAATGATACAGCTTGATTAGCACTTTATCAAATAATCTCAATAACGCACATTTAAAAAAAATCATTAATTCAACCAAAGTAAAACGTATAGAAGAACCCGGATCAGAACGGGGTGTTAAGTTGAAAATATGTTTTAAATCACCAAAGGTTAATTAGGAGAACTGCAAATGTTTCTATAAACAATTTATAATTTCATAATAATAAAAATAAAAATACAGTGAAACTGTAAGAAAACAAAAGAACAAGATTGTTCTTTTGTAAAACATAACACTATATCATTTGCGTTGTTCTTTCCCGGTCATGGAGCCGAGCAGGGTGGTAAGAAAAAACAATTTAAAATATATATGGAAATGCAGAAATATAATCTGGCTCTATATTTATTTAGTTTTCAGTGCTGCAAAGGTTTAGCAACAGTGTCTTTTAATTGTGTCTTTTTCTTAAACCTGTTCACAACGAAGGGTCTTGTCTATCTATTTCCGCACAGTCATGGTGTGCGCATATTTTGAACATAGAACAAGCCCGTCAAACTTCACTGACTGTGGGTAACAATCGACAGAACAACAATCCACAGAATCATAATCTCGTTAGTTCTCTGCAGCTACTTTTCTTTTTACATTATTGATTTTATTTTCTTTCTTAAGTAATTTTATTCTTGCTCTTTCCATCTTGGAAAAGTTGTCCTCTTTTTCCTTAACAGTGACTTCTAACTTTTTTTTCTATAAGGAACCTTTCCCGATAGTGGTTTTTCCCTTCTTCGAATTCTTCTATTTCGCGTTTTCATTAATTCTTGGAATAGACATTAAAATTTTAGGTAAAATATGAAATGAAAAATGTCCTGTTGTCAGTTGTCATAAATTAAAAAATCAAACCTTCCATTGCGGAGAAAAATCAGGTACATTCTCATTTCGCCACTGCGACACGATTCAGGTTATGAAGGTAAGATCACTCGAAAAAGTACACAAAAATGCTCGAAAAGAAACAAATGTTTAATTGCTCGAAGCTAGAGACAAATAAACATACGTCAAGCATTCACTAACTATAGTTGTAATGAAAATAAGTATTTATATCTTACTTTGATTACACAATCATCAGAATTTACAATACAGGAGCAATAAATCACATAACGAAAACCTGAAGCACCAACGCTCGAGAAAGCTAGAGAAACTTGACTGAAGTAACATATTGGTCTCTAATTCTACTTATTGCCACTCACTGCCATGACCTCCTTGCCACCGAAAAACTTCCGCCCTGGGATCTCTCATTATCTCATAATAATGATGGATTAAAACAGAACTAGTCCATTAAACTCGAAGTAAATAAATCAGTGAATAAAAGTAAAAAGAAATATATTCCTTATACATAGCTGCTAACTTTTTTTTTCCACCAGGTATTTTTAATAGATTAGACTGGATTTAAAGTCGCATTAGTGCTGCACAGTGCGCAATTGGCGACGGTCTGGAATCTACCCCCTAAAGATAGACCGAAGATATGCCATCGAAATTTTAATCCTCCACGAAGGGGATGGCTCCCCTGCTTCGGTGACCCCAGAGGTATAATTTGGATGGGAACATTGAGAATATTGCGATCACGACGGATTTTACATGTAACAGACACCATTAGTGTACACGACGGCTAGAGTATTGAAATCGCAATCTTCCAGTTACGAACTCGGCGCTCTAGCGACCGGGATACTGCCACCCAGATATTTTTAAAAGAAGGTTTTTATAAACTTTTAGCTATTTTCTATGTTTAAATATAAAATTAAATAATGTACTCAGAAAAAGTGGTGTTAAAAGTCATACAAGATGGCACATAATGTTTCTTTCTTTATTTTTTCTTCTTCTTTTTTCTAATATCAAGTAAACATGTTTTAAGGGAAAAAAAAAAAAAAATCCAATGTCGAAAGTATTTTAATCAGTTTGGTAATATTGTGTTTTTCAATTTTTCGCAATACTTTTTATAAAAATACAGTATAATTAGGTTATTGTCTGTTGCATAGTTACCAGTTTCATTTTTAAAAATCGTGATTTTAAAATGCCTACTTCCCTGTTTTTGATATTTTATTTTACATTTGATTATGCATATTTATTCTGTTTCCTTGTATTTCTTTTATTACTGAATTATTAGAGTAAAATCTAGTTAATTACATTATATTTAACCAAGAACCATTTTTGTTATTAAATATATTTAGAAAAAAAATTTTATTGAAATAAATTTTAAAACAACTCTCATCTTTTAATCATATAGAAATAGACATTTAATCAAAATATCTCCCTTTTTAATGAATAAATAAAAATTATTTCAGTAATTCAAGCACCTAAATCCCTTATCTCTTATAAAGATTTAAATGTAGGTAAGAAGAATTTCATTACCTATTTTTTAAAGACCAACATATAAACAATCATTCGGTTTATATTAATTATCATATTTAAATAATAAGACGTCTGGGCTGTGGTGACGGTTTTTCTCCTGAGGCTATGGTAGCGAAAGGGTTAAATGAAAGTGATAAAGAAGAACAAGCAGATCCGCCTTCAACAATAGATGAAGTTGCAAAAATCCTTAATATTATTCATTGCCATTTTGAATCTCATCGAAGCTATTAAAATCTATTTATGTGCTTCAGAAAAAGAAATCGAAAAAATATTTAGTTAAGTCTATGTCAAAATAATCAATCATAACTGATTTTTATTATTATTATTATTATTAAAAATAAAAATTGTAAGTATACTTTATTTAATTTGTATTTATTCTAGCATTAATTGCATATATAAACTAATATAATATTTTAATTTAGTAAAATTTTAGTTAAATATTTAAATAAGAAAGAGGTATCGACCACTTTCCAACAAGGTTGAAAAGTGTTTATGACTTCGGTTTGTCTGTCTGTCTGTCCGCGCTCTAACTCCCGTAAATATTTATGGAATATCTTGAAACTGATATCCAAGTTCATTATCGGACGTTCCCTATTGAAAATGGAGTTTATACCTTTGCTGGTTTGTGTACAGGGACACCCGAAAGTATTTCAAAGCACTGTATTCTATGAGAGGTATTTCTATAAACCATATTTTCATACCTTTACTGTAGTCATATCTTAATGAAATTGAAATATGTTATTCAAGTTCACTATTGGATGTTTCCTGCATAAAATGGAGGAAATACCATAGCAGATTTATGTACAGGGACACTCAAAAGTATTCCAAACCATTGCGTTCTATGAGAGGTATTTCTATAAATCAAATTTTAATAACGTTACTTTCCACGAAGTTTTTGAAAATTGAAACATGTTATTTATATGCACAAAGAAATGCTTTGCCTAGAATATAGCATGATTAGCGTTAGATTTACAGGGAGACACAAAAATATCCATTTATATTAAGAGCTGTTGATAAAAATTTGCTAGAATTGTGCTTTCATTTACATTAAGCGTTTTTAACACTTTCTAATATTTTTAAGTGTGAATAGGATTTCAGTTTGTGTATCTGTCCGTCTGTCTGTCTGTCTGCCCGCGCTCTAACTCCTGTAAATATTTATGGAATTTCTCGGAACTGATATATTTTATTGAAGTTTACTATCGGATGTTCCATATTGAAAATGGAGTGAATATCTCTTCTGGTTTGTGTACCGGGACACCCAAACGCATTCGAAAGCATTGTGTTCTATGAGTGTTATTTTTATAAATATTTTCCCTATAGAATGTTCCCCATTTAAAATGACATTAATAGGTCCTGTATAACTAGTTTGTTTACAGGGACAACAACAACAACAAAAAAAAAAAAAAAAAAAAAAAAAAAAAAAAAAAAAAAAATGCGGATGCATTACGTTTTAGGACAGAATTTTTTGAAAGTTATATTTAAAAATCTTCCTACTGTAAAAATCATAAAAATATTGAAATGTATTTTTAATATTCTAAAATAATGTTTTGTATAGAATATGATATGATGAACTTTTTGATTTACAGGGCTACACTAAAATATTCAGAGAGATCAAAAGCTGTAATTATAATCTAATGGCTGCATTTTCTTTTGCGTTAATCGTAAAGCCTTTTTAACACTTTCCAAAATGCCTAAGAATAATTTTAAAATCAATTAGTCTATCTGTGTATTTTGCAGTCCTTCTGTCTGTTGTGTGATAACGTAGGCAAAGAATATTAAAAGTTATTCGATACAACAATTACGTACAGTTGGAAAGTGTTACTAATCAATGCGTACTGCATGATTTTTCTTTCTTGTTAAACAGGTATTTGCGTTTCTAGTCTTCCCCGCATAATCGAATACCCCACTTAATCGAATTAATGTAGTTGGAACAGTAGATATACGTATAAGAGGGGGTCGAGTGTACTTACTATAATTTATTAAACTACAATACCAGTAGAAAATTAAAATAGGACCATGTAATTAGATTGTGAAGAAAAGGGCTACGTGCTTCTTCCGAACGTGCTTTTTCCGAACGGTGCTATTTGTGAACAGATCTTATACCTGGCAGCTTATTCCTTCCCCATTTCAAGATAAGGGGGTATCGTGCCAGAGAGCACAGTCATAATTCCCTAATCGATCAAGGGGATTAGCTACTTTTGTTAAAATCTGCCAGTAAAAAAAGAATGATTAAGTGAGACTGTGAAAGTCCATCATTCTCATTTTTATTTCAGCATGCTCCCTCTTTCGTTCAAGATAAATTTCGTTCAAGACAAAGCCCCTTAACGGGTTAAAAGTTCGTGACGCAGCTACTTTATCACTATAAGAATTTGAAATATGGATCTTAATAATGATATCAAATTTTAAATGACGCTTTTCTATTAGTTAAAATATACACAGATTTTCTTATTTAATCATTTGCTTTTTTCTTCTATTTATATTTACAATGCAAACATAATATTTTAACTTCAAGATAAGACAAATATACAAAATATACTCACTGATGCTTTTTCATTTGCATTTCAATTTCAAAATAACAGTTTTAAAAGGAATGGTATAAAAGTTTCAATCACGCCTCGATGTCATTTTAAAAGATTTGTTTTTAGATTCCATTAAAATGGTTACGTGCTACTTCCGACAGTGCGATTTCCGAACCGTGCTATTTGCGAACAGATCTTACACCTGGCAGCTTATTCCTTCCCCATTTCAAGATAAGGGGGTATCGTGCCAGAGAGCACAGTCATAATTCCCTAATCGATCAAGGGGATTAGCTACTTTTGTTAAAATCTGCCAGTAAAAAAAGAATGATTAAGTGAGACTGTGAAAGTCCATCATTCTCATTTTTATTCGAGCATGCTCCCTCTTTCGTTCAAGATAAATTGGTAGCGAAAGCGAACGAACAGCTTTTAGGCAATCTTTAATTTTTGAAGATCTTTTAAATTTCTGTTAAGATACATGATTATGTTGTGTGGATAAATGTTTATGGATGCTTTTAATTTGTATGAAAATTCATTGTATGCGTGTATATATATTGTGTGTGTATGTGAAATTTTTTACACCGTAATAGTGAAATTAGATGTTTCAATTATAAAACTATTGTTAAAAAAAAAAAAAAAAAAAAAAAAATCTATGACTAACATACACTGATTCATAAGGGGGGAAGGCATATGTTTTTTAATCCCTTTACAGTTGACTATATACATACAAAAAAAAAATAATGTGTCATATTTATTGCTTTTATAAATAATCTCTCGGAAGAAAATAGTGTCATTTGCATATGCATATTGTATAACAGGTCCTCATATATAACGTTTTTTTTTTTTTTTTTTTTTTTTTTGATACATGTGTGCACGTTAAATTTTATTTATTTATACATTATTTTTATTTTTTTTACAGCAAGTTAATTTTTATTTACATCAAGTACTGACTTATCATTACAATACTCATACATTATCAAGGAAGACTTGAATTAATAAAAATAAATATTTGCATTTAGAAATGAAGCCTTTTACAAGGCAAAATATAACGAAAAACTTATTAGGAGTTGTATATTGTTGTTGTTTATATACAATAAATGTAAACAAAATATGACAGAAAACAATGATCACTAGAAGAAGAATAAGGACCAGAGGCCACAACAGTTTATAAAAAAATAAGCAAGCGAGAAATAAAATTTAATGGGAAATCTTTGAAAGATTTGATTAATTAACATGTTAATTAAATGATCATAATGTAAATGAGATTTTAGACCATCTGCAAGTTCAGAAGTATTAAGGATATTAAAAACTGTGTTAGGCAACATGTCATATTGTACTTTTAAAAACATTCGTTAAAATGAATTTCAATTTGATTCAATAATTTAACTATTATCTTAAACATCTTAATTAATAACCTTACTTTTTAAACAATACAATTATTGTGATGTTATTTTAAACTTATGTTATACATGAATTATATTTCTAAACTTTAAATTAAAATTAATATATTTATTTAAATCCATAGATGTTGCATAATAGTGTTAATAATTTATTATTATTGTTATTATTTTATGCTGTTATACTTGTTTCATATTTGTTATCAGGGGTGCAGGTTTTTGACACATGACAATTTTTGACGGTTTAAACTAAACCATATTTAAAACCGTCATGTCAAAAACCTCCTTGTCAAAAATCTCAAAAACCTATATTTATAATTTAATTGTTATATAAAAACTTAGTTTTATAAAATATAGTTCTTAAAAATTTTTTGAAAAGTAAATACATTGATGTTCTTTGAAAAACACATTGTTACAACATTTTGACTAATGTAAAAAACAAAACTTTAGGCTTTTAAATTTTATTATGAATTAGTTTTCTCTTCATTCAAAATATGCGGTGATACTTTTATATGTTACTACGAAATTTATTTATAACTATGCTTAATACAGTATATGTTAAACATATTAATGTTTTTGGAGAAACATTTTTATAACATTTTGATTAATATAAAAACAAAACTTTAGGCTTCTAAAAATTCATGATTTATAAATCATTGATAGATCATTTTGATTGATAACTCATTTTATTTGCAATACAACATTGTATATTTCAATTTTTTTAGTATTGTGCTTTTAGTATTATATATTTAACCCGTAAAATAAAAAAAGCATAGCATTTAAATATAATAGCATTTTGAATTTAAATATTTTATAGAAAAATATAACTTTTTTTTTTTTTTTTTTTTTTTTTTTTTTTTTTTTAATGACTGTTGATATAGCAAGTTTTTAAGAAAAAGCAATAATGCAGAATGTTAAACAAGCTTGAATTGTGTCTGAAATTCTTATAATTACCGTGAAACAAAAGAAATAAGAATGCTCTCTAGACATGCGTAAATTGTAATAAATTTAATATTTACTCATACAGATTTTTTAAAAATTTATTATTCTAAGCTGTAGGGCGTGCTCATCGGCCTAGCCATTAAGAGTTTTTCGTGGTTTTCTCCGAAACATTCGCAAATACGGGCTAGGACCCATTAGAAAGACCCCCGCAGATGTCACTCCTCCTTAGGTCTAAGACCCTAGGGTAGTCAGCTTTTCTCCCAAAACACCAAATACCAACAGTCCGAGCTATACCCAGACAGCACATCGTCTCCCCAGGATATCTTCAAGATGTCTTCTGGATGAAAAGGCATCCCAGAAACGTCCTTAAGATGTACTGTGGATAAGTTAAGCCTAACTGTGCTGTTAGGGTAGGCTGGTACAAATAGTTATACAATCAATAATAATAAAGCGAAGGGCCGCGGTAGCCTGGTTGGTAAGAGCAGCGATTTCGTGATCGAAAGATTGCGGGTTCGGTCCTCGAGCCGGCCGAAGACCGTCGTGTACGCTAATGGCGACTGGTGCACGTTAAATTCCGTCGTGGTCGCAAAGTCCTCCAAGTTCCCATAAAAAATTATACCTCTGGGGGTACCGGAACATGGGTCAAAACTCTTTCTGATCCGGATCAAAATTCGAGTTTGGCTGGTGCTGCCATCTTTCACCAGCTTATGGAACTAGAAGTCGTACTTCCTCCCTATGAGGCGTTCCTAATAACGGAAGACGCAACCCTCTTGCCTTAAAATAAGTCCGGTAGTTCCACTACCGGGGCTCGGAATTTCCGATTGGCACACGACAACAACAACAATAATAAAGCGATAAAAAATTTTTAATAAATATAGATTATAAATATAATTATTTTCAAATTTATATTGATTTACTGCCCATATATATTATGTTTTACTTAAAGAAAAAAAAAAAAAAAAAAAAAACTCCACTATTCCTGTATTTTCATGGCTTATGTTAAAATTCTTAAGTAAATTTGGAATTTTAAAATTTCATAAATATTAATATAAATAAACATAAACATACGAAATATGTCTATGCATGCTTTGTATGTATTTCTTAGGTCATAAACCAGTATATTTACCTAAATTTTTATAAATTATCTACAAATTCTTTTAAGATTTGTTAATTTATAAACTGTATAATATTTAGATATTCACTTGTATAGGGCAAATATTACTAAATCCTAGTTCTAACCAAATTCTAGCTCACTTATAGATTTTGAGTTCTGACATAATACAGGTTTTTGACGGTAGAGATTTCTGACGGGTTTTTGGCGGTTTTTTAATAATTAAATTAGTTTTTTTAAATTAAATGATTTTAAATACCTCCTCAGTTTATGACCAATGGTAAGAAAAAATCTGTATGTTTAAGAGCATTTTAAAATGGAATTTTCAATTAAAAGGCAAAACAACAGTATTAATCAAGTATTAATTATTAAAAATTACAGTATTAATTATTAAAAATTTTATTTTTAATAATTGAAGGCCGACTATACGTACATTATTAAAAAATCTTTTCTAGATTTTTTTTAGTTAATTTTTTAAATAAATTTTTATTTTTTTGTTTATTAATTTTAATCATTCATAGAAAAAAAAAATTATATATATATATATATATATATATATATATATATATATATTAAAAATTAAAAGTACTTAAAAATGAATTTTTCCAATTAGAAGGTCAAACAAACCAATTTAAGTATTAAAAATTTTAATTTTCAATAAATAAAATAGTTTTTAATTAGATTTATATATATATATTTAAATTTTTTCTATAATCTTTTATTAATAAAACTATTTTTAAAGTATTTTGATATATATTAAAAGCAACGACATGCATTCATCTGCACATAAAATGAGCAGAAGCATATTTAAATCTTATAAGAAATTTAAATGATCTTCCAAAAATTGGAGACTGCCTAAAAGCTGTTAAATTTCTTCCGGTATTAGTTTACCTTGAATGAGGGAGAAGACATATGCAAAAAATAAAAATCAGGCTGACGGTGGCTATGTATAAAAGCAATAAATGTGTCAGTTTTTTTTTTTTTTTTTTTTTTTTTTTTTGTATGTTCTATTTTGTCATCTGTAACGGGGGGAAGGAAACGTCTCACAACGTCTCTCAGTGCATGTCAGTCATAAAAATGAGCGCTGAGGGGGGGGTCATTACACAAATATATTTATTAGCAATAACTTTATAAAGGAAATATCTAATTTTGCAAATACGATATAAAAATTATTTTTCATGTACACAATATATATATATGTGGGTGTGTGTGTGTGTATCCGAGCACCACTCGGATACTTAAATAAACTCCAAACAACAGTATTAAGAAAATGTACCTAATTTAATTGTTAAAATTTATATATATATATATATTAGAATATTTTATTAAATACCTTTTTAACAAATTTTTCTAATTACAATAATCCTTATAGCTATCTACCGATATATATATATAAACTTTTAATATTAAAATTATTTTAAAATAGATTTTTTTCTCCCCCATTGAAAACATTACCATTAATTAATCTCAATAGAGAGAATAGACATTAGAAATACACTATGCGACAAAAAAAAAAAAAAAAAAAAAAAAAAAAAGCCGCACTGCAGAAAATTTGACTTAACCTTTTGAGTTCGTAATAATTTAAAAACTAATGATTGCAGCAAATAAAATTGTTATGTTTGTATAATATGGAAGTCATAACATGATACCTATGTACATTTTCGATTTAATAATTCATTTTATTACACTATACGAAATATTTAATCAAGAGACTCGGTAGAGTCTCAAGTGACGCAAGCGGAAAAACAAACGAATGCTACGACACTCAGCGGAAACGGAAAAACGAACGAAAACTGCGACACTTATATATACAGCTATTTAAAGATCAAAGAAACCGCTGAAAGCCGACACTTAATATCTCAGGAAATATGGGAGGTTATGTTCTGATATTTTCAAAATAGTCTTGCACCTTCTGTTTCATCCTACCCTGAAATCGCTACATTTCTGCGTGCAATATATTTCGAGATATGAATTGGTTCATTTAAGTTGTAAATGGGCGGCGTATGTGAGGAACAAATTTTTCTCGAATATGGCTCGAACGAATGTCGTTTAATTGATATATGATATTAATCGCTTTTATCTCATGTGCCTGACATCTGCCTTTTCCCTAGGAAAACTCTTGTTTTTTTTTTCTAACTCAGTTTGAAAATCGAACTATTTTTACTACGCGATGCACATATTTCTTCTGCCAATTCTCAGACTTCTCAGTTGGTGTTATTCGGTTTGGTCTTGTAGTTGGTTGGTTGGTTCAATCTGAATGCAGTCAATAAAAAATTTGGATTTTGTTTTTTAATGCAAGAAAGAAACTTTATTGTTTGTTTTAAATATTTATTGTATATATACGAAATAACATTTCACTTAAATATATTTTATTTATTTGTTATAAAGGAAATATTTAAGATTTTAAAATTTCGGATTTCGTCAAAAAACTATTTCGATAATATTTTAAATCAGGAAGTATTTTGTAATTATAAGTATTTTACTTCATAATTATTGATGATAAATTTACAGTTTTTTAAAGAGAAAATATTTCACATTTTTCTTGGCTTTTAGTGTGACGTAAAACGCATCAATCAATCAATCCATCTATTCTCGGCTATTGGCTAATTTTTCACTTTTCATCTTTCATGTATTAGTCCGCTGGACAACAAGAATAAATCGTAAAAAAAAAAAAACTTTACCAAGCTTATTAAGTATACAGGATACAGGATTAAACAGTTTTTTTTCAGTAAATACAGCCTTACGGACTATTATATTTCAGGTAAGAAATATTGTTTTTATAGTTTTATTATATTTTTTTCTCGGTAGATAAACGTAGACTCAGTAGATAAACGTACGATCCATTTTTGTGTCCCGTTGTAGATTAAAAGTTGCCGTAATCTTTAAAAATATTATTTATTTTATACATCTGAAATATTTTAAGAAATGTAAAAAAAAAAAAAAAAAAAAACTTAGTTTAGCATGCATTTAAACGTCCATGAAAGAAAGGGGCGAATTATGTTTCATGAACTAGGTCATTGAGTTTTATATTGTATGATATGTATAAAATCCTGTTAAACAATTTAAACTTTCTATTACAGTTTCATTCAGATTATTTTAAATAAATAAAAAAAGTCACACAATCAGAGATAATACGTGTCCTGATTTTTCTGAATTCTTAAAAAAATTCCTGAAATATCTTTAAATATCATTAGTTATCCTAAAATTCTTAAATTTTCCCTGCTATTATGCTACGTATTGACATTTAAACCACCCAAATTACACAATCAAAAGCCGAACTGGCTCCATACTGTCATACTTTTCTGTGATCATTGGATAAATAATAAATTTAAACTTTAAGTAATTTTGACGCTGCAAACATGCGTATGTTTTTTTTTTTTTTTTTTTTTTTTTAGTTTATTATGCTTGCTTACAAATTTATCATTTTTTAGCACTAGCTTTTGGTGCAATATACTGCCATGTCATTGATGGAGGGTGATATAAACAAATTAAAAAATTTGATGTATTTCTCTCTTTAAGTAAACTATTTCTCTCTTTAAATAAACTAACTCCTTTTGCCCAAGTACAGTAGAATCCTGATTCTAGGGCATCTATTCTCTGAATCGATGGAGATATCCACCAACCGCAAATAACGACAGTCGTTAATTTCAACTATAACCGACTCCTTGCGGAAGAAGAATTAATAGAGATCATAGAAAATAAAAATGTTGAAACTGATAGTGAAGATGAGAAAAAAACCCAGAAAAACGAAGGTAAGTTTGTAGGTAAGTTTGTTTCCCTCGTTTATTTTTATAGTCAATATGTATGAACACTTACCCCCCCCCCCCCTTCTACTTTTACTGTTTGTTTCTAAAAGTTTTAAAATTTTCATTCTAGATAAAAAGTTTTACTTCGAAACTGTTGGCGAGATAATAAAACTGAAGCAGCAAATAATTGATAAAGTAGAGAATGACCCTTCAATTGAGAGAGCTCTCAAGTTTAAACGTGAAATCGAGGATGCAATTCTGCCGTATATTGAAATTTATAAGAAACAGATAAGTTCTGCCAAACAATCAAAAATTACTAACTATTTCTGTTCACATAACTCATAAAATAATGTATGTATATATTTATGTGCAGTAAGTGTAGATAAATTATTTTTTGCACACGATAAAAATAAATATCTTTTTTGTATTATATACTTTGCTGTTTTAATTCAGATTTTATGGAACCTAACCCCCTTTTTACTATAAGAAGATAGACTTAACATTCGCGGATTTGACATTTGCGAGATTTTCCTGGAACGTAACCCTCGCGAATGTTAAGGGATTACTGTATATGAGTTTTTTAGTATGATAGCATATTTATTGATACAGACAAATTGAAATGCTCTTAGAATATCTTTAATAAGGAACAGGGTTGGGTTTTTGTCGGCAAAAATGCATTTTTGCCAGGACAGCGGCAAAAAGTGGAAAAAACCAGGAAAAAATGAAAAAAATTGGCAAAAAGGGAAAAAATTAGGAAAAGTGGAAAAATAAAATTAGAACAACACAATCCCTTTCAATTTTCACCCTTTACACTTAGGCACCTCAATGAAAAAAATGTTTGAAGATTTTTTAATTTAAAAAGTAATTATAATTAATTAATAATAATATATAACTAGTGTCCGGCAAATTCCAAGTGCCAGGTTGACTATAAATATCCATTGATGACCAGTTACGGCAGACTGACAAAAAAAATTTCATGCATTTACAATATTTTTTATGTATATTTTTGTTTTTTCTCCCACCTTCTTGTCTTGGTATAAAAGATGACATTGCTGATGTATTAAATGAATAGTATGAGTTTAATGTTTTCTGAAAAATTTAACAATCATTTCTGTTTTTGAAAGATGTTTTTCCATGAAAGATAAATTCCCATATTTGATAAATCTTCTTACTACTATACTGGTACTTTCCATGTCAACATCTTTGTGTTAAACAAGATTCAAGCATCATAAACACTATCTAGAGCAAACTATGTTCGAATTTACAGTGAGAAAGTTTAAATAGTATAATATTTATCAAATGGATTCTCTTTAAAGAAATTCTGTCCTGAAAAATGAATAGACAAATAGTATTTTAAAGACAAAACTTACACTCTCAATATATTTGATGATTATAATAAAGGTAAAAATAATATTTATTTCTGTGGATTTTTTTCCCCCAATGCTGTGTTTTTATCTTTATAAATTAAAAATAGTTATTTACTTAAAAATTTCCTTAGTTCACATTTTTAACTGAATAGTTCATTTATTCAATGTAAAATAATATGTGAACGACCTGCATTAATTATACAATTATGAAATATTATTAAGTTTTGCTGTGAGTATTGTCATAGAAATAATTTGCTATTTCTGGCTCCTAAGATATTGAAACTTTGTCAGTCCCTGAACATAACCATAAAAATAAAACTACAAAATTACATTTTTATTTTATTGAAGTAAAAAAAATCTTAAGTAAGACATATTTAGAGAGAGAGAGTTTACTTGCAATTTACATTTCAATTCCAAAAAATGCATGATCAGTGAATGACTGGCAAATTTTAGAACAGCAGAGTCAATAATTGACTCAATATTTGACTTTTCCCCACTGTAAACAAAAATATGTAATACATTGAAAAACACAAATATTATAGTAATTAATTATTGAAGAATATTTTTTAGATAGGTAATTTAAGTATTTTTAAAAATGAAAAAAAATGTTAATTGTTGAGGTTAAAAATTTCATTTTAAAGAAATTTTAGAGTGTGTTATTTTAATGATTTACATAAGAATCAGTTGATCTAGAGTGTAATTAAATCTCTCGTTTTAATTTGTTAAAATTATGATTTAAACATTAAAATCATGTAATTAAAATCCTTAAAACTCTGTTTGAAATACTGGCAATTTTTGCCACTGGCAAAAATTGTGGCAAAAACTATTTTTGCCGGGGCGGTTTTTACCATGTTCTTTTCCACTTCGGCAAAAATTGGCCAACCCTGATAAGGAATATCTTATAGGTAAATATAAAAATTTTCGACATTATGATTGCTCCCCAGCCATTGAGATTCAGGGTATTTTGTTCTGATTTTTTTTATGAAAATTTAATATATTTAATTATTATTATTTTTTTTATTGCTATTGCACTATTTTTTTCATTTTATTTAGATTTAACTTACTTTAATTGATGTAATTTGATTTTTAATTTACAATTAGTTACTACATTTTGTGATTTGAAAAGTATTGTTAACAATAACAACAATACCTTATTATTGAAAAGGAATCGCCATTTGAATATATTTATTAATAAAGTCTGAATTAATTTAAAAATAATAAAACACAGATAGTTTTGTTTAAAAAAAAGGAAAAAGAAAGAAAGAAAACCTTAGGATATTAAATATAATTTGCTTTTAGTGACAGAATGCTATTTCTTTCAATGAATTATTTATTAACTTGCAACTATCATAGACTCTTTTTTATAAGCATAAGCGTGTGATCATTTATGAAGTTTTTGAATTTATATACAGTAGAGAGCCAGAAATCCGCCGAAGTCCGAAATCCGCACAACTTGTCAGATACAAACAATGAAATTCACTATTAATAAATTACAAAACTGCAAATCAGAATTTTTGAAAAAGATCTTAAATAATAATTTTATGTTTGCATTTTATGATTACAAGAAAGAAAAACAAAATAATAACATGAAAGACTGCAAGATCCAAGTTGCTGCTAATGAAAATATTGACAGTATATTAAATTCACCAAAAGAAAATAATGATTATTGTGATATGATGATATCAATCAGGTAAATAATAACAAACTAATTTTTTAAAATGCTTTTTGATGAAGGCATAATTTGTAAGGAAGAACTCAATAAAATTCGTAGAAAAATAATTTTGTGTTACTACTATTTACAATAAATAAATAAAAAAAATCGTGCAGGTCAAGTTCAGTTTAAAATTAGCTACGTGTGAACAGATTTTATCTAAGTTTGACAATTTTTTTTTTTTTTTTCATTTTTTTTTTTTATTTTTTTTTCATTATATATTTTTGTTAATGTTCATTATTATTCTTATGTATCTAGTAGAGCTGTACCGAGTACTCGTTATATACTCGGTACTCGGCCTACTCGGCCACTTTGCGGAGTACTCGGTACTCGGCCAAATATGGACTAAGTATTCGGCCAATACCGAGTAGTTGTAAGAATTTCATTATTTGTATGTATTATTGAAAGAAATGTATTCATAAGAGTTGTTTTTTAATAACTAAACTAAAAAAAATATGAAAATATAAACATAGTCATTAAACTTTTGCTGCAAACAGCTTTCTGCAGTTAAAACGGGCAAGTAGATTGCCACTAAACTCGATATTGAGACGATTCATGATTTGAGCTTATCCATTTTAGTTACAAGAATTTAAGTATAACCATCTTGTATGTGTGTAATATGCAATTTTTTTTTTTTTTTTTTTTACAAAAACTTTGTGCATAAAATTGTATCTATAAAACAGACAAAAATAAAATATTTTAGAAAAAAGAACCCCTTATATAATACTACTATAGTAGATAAAACTTTAGTTATATATTTGTGCAAATAAAAGTAAGACACTTTTAAAACTGTAAAAAAAAGATTGATTTTTATTTTAAAAAATAATAATTATGAAAAAGGTTAATACACTAAAATTTTATTAAAAATATATTATCAAATTTGTTGTTCTGCAAATTATGGCCCGAAACCACCTACCTTTTTACTCTTCTAGAATTTAAAGATTAATGAAGTCTATCATGTTTGAAATGATAAAATATTTATTTTAATGTTCTCATTTCATATGTAAATTTCATGCATCTTAAATTAAGAATGATTGTATAAAGAACTTTTATATTCTCTAAGAATTACCTGAGAATAATTCGCATCTGAGAAAGACTATATAATAAAGAATGAAGTTATCAGTTATTATGGTTTCAATAATCCACTAAGCTGGAAGTATCCAATATAGCAATGTACCTAATTGTGTATATACACTACAAAAGTTCGGAAACGTTTCATGTAAACATGCTGTTTGCCATTTAACTTAATTTTGTGTTCAAAAAGCCTTTTTTAAATTTCAAGATGTGCAAAATTCTTCATATATACGTCAATTTCAATTATTCTTTCTTACAACTACTCGGTACTCGGCCGAGTAGTAAAAGGCAGAGTACTCGGTACTCGGCTACTCAGCCAAAGTGCTACTCGGTGCAGCACTAGTATCTAGTAATTTAATATTCAGTGTTATTATTTACTAGTATGTGTTTAGTTTGAATAATATTCTGTTTTTATTATTCAAAGTGAAAATCATTTTTTATGGGCCCCGAAATCCACAAAATCCTAAAATCCGCACTACCTCTGGTCCCGAGCTGTGTGGATTTTTGACTCTCTACTGTATTAATTAATTTATATATATATATATATATATATATATATATATATATATATATATATATATATATATATATATATATATATATATGTATGTGTGTGTGAGAGAAAGAGAGATGCTTCATTCGATTTGATTGTGATTTAATTTTTATCATTAAACTAAGAGGAATTTATTTCAAAATCTCTGTTATATTTATAATAATAATAAAATGAATGTTTGTTTGTCCAGGATATTTAATTATGTAATCATGTACGTAATTTGCTAACCATGTACATAAATTAATTTTCTTTCAATTATAATGATTTTATTTTAAAAATGAAAAACATGTAAGTAGTCCAATTAAAACAGGAATAAACTACTACGTCAGAAACGCCGAAGAAAAATTATTGAGGTGTGCATACAGCTGTTTCGGTAGCCTAAAGCGTACCTTCTTTAGTGCAAAAAAAATTCTGAATCTGGAGAAGTGCTCGTATATATAGGAGAGGGACCGGATTTAGTTCAACCAGTAGGATTACGGAAGAGGTGGGGAGTGTGGCCAATAGGTATTAAGGAATGTGTAGCTGTGTAAACAGTAGAAAAATTAAGGAAATGTGGACTGAATGTAAAATTTCCAACAATCAGACATATAGGGAACAGCGAAATCACAATTTACAAGGTTTTTAAAATTTTTATAAATATGAAAAGCTTCAAAGAAATCGAGTTCATGAATGGATTTAGGTCTGCAAATTATTTTAGCTGAATTAAATTTAAAATTATGAATTTCCTCCCAGCAATGTTTAGAAATAGCCGATTTATTGGTTTCTTGTTTGCGGACGTAATTCATATGTTCTTTTAGACGAAATTTAAGACTGCGTTTAGTTTGGCCAATATATGATAAACCACACTGACAGGAAATACTATAAATACCCCAAGAATTATGCGTATCAATGGGATCTTTTAACTGAGAAAAGGTGAGTTTATTGGAAGGCAAAAATATTATTTTAAAATCATATTGTTTGAAAATTTTAGTTATGGTTTGACTGGTTTTAGAAAAATAGGGTAAAACAATACTGATGTTAGATGTGACCGATTTAGTAGACGAAATACGAGGGAGTTGTAATTTTTGGATAGCTTTGTCTATAATGGAAGGGTCATAACCTCTGTCAATTGCGATGGCTTTCAGGTATTTAATTTCAGATTTCAATAAAATAGGATTTGAACAAATATTAAGGGCACGGTTTACAAAAGTATAGAAAGCAGCCATTTTTTGGTTAGGTGGGTGACATGAACGCGCATGGGGAGGAAGGGAGACTGCAAAATTTTTACGATAGACAGTGGTTGAAAATCCATTTACAGTGCGAAAGACGAGGGTATCAAGAAATGGAAGGGAGCCATTATTTTCTATTACATATGAAATATTAATAGAAATTTCATATGTAATAGAAAATAATGGCTCCCTTCCATTTCTTGATATCCGCGTCTCTCGCACTGTAAATGGATTTTGAACCACTGTCTATCGTAAAAATTTTGCAGTCTCCCTTCCTCCCCATGCGCTTTCATGTCACCCACCTAACCAAAAAATGGCTGCTTTCTATACTTTTGTAAACCGTGTCCTTAATATTTGTTCAAATCCTATTTTATTGAAATCTGAAATTAAATACCTGAAAGCCATCGCAATTGACAGAGGTTATGACCCTTCCATTATAGGCAAAGCTATCCAAAAATTACAACTCCCTCGTATTTCGTCTACTAAATCGGTCACATCTAATATCAGTATTGTTTTACCCTATTTTTCTAAAACCAGTCAAACCATAGCTAAAATTCTCAAACAATATGATTTTAAAATAATATTTTCGCCTTCCAATAAACTCACCTTTTCTCAGTTAAAAGATCCCATTGATACGCATAATTCTTGGGGTATTTATAGTATTTCCTGTCAGTGTGGTTTATCATATATTGGCCAAACTAAACGCAGTCTTAAATTTCGTCTAAAAGAACATATGAATTACGTCCGCAAACAAGAAACCAATAAATCGGCTATTTCTAAACATTGCTGGGAGGAAAATCATAATTTTAAATTTAATTCAGCTAAAATAATTTGCAGACCTAAATCCATTCATGAACTCGATTTCTTTGAAGCTTTTCATATTTATAAAATTTTTAAAAACCTTGTAAATTGTGATTTCGCTATTCCCTATTTGTCTGACTGTTGGAAATTTTATATTCAGTCCACATTTTCTTAATTTTTCTACTGTTTACACAGCTAACTTTAATGAGTTCCTGTTGGCCACTCTCCCCACCTTTCCCGTAATTCTATTGGTTGAACTAAATTCGGCCCCTCTCCTATATATACGAGCACTTCTGCAGATTCAGAATCCTTTTTGCACTGAAGACGGCACGCTTAAAGCTGCCGAAACAGTTGTATGCATTTCCAATATTTTCCTTTGGCGTTTCTGACTTAGTCGTTTATTCGAGTTTTAATAAATGCATTATTCTTTTTTGTGGCAGATAACAATCTATTATCTAACATTCGTATTAGAAATTCCACGGAATCTTTATTTAATCGATAGCGATATGGAGTGGCAATTTATACAAAGAATCCAAACCATTTACTCTAATTTCATGCACCGTCCTTTTCCTTCTTTCAAATGTTTCCAATAGTTCTAAGCTTTCAATATCATCTGGGAGGAAAATCGTAATTTTAAATTTAATTCAGCTAAAATAATTTGCAGACCTAAATCCATTCATGAACTCGATTTCTTTGAAGCTTTTCATATTTATAAAATTTTTAAAAACCTTGTAAATTGTGATTTCGCTGTTCCCTATTTGTCTGATTGTTGGAAATTTTACATTCAGTCCACATTTCCTTAATTTTTCTACTGTTTACACAGCTACACATTCCTTAATTCCTATTGGCCACACTCCCCACCTTTTCCGTAATCCTATTGGTTAACTAATTTCGATCCCTCTCCTATATATACGAGCACTTCTCCAGATTCAGAATTCTTTTTGCACTGAAGACGGTAAGCTTTAGGCTACCGAAACAGCTGTATGCACCTCAATAATTTTTCTTCGGCGTTTCTGACGTAGTAGTTTATTCCTGTTTTAATATTCCAACGCAAAGTCTCCTATAAGTAGTTCAATATTTAATCAAATATGCGCATTGCATGTGTCAAGGTTTAGAAAATGTTGATGCGCAATTTTTTCTTTTTTTTAGTTCATGGGTAACTTATGTTTTTCAAAAAATATGTCTGTTATGTCCCTATGACTAAAAACAATGCCCTTGCCCGCATTGAAATCTCAGTAGCACCTTGCGATTTGTTTCAACCTTTTTCTTCCACAGACAGTAAAAAAAGAATTTCACTGTTTTGTTTCATTGTATTTGAAAAAAAAAAAAGGGGGTGGGGGGGCACTTTTAATCAAAATTTTTTAAAACAATATTGTAAGGGATTATGATGGAAGAAAAATGCTTTTCCAATTCTGTGTGATATATAACTATTTTCTGTGTTTGACAAATATATCCGGATTGACAGAGAAGAAAATGACTCAAGTTTAGCAGATCTGTACAAATTAAATCCAGAGATCATTATTTAAGTTTTTCGTATCTTCTTTTATTATTAAACTAACATTTAGAAGATGCTTGGATAAAGCATCAGTTTCCTACAAATTTTGTATTCGAGCTATCTGAATTTGAATGTGATAATTAAGAGTCGCATTACAGTGTTTTATATTAAAAACCTTGTATTTTATTTAAACTGAAATTTTGGGGACTTTGATAAATTAACAATGCTTAGATCTTCGGTGATAACTGATACACTTTATCATTCAAAATTCGATCCGAAATAGTAAATTTTCTGTTCTATGTGTCCTATTGTTACATCATTTTCAACAAAAGTTGAATATGAGGTAATATCAATCAATAAATATGCTATTATACTAAAAAAAAAAAAACTCATATACTTAAAAGATAGCAAAAAATTAGTGGGACCAAAGTGTCATGTACCCAAGCCAGAAAGACTTGTTTTAATCTTTTGATTAATTAATCAATAACCCTTAAAAAGTAATGATATCAATACAAAAAACCCTTAACGGGTTAAAAGTTAGTGACGCAGCTACTTTATGGCTAAAAGAAATTGAAATATGGGTCTTAAAAATAATGATATCAAATTTTAAATGACGCTTTGCTATTAGTTAAAATATACATAGATTTTCTTATTTGATCATTTGCGTTTTCTTTTATTTATATTTATAAAGCAAACATAATATTTTTAACTTGAAGATAAGACAAATATGTAAAATGTACTCACTGATGCTTTTTCATTTGCATTTCAATTTCAAAATAACAGTTTTAAAAGGAATGATATCAAACTTCCAGCGACGCCTCAATTTGACTTTAAAAGATTTGTTTTAGATTCCACTAAAATTACCGTTCTTTTGTCTAATAAAGTATATTTACAGATTGAAACAGTGCTTTTAGTTTTCAAATATACTGTCAAATAATCACACTTTCAGTGAGTTTGCATTATAAATTGAAATTATTTATTTCAATAAATCGATTTGTCTTTTGCGTCACGCTATCCAAAACTGTAAGTAAAATTTGTGCAAATATTTTCTTTGCATCACACTATCCTTTGCACAAATGTTGACTTAGTTGGATACTATGATACAAAGTAACATTAACATAAATTTTACTCACTGTTTTGGATAGCGTGACGCAAAAGACAAATCGATTTATTGAAATAAATAATTTCAATTTATAATGCAAACTCAGTGAAAGTGTGATTATTTGACAGTATATTTGAAAACTAAAAGCACTGTTTCAATGTGTAAATATACTTTATTAGACAAAACAAAGGTAATTTTAGTGGAATCTAAAACAAATCTTTTAAAGTGAAATTGAGGCGTCGCTGGAATTTTGATATCATTCCTTTTAAAACTGTTATTTTGAAATTGAAATGCAAATGAAAAAGCATCAGTGAGTACATTTTACATATTTGTCTTATCTTCAAGTTAAAAATATTATGTTTGCATTGTAAATATAAATAAAAGAAAAAAGCAAATGATCAAATAAGAAAATCTATGCATATTTTAACTAATGGCAAAGCGTCACTTAAAATTTGATATCATTATTTTTAAGACCCATATTTCAATTTCTTTTAGCCATAAAGTAGCTGCGTCACAAACTTTTAACTCGTTAAGAGTTTTTTTGTATTGATAAAAATCTACAGAAAATTTTCTTTTTGAACGTAATATATTAAACATATACTTCGTATTCTATTAGGATTTATTATATGAAATAAACAATTACTATTTTAATGTATGAAATAAAACCTATATATATGTTAGATCTAAACAATTTTTTAATAAAAATATGTATTTTGGATTAGATAATTCCACTTTTATATGGAATTACTGCTTTAATGCGCAGTGGCATATTATGCATATTATTTTACAGTTTTTTAACATGAAACTCAGAAATTTCACTGTGCCAAATATCATAAATATCTTTTTTCTAGTTCTTGCGAAGTTGTAGGCTACAAATTTCTAATCCACACCCTATTTTATAGCCTAAACATTTTCGAGCGGATTGAGATTAGGACAATTTTTAGGTCTAATAAAAAAGAAAGCCTGTGATATTCTTTGTGGGATTTAATTTTAAGTAAAAAAGAGTTATGATAATTTACAAAATTATAGATGCTCATGAGAATGGATAGGTAATTCTAACAAATTGAATCAAATAAACGAACCACATGTGCCATGTAAGAAGTTTCATTATCATCTTGAAATGCTGATAATCGAAGAGTCTGAAATGTCTCCAAAGTAGTCGGTCAGGTATCAATTTTTTAATGGCCAAGTTTTATTTCGGGCTAACTAATCCCTTGAACATGGAAATTTGCCAGACTCACTGAAAAATTATGCATTTTCGTATCGTAATGTACGAGGAATGTGTCATTGTTTTAAAAGTGCGATTTTCATTAAGTCAGTCACATTTTCGTGATCAGATCTGCTTGTTTCCGTCAGTTCGAAATAAGTTAAACTTGACTCTTCAGAGAGAACCACTTCAGACCAAAAATTAACCCAATAATTTTTCAATTTTTCAACCCTCTAAAGTCTTGGTTTTCTAATTCTTTTCGTTAAGAATGAATTTTTTTCAGATTTTCTGGTAATTAAACCTGCTTTGTTTAATTGTTATTTCACTGTATTTAGATAAATTATGTTACTAAGCACTTTTTCTGAATCCCAGCTATGTTCTAAATGTAATACAAACTGATTTTTTATGCGCTGGCTTTTTAACTTGCGGTCATCTCGACTGGATGAGTAACGTGGCCGCCTAAGGACAAATGTGCAGTTTAAACGTCCAAAAAATATTATCTTGCTAAAAACCAGATCACTAATATTTTGTTCACATTTAATCATTTTGACATCCCACGTATTAAAATATTTTTTTTTTTAATTTTCGCTCTAAAATTAATGTTTTTTGTGGTATCGTTAATTGCCTTATTCTTGTCTTTTTTGAAATACTTTCTAAAATACAATTTTCCGAGCAATTGCATTTTGTTTTTAACACATGGCTCAATCCTAAATTGCACGTGGAACACAACGTAATAAAATCTGTTAAAAAATTTACTTTTGAAGCAATAAAATTAGCGGTTACAAAAAGAAAAATGGAAAATATCCAAGCGCGTTTTTTTTTTTTGTCGCTTAGCGTATACATATATATATTTTTTTATTAATTAAATTGTTTGTCTAAAACTATTTTTATTTATTTAATTTCATTTTTAATAATTCATAGAATTTTTCTTTTTAATTAAAAATATTTAAAAATTGGTTTTTCAATTAAAAGCTCATAGTTCTGTTCAACAAATTAAGTATTAAAAATTTTCATATTTGATAAATAAAGTAGTTTTAATAATTTTTTTAAATACTAAGAATATATATATATATATATATATATATATATATATATATATATACATATACACACACACGAAGTATTTTGAATGCAGATTAAAAGCATCCATACACATTTATCAGCGCATATAACGACCAATAATCATGTTTGAATCACAGGCGAAATTTAAACGATCTTATCAGCTTATCTATGACCAGAGAGGGGACATACCCAAATAAAAATGAGAATGGCTGACTTTCAAAGTCCGAATTAATCATTTTTCTTCCGGGCAACTTCTAACAAAAACAGCTAATTCCTTCACAGATTAGGGAAGGGGAATTGAGCTCTCTGGTGGGGGGGGGGAGCGGAGGGGAAGCTAACAGGTGTTCTATTCGGAAATCGCACGACACCAAGAAAAAAAGGTTGACTCTATAATAGTATTATAAGGGGAAATAATAGAACTATTCTTAATGAAACCCTATAAGCGTTAAGCCCGTCTTTTTCCGGCACGCATAGTCAAAATAAAAGGCTAGTGTAACTAAATTTTGAAATATATGTTGCTTTTTTCAAGAAAATAAGATTAATAAACATGTGTAGTATACAGTATTAAATTCTCATATTTATACTGTGCATAGTATTAATTTTATGAATCATTAAACAGATATACCGAAAAACGGCTAACGCTGAAGGGGTTATGGGGAAAAAAGAGAACTATATAATGAAATGAACCCATTAATTTTGAGATGAGCAAAAGAATTTCGCAGCAAAACAGAACAAGACTGAATTTTAGCTTAAAAGGTCATAATGCTATAAGACGTTTTCAAGTGCTATCCTCTCTGAGCAAAGAATTGTAGGTTTTCTGCAATTGATATGTATTTTAGTAATATATATAAGGTAACGACACCAGTGCTCGTCACTCTTAAGGCCTTATTTTTAAAATGTTTGTTTTTTTTCGCGTGGCATTCATGTGGAATTTATGTATCAATATTATACTTTGGTCTATTTTATACACTGATTCTTCTAGTTGTTGTAAGACACTTTCATTTTTTCAGTACGCTAAGCCAATTAAAAAAAAAAAAAAAATGAAAATTAAACCTATAAAAATGCACCAGTGCTCGTCACTTGAAAACTGCATTTCACCAGTAGTCGTCAGGTGATTGCACCAGTGGTCGTCATGTAAATAAAACGCAACAATTTGCTCAATAGTTTGATTTTAATTGCGTTTTTGCAAAATTAACAGAATATTATTGAAACAGAATATCTTTGGAACATATTTAGAACCCAAATCCATTCTTAGGGTTTAAAACACAAAACATCAAATGGTAAAATTCAAAATATTGCGAATAAAAAAATTCATATGCGAAATAATTTGAAAATTCTTTGCTTTTAAGAAAAGTTTTCAAAATTTTATTCTTTCTCAAAAATATCTTTACTTAAAGCAGAGGGTAAGTAGCAGGGGAGGAGGTAATAATCTCGTTTTTAAGAGTGACGTTGTTCCAAATTATCGCAGTAAGATTGATTTTACCATGCTTTTTATTAACGCGTATTCTTGTTTGTTTGTCCAGTACGAATCTTGCAATCGATTTTTAACTAACTTCCCGACTAGCTTGACATTTGAAACTTTCAGAAAAGCTCAGAAGACGGTAACAATGGATTTTTAAAATATTTTTAGCCAATTGTTTCGAGTCACTGCTGCCTTCGGCAGCGTTTATATGGTTCAACAGAATATTTATTTAACTTTTTTCCCGACTAGCTAGACATTTGAAACTTTCAGAATAGCTCAAAACACGGTGACAATGCATTTTTAAAATATTTTTAGCAAACTGTTTCGGGTCCCCGCTGCCTTCGGTAGCGTTCACATGATTCAACAAAAATTTATTTAACTAACTTCTCGACTAGCTAGACATTTGAAACTTTTAGAATAGCTCAAAACACAATAACAATGCATTTTTTAATACTTTTAGCCAATTGTTTCGGGTCCTCGCTGCCTTCAGTAGCGTTTATATGATTCATCAATCATATACTCGTCCCGATCATCAATCTACCCGACTACCTAGACTTTTGAAATTTTCAGAATAGCTCAGAACACAGTGACGATGCATTTTTAAATTACTTTTAGCCAATTGTTTCAGGTTCTCGCTGCCTTCAAAAGCATTTATATGATTCGACAGAAAAATTTAAAACACGGTATATAAAAAATTATTTTTGTATTGCAATTATTTTTTTTAAACGTAAGGGTTGATTATGCGTACCTAACACATACTATAAAGGAATTTTGAGAAATTCTTCGCCTCTTCTTCCTCATTAAGTGTGGGGTGGATTCAAAAACACGTTTTCAAGTGTAATTATTCTCCAAATTATATCAGGACAAATTATATCAGGAAAGCAATTTTTTGATGCGTTGATTGGTTATGCGTACCCAAAAATACTGTAAAGGTATTTTGCGTAATTTTTTCAGACCAAATTTTGAGAAAGAGTAGCAAAAACGTATTTCTACGCATAATTCTGCTCTAAATAATCTTACAAAGGCGATTTCTGATGTGTGAGTTGGTCATATGCATCCAACAACTAGTATAAAGAGATTTTGCGAAGATCTTTCGTCTATGTGAGGGTGGGGGAAAAAATGTATATATATATTTTTTCAAGCTCAACTCTGTTGCAAATTATTTTCGGGAGGGGATTTTTTTTATACGTTGTTTGTTTGTGTGTGTGTACCTTAGACGCATTATAAGGCGATTTTGCAAAATTATCCTTCCCCTCTTCCCTCGGCCGGGCGGACAAAAAACACGTTTTTAACCTTAGCTCTACTCCAAATTAACTCAGAAAGGCGAGTTTTGATGTCTGGGTATTGGTTAAAAGTACGGAATATGGAATTTGATAATATTTCGTTAAAATTCTAAATTTACCCGTGGGAGAGGGGGGGGATAAAAGCGGTTAACTCTATGCCGAAGGCAGTAGAAGCCAATCATCATATTGTGCGACGGAAAGCTATTACAGAAGCCAACGGGAACATTAACTGCGGTTTCGACAGATTTCAAAGTTTTTTTTTTTTTTTAATTTTTGATAATGATAGGGATTTTTCCTATTTTATTTAAATATAGGGACCAGCGAAGGTGGCAAAGCTTGCTAATATTATTCTACACATTAAGCTAATGTTATCAAATATTATGGATATTAATGTTATCAAATGTTAATGTTAATTAATGTTATCAAATATTATCTTACAATTTTAATTGTTTAAGAACAACAGTCAACAGGGTAATTTTTATCACCATTTTAACTATTTGTTTATCTTACATAATTAATATAATGTATAAACAGAAAACCTGCTTAAGAAATGTTTTTAATGTTTAATATTTTCTATATAAGTTGTTATTCACCTGCATCTAACATAACAAAAAAGCCTTAACATAATTTTGAACCGACTCACAGTCATGCTAACTATGAAATTAAGCCTTTGTATTTTATCATTTTCGAAATATATATATGAATTAAAATTAAATTATCACGGTCAATAAAAAACTTAAACATTTCTTAAATACATCTTCGCAAAACCATGACATCATAAAAATTTAAAATACATTAGACAGATGTATGGAGTAATCATGTCTGTTTTTCTAAAATATATAACAGAAAACTAGATAAAGCGCTTTATAACTAAATATGTTTATGTGCCATTGTTTAATTTTTCCAGCAAAATAATATGGAAAATTTTAGATGGTTTAAAGTCAGTCATAGTGAATTAAAGGTACCATGACTGACTTTATTCAAACAAGCTATACAAAAGTTACAAGTGCAATAAAGTTCACGTTCTTGAGGTTAAAATACATTTGTTTACATTTACGAATACCCCTGACGACTACTGGTGTCGATAGTCAAATTAAAGTAAAAATTATACCATCATAATTCTAAACGAAAATATAGTATTTTTCATCAAAAATGTTACCCAGTTATTAAAAATGTTAAAACACCAGTGTTCGTCAGGGGTGACGAGCACTGGTAAAACGTGCAAAATATGCACCAGTAGTCGTCATACCTTAAAAACCTTTATATTATGTCAAAATTTAAAAAGTTGCACATAAATCGTATTCTGCATTTCATAAGCATTACATACAATGCTTTATGAGCAATGTCAAAAGCAGCGAACAACAAAATATATCAAGAAATGCACATCTATTCCCTTAATCATTTGCTTTACGTTGACTCAATTCAATTGTAAGTTAACGTATACGTCCCTTATTTTGTTTCTCCCTACTCTTCCCCAATAGTTGAAATCGAACTTTTTATGTCATAAGAAGCAGAAAGCTTCGGAGAATCTTATGCGGGTAGATTCAAATTCATACAGGTTATAAAACGGTTATTTTAACACTTCTTTTAAGAGGGTGACGACTACTGGTGCAGATTTTAGGGGTGACGAGCACTGGTGTCTTTACCTTATATATATTATGCAATGTTACTAGAAAGGACTACAACTTGCTAAAATAGATTGTTTTCTACACTCTATACTATCAATGGGTAATTGTGTAAAGAAGCATCCGAAGCAGACATTGAACATTTATGCTTATTTTGAATAACTTTGCGGAAACGTTTTTATGGAACTGTGATATTCTCAACACATTTTTGGGTTCCCATTCAGTTTTAACGAGAATGAGACACAGGGTGCTAAAAAATATCAAAATTCCTTCTAAAAGAAGCTCTAGAAATGTTATTACCGATTTAAATTTCTTAAACTCATCATATTTAATTTCGAACTCCCGATGCAGATTGCTCATGATACATTGATTACGAAAAAACAATTAAAGGTTTCGTAACATCAAGCACTGAACAAACTTTACCTTGCTGATTTTTTAATTTTGTAAATTGTTATTTTAATATTTCCTTTATTTTCTTATTTAATAAATTTTATTACTTATTTGCTTATATTCATGATATTTTATGTAATTTTCGATTTTTAAAACAATCCATATTTTTTCCATTTATTGTGTTGTAAAAATAAATACTTTTATGATACTCATTTTTTTACATTAAATAAACGCTTAATTTTCTTTTTTAAATAAAAATTCTCATTCTACATTAAAAAAGATAGTTGACGATCAAATAACTTAAATTAGTGCACCCCAATGAAATAATTTTGGTCAGTCAGTTTCGCCAAGTATCCTACTGAGCTGTGTTTGACTCTGGAATCTCCCGTCTAACAGCTTCGAGGGCAGAACTTCCGAGACACTGATACTTTATTTATTTATTTTTTTATTTATTTAATAAACTTTTGCTTCAATTGCTTGCTGTTGTTAAATCTGTAACGTATCAAGTCTAAAGTTTTTAGTTCAAGAAATTATTGATTCATTCAAGTTAAATTCATGTTTAAGTCTTCATTGAAGATTAAAAATTGTCTTTGAAGCTCCTTATTTTCGTCAAAATTGCGAGGTACTTGAATATTATTTTGGATAATAATGAAAATACATTTATTTTTATTTCGATCTTTATATTAAAATATGAATTAATAAAATGAATTAAAATTCATCTATGAAATGAACCTTTATAACGACGCAAGATACAACACAGAGACAAAGTAAACTCATGACATGATATTAACTTGATGCTCTAATTTATCCCTCCATTAAATGTTCAAGCCCGGAAGTTATTACGCAGTATTTAGAATTGATGCTTTATATGAAGTATAAATTGTCTTCAAATTTATGGGATAATAGTAGTAATAATGATATTATCAAAATAGGTAGTTTTTTAATAATATAATGGATGTATTTGAAAAAAAATGAAATCACACTGTGATAGATTACACTGTAACAAATGTTACTTTATTGCATGAGTAATCTTTATACATTTTTATTTTGTACTATATTACTACGCGATATGCCTCGAATGCCTACATCTACTTTATTTCGAAACAAAATTTTTGCATGCGATATCCCTCAATATATAATTTTTTTTTTTTTTAAATATGAAATAAGTTTAAATCACTTAACACCTAAATTATTTCTTCTAAATATATTTTGATGACAATCTCAAATCGAAATTAACATGAACTGCTGAGAGGGAAATATGAACTCTTTTATTAGTTTTAAAATTAAGACCAGTCCTCATTTGAGAACGCTTAGCTTTCCGGTAAACATTTCCTTTTAATTTGTTTACAAACACCTCTAAAATAAAGAATTGTAATATATAACAGTATTTAACTTGAATTTATTTAGTATATCTGCCGAAAAGCAAACACGTATGCATATCATAAAGAAATTATAATTACATAATTTCAATTATAATTACATAATTTTACTGTGGTATCACTAAAAATAAGAAATCATTCTAAAAAGACATACACATTCTACGCGCTCAAATGTGTTAGTGGGTTAAATATTGACTGCACGTATACAAGCAGAATTTAAAAATAAAATGATCAAAAATTTAAGATTATTAATATTTAAAAACTACAAAATTAAATTTTTTTTAAAGGTACCTCGTATAAAAAAAATTTTAGTGACTGAAGTATGCGTCATACTCTGGACTGAAATATGCGTCAGGTAAAAATGTCAGCAATATCTCGTAAAAAGTTCTAGAGATATATTTAAACAAATTTGTTAAAGGATAAATTGTTAATTATAATTACATAATTTTACTGTGGTATCACTAAAAAAATAAGAAATCATTCTAAAAAGACATACACATTCTACGCGCTCAAATGTGTTAGTGGGTTAAATATTGACTGCACGTATACAAGCAGAATTTAAAAATAAAATGATAAAAAATTTAAGATTATTAATATTTAAAAACTACAAAATTAAATTTTTTTTAAAGGTACCTCGTATAAAAAAAATTTTAGTGACTGAAGTATGCGTCATACTCTGGACTGAAATATGCGTCAGGTAAAAATGTCAGCAATATCTCGTAAAAGGTTCTAGAGATATATTTAAACAAATTTGTTAAAGGATAAATTGTTAATTATAATTACATAATTTTACTGTGGTATCACTAAAAATAAGAAATCATTCTAAAAAGACATACACATTCTACGCGCTCAAATGTGTTAGTGGGTTAAATATTGACTGCACGTATACAAGCAGAATTTAAAAATAAAATGATCAAAAATTTAAGATTATTAATATTTAAAAACTACAAAATTAAATTTTTTTTAAAGGTACCTCGTATAAAAAAAAATTTTAGTGACTGAAGTATGCGTCATACTCTGGACTGAAATATGCGTCAGGTAAAAATGTCAGCAATATCTCGTAAAAAGTTCTAGAGATATATTTAAACAAATTTGTTAAAGGATAAATTGTTAATTATAATTACATAATTTTACTGTGGTATCACTAAAAATAAGAAATCATTCTAAAAAGACATACACATTCTACGCGCTCAAATGTGTTAGTGGGTTAAATATTGACTGCACGTATACAAGCAGAATTTAAAAATAAAATGATCAAAAATTTAAGATTATTAATATTTAAAAACTACAAAATTAAATTTTTTTTAAAGGTACCTCGTATAAAAAAAAATTTTAGTGACTGAAGTATGCGTCATACTCTGGACTGAAATATGCGTCAGGTAAAAATGTCAGCAATATCTCGTAAAAAGTTCTAGAGATATATTTAAACAAATTTGTTAAAGGATAAATTGTTAATTATAATTACATAATTTTACTGTGGTATCACTAAAAATAAGAAATCATTCTAAAAAGACATACACATTCTACGCGCTCAAATGTGTTAGTGGGTTAAATATTGACTGCACGTATACAAGCAGAATTTAAAAATAAAATGATCAAAAATTTAAGATTATTAATATTTAAAAACTACAAAATTAAATTTTTTTTAAAGGTACCTCGTATAAAAAAAATTTTAGTGACTGAAGTATGCGTCATACTCTGGACTGAAATATGCGTCAGGTAAAAATGTCAGCAATATCTCGTAAAAAGTTCTAGAGATATATTTAAACAAATTTGTTAAAGGATAAATTGTTAATTATAATTACATAATTTTACTGTGGTATTACTAAAAATAAGAAATCATTCTAAAAAGACATACACATTCTACGCGCTCAAATGTGGAATCAAATGTTGTGTGTTTGGGATTAAGGCCGATTGACTACATGAGGGTTCTAGGCTTGACGTGCTGTGCCATCTGGGGGGGGGGGCGGTCTTTCTAAGGGGTCCTAGCACTAATTAAAATGGAATATGCGATTTCTCGACTGTTTTTTTTTTTTTTTTTCTCTCTTTCTGAGAATTATGTTAATTAAGAAGAGTTTTCGGTCAGCATGTTATGTCTCCCATACATTTTGTGATTCTGTATATGAAATTTGAAGGTTAACAGATACATTTCACTCGTTCCTTAAAGTTTTATTTATTTTTATAAAATGCAATACATTTCTTTAGACAACTTTTTTATTTATAGTAAGAAAAATTTTTAAAAATTGAAGCTTAAGTAGTGTTTTTTCTTTCTTAAAAAAAAAAAAAAAAAAAAGAAAAGAAAAGAAAAGAAAAATCATATATATTTTGATAGAAATGTTTATTACAGGAAAGACTGTTTTATTTTTGAGTACATTAAATTTGTAAATTTGAAATAAATTCTCAAAAATTTTCAGATTTAAGCAGTTTTGTTTGGAAAACACAAACTGATTTACCGGCACATTTTAGCTTTATTAAAAACTAAAATAGTAAAATGTCTAAGTCAGTTAATGTAATACTACATTCTTCATTAAATGAGCTTCTATCACAATCATAATTAATATTCTTTAAGAAAATATATGTAGGTTAAATAACGAGATATTATAAAAGTTTTGCGAATTTCTTAAAACTCTTTACAATCTGGAATCTTCCACTCTTTCTATTATGAAATAAACTATTTGTCTTGAAAAATATATAAAAATGCGATATTTAATTAAACAAAATGAATGCTTTACTAAAGTAAACAATAGATATAAAACTAAATTATTCAAATATCTGAATTAATAAATTTTCTGTCAATACCATGTTTTTTAAACTATTAAAGCTTTTCATTAATGAGGAATAAATGCCCTCTCATTAGTATAAAGCGACCAATATGATTTTCAAATCATCATATAGAAATATTTATTATTCTTTGTTGCTGAAAGTGATTTTCTTTTTAATCTATCTTTCCGAAAAAAAAAACTGTTGACAATATACTACTTCGAATGCAAAGATTGTTTTAATAATAATAATAATAAAAAAAAAAATCCTTTTTAAACTGTTCACATGAGGAGTACTGTGCAAACGCATGCCTATGAATTATGAATGCAATTTTAGTGAACTGCCTGTATTCTCGTAGTTTTGGGGGGCCTTAAATATACCAGCTATAGGAGATACGTACGATTTTGACGGAGGCAATGTGTCCCTAATAGTGTTCAGAACACTCACTATTAGGCAAGTTGCTTATGAACTTAACTAAACTGTATTTTTATTGTAATTATTATAAATATGGTGTGCTTATTAAATTGTTTAATGTCAGAAATGCTCAGTCTGTGTCTCAAAGTTTATCTTATAGCTATTCTCTTCTAACGCTATCATTAGGGTTTTCATTACATATTTGTTTGATATACCGTTAATAAGTTGTTCACTACGCTGAATTAAAAATAATTTATTGCAGAACTCTCAAATTCACAATTTAAAATGTTTGGTTTAGTATACAATAAATATCCTGTAATAGACATTTCGAATTTTAGATTTTTTTTTTTAATATAACGAGATTGTTGACAATGCTGCCTAATGTTTTTTCGTAGTACTCATTTTCATTTCAGTAGTTACACTGTAAAAAAAACGGAAGCTTCTACAGCAAAATGTGCTGGCGCCCATATTGCACACTCTCACCATATTGCCATATAACACATTCTGCTGTTAAATAAGGCAATTTACAGCGGAAACATCTGTAAAAAAAAGACTTTTTATGGCTGTTTCTGCTGTAATTAACTTCTTTTTTACTTTCCCCCCTCCATGCACTTATATTGCCAGCATATTATGCTGTAAATCTACCTTTTTTTTTTTTTTTTTTTTTTTTTTTTTTTACAGTGTAATAATTTTTGTGATACAATATTTTATAATATTTCACACATTAAACACTTAGTAATGATTATTATTATTACTTTAAAGCTTTCTTTAAATGTCCTGTGTTCGTGCTCGATTATATGTGCATGGTGCATCTAGCTCATAATGATTTCATTTTGGATGAAGTCGACCTTTTTGGCTTCATGGATCATCCTATTCATAATTTGAAATCTCGCGAACCAGTAATATTATTAAGAAACGTAAATGTATTTCCAGAGAATGGCCATTTTCTAAAACATTCTGAATGTTTATTACTGCTTTAAGTCTTTCTAATGTTCACGTAAGGATTTTTCACAAAAGATCTAAAGAACAGAATCGAAACTCTTTATGTAGAAAATATATTTAAATAGGTTATTATTTATACATTATCTTTTAAATAACTTTTTTTCTTTACATCGAAGCTCCATTTAGATTTTTTTTTCGCTCGGTCACATCTTGAGGGCACTGTCTATGCAACATGGAACAATAAATTGCTAACATGCTAAGATTCCATTGGACCTGATACCTTATTTTTATTTCTTTCTTTGATGTCTTAATGAAATTGCTCTTCTTTCACATCGCTGAGATTTTACGGGAAATAACTGAGATGGGAGAATAACTCGACGGGGAAATTTAAGATTATTTTTGTCTACAAATCCCACTTTTTGTCATAATTGTACGTGATAGAAATTGTTGAATATATTTTTCTTAATCGGCATCGAAAAATACATGAGAAAATCAAATCTATTTGAAGAAAAAATTTTCATCGACGACCTGTGTAATCAAAAGAACAAGGCTTAAAAGTTGTTTGATTTTAATAAAACAATTATGGGGGAAGAATGTGAATACATTTTTATTACTTTCACATTGTAAGGAACACAGAAGAAAGATTTAACTAAAATTAGAAATTGCTATTTCAATATCTAAAACTGTATTTACTAAATTTTCTAGTATGTATATTATATTGTTATATAATCAAAAACAAATGGAAAATTATATTTTTGACATATACTCTGAGCTTTTGAAACATTCGAATATTCTAATAAGTTTAGAACTGCAGATCAGGAATTTAAAACCATAACTATGCCCGGTACTTACAATTAAAATTTCCGTGATAAAAGATTATTCTATTTATCCTCTCTCTCATCCAGAAAATCCTAAAGTCCGAAGTTGTGAGTATGTGTTACTTAGAAAATTTTCAAGTTAAAATTAACACCAGTATAGTTTCTAATAAAACATTAAAAAAGGAAATAATTTCAAGATTTTTCTGCTTTCTCACAGACCACTAGTGATCCATAGACCACTGTGCTATGATACTATGGTAATCTATGGCATGGTATGGCTAATACTTTTGATTTCATCTGTTTAATCCTCATCTTCGTTATTGGGTTGTTAGTTTACAACACCCAGTATTTTGTAAAAAAAAAATTCAATGCCCCTTGTTTTTGTGCAAATATGTGTCGATTCTAAATTAAACAAATTACAACGAGGCTAATAAACTTATTTACATTCATGACATTAATCACAAATATTGATCCTTCTGAAAACAGAATATTTGAACGAGAAAATGAAATTGAAACACACTATTATAAACTGAATGATAGAAATTGATATCTTGTATTTTACAGCATATAGGAGGATATATATGATAATAAATTCTAAAACGGGCGTTAAAATCCTAGCATACATCTTCTAAATGGAAACAGGTTTCTTTTTGTTGTTGTTTTGTTTCCCAAGAGTGTAGCTAGAAATGTTAAACACTTCGGTCTAACTTAAATATTTGTGGAATTCTCAGTGCTTGAAATGAATAAAACTTTAGAACTATATATTAGGGTTTGAAGAAGAGAGATATATATTTAGACTTTTTTCATTAGGTTGTAGGATTTAAGGCCGATTGACTCCTGATGTGTCCTAGGCCTAGAGGGGGAATGCCCTCCGTGGGGGTCTTTCTAAGGGGTCCTAGCCCGTATTTACGCAAGTTTCGGAGGGAACCACGGAAAACTCCGAACGGCTAGGTCGATGAGCGCGACCTGGGATCGAACCCGGCACCTCCCATCTACCAGCTTTGAGCGCAGAACCGCTCGGCCGCTGGTGGGCCCTTTTTTTCATTAGGAGAAAATAGTAAATAGAGGAGCGCGCGTCGCTTATAAGAAGTACAATTACAAATTAAAAGAGGAAGAATTTATGCAGTTCTTCAAGTGTTTTAAACTAGAAATATATTTTAAAAAGTAGTCCTGCATAAAAAACTACTGCATCTTTCAAAATAATTTCATATAATCACTTTGTGAAAGTGTAATAAATAATTGGTTAAATCCATTTATAAAACCTATTAGTGACTTATTCATAAACACAGCAGTTGTTTTTTTAATAAATACTTTTATTACAAAATAATTATTTTTTTGCATTTTTATATTACTTTTGTATCCGTTAATCTAACAATATCAATTATTACTACAATAAATAAGCCATAAATTCGTATTGTACACTAAAAAAGAAATTGCGAAAAGTGGAATCTCCGCTAATCTTATTAACAGAAATTTTCCTTTTTCGAGTTCAAAGGATAAAACTGGTAAATTTAAGTTATGAGAAAATCTCATGGAAAAATAGGATTAATCTTAAAATTATTAAAAATTAAATTAAATTAAATTAAATTAATTAAAAATTAATCTTACAAAAAGCTCCCTGTTTTAATGAAAATATGATAGCAATTTTAGTGGACTTTCCTGTCATTTCTGTTATCAGATAAGTCACTTCTTAATTTGAAATACACATACACTCTAAGACATAAAAAAAACTGCGCACCAAGAAGGAGTTAATCGAATGGTACGAAAAGTGGTAGATGTTATGTACAGGTAGAAAAAATAATGATTACAGTTTCAGAAAAAATGAATGATTTAATCAACAGAAAGAGCTTCACAAAGTGAACTGGTCAATAACGCATTGGTCCACCTCTTATGAAAGCAGTTATTCGGCTTGGTACTGATTGATAGAATTGGCAGGTGTCCTCCTGCTAGATATCGTGAAAAATTTTGCCCAATTGGTGCATTAGATTGGCAAAATCCCCAGCTGGTAGTAGGAGACTTTTCCTAATGCTCCACATGTTCTCAGTGGGAGAGAAATCTGGCGTCTTTTTTGGCCAAGGTAATGTTCGACGAGAAAGAAAACAAGCAGTAGAAACTATCTATGTGCGCCGGCGTACAGTGGATCGAAGTATCGGCAGAAGCGAACATAGGAAGGTTATGGTATTTTTGTTATGTATGTATGACGTTTTTTGTCACATTTTGATTTAAAAATGTATATATGTATGATATTAAAAGCGATTCCATATATTTTTTTAATCCTTTATAAGATCGCGGAAATATTTTCGCCACCAAATTCGTTGCCTTTTCATTCAATTGGCACCATTTTTTTTTTTTTTTTTTTTTTTTTTTATAGTGATTCCTGTGTATCATTTTGCTAAAAAAACATCAGTATGAATATTATTTTGATAATATTTGTGCGAAAAAAAAAAAAAAAAATAGAAAAAAAGAAGTCGTTTGTGGCAATCCTGCTTATACTAATACAATATGTTGTGAGAAGTATGCGATTGACTAAGAGAATAAGGGGCCAAAAGTAAAATTAATTATTTCTAATAAGTCAAATGAATTTTCACTTTACATCAACTTTTATTCGTGAAAATAGTTTAATGGGCCATTTGAGGAAAAAATTGCCTTATAAAAGGGTTAAATAGCATCATACTTATCTGCTGCAAATAGGTATTTAGAAACATACCTCATAGGTAAACAAATGTTGCAAAAAACAGAATAAAAGAAAATAAATAAAAATTTCGTGAAGAAAATCGATATTTGTAACACAATTAATTTAGCACACAATGTTAAATATATCATCACATTACTACTTTTTTTTTTCTTTCTTTTTTTTATGTAGTTTTCCAATAGAAAACTCATGCAAGCCTTTACTGACAAACTCTATGAAAAAATTCACATTTGTCTTTACTTTGAGTCTTCATTTTTATTACACAAGGACTTTTACTTTAAATCGTAATATGGATTTATATTATTTAATTTTAACATTTTATACTTCAACATTAAACATTTACTTAATTTTAACATTTTATGACATATCACGGCAACCATTTACATTTCCCCCCCTTTTTTCGGTTCAACGGTACATTTCAGTACCATTAAAGTAAAATTAATTATTTTATTAAATATTTAAAAATAATAAATAAATAAATAAGAAGTAATTTCTGATTTACTAAAACTATTTTAATCATTTAAATTCTATAATATAATATTTTCACTATAAAAATTTTAATATATTTTCTGTCATTAATGAGTTTATTTATTCACATAAATTTCTCGATTGATAATTTGGGGGTAGGCAGTATAAAGGTTTATTTTTCTCTGAAAGAGTGCGTTTACGCACAAAATCCTTTTTACAGATTAAATTGTATAGTTTTGGGAGTAGTAAAATGTGTTTGAAATTTTGAACAATTTTGGACAAAAAAAGTTACTTAACTCACATTTCATGCGCGAATCGCAACATAAAAAAAAACAAAATTTTGGCTGGAAGTGCTTTTATTAGGATATTATTAAAAGTATTTTTATTTCGTATTTTTTTCATAGTTATTTTAAGTGCCACTTGATGATCATTCAAATAAACCATCAAAATAACCTTATTTCTGAAAGTTGTCGTTTCGAACTTTATATAATAAAACTTTGTGTAATTATAGAAATAACCAAAGATTTGTATTTTCTAGACATTCTTTCATATTATTTCACTGCAAGATATTGGTTATTTAAAGATTGATTTTTGGACCTATGTTCGTATTTTAACATTGTTCGATCCACTCTGCGGCGGGCATTATTAGGCTGAAATATGCGCTCAGGATGGCGTGATATAAAGGTCAACACAACGGGGCGTAATATTTCGTTGATGTACCTCTGTGCTGTAAAGGTGCCTTGGATGACAACCAAAGGGAAACTCAATGCTATGAAATGAAATGACACATTACGCCATCACTCCTGGTTCTCGGGCCGTATACTTTTTTCCACAGCGTCTCCAGACACGACTTTGTTGGTCATCAGAGCTCAAATCGAAACCTGACTCATTCTACTCCAATCAGTTTCATTCCAAGTAGAATGTACCCAACACCACAGCAAAGAGGCTTGTCGGTGTACAGAGTTAACTGATAGTCGGTGCAAGGTGCGCCGTAAACTCAGCCTCCTTTCTCTGAGCCGCCTATTAATGGTCTTTGTGGTCACTGAAGTACCAGTTGCACGCACGGTCGATAATAATGATGAATATTGAGCTCTAAGTTAAACTCTGACGACTGATTGGTCCTCATGTTTTGTCGTATCTCTATGTCAACCTCTTCTTTCTTGACGCTGTGTTCAGCCATGGTTCATCCATTTCTGCCAACATCGTCTAATAGCGGCATCATTCCTATACAAATGTTGAGCAAGTCGCCGATTAAAACACTTGGCTTCTTTTAGCCCAACTACACTTCTTCTCTCAAATGCTGACATTTGCGCATATTGTTCGTGCACCTGTATAGAGGCATTATTGCCATCTCTCTGAGTACATAGAAGGAAAATCTCAATTAATTTCTGACATGGAATCGTATTTTCTTCTCTTAATATCCTGTCTGTTGTGCAGTTAAGATGCGCTTCAGCATCACATGTTCATTCTTTGGCCGCCAAACTTTAAAACTTTGCATTTTCAATCGAAACCTCTATGCATATCAATTTGTGTACAATTTGCATTACTCCTTCTTGGTGCATCTTTTTTTTTTTCCTAGAGTGTACAACATTATCCACGTTAACATTAAACAGGATCATATTTATGGAAAGAGTATATTTAATGAATGTAAAAAATTTTGTCATTTCCCTGGATTTTTAAATGAAATGAAATAAAAATTTCAAAATTAAGCTGAAATTAATATTGTCCATGGAAGTAAAAACCTTTATCGTCTAATACTCGCATCTAGTACTCATTCTATTAATGATAAAATGTTTAACAGCCATCTTTGAAATTCAAAACCAATCTAGTGGAAAAATTATGCTCACGTGGTATTATTCGTTACGGAATTTTTTTACTTAATTTTAAAATAAAAAATATTGAATTACTGTTTAAAAAAAAACTCAGGATATGCTCTTTTTTTTTTCGATTATAAAAAATGTTAAGTGATTCTTCTAAAAATAATGTATTTAGTGAGACGATATACAAAATATTTTTATTTTCCATTCCAGAAATAAAATTCCGAAACTTATTCAATCATTTAATTGCATTCAAATTACCTTAGTTAAAAATTTTCAATCATTAAAAGATTTGATTTAAAATATAATAAATCTATTTTCGATAATTTTTTTGAGTTAATGAAGTTTATAAACTTAATTTTATTTACTCAAATCATAATTTTGTTGCCTTAAGTTATTTCTTTTGTATATGCCCCCAATTTCCAGAAACGCAGGTACAGTTATAGATTTTTAGTATACTACAAGTTAATTATAATAAATAATTATGCTATTCAAAATTTAAGTTTATTTTTGTTTGTTTATCACCTGTTAAACACTGTTTTTTTTTTTTTTTGGGGGGGGGGGAAGTCTCATTTAACACGTGTGAAATAACAGTTATACTTTATACTTATCAAATACGAATATTATTAAAATAGAAAACATTTTCCCGTTTTGGTTATGTAACTGTAACAGAAAAATCTTTCCAGGATTGATTTTACAGGGAGATTAAGAATATTCTTACAACCATCTATAATTAACGATTATTTTATGTTCATATATAACTTTAATATCAACTATTTAAAGTTGCATTGTTATTTGTGCAAATAGAGTCATATTTAAAAAACAACTAATCGTAATCTTTCACTATATATACTATTAAATTTCAAAACCTGAAAGTTCTCAAATCCTCATCTAAAGAATGATTTTTTAGTTCTATAGCAGATAAGAACACGCACCTGAATTATCAGAAATGTATTTTTCTAAAAGACTAAGCTTCAGATTTTTAAGCGTATCGATTTTCCTTTCGAGAAAAGTATTAGAAAGTTAGAAAGGACATTTAAACAATGATGCGAACGGTAATGGGATTTCCTTCAAGATTTTGGATAAATATATTAATGAAATAGTTGTAAAGATGGTTAATAGACCTAGTGATTTGGAAGAAAATATTTATACATTACCTTTTAATTATTGTGCTTCTTTTGAACAAAATCTAGAAATTAAAGAGAGAAAGAATGACGTAAAGCAAAAATAAAAAAATAGGATTTAAAATTGCAAATAAAAAATCTTATAACATTCAGATGGAATGTAGGATGTATTCAAATGTTCTCTAAATAACTTTGAAACTTTATAAAGCTATTTTGAAAAGTTAAATATCATAATAATCATGCGAATTAATTGTAAATATTTAAGTATATAATTCGATATTTTTTTTTTCTAATATGAACTTAATCTACCACTAAGAAAAAGTAATAACTATTCAGAAATACTATCTTTAGAATAAAACAAGAATTACATTTTTAATTTTGTTAAGGTAATGCTAGAAAATGTTTTGTTTATATTTCATACTATTTGTTTTTAGCTAGAACTGCACTCTCTTTTTATGGGGTTGAATGAACAGAAAAACTTTGCCTTCCTTATTAAATTAGTAAAGTGACATTTTTCCAACCTTCTATTTTTCTATAAAAATGTAATTCTCGTTAATGGATGAATATGTGCTAAGACTCCTTCCCATGCCTAGGTCTCTCGCGTATACAATCGGCTTTAACTACTTTTTAGTTGTTGAACATTTCTTAAACAGGAATTCCCTTCCTTCCCTCAACAAATATTTTTATGTCAACAAATTTGATTTTAAAAAGTCCTTGTACGCTGAAATAATTTTTAATTTAAACTGGTAATCAGTCATAAACAACAATAACAATTTAAAACGTTTGGTTTTTTATTATTATTGTTGTTGTTGAATTAGTTTAAAATAAACGTCTCTTTTAAAAACATCCGATTTACTGAACATTTCTAGCACAATTAAACATATCATATTTTTGTGGCATCGCTCTTATTAACATTTTCTATACACAGAATGACTCTTCCGAAGTATTGTAACGTGAAAGGATAGTTGTGTGAATTGGGTCCTATTATGTAAATGTTTAATTTAGTTTAAATAAAATGTCATTAAAATGGATACTGAAGTATTAAAACTAGCAACAAAAAAGAAATTATTTTCAAAAGTACAACTATATTTGAAATCCCGATTTATAATAATAATAGATTCTTCTCGCTGAATCTTTTCAGTTTCAAAATAAAGTTTTAGCATGCATTTAAAAAGCGATTACATAAAAATAGTAAATATTTAAAATAGTTAGATAAGGGCATATTGCTGGAAACAATGATTAATAACTAAAATAAGTTTGGTTTTTGATAAACATTGGTAAAAAGGAGTTGTTAGATATTCGACTTATTTAAATAAGGAGCGACTAACATGAGTAGTTGACCAACCAGCAGATAACGGTTCGTGCTGTTGGCACTTAGTTAGTTGGGATAGTTGTAGTTGGCCCAATGTCTATTTTACATCATCTCCGTTCGTATCTTATTTGTTGGGGTAGCTATGGTTGGCCCATCATCATGAACAATGTTATTCCAACAATAATTGATGTGTTAAATTTGCATATCTAATCATTGCGTAACTTAAAGAAAATATATAATTTTATTACACGCATTAAAATATCGTCGAAGATATTGATTATTCGCAAGAAAGTATAAAAACAGCAAATAATAAATACGAAAATATATTTTGGGCCATCAATATAACTAACAGCCATTTATAACCGCTGAACAAAAAAAAAAAAAAAAAAAAACACACCGTTGTTTCAATGTTAGCCCATATAAATTTTGTTTGTGCACTGTAAAAAATAACGGTAGTGTTTACAGCGCAGAAACAACTGTAAAAGAGCCTCTCTTTACAGTTGTTTCCGCTGTAAATTGTATCATTCAACAGCGAAATGTGCTGGCAATATGAGTGCCAGCACGTTTTGCTGTAAAAACTACCTTTTTTTTTTAAAAAAAAATAAAGAGTGTGGGGATGCGGAAAGAAACCCAAAAATTCGCCACGATTAAAACACAAATTTATATTATTTTATTTATTCTTGAAAAATTGAAAAATTCTTAAAAAAGGCTGTGTTGTGTTAGGTTGATTAATTTTGCTCTAGAGTTACCTATTGGGCTACTGATGAGTTTCTGGAATTCCTCCCTAGGGGTAGACTGGAAACATGCCATCATAATTTTGAATTCAGGAACCCCCACGGGTGTTACATTTACAGAACATGTAGGTCATTGCAGCCACGGTTGATTTTACCATTCATGTAGATGACGCGTTTTTGTCTGACGGGAGTCGAATCCGATTACCAATTAAGTTGCAGCTACCCTTTTTATACAAAAAAGTTCTAAACTTATATGAGGTTTCCGAAATCAGATTTAAAATTGCTTTTATAGAAGGTGATATTTCTTTTCTTATACATTTTTAATAATTAGCAATATCAGCTATAAAAAATTAAATTATTTTTCTTCTGTGTAATGATTCTTGTATCTTTCAGTTTACACGGTTAATTTGAATTCAAGTAGAAGCGCTTAAGTTGCACACAATTATTTTAGAACAGTTGCATATATTCTTTTGTATTTCGGATACTGGTGTAGTATATCAAACATGAAATTTGTTAAATTTTGTGTTACTGAAAAATAGGTGGAAATAAGTTATATTAGATGTCGTATAGTACGGTGATATGTAGAAATTATAACAAAGTATTCTTCAAATATTTCCTGCATTCTTTTACAAACTTTGTTTGATTTTTTTTATCCGAAATGTTTGGAAAAAGTTTTGATCATTTAATGTTAGGAATCCAATTCAATTCAAAGCATAATGGAGACAAAGATATTACCTTTAAATCCTTCAGAAAAACTTTTAACATTTATTTTGTATATTTTTCTAAAACGAAATTTTGTTCTACAACTTTTTTTCTTTTCTTTTTAAATTTAAAAGTTTGATTTTTTTTTGTGTTTTATATAAAAGTTATTTATAATTGAGATTGGCAGCTTCATGAACGCTCTAAAGTGCTCTAAACAGTGTTGCCAAATTGAGGAAATCTTTTATTGAATGACCAATAATAATTTTGAGGAATGAAATTTCCTATCCATAATGGACGAATAAGCTTGGAAGTGATTAGGCAATCGTTAGTGTTGGATATTGAATAAAATGCCATGAATTTGGCAGTACTGTCCAGATGAGAGTGTTAAGTAAAAATCTCATTTTAAATGGAACTTAATACGAATAAGAATAATGACGAATAAGCTTGGAAGTGATTAGGCAATCGTTAGTGTTGGATATTGAATAAAATGCCATGAATTTGGCTATACTGTCCAGATGAGAGGGTTAAGTAAAAATCTCATTTTAAATTGAACTTAATACGAATAAGAATAATGACGAATAAGCTTGGAAGTGATTAGGCAATCGTTAGTGTTGGATATTGAATAAAATGCCATGAATTTGGCAATACTGTCCAGATGAGAGGGTTAAGTAAAAATCTCATTTTAAATGGAACTTAATAAAAGATATTTAACACTGAATTGAGTATATTAATCATGCCAACACTCAGTGGGATTAATATTCGAAAGAAATTGAGAATCTCTCGGTGTTTCATAATTTGAACTATTATTAGAGTGAAAAGTGCAGTAAAATTTAACGATGAACGATGAATAATTATAATTGTTGATATATACCATACTAGCACTTTTCTGAATGATGCTTGTTGTCATATCAATTTTTCATTTCTTTTGTACACAGAATCCAATAAATGCTTTTCCTCTATCTGGACATTTCTAAATTATTCTATTAAAAAAAATGAATGATCTCCTAACAATCTGCCAATAATGACCTGCTGAACCAATCAACTTTTGCTTAATGTTGTGTTGCATTCCAATTTTTGATTCGTCCTTAGTAGTTGTCCAGCAGTGTGTGTCATTTTCCAGACAATGCAATTGCAGTTGCTTTCTTTGACATAGAAACGTATAAGTGTGCATAGTTCGGAAGCATTTCACCTGCGCAAAAATCAAAAGAAACCACTCAAATTTTCATGTGCAGAAATCTGTGCATGGTAGTGTTAAACTGGCATTTTTGCATTATTACAACTGCCTAACAGTATACCACAAAATAAACACTTCTTTATTAATCCTCCTACTATCAGAATATTTTTCTTACACTGAATGCCAGTGGGGTCAAATTTGACCCCAATACGATTTTTACATTATTTCTCTACACTTATGTTAAAAAACACTATAAACGGTTAATTCAATCACTCTAAAAGAGACAAATGATATATTTATGCTTTTAACCCCTTAACGCGTGCTGTCCTCGCTGCGAGGACGCAAAATTTAAGATTCAGCTGCAAAAATTCATCCCGGAAATTTTTTAGCAAAAATTTACGTTTATAACATAGCAGAAAAGGCCGATTTTTTTAACCTTAAAATTTAAAATTTCATTTAGATTAATTTAGTTCATGAATTCCGGTGGCAGTATAATTTAAATGATCCGAATTGTCTTGCGCCGCAAAGGGTTAAAGGGTACTTTAGATATGTAAAATTAATAACATGTACAGTCGGTAACAAAAGTGTCCGGACGATAGCAAAACTTCCTATGTAAAAAATGTACACTTAATACTGTTTGGTTAAATAAATCCTTGTCGAATCTTGTTCTTAGTCAGTCTATGAACAGGATTCGACAAGGATTTATTTAGCAAAACTGTATTAAGCGTACTTTTTTTATATAAGAATTTTTGCTAGTGTTCGGACACTTTCGTTACCGACTGTAATTTGTTTTTTCTACTTTTGTATAATAATATCTTATTTGTTCATTAATGTTTATAATATTATAGCGCAAAGTACAAATATGTAATACACTAGCAGGTTACGCCCGCTTCGCTGGTCACCATTTTTAAATGAATCATTAAAATTAATGAATTCTCAAAATTGCATTAATTATTTATATAAAAAAAAAAATTCTGATCGGGAAAAATGTTGCACCGGGTCCCCACTCCCTTCGTCAGCGCAGGCGGTTGTGCGCTGCGCGCGCGCATTTATGTTCGACACTCTTAAGGAATCAGTATCGAGGCAGATGAAAAAGCTTGTATTTACCTTAAAATAGAGGCACACTTTTTAGTTGGTTGGGATTAACAAAAATACCGTAGTGAATGACAGTAAGTACATAAAAATTTGGGGGGGGGGAAAGGAAGATTTAGACCACATATTTTAAACATTAGTAAAATTTTGTGCCCCTCGGAAATTTCGTGCCCAGGGCACGAGCCCCAGGTGCCCATGCGATAGTCAGGTCCTGAGTATATTTATCATAAAGGAAAAACAAATAATACATATAAAATACAAAAAAAAAAAAAACTTCTCATCGTGTAATAATCGGTCCGGGCCCCCAATTCCTGCGATAGCATATACACGCGCTCACGGCGCGTGTGTTCTTTCGCCCACTGTTCCCTCCCCTCCTAATTATTTGACACTTTCAAAAATATCTGAAATCATTTTCTCGGACTTTTAAACCTAATAATACTTATTTCCAACCTTCTATCTGAATTTCTTTATTTTTGCCCCGGTGCCCGCCCCCTCTTCCTGCCCTCGTAATAATTCTACACTTTCGAAAATATCCGCAATCGATTTATTGGGCTTTAAAACCTAATAATACTAATTTTCAACGCTCTAACTCTTTATTCTATATTTTTTGCCCCTTCACCTCCCCCTTTCCTGTCTATCCTAATACTTTTTCTGTTTTGGAAAAACCTCTATCGATTTGTAGGTCCCAAAAACCAATAAGTTCCAATTTTGAACGGTCTAACTCTATTTCTATTGTTTTGTCCCCCCCCCCCCCCCCTCCGTCTTTCCTTCTCTCCTAAAAATTTTACAAATTCGAAAATATCCGCAATCGATTTGTAGATATCAAAAACCTCAATGTACCAATTTTGAACAATTTAACTCTATTTTTATTTTTTCTTTGCCCCTCCGTCCCCCCCTTTCCGCCTCTCATAAGAATTTTATACTTTCGAAAATATCCTCATTCGACTTGCAGGCATCTAAAACCTATCTGTACCAATTTTGAACGGTGTAACTGTATTTCTTTTTTTTTTTTTTTTGCCTGATAGTCCTCCCTCCTCCCGCCCTACCTGGGACGAATTTCTAAAATTCCAGAAATTGGTGTTTAGATATTTGTGTGAGCTATATTTTAGAGCAAAAATCTCACATATATATACGGTCGGTAACAAAAGTGTCCGAACACTAGCAAACATTCCTATGGAAAAAAAGTAGAGTCAGTACTGTTTTGTTAAATAAATCCTTGTCGAATCATGTTCTTAGTCAGTCTAAGAGCATAGGCGCTCTAACAGCACATCTTTTCCCCAGGACATCCTACGTATATCCTGTGGATGAAAAGACATCTAAAGGACACACACAGGATGTACTTAGGATAAGCGTGTCCTTAGGGAGGGTTAATAGTTAAGCTAAAAAATTGATATCGAAAAACGAAGTTAACTTAAAAAATAAAGTATGTAGGTAGGTTGGTTGGATGTAACGTTGCACTAGTACTGCACTATGGGTACCTGGCGACGGTCTGGGACGCACCCATAAGGATGGTCTGGAGACACCGTCACAATTTTGATATAAAAAAAAAAAAAATAAAGAATTACTCTCTTGTCGAGAGAAATTTTTTTCGTGTACAAATTATTTTCTGCATTAAGACCTTAGGGACTATCATAGCATTAGCAATTAATAACTTTTTTATTACAATTTCCAACAACACACACACACACACACAAAAAAAAAAAAAAAAACCACCTTGCTGAAACTTGAGAGAAATTGTTTTCGTGTACAAATTATTTTCTGAATTAAGCCCTTAGGGCCAATCATAGCATTAGTAATTAATAACTTCTTTCTTACAATTTACAACAACGGGGAAAAAAAAAAAAAAAAAAAAAAAAAAAAAACTTCCTGAAACGCGAAAAATTTCAATTTAAGTATACTGACCAAACGTCCCCATTTTCTGGGGACAAATGGGGACTTCCTTTTTTTAAAAGGCATTTTTCTAAGATTTAAAAAATTGCAGACAGTAAATTATAATTCAATAATACTTTATTTTTAGTCCTTATTTATTAGGAATGAAAAAATACATCCCTAATTGAATAATTGTAGCAATTTTTAACGCTTCTTTATTATAAAGGTACTTCGATCTGGTCAGCCTAATTTAAGCCACATTTACAGTCGGCAGCAAAAGTATCTGAGCATTAGCAAAAATTCCTATGTAAAAAAAAGTACACTTAATACAGTTTTCTTACATAAATCCTTGTTGAATCCTGGTCTTAGTCAGTCTAAGAACATGATTCGACTAAGATTTATTAAACAAAACAGTATTAAGTGTACTTTTTTTATATAAAAATTTTTGCTAATGCTCGGATACTTTTGCTGCCAATTGAAGTTCCAGAATCCACTAACAGTTAGACGACTTACAAAAGATTAACTGGAAACATAAATCCACGCGGGGGAAAACTACACAAATATGATAAAACAAGAAAATCGGTTGACACCCGTCAAAATATGCACGAAAAATAGGTACAGTCGGCAGCAAAATTATTTGAACGCTAGAAATAATTCCTATGTAAAAAAAGTACTTTATTATTAAGTAAAAGTATTAAGAGTAGATTTTTTTTTTTTTTTTTTTTTTTTTTTATAAGAATTATTGCTAGCGCTCGAATAATTTTGCTGCCGACTGTATGTAATAACTGAATTTATTATATAAATCAATAGGAAGGTTGGAATAGTTCTAGTAAAATTTTTAATTTTAGCAGCGTTTGTCCCAATTCGAAAAAAATAATTGATATACGAATTTTACCAATGTAGAAATTATCGTAAAATAAGCAAAACTGGTAACAACTGTTTTATTTCCTGAAAAGGTGTGAGTTTCTTATACCTCCCTTCGCAGCTCTAATGCGACAATAAGTCTACTGAATCTCTATCTCAACGTTCACGAGAAAGAAGCAAATCATCGTTTTTTTTTTTCTTGTCTCATTTCAATTCGGACTGTGACAGCCCGGTCGCTAGTAATTGGAAGATTGCAGGTTCGATACTCGAGCCAGCTGAAGACTGTTTTGTACACTAATGGTGGCTGGTGCACGTAAAATCGGTCGTGGCTGTATTGCTTTTTATGTTCCCATCCACATTATACCTCTGAGTGTCGCCGAAGCGGTAAGCTGACCACATGTCCTCATTTTCTAGGGTCAAACTTTATTTTGAAGGCATTTGTCTAAGTTAAAAAAAAAATTGTAGAAAATAAATTATTAATCAGCAATATTTTATTTTCAGTCCTTATTTATTAGGAATGAAAAAAATACATCCGTAATTGGATAATCGTAGCAATTTTTAAAGCTTCTCTGTTAAAAATGTACTCTGACCTGCTCAACCTACGAAGCAGGAGAGCCATCCCCTTCCGTGGAGGATTAAAATTGTGATGGCATGTCTCCGGACCATTCTTAGGGTTTGCTTCCCAGACCGTCGCCAATTACCCATTGCACAGTACTATTGCCCCGTTCAATCTAATCAACCTCATTTCAATACTTTTCCGTAGAAGGGTTGAATTGATTAACTCTGCACAACATCTTCTTGCAAACTATTAGCTATAGGGTGACCATATGTCGTTTTGAAATCGTTTTCCTATATTTTGAAAAATTGTAGCAAAGAAATTATTTGTTATAATTCATATTGATTTGGTCCTTATTTATATAGAATGAAAAATATCTATATAATTGGGTAACTGTAATATTTTTGAATGCTTTCGTCACCCTAATTAGGGATTCAACTGTGAGTGGTCCAGAAACAAGCCATCAAAATTTTGGGTGCAGAAGGGCTTTCCCGCTTCATTAACTTCGAGAAGTGTTAATTTTTTTTTTTAGTTTCAAAGTAAACTAAATTGTTTGAGCTTGGATTCCATTAATACACTGGAAGTCAAACAATATTCAATGCGGTCTGCACTTAAGAGTGTTATGCTTATACTGACCAAACGTCCGCATTTTCTGGGGACAAATGGGGACGCCCTTTTATTTTGAAGGCATTTTTCTAAGTTTTAAAAAATTGTAGAAACTAAATTATTAATCAGTAACACTTTATTTTTAGTCCTTATTTATTAGGAATGAAAATATGCATCCATAATTTGATAATTGTAGCAATTTTTAATGTTTCTCTATTATAAAGGTACTTTGATCTGGTCAGCCTAGTTATGCTTCTCTTGATTTGTATGCTAAAGAACCGGGGATATGAGGGTTGCCTTTTATGTTTTTACAAACGACCAATAGAAGGCTCTACTGAAATTTGTCTTCAGGATATTTGTAAAATTCACATTTTTTTATCTTGGAATCAGTGGCATCTTAGAAATCATCTGCGTATTTTGTTTACAGTGACAGTGAGTGTTTAAAAGAAGCAAGCGAGTGAAAAATATGGAAGTAACTCGTGAAGTTTTCCGTTGGATAATTTTTTATGATTTTAAGAAAGGCCTCACTCGACAAAAATGCATAGTATAGCTTCGTGAAACTTTTGGTAATGAAGCACCATCAGAAAAGACTGTTTACAATTTGTTTGCAGAATTTCGTCGTGGTTGTGGGTTCGTCAGTGATGAATCTCGTGCAAAATCGGTAGTGATTCTAAACATCATCGATGCTGTGCGCAAGATGATTGAAGAAGATCGACATGTCACATATCGTGAGATAGAAGCATCCCTTGGCATATCATAGACTGCAATACATTCGATTTTGCACGAACATTTAGTTGTTAAAAAGATTTGTTCCAAATTGATACCGCACAATTTGACAGAAGCTCAAAAAGAGGCTCGTGTAAATTGGTGTAAGGAAATACTAAAAAAAATTCAAATTGGGACCAGCGAAATTCGTATTCGTTGCAGGTGACGAAACTTGGATATATTCGTATGAGCCGGAAACTAAACAACAATCCACTGTTCAGGTGTTTCCGGATGAACCGAATCCTACGAAAATTGTTCGTTCACGAAGCACTTCCAAGAAAATGATTGCTTGCTTCTTCGGCCTTACAGGACATATCGCAACCATTCCTTTAGAGAACTTTCTTCAGCACGACGACGCCAGATCTCACACAGAGCATGAAACAATTGATTATTTGAAGGATAAAAATATCGACTTAATGTCTCATTGCCCATATTCTCCTGATTTGTCGCTTAACGATTTTTCTTGTTCCCTTATGTCAAACAAAAAATGCGTGGTCAGCGATTTTCATCACCTCAAGTAGCTGTCGATGCCTTCCAAAACCATGTTTCTGAGATATCAACTTCAGAGTGGAAAATCTGTTTCAAGAATTGGTTTGAACGGAAGGAATCTTAAAGGTGAATATTTTGAAAAGCAATAAAACAGTTTGTTCCCATTTTTTATTTCTTCCTACTTTTTGTAGAAACTTAAAAGGCAACCCTCGTATGAACATGTCTGATCCCTGTGAAACTTTAATTTCCGCCAAGTTCTCCAATTTGTGCAAGGATCGTTCTTTCATGCAGAATCAAAATTCAGATAGCTTTTTAGAATAAAAAAAATAAGATAAATTGTCCAGTAAAACAACCCTAACTCATTAATAGCTATAGGACTTAAAGTAACTGGCGCTGCCCTATCAATTACTCTACCAACTATTTTTCGAGTGGAAATATTTATATCCAAAATTTGTGGATTTTTATGTGTACTTTTCTAGCAATAAGAACAAATATTTTAATATTTGCGAAGTATATTATTTTATGTACTTTTGTTAGATATTGTAAAGCTCGTTTATTTATTTATTTATTCATATTATTCTGTTATTATCCAGGATGATTTGATGTCATTCAGATGTGTATTCATCACTGACAGGTGATGCAGTTTTTTAAAAGATCAGTGCAGTTTCCTTAAATATTTTCTCATATTAATTTTATAGATATTGGCAAGAAAAGTAGAATAACTTAAAAATGATGTATTTGAGAGATATCAACTTAAAGATGTCGATAAAGTACTGATTAGCCTACAACAGATCTGACACATCCGCCTTTTAGGTGGACAAATTACGAGATAGAATTGTGATGCTATTTGTACTCGTTTGTTAATTCATACACATTTTTCACTGAGATAAACTAAAAATTGGATTTTTTTTTTTTTTTTTTTTTTCATTTTTTTTCGGAGGAGTGTGATATGCATAAATAACATTCTGGGATTATTTTATATCTCTAACGTTTTTATTTGAAAATGCTAAATTTTCCTTTTTACTTATTCTGATCATTTTAATTGTATCCAGTGAAATAATGCAGGGATGGAACACGGGCACAGAATTCATACCGGAATCCGTTGAAGAAATTTCTGTACCTATAATATCGCTGATTTAAGAAGTAGAAAATTTTCTTACATTGATAGTGGTATGAATTCTGCGCCCGTGTTCCATCCCTGAATAATGACAAATGGATCTTACAGACAGCAAGAGACATTAAGTTCTATAATTGTTTATAAAGGGTAGGAAACTGTAAATGTGGTGTTATTTTGGGAAGGGATAATTAAAGGGAATTCGTAATATATATACATATACACATACTAAAGAACCCCCCCCCCCAAAAAAAAAAAAAAAAAAAATAATAATAATAAATAAATAAATAAATAAAAAACAAACCGCACTGTAGACAAATTTACGTATACCTTTTTTAATAAATTCAAAAAATTGTAATAATTTCAAAATTAATCATTATAACAAACAAAACTGTCATGGTTGCATAATACCTAAGAGAAAATAATAACAATGTACATTTGCAATTTTGCAATTCTCGATTTATTACATTCTACGAAGTACTTAATAAAAATCTGTATAAAACATTCTTTTTAAACTTAATATAATATTAGCAGAGTTTCTAATATTTATAATTTATTCCATTGCATTGTTACTCCCACCCAGAGTTATCAACTTTTATAATTTATTCACGAGCATTTTAGCACCGCCTTCTTCTCGCACCAGAAATTTTGTAGATTATTTCTCTTTGATATGTGACAACGATTAAATAAGAAATAAATCGTTTTTATAAATTTCCGGTATAAAAAAGAGGACGGGCTAAAAATGCTCGTGAATAAATTATAAAAGTTGGGAACGCTGCTCCCACCTTCTTTTAATACCACTTTTTTTAAAGTGTAATTTTATTCTTACTTTATCGTAGTTATGTATTGGAGAAAATTATTCTATAAATGAAATGGTGTGAAAAAAAGGCGGCACTAACAATGTTGCAAAATAAATTCTAAATATTGGCAAATCTGTTATATAGATTGGTTATTTAATTCTTTCAAAGATATTATTTTGAGTATATTTTCTAATCAACTAAATAGCTCTGTTATCAATTTATTATACATAATTACAAACATTAAATAAAATGTTAAGCATTTTATTTATTTATTTATTTATTTTATGATAATGGTTGAATTTTTTACGTTCTGAGGGTTTAAAAAAGTACTTCGAACAAAATTTTATTTTTAAATTAGATATTTATCTGTAAAATTTAAATAACGAAGAAAAAAAAAAAAAAAAAAAAAAAAAAAAAAAAAGAGGGAGGTTTAAACACATTTTACAGGTTAAATGTCGATTTGAGTTAAATAAATTTAATAATTACAATATATTTGAAAATATTTTTAATATTACTTTTACTCGTCTTTAATTTTGATGAAAAAATATGCAAAAAGTGTATGCTTAAAAAATCCAACACAGCTATATTTGGAAACCTTTAATTTTTTATAAAATTTAATATTTTTGAACGCTCTGACCTACTTTGGCTATGTCAACATGATGAATTTTTCCTTTATTAGTTGGATAAAATATACAATTTTTATTTGAACGAAATAGTAAACTATTAGAAACCATATTTAGACAGATAAATTAAAAAAATAAAATAAAATAAATAAGTAATTTATAAATCTAAGAATAAAGAAATATCATCGGTCAAATAGTCATTATTTAATTTAAAATTGGTACATACTTTAAATTTTACAGATAAATATCTAATTTAAAAATAAAATTTTGTTCGAAGTACTTTTTTAAACCCTCAGAACGTAAAAAATTCAACCATTATCATAAAATAAATAAATAAATAAAATGCTTAACATTTTATTTAATGTTTGTAATTATGTATAATAATTACAAACATTAAATAAAATGTTAAGCATTTTATTTATTTATTTATTTTATGATAATGGTTGAATTTTTTACGTTCTGAGGGTTTAAAAAAGTACTTCGAACAAAATTTTATTTTTAAATTAGATATTTATCTGTAAAATTTAAAGTATGTACCAATTTTAAATTAAATAATGACTATTTGACCGATGATATTTCTTTATTCTTAGATTTATAAATTACTTATTTATTTTATTTTATTTTTTTAATTTATCTGTCTAAATATGGTTTCTAATAGTTTACTATTTCGTTCAAATAAAAATTGTATATTTTATCCAACTAATAAAGGAAAAATTCATCATGTTGACATAGCCAAAGTAGGTCAGAGCGTTCAAAAATATTAAATTTTATAAAAAATTAAAGGTTTCCAAATATAGCTGTGTTGGATTTTTTAAGCATACACTTTTTGCATATTTTTTCATCAAAATTAAAGACGAGTAAAAGTAATATTAAAAATATTTTCAAATATATTGTAATTATTAAATTTATTTAACTCAAATCGACATTTAACCTGTAAAATGTGTTTAAACCTCCCTCTTTTTTTTTTTTTTTTTTTCTTCGTTAAAAATACAATTTTCCATTCTGGTTTAAGATTGCACTACTATTGAAATTTTAGGTCTTTTGAAAGACCACTGAAGATATTTATTTTATTAGAATGTTTTGAAATTTTATGTAATATTTAAAAAGTGATCATTTTATTAAGCTCTTTCAAAAATTTCCCAAAAAAAAGTTCTATATTATCCAAATTAAGTGAAACTTATTTCTACTAACTTTATAGAATTCTAAAAGTTTTGGGATTCTTTACTTTTCCACAAGAGTAAGTACTATTGTTTTCCAATAATCTTGGTAAAGGGAGGAATTTCCAGTAATTTTGAAGTTGGGTAATTTTCTTTTTCAATCTTCAGAAATACTAACAGTTTTCAATATTCTACATTGAATTCTCAACATTCCAGATAAAACAATAATGAGTTCTACCAGTGAAAACGATTTAAAAGATTCATTAGTTGCTTAGGAAAATATTTAGAGATAAGTGAATTTCCTAAGCTTTTTGCGATCGTTTGTTTGTAAAATGTTTCTCCTTTTTTTTTTTTTTTTTTTTTTTTTTATAAATAGAGAAACAAATCTTGATAAATTGGGAAAACTGCGTAATATTAAATTTAATTTAAAGAGTTTTTTATGTTTACACTAGATGTAATTTTAGCTAGTTATAGTATGATATTATAGTAGCTCCAGAGTTAGTCTTCAAACTTTAGAACTTATAATATTTTTTATCGAAAGTCTATAAACATTTTGAAATACCTTTATTCAAAAACAATACCTATGAATGATTGACACATGAAGTTTACAGTGATACTATGGAATAATTTTCTTTAACTTTTAAATGACTTCTTTTATTTATAAAATTAACAAAACTTAAAAAAGTATTTTTTAAAATTTTTAAACATTCATTTCCTTTTTTTTTTTTTCTCCTAATATTGTCTTATTTTTCTTTCTTTCTTTTTTTTTTTTACTTTGTACGTACATTCGTAAAAATACAATACTTTAAAAAAGTAATCTTAAAAATTAATTGTTTTGTTTTAAATATTTTATCAGAAAAAAAAATTGTTTTCTTGAAGAAGTGTTAATAGGATATATAAATGGTTGTAAAAATACGAAATGGTTTTCTCTACTTTGTCAGAAAAATAAAATAAAAAAATAAATATTTACTATATTTAAAAAAAAAAAAAAGTATTCAGTATTCAGGTTATTTCTACATGTATAATAACATAATATTTCTATATTATCATCCTGTAATAATTAAACTGTAGTCGGAATATTATATTTGAATGTGTCTTTGTGTGGCCACTAATACTTCTGAAAATAGGTCATCTTTAGCATTTTAACTACAACCAAATCGATCAAATGATTTGATTTCCCCCTTTTTTTAAACCACAACATAAATAAATACCTATTATTTTTATTGTAAAATATGGATATTCAGTATAAAAGTGCAAAAAATCCAAGCATGATTCTGAGCTTACTTTGATATAAGTATCGTATTCTGAAACAATCCAAATTCTATTTGAGGAAAGTACTGTACTTTTATGAAAAACAATTTTAATTGCATTGTAATGACACTCTAGGAATTTATTAAAAATGCTTTTTTAGAAATGTGAAAATAAGTTTAATACTAAGAAAACATATCTAGAAAGAATCAGATAAATGCCTAAAATCTAAAACATAACATCTTTATTTTCTGATCATAAACAAGCGTTGGAATCTCTTAGAATCGGAACTTCGGAACCCAAGTAAAGTGAAATGTTTCTTCATTTCCTTCAATGATTATTCGTATGAAAGCGTGGTAACTTATCGCATTTCTAGTCCATCTCTTTTAGAAAACATTTTATCAACACATTTCTTCGAATTAAGTTTGAAATAATTTGCAGTTTATATATCTAAGCCAGTAATACCGGCAGTTTGTCAAAAAACAAAGTTACCACATTATTGTAGGAAGTAATTTGCAGAATAAATTATTAGAGAATGTTCAAATGAATCAATGAGTCGAATCGTAATAGCTACCAGAAACACTTTCTGCTCGGATTTGATTGAGAGATTCCACGAATCAGTGCGTTGATTTAGGCAGAATTAACTTATCCTTTTAATGAATGAAAAACTGTAAGTAATTTTGGAAAGGATCTATTTTTCTTTGCACTTTAAAATACGAAAACTGTTAAATATTTCTTTCATTTTAATTTTAAACTGAAAACGGAAAATTTTACTATTGTATATATAAATAATATAATTAAAAGGTGACCAAAAATTACATTTCTATTTGTAAAAAATCCAGCATCGTAAAATTTAAATTATTAGCAAAATATAACATAGATATAAATTAAATATTTATGTATTTTTGTTAATCTTAAAACTTTTCTATATTGTCTCCATGCAAATTTATGCATGGAGACAATTCTTTATCTTTAGGAGATTCTCAGCAGACTGGAACTTAAACGAGTTTATTTCAATCTACGGCTTCTTGAAATCAAATAAATTAACCCTTATACCGGAACATCGGTCTCTGAGACCGCTAAACGTTACGCTTAGTGCAGGGACGTGCGGATGCACATTTCTAGAATAGAGTACCGCACAGATTATTATACAGATAGGACACTCCCGTATATTCTTCGGTAACCAAAATTTGACTGCAACGACCCTATTGTCAACGGCTGTAAGTTTCTCGAGCTCTCTAGCTTATGCAATCGCTCGTCTTATTTTTATTGTATCTATGTTCATATCGTAATAGTGCAACGTTAAACTCAACAACCAACCTACTAACCATTGTATTGATGTTTACGTTTTGATTGTCGAAAGCAATTTATTTTAAGCAGCAAGTACTAAATATTAAGCAAATAAATTTCGAAAATATACATAAACCAGAATTTTTATTTTTTTTCATTTTAAAGCATTTTGTATCATTTAAACCAAGCAATGTTAAATATTTAAGATTTCATACTATACTGCTATTTCAGCATTACAGTTTGTTATATTAATTTGTACACTTGAACACGAATGTGTTTGGCAAAATTTATTTTCAAACATAATAAAAATTAGTATTATTTCTTAGAAAATAGCTGTGAATGTTATAATTTTGTGAATTTAAAAGTAGTAGAAAAAGTGAAGGAAAGAAAACTGCACATACGTTTTCATTTGGCAACTTTATTATTGTTTACAAACTTGATTGTCAAAAGCAATTTATTTTAAGAAGCAAGTGAATAAAAGAAAATAAACTTTGAAAATATACATAAAATAAAAATATTTTATCATTTTAAAGCCTTTTGTATTATTTAAACCAAGCAACGTTAAATATTTAATGATTTCATACTACTATTTCAGAATTACAGTTTGTAATTTTAATTTGTACTTGAATATGAATATGTTTGACAAAGCATATTTTTAAACATTATAAAAAATAATTTTTATTTATTAAAAGAATAGCTGTTAATGTTTTGAGGATAATTTTGTGACTTCAAAAACAATAGAAAGTGAAGAAAAAGAAAACTTCCCATACTAACCTGCTACTAACTACTCGCGAAATAGGAAAACAATTTTCGATCAAAGATACTATTCATGTAGACTTAACATATGTAGTTTCCCTCTGTTGACACTAGTAGTGCTACTATATTTCCGGTTCGCGTTTTAGCTTCACTGTCCTATCTGTATGATAATCTGTGGAGTACCGGCACGTTTGGCGATAAATATCGAAGACGCCAAGTCTATCTTACTGCAGCACTAGTGCGACGTAAAATACACTCAACCTGTAGAGGATGGCATGTCTCAGAACAACCCTAGGGATGAGTCCCGGACAGTCGCCAATTGTCCACAACGTGGCACTAGTACAACGAAAAATCCGTTCAAACAAGGAAGCTATAGTCGGTAACAAAAGTGTCCTAACACTTCATACGGTTTTGTTAAATAAATCCTTGTCGAATCCTGTTCTTAGTCAGTGTAAGAACATGATTCGATAAGGATTTATTTAACAAAACTGTATGAAGTGTACTTTTTTTTACATAGGAATTTTTGCTAGCGTTTGAACACTTTTGTTACCGATTGTACTCTTTGGGGTTGGAAGGGTGAGCAGGGCCTGGAACCGCTTAGTGTTGACGGTTGTTTGATTGGTTGAATGGGTTTTACGGCGCACTAGTGCTGCGCAATGGACAATCCCCTTAATGCATAAGGACCAAACGTCCCCATTTTCTGGGGACAAATGGAGACTTTCTTTCTTTCTTTCTTTTTTTTTTTTTTTTGAAGGCATATTTCTAAGTTTTAAAAAAATGTAGGAAGTAAATTATTAATCAGTAATACTTTATTTTTAGTCCTTATTTATTAGGAATGAAAAAATACATCCATAATTGGATAATTGTAGTAATTTTTAACACTTCTCTATTATAAAGGTACTTTGATCTGGTCAGCCTACCTTAATGTTGAAAAAAAAAAAAACATGTAAAATGTTAATGAGTATATTAGGAATCTCAATTTTTGAGCGCTAACAGACACATTACGTAGAAATGTCAATAATTGCAAATTCTTTCTAAAATTTTTTTTTTCTTTTTTAAGTTTGATTGCTTTTCTTAGTACAGTCGGTAACAAAAGTCTCCGAGCACTAGCAAAAATTCCTATGTAAAATAAGTACGCTTAATACAGTTTTGTTAAATAAATCATTGTCGAATCCTGTTTTTAGTGACAAACTGCCAAAAGTGGTGACTGTCCCCAATAAATTGAGACATTCAGTCACTTTATTAGTCCACTCCCTAATTTCAGGGCATTTGGTCACCCTAGTTTAAATATCACATGATAGCTGCGTAATGAGCAATTGGTGAAAGTCTAGAATCCACCCCTAGAAATGGTCTAGGGGTGGATTCATGTCATTACCATTGTGTGTACCTGCAAAAGTATTCTTTAACCACGTTTCTTGCGACCATGGAAGCCTCTGTGCAAGTGCGGATTGAACGAGTCCAGTGTTAAAATAGGGGTGACTGACAGAAAACAAGCGATAAGGGAACACCGAATAACTGGATGTTTCCGAAATAACTATCTCTCGGGCAATTTTGCATCCCTCCAAACTTTTGGACTCGACCTCACTGCTAGTCGTAGAAAACGTAGTCGCACTATATCCGAGCACTAGCAATAATCCCTCTCAAAAGAAAAGTACACTTAATAATAGGCTGACCAGATCAAAGTACCTTTATAATAGAGAGGCATTAAAAATTGCTACAATTATCAAATTATGGATGCATTTTTTCATTCCTAATAAATAAGGACAAAAAATAAGGTGTTACTGATTAATAATTTAGTTTCTACAATTTTTTTAAACTTCGAAAAATGCCTTCAAAAAAAAAAAAAAAAAAAAAAAAAAAAAAAAAAAAAAAAACGCCCTCATTTGTTCCTAGAAAATGGGGACGTTTGGTCATAATACTTAATACTGCTTTGTTAAATAAACCTTGTCGAGTCATGTTCTTAGGCTGTTATTCACCAATAACTTCAACTCCCGGTTGAGCATGAAAAATTGTAAAACGTATAAAGGCGGGGTGCAAATATTCAGCAAATTTTGCCATGTTGTTTCTGCCATCTAGCGGTATGGTTATTTTCAGATTTTTTAGGTGAAAATAACCAATCAAAGATAATGTGAAATCCTCGACGCTAGATGGCAGAAACTGCGTGCCAAATTTTGCTGGAAAGCTGTGCCCTTCCTTTAGACGATTTTCAAGATTTTGCGTTGAACCCGAAGTTGAAGTTAATGGTGAATACGGCCATTAGTCAGTCTAACAACATGATTCGACAAGAATTTATTTAACAAAACAGTGTTAAGTGTAATTTTTTGGCATCGGAATTATTCGCTAGTGCTCAGATACTTTTGCTGCCGGTTGTACAAGAAAGCTCAGCAATCACTTAGACACACGAATGCACTCTTTGCACACATGAAAAAAAAAAATGACTGGGTACCCCTCATTGAGCAGATATACTAGTAGAGTACGGATTCCCTATATTATCTATGGAGAAAAATTCCCGGAACATCACTACGGTTTTTGAGCCTTCTTTTGGTAATAATCGCTGTTTTGGCAACTGGTTCTTGGGATTTTGCATGTTTGAAATGGTTTGTTCCTCTTACCACCAAAACTCCAAACAAAAGTCAGACGGAACAGCTTTCAAATAATAACAAGGATTAGGTTACTTGCTTTCCATTTCAGCTAGTGTAGGTTTTGGTATATGTTTAATTTACACCCAATCGAAATATAAAACAGCGATAACAAAGGTGGAAGAAACTTGCCTTGGTGGAATTTTCATGTTGGTTTGGTGGATGATTTGACTGAATGGTGGAGATCTGATGTTCGAAAGCAAAACGTTTACTAGTCCGGCGTCTACTCTAATATCTTGTCGATGGTACCGCTTGTGAATGCATCTCAAACTGCACGAAATTCGGTAACTCAATAGTCAAAACAGGGTGACAAAATTTCTTTGAATCCAAGCATGGACTCATTTCCTTTAGTTCGAAAAATAATAAGAAGAAATTGTTTATTTATAACTTTTTATTAGCGTGGTTATTTAGAATTCAAAAATCAACGCAGTAATTACATTCTTCTAATAATTTTAATGCTTCGTATTTATAAAAGTACTCTAAACTGGTCACTATAATCATATTAAAAAAGAATAATTTCAGAAACCAGATGATTCAATCATATAATATACCAAATTATAGCTCTGGGGGCCACCTAAGCGGGGGAGGATCAAAATTATGATGGCATGTCTCCGGACCATCCTTAGGGGTGCGTCCCAGACCGTCGCCAATTACCCATTGCGCAGTACTAATGCGGTAGTAAATCCAATCTACCATATAATATACCCTGTCGTCCCCAGGGCACTTTCAAAGTTTAGTGCCCCCCCCCCCCAAAAAAAAGAAAGAAAAAGAAAAAAATCTGTTTCTGTTTTTGGCTTTAATAAAATTACTTCACTCAGCCAAATATAGGTGCTGCCGGATTATCAATGCTTCTCCGTACGTTAATTGTACAATTTCAAATGATCTGATGTACAGTATCAATCAAGATTTTATTTTAAAATTTTATTCATAGTTGAATTAGAAAACGAAAGAAAAACTAGGGGATTTAGATCAGATATTTTTAACCATTAGTAAAATTTTGTGCCTCTCAGAAATTTCGTGCCCAGGGCACGAGCCCCGGGTGCCCGTGTGATAATCAGGCCCTGGTCGTCCCAGTAATACGTCATGATTGAGAAAGTAAAGTTATGGCTTCAAGAATTCATAATTTATCGCCACGAAATTTCGCTAAATACATTCAGTCATTCAGTACCTTTTTCTAAAAATAGCGGTCTGGGAGACCGATGTTCCCGATAAGCATGATGAAAACATGTTCCGGACAAAGGGTTAACATTGATAGCCATAATTTACGATATTATATATGAGTTGCTAACTTTTATAATTTATTCAGGAGCATATTTGTCTTTATTTCAGACCACATTATTAATAGAATAGTTTTCTCCAATACATGACTGCGATAACATAAGAATAAATTAATACTTAAAAATAAGTTGTATTGAAAAAAGGCGGGACTGACAATGCTCCGGAATAAATTATAAATGTTGGCAACTCTGCTTTATGTACACGAGAATCAATATGCAGAATAAATTTTATCTAAGTATCTAAATTATTTCTTAGTAATTATTAAAACTTAACGAAAACTCCGTCTACCGTTTAATTACCATTTACGAAAATTAAAATATGCTACTTTTTTTTTTTGTTTGTGTCAATGTTTCAAACAATAAATAACAGTAATTAATGACGTATTTAAAGATTTCAAAATGATTAAAAGTGTAAAAAAAATTCTAAATTATGTAAACTTATTTGACATAAAGGATTTCAATAAGAACCTCTTTTATAAATGCAAACTATAGATCTGTATATTTGGACATAAAAATGTGTAGATCTAAGAAATCATATGAACATAGTAAAAGTTTAATGAATGTCAGACATTAAAAAGTGAACGCTAGAAGTGTTCTTCATTACTTTAATCGTGGGAAGAAAGTCTTTCATTGTCACGGTTTCAAACTGATTGAAATAAGTACCCTGCAATTAGCAATATATCAGTTTCCAAGTAAGCAAAATATACTTTTAACAAGTCATTACTTAGAATATATTAAAATTTAACTATTTTTTGGGATAGATTTTATATTGAGTATCATTCTGTCTCTATGATTTATTATTTGCTACAAATAAAAATTATGTAGGGCGACTGTATAAAAACGTAACACTCGAAAAAAGTTTGCATACTTTAATTTTTATTCTTCAAAAAGCCAAGATTAAAGTAATTTAAAAATTTTATTTGCAACCTCTAATGTTCTGTTTCCCATTTTTTATATGGAAGGTAAAGTGCCCCAGTCACCTTCAGACACTTGAAAACTATAATTTTCTCTGAAAACTAACCAGATTTAGTTGTTACATTTACTAACTATCCACGAATACTTAAACATAGCCAAACTGACTAAAAAATATTTTTACCAAGTCAAAAGACTGTGTTTCGAGAGTTATCTATATTATACCCTTGGGATTTCTTTTGGATCTGTTTTCAACCATAAGATATCCTGAGGATGCCATTTGGACAAAATGTGTTGTTAGGGATTTGTCAAAAGCAAAAAAAGTAGTTATAAACATTGAAAAAAAAACCTTAAAAAGTTACTTCGTGCGTCGTTGTTTAAATTTTTCAGCCGGGTACCCGGCCCTCATCAGAACGACATCCTCTGTGGAAGACTTGAGCTTGACTGATGTTGAACTTTTTTCACCATAAGGTGGCGCCATACACGGTCTGGGGCTACTGCACCGCTGTCGGTTGCATGCCTCACTATTGGTTAAAATTTCAATTGATTCTCTGAACATCGCGTAGTAATAATCGTAATTTGCAATTTTTCTGGCTTTATCAAATTCTATTTTAATGCTTTGTTTATTAAATGTTTTGTCTAAGGCTGAATTACATTCTCCCGTTTTTATATCATTTCTGTGTTCATCAATTCTTGTTTTAATTTTTCTTTTTGTAACTCCTATATAAGATCCTGGTTTATTGTCTTGATTTGTAAACGGTGTTTTATAAATTCCTGCAGTTTCTAAAGGGAGGATGGTATCTTTATCGCTTCTAATCAACTGGAAAATATTTCTATTAGCTTTGATACGCGTATTTATTACGCCATTATATTTATATTACGCCATATTTATTTGCTACAATTTTGATTTTATTGGATGCTCCGCGATCATACGGTATAGAAGAGGTAAATTTAAAGGGTGGTTTTTGAAAGCTGGGTATATTATCAAGATTTTTAATTTTATTTTTAATTAGTTTAATAACAATTTTATCCGGGAATCCTGCTTTTCTAGAAAAAACTTCGATTAGGTGTAGTTCATTTTTAAGATCATCGGGTTCATTACATATTAGAAATGCACGATTAATATAGGAACGAATTGCATTGGTTTTATAACGGAATGGCATTTTATTATTGTAGTCAATAATTTCGTTACTATTAGTTGGTTTGCGGTATACGCTGGTTTTGATTTTATTGTCGGTACACGTAATTTTAACATCAAGAAAAATAATTTGCTGGTTAATTTCTTCTTCACATGTGAATTGGATATCTGGGTTATAACTATTTCATTAAGTATTTTATTAACGTAAACCTTTTTATCTATGACGGCAGAAACGTCATCGACGTACCTGTACCAAAAAATAATTTTATATTTTGAATTTTCTAGAATTTTATTCTTAAGTAATCTTAATTTGAATTCCGCGATCCCATAGGGACACCTTTAATCTATTGATATATTCTGCCATTAAACTTAAAATAGTTTTCCTTTAACAAAAAAATTGTAGCTGCATTTAGTGTTTGGGCTATTTCAGGGTCGGAGTAGTAATCATTAATAGTTTCGTTAACAATTTGACAAGCTTCATATATGTTTATAGATGGGTATAGGTTAATTACATCAAAGCTTACAAAGTGATAGTTATTTTTATTTTCGATTTCTCTTAACTTTTTGACAAAGTCTTCTGTAGATTCTAAAGAGTGTTGTGGGAGGGGGGGGGGATAATGCTACGATAGATTTTTGCCATATACTTTTCTAAACAGTAAGTAGGTGCGTCGTTTTTATTGACAACGGGTCTTCTTTAATGATTTTCCGGGTTTTATCTAAAAGTTTATTATTTGGGTCTTTATTTATAATATTAACACCTATTTTATTTATTGTTCCTTCCATTTTAAAATTGTAATCTTTACGATCTAGAATAGCTATTTTACGCGTTTTGTCAGTTAAGTGCAGGCAATTTATCGACAGAATAAAGGAGTCCCTATGGGATCGCCCATTTCAGGCTTTATCGCGGAATTCAAATTAAGATTACTTGAGAATAAAATTCTAGAAAATTCAAAAAATAAAATTATTTTTTGGTACAGGTACGTCGATGACGTTTTTGACGTCATAGATAAAAAGTTTGATGTTAATACAATACTTAATGAAATTAATAGTTATGACCCAGATATTCCATTCACGTGTGAAGCAGAAATTAACCAGCAAATTAATTTTCTTGATGTTAAAATTACGCGTACCGACAATAAAATCAAAACCACCGTATACCGCAAACCAAATAATAGTAACGAAATTATTCACTACAATAGTAAAACGCTATTCCGTTATAAAACCAATGCAATTCTTTCCTATATTAATCGCGCATTTATAATATGTAATGAACCCGATGATCTTAAATATGAACTAGACCTAATCAAAGTTTTTTCTAGAAAAGCAGGATTCCCGGATAAAATCGTTAATAAACTAATTAAAAATAAAATTAAAAATCTTGATAATATACCCAGCTTTAAAAAAACACCCTTAAAATTTACCTCTTCTATACTGTATGATCGCGGAGCATCCAATAATATCAAAAATGTAGCAAATAAATATGGCGTAAATATCAATATCAAACCTAATAGAAATATTTTCCAGTTGATTAGAAGCGATAAAGACTTCATACTCCCTTTAGAAAATGTAGGAATTTATAAAATATCTTTTACAAATCAAGACAATAAACCAGGATCTTATATAGGAGTTACAAAAAGAAAAATTAAAACAAGAATTAATGAACACAAAAATGATATAAAAACGATAAAATGTAATACAGCCTTAGCCAAAACATTTAATAAACAAGACATTAAAATAGAATTTGATAAAGCCAGTAAAATTGCAAATTACGATGATTATTTGCTACGCAATGTTCAGAGAATCAATTGAAATTTCAACCAATAGTGAGGCATGCAACGACAGCGACGCAGTAGCCCAAGACCGTGTATGGCGCCACCTTATTGTGAAAGAAGATCAACATCAGTCAAGCTCAAGTCTTCCCCAGAGGATGTCGTTTTGATGCGGGCCGGGTACCCGGCTGAAAAATTTAAACAACGACGCACGAAATAATGTTTTAAGGTTTTTTTCTATGTTTATAATTAATGTTTAATACTAATGTTTAATTAATGTTTTTACTTATATATTTAAAGCAAAAAAGTAGATCAAATTTCGTCCTCCCCTCCCCCCTCCCCCCCCCTCAAAAAAAAACAATGAAATGAGATTTTACTTATGACTCTATGTTTATTTCAGAATGAATAAAGATACAGAGAAATGTAATAATCAGTTGAAAAATAATTTAAAGAAATATTAGGTATTTAAACATTAGGAACAGATATATGTTGCTGAATCTCCTCTTTCGATGGTCGATGATGTGATCACTGGCACTTTTCTGATGTCTTTAGGGTTAACGACAGCAGAAATTTGCTGAGCATGTGTACTTGATGGTGATTGACCAGTTACAATGAAATTTTAACCGTATAGGGGACGGGAAAGAGGCACCGAAATTAAAAACTTCAAGGGGGACGAAATGGGACTATGCTACTTCCAAACATGGCAGAGCTCCAGTTCTCGTAAAATGAACTGAACATCGGAAGACTCACTGTGTGCTACTATTTGCATCGCACCAATATAGAATACATGCAATGTATGAGAAAGAATCACTTACAGTACAATAAATAACATTCTACAAAAGGCATAGTAAGAATTTACCTTTTCTAAAAACAGGAAATCCAGCGTATACAACAGATGGATGCGTCTTGGCGAACGAAATTTTCTTTACTGACCCCGTTATACCTCCCGTTTCTTGTGCTTTGCGTGACAGGTGGCACCACTCAGATATAAGCAGAGAAGTAAAGGGGGGGGGCAAATTAGGGCACTTTACATGAAAAATGTTTTTAAAGTCTCATATATGATTTCTATTTTAATTCTTTTCTCTTTCTGTTTAAATTATATTAAGTAATTTTGAGCTTAGCACCATTTAAATTGAATGTATTTGATTACAGTAATGTTTTAGAGTCATAGTAATAATTGAATGGATATAAGTTGAGTGTTTTCTGCGCCATAATGTTGAGTGTTGATGCAAGTTGAGTGAACTTTACGTCACAGCGTTACGCTATAGATTATTGGCCTGAGACTCACTCCTAAGCGTGGTCCGAAGACATGCCATGAAAATTTTTATGCTATATGAAGAGGATGAACCCTAGGGATATTATTTGGGGCCATGGAAGGCATTGCGGCTACGAATGATTTTATATGCACCACCCACCATTAATGTACACGACATTCTTCACCTGGCTCGCGTATCAAACCTGAAATCTTCCAGTTACGAGTGTGGTGCTCTACTGACAAAGCTGATGCGGCTCTGATTATAAATGGATAAATTATAACCAGATTTTGGTATAGTTAAATTTTTTAATACTTCTTAGGACATTATTCTGCACCTATAAAATGTAGTGTTTAACAATGAGGAACATAAATTTTCCAAATAAACACTATGTAACGCAATCGCACACGACAGTTGGTTTGGTTTGAAATAATTAAAGAACTCTTCATCACGCCTGCATAAATGAAAGAAGGAGGGCTAAAAACAATTAAGCACAAAGTAAGAGGTAAAATAGCAAATGAGAAAAAAAATTAATATTTTATCATGCATTGAATTTCTATTGAAGATATCAAGAGATACTTAAAAAAGCAATAGTGAGTAATAAAATAAAATAAATAATGACGAAAATCAATGTCATTTAGAATATTTAAATGTAAAAAGATTCGTTGAAAATCCTAGCAAAAAGAAGAACAAATAATGAGAATATTATCAGAGTTCAAATAAGGACTTTAAAGGGAAAAAAAAAAAACCAGAAAATCTGGTAATTTCTTCCTTGAGCATATTTCATTCTATGTTTCTCTTAACATCATCAATATAACATAATTGCTGAAAGGGCAAGGGATTATGTAGACATCACTCTGGTTCTCAATAGAAATAGGTTTTAAAAAAGAATAGGACTAGCTGGAACCCGTCGAATTCGACGATCACTTGATATTGACCGTAATGTTTCAAAAATTGCCGCATCATTATTTAAATGTATTTCATGTTAAAACATCTAATATAATTTACATTTCACTTAAAAGAAAGTCGAAAAAATGCTTATAAATAGAAATACTATATATGACATCACTTTCTACAAAGCACTGTCAATGTCACGTCAAACTGACTCAAAATAAACAGATGCTATCTTTTATCTTCTATTTCGTTGAATACTAACAAGGGAACTCTTTCAAGTGGTAATTGCCGATTTCCTTCAAAAAATTACAGAATATAGTTTATGTTGCATTTAATTCACTGGTAAAAAAAATAGCTGCTGAATCGCAACAGGAAAGCCGCAAAAAATTATTAAACTTTACGTTTTGAACGCCAAATACGAAAAAAGTCATCGCCAAATCACATTAACCTTCCTTAAATGATGCCAAAGAACTTAAGTATAGGACGGTAGTGTTTTCTATCGCATAGGGGTTACTGAAGCAAGGAAGCTATCCCCCTACGCGGAGGATAAAAATTAAGATGTCATGTCCCCGGAACATCCCTAAGTGTGAATATAAGGCCGTCTTTAATTTCCCACTGCGTAGCTATAGTGCGACGTTAAAACCCACCAACACACAAGATATTTTCTTAAATCTAGAAATTTAAATTTAGAAAAAGTGACGTTATGTTTTATGTTAGATCCAATATTTTCAATTATTTTATGTAATGTTTCAAAGTTGCATTTATTTAAAATAATGCAATTTCAATTTCAGAGTTACATTTACATTACTCCAGATTATATATAATCTGGAGTAAATTAATGTCTGAAGCTCTCGGCATGTGCATTTATATAAATTTGAGACGATTAAAAACTAATCTGATTTATAGGTTGGTTGGCTACGTTTTACGTCGCACTAGTGCTGTGTAATGGGCAATTGGCGACCAATATGAATTATAATATTTGATTGAAAATTTGATCGTTAAAATAGTTGATTGAAATTAATACTCAAATAAATAAATCAAAATTAAAATATTTAAGATATTTGAGGCTGAGTAGGTTTTCAGTTTTAATTCGCACTACAGCTATGCAAGGGCGACAGTCTGGGATATATTCCTAGAGATGGTCCTTAAATGTGCTATTAGAATTTTGATCCTTTACGGAGGGTTTATTTAAAATTAGAAAAACATGTGCATAACTACTATTTTATGGCTTCTTACATTTCTGGCAATTCATTTTATATATGTTTACGAATAATAATATAAAGAATTTTGTAAAAATATGCATTAGAATTTCATAAGGTTGGTTGGGTTTTACGTCACACTAGTGCTCCGCAAAAAAATTCATAGGGAATTTTATAGAATTATTAACTGTGAAATCTTGTTTTAAAAATAATAGTTTTGCCAAATGCAGACCCTCTGTGGCCGAGTGAGTATGTCACCCTTGCTAATCGCCTTCAAGAGTAAAAGAATGGGTTCGATTTCCCAGCTGACCCAGGGTGTTTTTTTAATTTTTTGTATTTTTATCCGGTTATGTTATAGATGTCCTCATCTCGACGAAATTTACAGGGGGATGGGGGGATGTCGAGTCAAACATACAAATCGGATGTATATATTAAAATAAATAACATACAATCGATAACAAAAGTGTCCGAACACTAGCAAAAATTCCTATGTAAAAAAAGTACACTTCGTACGGTTTTATTAAATAAATCCTTGTCGAATCCTATTCTTAGTCAGTGTAAGAACATGATTTGATAAGGATTTATTTAACAAAACCGTATGAAGTGTACATTTTTACAAAGGCATTTTTGCTAGTGTTCGGACACTTTTATTACCGACTGTACGCAGAATGCAATCATTTATCACCTGCAGATGTCACCGGACCATCCTCAGAAGTGCATTGCAAACTGTCGTCAATCGCCCATAGTGCAGTACTAGTGCGAAGTTAAACCCAACCAACGAACAGAACGAAATTTAGGGTAGAATCATATATCGTCTCCAATTGCTCATTGCGTAGCTCTAATGAGATATTGGATCCACACAATTCATATTCTGTGGAGTTGCTTGTTCGTCGAAGGTTCGTACTGCTCAATAAAATGATCAGACTTATAAGAAAAATGTGTTAGGATATGAAATGCTTTCATTTTAGTAAAAAAAAAGCTTTGCGTTTTAATATATAATGTTTTGTTTTATTTAAGTTTATATAAAAGTTTTAATCGTATGTTTTTTTAATGTCGTTATTAAAAACTTGGCGCTAATCTCTTGCAATTGTTATTGACACAGCTTATTTAACTGAAATATTAAATATTATTTAGAATTTCGACTAAGTAAGTCTCAATCTGGCAAAATATCTGGTTTTTGTTAATCTATTCTGAATTCTCAAGTGCTCGACAGCGTATGGAGTTCGTTTGGCTATCAAACAGAAAGAAGAACATCTACATCTATTAAATCTTCATTGCAATGAAATTTCGAAGAATGCAGTCGCCAAACAGGCGCTTTTTTGGAAATACTGCAGACATGCTTTCATTTTTAATAATTTTTTATAGCTTATCTATTGCGACTCAGCAGCTAATATTTTAGGAATATGCCATTGATGATTAAATTTTATGCCAGAATTTTTTTCAAGGAAATCGGCGATTACCACTTCAAAGAGTTCCCTTGTAAGACTATATGTTAGCTGACCCGTTCGGCGTTGCCCTGGCTCATGATACCTTAAATGAACCTTAAATTTGTATTATTTTATACCTCTAACTCGATTTTGTTTAAATTTCTGTTTTTAAATGAAAAAAATAATCATCAGTAACAAAATTACCTCGAATCGACTGAAACTCTTCCTTGTGACCCCGGTGCTTGCGGCAGCGCATACACGGGCCGCTAACAACATAAAAAAATTCCCAAAAATTAACCTGGAACCGAACGAACCCGCCCGGCAATGCCCGGGCCCGTGATAATAACCTTAAATGAACCTTAAATTTGTATGATTTTATATCTTTAACTCGATTTTGTTTGAATTTCTATTTTTAAATAAAAGCATTGCGAAAGAAAATAATCAGCTGTAACAAAAAAAATTACCTCGAACCGAAAGAAACTCTGCCTTGTGACCCCGGTGCCTGCGGTAGCGCATACGCGAGCCGCTAATACCATGAAAAAATTCCAAAAAATTAACCTGGAACGGAACGAACCCGCCCAGCATTGCCCGGGCCCATGATAATAGCCTTAAATGCACCTTAAATTTGTATGGTTTTATATCTTTACCTCGATTTTGTTTCAATTTCTATTTTTAAATGAAAACATCACAAAAAATAATCATGTGTAACAAAAAAAAAAATTACCTGAAACAGAACGGAACTCGGGTTCGTGACCCAGTGCCTGCGGCACGTATATGCAGGCCACTAATAACATGAAAAAATTCTCAAAAATTAACCTTGAACTGAACTAACCTCTGACTCGTGTTACCGCTGCCTGTGGCTGCGGCACTGTATATCAGGCATGCTACGCACGCACGGCAAAATCCAATTTCCTCCACCAGGGAGTGCAGTATGTTGTATAAGAACATCACCAATCGCCTTGAATTTCCAAGACCTTTAAAATAAGTTGTAACATGATAGGGTCTACTGCAAAATCACCTAGTTTCATTTTTAATCACCAGGGTTGCACTATATTGTATACAAACATCCCCAATCAACATGAAATTTCAAGACCTTTATCAACAATCGCCTTGAATTTCCAAGACCTTTCAAATAAGGTGCCACGCGGTGGGATAAACTGTAAAATCATTTGGTTGCACTTTCCACCGCCAGGGGGTGCAGCGTGTTCTGAACGAACATCACCAATGGTCAGGAAATACCAATACCTTTAAAATAAGGTGTAACATGATAGGGTCAACAACAAAATCACTTAGTTCCATTTTTCACCACCAGGGGGCGCACTATATTGTATGCAAACATCCCCAATCGACATGAAATTTCAAGACCTTTAAAATGAGGTGCTACATGTGTGGGTCTAGAACGGATTTCCCTCTCAAACTAATTTCCCCCTTCCCCCCCCTCCAAATCTAAAACATTTCCTAAAACATTGAAATGAAGTTATTAATTTCTAAAGAATATCTATGACAACTTACTCAAACATCTATCTCTCCGTCGTCTAAAAGAAGAATGCTCTGTATGTGCGTTGGGTGAAGCACTACAAATCGCAAGCTGCCAACACACTCACATTACTCAAACGACTCATTCCTTTCTTTATACTTCCAATAGGATTTTTTATTAACACGCTTTTATTAGCTTCACCTGTATGTATGTTTGGAACCGCTCTGGGAGCAAACAAAAAATCCATAAAAAGACTTTCCGTACGTGAACGCCGTGGTTGTGAGGTAAAGAGCCGCGCTACGAACCTAAAGGTCTAGCGTTCGCGCCCAGTCAGGGGAGATTTTTTAAAAATGGTTTTTTTTTTTAAATTCTAAATGATTTAAATTAAAGATTTAAATTAAAGATTTAAATGTATGTAAATATTATGGTGTGTCACTCACACGAATTTCTATTATCCTGCATTTTAATACTAAGATAGATATTTTGTGCTTTTTAGTTCCCATTTCTATAAAAGCGTTAATTTTTGAAAACTCTAATATTATTATTGTTCTATCCCCTTGCATCACGAAAAAGTGGAGGGACACTGGAAATTGATAATGATATATTTCAAGTGGTTCTATATATGCATGAAGGCAGCCCTCAGAAGCACACACTTAAAAATACTTTTACTAATACAGATTGGACAGTTTTTTATTATGCAATTATTTCCAATAATAGCAGAAGAAAAGAATATGAAATTGAGATGTATTTCTAACACATCCATCTGGGTGATGCAAAATAATTACTTTTAAAGACAAATAAAATGAAATAAATTGCTTAACTGTAAATATATTTTTGTATTTTACAAGAAAAACAACAAATTAAAATAATTTTACTCGCCTTAAATGTATGAGATTCTTTAATTTAAAACGAGATTGCTTAATATTTTACTGATTGATTAATTCCTATTAAGATAGAGATTTTGTTAATGAATTGAAATTTTATTTTATTTATTAAATTAATGGCTTAAATTTTAAATTACATTCCTTAAAAGTTTATTTTTATTAATAATTAACTACCTTTTAATTTTGAAATTAAATTATTCATTTATAAAAAATATGTGTGACAACTTGCTCAAGCAATTGTATTATCTATACAGAGTTTTCATCACAAAGTTGTAGTTCATCAAAGTTGTAGTTCAAATTTCATCGATTTCGGAGAATAAACAAAAAATTTACATTTTAATTGCAAATTAAATTTCATTCTAATACGCGTATTTCAAATTCTAATTATGATTAAATTATTTTTAATTAATACATCATTCAAAAGATATTTTAAAATTCTCCTATATTATCGAAAGTAGAATTCGAGATTTCACCTTATTTACACGTTTTGAGGTGTCCTGATTAGGTTTTCTTTTGTATCTCAGCTACTAATTAAAATATTTTCATAAGTAATACATCATTTGAAAGCTTTGTTCATTTAGAATCGAACAGTAGATTACAGAAATTTCTACCGCCAGATGGCACTGTAATATTTTAAAATGTCAATATTTTAAATTCTAATGAGCGAGGAAGGTGTTGTAAGTTCTAAAACTGGGATAAGGTGCCGCAGGCGCCTCCGTGCGGGACTTTGCTAAAATTAGAAATTAGAAAGATATATATGGTGAGCGAGCAGGCTGTTTCAGATATTGAATCTGGATAAGGGCGCCGCAGGCGCTACCGAGCGGGAATTTACTGCGATTAAATTTTTCAATAAAGCTATTTTCACTATATGTCAATAAGCTGTTGTAAGATCTGAAATGGGAAAAAGGCGCCTCAGTCGTCACCGAGCGGGAGTTTCGTAAAGTTAGACTTTTTTAGGATCGCAAACCAGCTGGTCGCCGAAGGCGGCTAGTTATTAATATTTATACACATCATATAACATTCCTTAGCATACACATGCACACATATGTATACGAGCGTTAGGATATTGGTGAAGAGCAGATATGAATTCGTTGAGATTAAATTTACTTATGTTCTTTCCTTTGGCAGGGCTTCGCTGGCCTGGCTATTGTTTCAGGTACACACGCCGGATGTGTACTCTTGGTATTGAGTTGTCGATCGATGCAGAGCATTATGATGACATTACTTTTTACTTTCAACAAACTTACTTAATTAGGACAGATTATATGATCTAGTAAATTACTTCTGAAATTTTCTAAGTGTAATAAAATAAAACGGAATATTAAAATTTGTCGTCGTATTTATTTTTCTTTAACTAATTTCTAGTCTACAATTATAGTTACTTTATCGTTGTCTTTATCTACCGACGAGTTTCGGCATAACTATGGAAATCTTACGGCTGGAAAAATAGTACAGTAAGACCCCGCTTAACGCGGGGATACGTTCCATCAAAGTAGAGCGTAATGCGAAACAGCGCTAAATGAGGCTATCTTAACATGTAAATAATGGGGTTAGGGGAAGATGGATAGAAAATTGGTTAGGTATTAAATTTAATAGTGTATTTTTTAATAAAAATAAATCCAAACATTTATTTCTTACAAAAATAAAAACAATATAAACGAATATACGTACTTATAAAAACAAATAAAATTCTAAGTCAGTCAGATCATTCAGTCTATTGTTTGTTTCCAATTTTCTGCCTTTTTGTCAAGAAGGCATCTAATGTAGTTTGCTTTTTCCTTTTGCATTCTGTTAGAAGTTGTTGATAAGTGGATAAAGTATCTATAACACCACGTCTTGCTTTTGAACTCCTGTCAAAATTTGAATCATTTTCAACAAGTTGGTCCATAATTTCAGTTATAGTGGTCAAACTCCTTTTTACAAACGCCATCGAAAGTTCTTTTTGCTCTTCTTCGAAATTACTACTACTACTATCAATATTTTTGTTTTCTTCTTGCTCAGTTAATTCCTTGAGCTCATCATTAAAAAGACTAGCTGCTGTTTCTTGAACTATTTCTTCGACGTCTTCCACATTTACCTCATCTAAACCGGTTTGTTTCACTAATTCCACTATTTCATCCATATCGACAGAGTGTCCAATGTCTTCGCTCTTACTTAAATCTGGCCAAATCTTCTTCCATACTCCTTTCAAAGAGCTATCTGTTAACTCATTCCAAGAAAGGTTTATGTTTTCTACAGCATTCATAATATTGTAGTTTTTCCAAAATTCTCTTATTGATTGCTTCTTTTCTCCATCTGTTTTTTCAAACATCTGCTTAAATGTTCGCCGCAAGTAATAAGCTTTAAAATTGGATATAACGCCTTGGTCCATTGGTTGGATTAAGGCAATTGTGTTAGGCGGCAAGAAAACCACTTCGACTGGAATGCATGTTGGTAAGTCTGATAAATTTGTTGGGTGGCTTGGAGCATTAACGGGCAGAAATGTTCAGTGAACCAATACTGGAAAATTTTCGTAGTTATCCATGATTTTTTATTAGACTCCCAAATTACAGGTAAAGTTGATTTAGATATGCCTTTCATCGCTCTTGGGTTTTTGGAGTGATAAACTAGTAGTGGTTTTAATTTGAAATCTCCTTTGCAGCTTTAAATCCTGATGCTCGTTTCTCTTCACGGGATAGAAATGTTCGTTCTGGCATTCTTTTACAAAACAAGCCTGTTTCATCAACATTAAAAACCAATTCTGGAGGATAGTTTCCTTGTTCGATTATTGTTTTTAATGTCGCTGGGAATTCAGCCGCCGCTATCGTATCACCACTTTCTGTTTCTCCTGTAATCTTTATGTTGTGGAGATTATTTCGATGTTTAAATCTATTAAACCATCCTCGACTAGCAACGAAAGTTTCACTTGTGTCACTTGCCTCAGCCTGAATGTAATTAAAAATTCTTCCAGCTTTTTCCATTATGATAGATTGGCTTAATGGCATGGAAACAGAAGTTTAAAATCTTTCTTTTTTTTTTTTTTTTTTTTTTTTTTTTTGTTATCCGTAATATTTATATAATTCTTTTATTATGATTTGTATTTGAAAATGATAACAATTTCATAATGTCTTTTTAGAATAATATAACCTCATTTTTGAATACATAAGTGTTTTTTTTAGTTCATGCGTTTTGAAAACAAAAAGTACTGAGCTAATCAATATCAGTAAATGTGTTACCTATTAACAAACATATTAGAGAATCAATAAAAGGATTTGATTTATAGTTTCGTTCTTGCGTTCTGAATTGAAATAGATCAGACGAACTCTCTCCATGATGCATTATTTATTTGGTATCAATATCTGATTGTCTTTGATGATAAATTATGATTAATAAACTTTCATAAAATTCTTTTCAAATATTTTGAATAGGGCATCAGATATACAAGATTGTAATAATATTAATATTTTAAATAAAAAATGAGTACTATTTAGGCGTATTAATGGGGTAAAATCTTTAGGAGTATGGATTTTTTTTTTTTTTTTAAAGATTTTTTTTGACTCTAAAGATGCTTCCATCTCATGAAAGAAACAATAACAAATAAAAGAATATCGCTGTCTTTTTAAATAGAAATGTTGAAAAGAACGAATGTCGAAGAGAATGATATTGTTTTTCTAAATTGACGATTTAATTAGACATGTAGACTGACTATTAAAAAATGTCGACAAGGTATAAAAAAATATTTGGAAAATATAGAAATGTATTCTACATTAATAGAACAAAAGTGTGGAGTTTCGCTACTAACATATGTCAGTTACAGGATTATGGGATTCATATGGGATTAAGTTATTGGATTCATCGGTTGAATCCAACTACAAAAGCTGAACACACACACACACACACACACATAGATATAATAAATAAATAAATAAATAAAAATAAGTACTTTTTTTTGCTTGGCGTGAAAAGACGAACATATCATGTAGTCCAGTCAAAATAGGAAAAATAGAAAAAAAAAATCGTGTAGTTTTGAAATTTGGAACAGTTACAGCTGAGAGTATCTTGAACTACATTCTAAAAGTCTCCGCCCGTGGGGGGTGAGCGGGGGTCAGGGGGCATTTAAAGGGGGGCAATTTTCAGTTTTTATTAAATATCTTGAAAACTATAGGATTTAGAAAAAATAAACTCAATTACAAAATTAATCTGCGCGAAATTTCCTACAAAAATGTCTATTACGTTTTCTTTGTATGATCAATAGTTTAGAAAATATAGGAAGATGAACTATCACACTTTTTTAAAAAGGCTTTTTTGCAGTAGTAAAATTAACTAAAGACTGTAATAAAGTTCTGGTCAAATATTTTCAATTTAAGTAGTAATTATGTACGAAGGGTATTATAGAAATAATTTTTTTTTATGTCTTTAAAAAAATTGAGACAAGTAGGGGAAAATGGCGTTTTGAGTACCAATTCAGAAAACGAGAAAAACTGACAAACAGGAAAAAAATCGTGTAGTTTTAAAAATGGGTAGAAAGAGTCCTGAACAACATATTAAAAGTCCCTGCCCGTGGGAGGTGAGTGGGGACCAGTGGGGGCTTTAAAGGAGAGGGGGGGACTTTTCAGTTTTTACTAAATATCTTGAAAATTATGGGATTCAGAAAAAAAATCTCAATTAGAAAATTAATCAATGTGAAATTTCCTATAAGAATATCTGCCACATTTTTTTTTTTATGGTCAATAGTTTAGACATTATAGGGGATGAAGAATGACATTTTCTTTAAAAATGATGTTTCGAAATAGTAAAATCAACTAAAATGTGTAATTAAAGGGTCGAGAATAAATATTTTCTACTTGTGTAAAAGTTATGTACGAAGAGGTAAGGTTTTTTTTTTTTATTTTTTTTAAGTTTTTAATAACTTTGAGACAAGAAGGGACAAATGGCGTTTTGAGTACCAATTCAGTGTCGAAAATGAAAAATGAACGAACAAAAAAAAAATAAATAAATAAATAAAACTCATGCAAGTTTAAAAATGAGCACAAACATAGCGATAATAGAGAGCAAAATAGCACATTAAATGTCCCCCCTGTGAGAGCTGAATATAGGGCTTAAAGGGAGGCAGTCAAAGTTTTTTTTTTCTTCTTCTTTTAAATACATTTAAAAAAAATATTTTTTAAACTATCGACTTAAAGAAAAAAACTCATTTACAAAGTTAAACTAAGTGAAATTTGCTGCAAAAATGTCTCTTTATACACTCATGATTGTGAAAATTGAAACCAAGAAGGAATGCGAATAACAGAATGATATTTAGTGGGCACATACATTATAGTAGGAAGACCAATTGATTAAAATTTCAGGAAATTTGAAGTAATATGTACTGAGAAAACAGTACATAAAGCAGCGACCTCTGTGAGCAATAACAGCACATATCAGCCTAGGCATTGAATCGAACAGCGATTGGATGACATGTACGGGTAGAGCACTTCATGAAGCTTCAACACAATGCCACAATTCATCGATCGTAGTTACTGCTGAGTGGTGGGGGGCCAGTCGCTTTTTCATTGGTGCGAGATCAGGAGAACGCGCTGGCCAGAGCAACAGTCGAACATATTCTGCATCAAGGAAGGTCTGGACAATACGGACAACTTGAGCTCGTACATTGCACTGCTTAAATATTGCGCTATGGAGGCCTTGAATATAGGGCAGAGCGATGGACCTTAACTCGTCAGAAATGTAATGGCGGGTATTCAGAGTGGCAGGAATGAAAACAACAGTTGATCGAGACATGTATCCAAGGGTACCGCATACCATCACTCCAGGTGGTGACCCAGTATACGGTTACCAAAATTTTGATTACCCTCAAAACTGCATCACTGATATGGGCGCCTTTAATGTGTGATCAACGACGAACCTGGACGCAGGAATGACGTGAAGTCGCTTTTCAGACAAATCACATTCTGTTTACAGCATCAAGATTGCGTCATCCGTACTTAACAGCATTGTGAATAATGCACATTACCAGCTGGGATTCAACATCGTTACACTGTCAATCACCTGGAGTGATGGTATGAGGTCCCATTGGATACACGTCTCGATTACTTCTTGTTCACATTCCCGCACTCTGAGTAGCGGCCATTAAATTTCTGGTGAGTTAACGCCCGCCCCTCTGCCTTATATTCTAGGCTTCTGTAGCACAATATTTAAGCAGGATAATGCACGACCGCAATTTGTCGGTATTGTCCGATCCTTCCTTGATAGAGAATGTGTTTAACCGTTGCTCCGGCCAGCGCATTCTCCTGATCTCGCACCAATGAAAATGCCTGTTTAATCGTTGATAAGCGAGTAGCACGCCACCACTTACCAGTAAGAATGCTCTATGAACTGTGACATTCTGTTGAAGCTTCATGAAGTGTTGTACCCGAATATGTTATCCAATCGTTGTTCGATTCAATTCCTAGGCATATAAGTGTAGTTATTACTCCCAGATGTCGCTGCTTTATGTACTGTTTTCTCAGGCTATGTTACTCCAAATTTACTGAAAATTTAATCAATTGCTCTTCCTACTATAATCTATGTGCCCAAAAATATCATTCTTATATTCGCATTCCTTCTTGGTGTTGCAATTTTCACAATCATGAGTGTATGATAAGGCGACCATATTTTTAAGCCCTGGTTCGAGGACAAATTAACGCGGTGTCCCCGAATCAAACAATATTTCGAGGACATTGAGAAGTATATTTGTGGACTTTTTCGGGGACAACAAATAAATGTCTATATATGCATATTTTTAAAAATTTGTCTCATTTATACATTAGAAAATGCATTAAAAACATCTTATTTGCAAAATTTCATGATAAACTGGAAAATTATTCATGAAAACTAAATCGACTCAGAGTTTCATCCTAGTATCTGGTGTCCCGGCAAAACTGCCGATGTTGCGCCTAACTAACCGACTTGCAATCTTGTAATTTTGCTCGCCTCCATTCTCCTTGTGCAACCCTATCAGTGCTTCTCTCTGATTAGTATAGCAGCAGTGTTAGAAATAAGAATTTTGAAACTAGGCGTCAACGCCTGGATAAAATTTTTTGGGCGTCCAAATTGAAAATCTAGGTGCCATCTATAATTAAATATGTATATTTAAAATAATAATAATAATAAAGCATCAACTTGTAAATAATTTAGGTATGCAAGATTATATGAAAAATATTTATGTAATGAATGTAATTACATTGACAATATTAAACGTACATATTTAAAATCACAAAGTCATGCTTCACCCAGAAGACACATCATTCCACCGTAATTTAATAGCATTTTCTGGGCAGAAATCTTCAAATTTAGGACTGTTTAATTTAATCATTAACAAATTGTCAACTACTTTCATAGAGAAATGAATCAGTTTTTATTAGGTAAGTTCAAATTAGGATTTTATTAGGTTAGGCGAAATAGACTTGTTTGCTGTCTGATGGGATTGGGAAAATTATTAGATATGAGGAAAATATCCAGGCGTCAAATATGGCACCTATGATTGAAATTCTAGACGTCAAAATGAAAAAACTGGTTGCAAAATAAGACTAACGACCGCTTATTTCTAAACCTGTTTAGCAGATATTTCTGCTGTTTCGAAAAGTGCCATCAATTAAACAAACATTGCCAGGTGAGGTAATGTAACGGTTAAAAAATAAATAAAGCCTTTTGCTGCCTTGTTTCTTCAAATTCAAGAGTGTGATTGGGTTACGATGCTGTTAACATCAATTGTTGTCATATTTCTGAACTCTTGAATAAGAAAACAATGATTGTTTTGAAATATGAATGACTGTGCTTATAGTTAAAAGTATGTGTACCAGTATAAAAATATACCTGTAATTTATTAAAATGTATGTTTGTGTTATATGGTTACAACAATTAATTCTGCTTTTAAAAACTGTTTTCTTTCTCAAGAGTTCAAATTATTAAAATAAATATGGCTATCATTGTGACAGGTAAGTTGTGCGACATTTTTTCACTGAATCAACAAGTCACCAAAAGGCACCTGTAACCGAGATTTTAACCCAGCACAGTATATAAGTTAATAAATCTGTATTACATATTTAGACTTTGTAATTAAACAAGAAACAACATGAGTATTTACTATTTCCAAATTAAATTCTTACTTCTATTTAAGGTATCAAAATATGAAGGGTTATGCTATATGTATATAATTAAAGAAAAAGGATTAAGAAATATATTGTACTTTTAATAACAATAAAAATAAAATATCTTCAAATAAGTTTTTTCTACAGATAAATTTAACAAGATGAGTATTAATATGTTGATTTTTTACTTACTTACCTCCTGAAATTTCTTTCCAGCAACCCAAGTATATTATATATACGTAGATTATATGAAGTAAAGTGCTATTTTTTTATTACAAAATTTTAATTCATATAAAGATCCCAAAAATACTCTTATTACTTTGTAAATATTATGATATTATTAATACTTTGGCATAATACTCATGTATTCGTCTTATTTTAACTTACATTTTTTTTCAGGGTTTTTTTTTTTTTTTTTTTTTTTTTTTTAGATATTACTGAAATTTGGTATTTTTTTCATTATATCGAATTCATGCCAATACCAAAAATTCATTATAAATAATGTCCAGAATAACTCATAAATTTGAAATTAAGATACCTGCAATATTAAAACAGAATTTTGTAATTTATTAAATATACATACAATACTAAATAAAAAAATTTCAACATTTATATTAATAACAAATCAAAACTTAAAAGAGGGCTAATTAGAAGCATAGTAGTTATATTTTTGGGAAGATACAATTGCTTTCAACATTTCATTACCATTTGATAGTTTATCATAAAATTCAACACAGCCGTAATTCATATTTGTTTTGACACATAATATAGCCTTCAATGTTGATATATTAAGGGAGTTTTTTTCGGAAGTCCAAAAACTGTTCATTGCGGAGAACACTCGTTCAGTAGGAGCGTTTGTCCCTGGTAAGCAAAGAATGAACTCTATTATCTTAAAACAATTCTCCATAGAAATATTGTGATTTTTATAGTATGAAAAAATGTCCATCTCTATCATATTTGGCATTCCATGATGAGACTTTTTGTGTACAGAACTTTCTTAAATAGGTAAATTCTTCATCTAACACATTTTCATCAATAGTGCTCAGAAATATTGGCAACAGAAGATTCTATTTCATTCACATCTTTTAAATTTATCCACGCAAAAGGAATAAAATCTTTTCTCCATTTCTGTAAGTAATCGACACAGTTAAGGGAAAAACTCATAATGTGTTCTTTAATATTATCTTTGTCGCTTAAACTATTTAATGCATTTTTTATTTCTTTTGGTAGGAATTTATCTGTAGCTCTCTCTGTCTTTGTATTTATTAGTTATTTCAAACATTGCATTTGCTACATCCATAACGGTTTCATACTGCCCTTCAACTTTAGTTACAGCATCATGAAATATTTGTGCTTGAATTTGAAGAAAGTTTAGCCATAATAAGGCCGACTCAGATTCAAAAAATCCACGTAATACTATTGGGCATTTTTGGTAGGAGAGAAAATAAGCTTTTAATGGCTCGAACATTTCTGTAAATCTGGTTATGGCTGGAAGAAGTGAGAGCCATCTAGTTTTACAATAACCTAAAACTTTATGATATTCAGTTGTCACATAGTTTGAAAAATCTTTTAGAGCTGCAACGCGAACAGTATATACCTGAAAATGAGAAAATATCTTTATCAATATACACTCAATATCAATAGGTAAATTATCTGAAGCCATCTGCAAAGTGTTGTTTAAAATATGGGCTGCACATCCAATTCCTAGAATCCTACGTTTCAGATCTACTTGCAATTTACTGTAGACATTATTAGTTCCATTACGAAGAGGTCCGCCAAAATTAGCATTGGTATTATCAGCACAAAATGCAGCCATTTTGGATTCTAAATTAAGATCTTTAAGAACATTTAATAGATAGTTAGAAATCAAATCTGATGTTTCACCTGGCAGGTCTTTCAACTCTAAAAGTTTCACACAAATCCCTTTTTGCATATTGAAATATCTCACTAAAATAGGAACAACTTTTATATGTCCATGATTGGAAGTATCACAATAGAATGATGCAAAAGATGTTTCTTCTAGCTCACTCAATAATTCTCTACGAGCAAATTTTGCGAAAACATTTTCGATAATTGCTTCTGTTTTAGTTCTTGCACATGAAAATGACTTATCATAATTTTTTTTCAAAATACTAGAAGTGCAATCCATTGATCTAAAGCTAAAGTTATGTTTTACATTGTGAAAAGCAAAACTTCCTTCAGCAAGTGCTACTTTTCTTGCTTTTTTCTGCCTTTCCTCTCCGATATTTAAAAAAGAATTTAATTTTCCCTTTTCAGTTCTTTCGACGGTTTTATATCGCCTTTTATGAAGTGCTGATTTCATATGCGATTTTATATGTGAATCTCCACCGCTTCCGATTGAAAATTCACAATTGCAAATAGTACAAAACACATTATGGTCGTCAGTAGATTTTTTAAGAAAAGGATACTTTTCTTGCAATCTGTCTGTGAATGAACATTTTCTTTTCGACATCGCGATATTTAAATACTTACTAAACAAAACATTCATTCATTGGCACGGAAATCCGTGTTCATTGGCTGCAAACGTAAACACGATGCAATTGCAAACCGCGTTTTTGCCAAATCAGATACGAGTTTAGTTGTTTCTCTCGTCTCTCTGCGGTTATATGTGTTTAGTTGTTTCTTTCCACAAAACCAACTATTTTTTAAAATTTTTAAACCACCACGATTTTCGAGGACAAACAAATACAAATATTGAAATTTGGGGACTTTTCGTGTCCTCGAATAAATAATTTTTTTTGGGGACAAAAAGTGAAATAACTGAAAATTCGGGGACAGTCCTCGAATTTCGAGGACGTATGGTCACCCTAGTGTATGATCAACAGTTCAGAAAATGTAGAAGAATGAAATATTGCATTTTCTTGAAAAAAGTTTTTTTTTTTTTTTTTTTTTTCTTTTTAAATAGTAAAATCAACTACTGTGCGTAATTAAAATTGTTTAGGTCGAATATTTTTATTTATATGAAATATATATTTATATAGCGATATATATGTATATTGGAAAAGAGGCTGTGCAAGGATGATTTAGCAAATGTTGTGTGTTTTAAATGTTTTTGAGGCAAGTATGTGCAAGCAATATTTTGAGTATCAATCCAGACGGCGAACACTAAAAATTGATGAATAGAAAAAAATAATCGTATGGTTTTAAAAATTTGTATAATCATAGGGATGGGTATCCTTAACAACGTACTACGTGTCCTAAGCAATATACTAAAATTTTCTATTCGCAAAGGTCATTCAAAAGGAATTTCTTCATTTTTCTTAAATATCCTGCTATTTTCCCCTACTTACCTCAAATTTATTAAAAACATAAGAAACTTCCTATATTACCATCACGTTGCCCATTCGTACATAATTTTTATATAAGTACAAAATATTTTACCTGAGCCTTTTTAATTACATATTTTAATTTATTCTGCTATTGCAAAAATGCATTATTCATGAAAATGTGATATTTTATTCCTCTGTATTTTCTAAACTATTGATCGCATAAAGAAAATGTAATGGACATTTTATAGGAAATTTCACGTAGATTATTTTGTAATTTAGTTTTTCTCTAAATCCAACAATCTTAAATAAAAACTCAAAAGTGAACCCATTAAATGTCCTCTGCCCTACTCATCTCACACGTGTGGGGAATTTTAGTATGTTGTTCAGAACACTCTTGATATTACTGCGCCCATTTTCAAAAATACACGATATTTCCTTTTAGTCCAGTCAATAGGTATGTAAAAAAGTGCTTACCTAGCAAAAGATGGGGTAGAAGATTAATTTGTACATATTAGTGTCAATATGAAAAAAACGAGTTATCCAACATGATCGACCCAGGGAGAATTTTTGTTGGCTGAAAAACCTCAAAAATTTACTATTTTTTGGCTTTTTTTGAAATATCTCGGAAATGGCTAAATTTAGCGATATTTTTCTATTATAAAGTTTAAAGAAGATTAAATTTCCTACAATTTTCTTCATTACAACTTTTTTGTAGTACTAATAGCAAGTGTGTTACAGCCTCTTGAAACTCGGCATTTTTTCTCAAGCTAATAAAATACAACTCAAAGAAATGGGTCGGTGCATAAACGTTTATTAGAAAACGGAAAGAAAGGAAGGGACATATTCAGCTGCCTGACCTTAGGAAATGGCATCTGCTTCGTAGCAAAGAAGGTATTAAAAAAAAAAAACCTGTCTGCCCCCCCTCCTCCCTTCAATTAAAAAGCTCTCCCTTTCCTCCCGCCTCTTCTCATCCTGTATTACGCTGCCTCGGCTGAACATCTATCTATGTTGTTCAGTTCAGTTGGAACGTGCGAACGTACTGTTTCAACGCGTGAGCGTTTTCTATTGCAATAACCGGAGTGTTTATTTTATTTTCGAAATCAGTTTGAATAAAGGTGAAGTAAAGATTCTGAAGGAGAAAGGTATACAAAAAATCTTTAAAAGTGCAATACAAAACGTCAAAATGAAGAACATTGGTGTTTTTTGAAGAATCTAAAACAAGTAAGAATTCACAATGCCTGTCACAAACAATACATCAATGAGCAAATGATTGCAGCATATGTACGGCATCATACAACTGGTGATGGAGCTGGTCCAAACAGTGCGGCTCCATATCTTCCTTCAAGAACTGAAGGTTTCAGTTTTAAAGATCAGTGTTTCTTGTGTGGAGAGGGGATACTTGAAGATTTCTTTAAAAAACATGAACGACTTCCTGAGCATGAAAGAAATTTTTTCCACCATGCTATGAAACTGGGTGTGAAAGAAACAATTGTAAATGGTGCCGAAAATCGTGGGGATGAGAGAAGAAAAAAAGTACTTGAATGCATCGGAAATGTAAAAGGTTTAGTTGCTATAAATGCTGGGATCACAGGTTTTGTCATCAAAAACTGCAGGCAATGATTGGAGGCCTAAAAGTGAGATGAAACGAGGATATAACCCTGCAAGTAACACTGATGAGGCAATGGAATCAATTTACTCCTACCCAGAAAACGACTCGGAGATGTGTGCCAGTCTCATAAAGTATTTGATGAATAAAATAGAATGTGATTTTCGTTCTGGCATCAGAACGGATACATCAAGCCTTTGAAAAAAATATGGTGAAGATGATTTAATAGTCGAAACTGCCAACAAGAAAACAGTTTGCTTCCAAAATGTTGGCTATAAAATACTCAGTGAAACTGGTATAGTAACAAGATCCTCAACAGGAAAATGTCGTACTAATTTCCTCATTGGACGAGGATGAAGAAAATTATAAGCTATTCTAAGAGCTTATATAATTACTACAAGACGGAGAGGAACAATTTGAGGATGACACACCTTCCTTCTACTTCTGATGACTATTGAAATTTGAAGAACCCGGGCTTTCAAAACAACCACGAAGAAAATGAACACGTATATTATACATTAATGTACGTATCTTTATTTGTTTCAAGGCTAAATGAATCTCCCTATAATTTATACATAAAGTTAAATTTCTACAATTTACTTTGCTATTTTTCTTCAAACAAGTTTGCCTGTTTAGTTCATTTAAAATTAAGATTATATATTGTTATTATCATCAATATTAATATAGCAGTAATTAATGTTTATTGCAACATTATGTATTATATCTAAATATCATTAATGTTTTATAATTTAATAAATAGCTGAATTAAAATATTTATGTATCAATGCATTGTGTTTTTGCTTATTAGCACCCTAATATTTATTCATTTACATTTATATACAATTTTTTTCTTTGTATGTGTTTGAGTGTGTATTATGTGTTGCAGTGATAGTGCACAGTTATGTGTTGCAGTGATATACATCGGCAGTTATTGGAGTCTGATGATGACTACTGTTGTTAGGCCAGAATTGTCAGTACGTGGCCCCGGGGGGGGGGGAGTTAGTGAAAAGGGGAAGGGAAAAAAAGGCAGCAGATTTGTTATCTGTCGTCCTTAGTGAAAAAAAAGAAATGATCTCCAATTTATCTGGCGAACATATTTAATTCCTTTCAAAAATCACGATTACTTTAACAAGGTATATGTTAAGAGAATAATCAAGAATATAAACAGTATATATATTCTAAAACAAATACATCTGGCGTGTGTATTTCCGTATTACGTTTTTGATCACCAAATCTAAAAATCCCGAGTACGACAGATGTCAGAGCTATACCATTAAAAGTTGTTAAGCTTTCTGTAAATAAAGCTTCTAATTCTAATAATTACTATACATTATTTATAAGGAGTAATGCGCTTTTTTTACGAAGTTGAGAAAACTGTTTATTTTCAAGAAGCTGTTACGCGCTTGCTATTAGTGCTACAAAAAAAGGTGTAATGAAGGAAATTGTAGGAAATTTAATCCTCTTTAAACATTACAATAGAAAAATATCGCTTAATTCAGCCATTTCTGAAATATTTCGAAAAAAGCCAAAAAACTAGTAAATTTTCGATGTTTTTCAGCCGACAAAAATTCTCCCGGGGTCGACCATGTTGGATAACTCGTTTTTTGCATATTAGTACTAATATGTACAAATTAAAAAAACAAAATCTTCTACCCCACCTTTTCCAAGGTACAATGTATTTATTGACTGGGCTATTTCTGTTTCTCAATATTTTGATCTTCGTTATCCGAACAGGTACTCAAAACGCCATTTGCCCCTATTTGCCCCAAAGTTATTAAAAACATTAAAAAAGTTTTTTTTTCTTTTTTTTTTTTTTTTTTTTGTATATTACCCTTACATAACCCCTTCCTACATAATTGTAACAGAAATTGAAAATACTTGACCACAACCATTTTAATTACACTCTTTAGTTGATTTTACTATTGCAAAAAAGCATTAAAAAAAATATTTCATCCCCCTATATTTTCTAAATTATTCATCATACATGGAGAATAAAATGGACATTTTTGTAGGAAATTTCACGTAGATTAATTTTGTAACAGAGTTTTTTTCTCTACATCCTATAGTTTTCAAAATATTTAATAAAAACTGAAAATTACCCCCCCCCCTTTGAATGTCTCCTGCCCCCCGCCCCATGGGCGGGGACTTTTAGTATGTTGTTCAGAACACTCTCGATTATGACAGTGCCCATTTTCAAAACTACACGATATTTTTTTTTTTTTTTGTCAATTTTTGGTCTTTGTTATCTGAATTGGTACTCAAAACGCCATTTGTCCCTACTTGCCTCAAAATTATTAAAAACATAAAAAATCTTGCTATATTACACTAAAGTATCTCTTTCGTATATAATTACTAAATGAGTTGAAAATATTTAACCATAACCCCTTCAATTACAGCATTTAGGTCTTTAGTTGATTTTACTACTGCAAATAAGCATTAAAAAAAAAAAAAAGTGATACTTCATAACCCTATATTTTCTAAACTATTGATCATGCAAAGAAAACGTAGTCGACATTTTTGTAAGAAATTTCATGTATATTAATTTTGTAATTGAGATTTTTTTTCCTAAATTATACAGTTTTCAAGACATTTAATAAAAACTGAAAATGGCCCCTTTTAAATGTTCCCCCCGATTTCTACTCACCCCCCACTGGCGGGGACTTTAGTATACAAATTAGTATACGGGAGTTATCAGTATACAAATTTAGTATACGGGACAAATATTTTTCTTTGGCGTTTCTGACGTAGTAGTTTATTCGGGTTTTAATACATTAGTATGTTGTTCAGGACACTCTCAGCTATGACTGTGCCAAATTTCAAAACTACACGATTTTTAATATTTTTTTATTAGTCAAATTTTGGCCTTCGTTGCCTGGACTAATGTGGCCAAATGCACGCAATCTTATTGCGCACTTTTGATATAAACTTAGAGAATGCTCCTAGGGGCTTGTCGTTAAAGTTATTTAATTTTACCTTCTATAAATATATGTATATTTAATTCTGCAAGTAACAAATATTTATGTTGCAGTTAAATAATTATTTAAATTAATGTATAATTAGTTATTTTATTTATAATTGAAAATTGTTTTAAATTTTGAAATCTACAAGATTATTTTTCCTTTTTAATTAACTTTTAAGATCATATTTTACAGTCTCAAAAAAATAAATTTATTTAGGTACATTTTGTAAAATACATGACTATTTTTACAAAAAATTACTGTTAATGAAAGAACATGTCTGTCGAAGCAGAAATGATTTCTATATTTAAGACACAATCCATTTTTTTAATTGCCACTTTTCCACCACAAAATGAGTGTAAAGCTTGTTTTAAGAAAACTCCCGACCTTGAATTTAATTAAGCACTATTATTCTATAAAATCTATAATTCTCTGTTCAAAGACTATACCTAAAGTTCTATACCTCGCAAATTATGAAATGTTAATACTGGGCACACCTTGAATTTATTATCATTATCACTTTATACTCTAATTTTCAGTCGAATTTAACGATTTTTGGACTGTAAATTTTTTACTGTTTTAGCCAACATTTAATTTTTGTGAAAATCGGTTAAAAAATTTTATATATATATGTATAAAGTTTTTCTACACTCTAAAAAGTGACATATCATGTAACAAATGTTTAAGGTTTATAGCTCTCAAATTTTAATCTATCACTGCAAAATTCCAGGAAAAGAAACTAAATAAATAAAAGTTTAATTATTAAAATAATAATAATAATAATAATATCTAATTTTCAACCGAATTTAGTAATTTTTAGATTGTAAACTTTTAGTCACTATTTAAATCAAATTTTTATTATTTTTCAAAATAGGTTTAAAATTTGCGATTGAAAAACATATGTTTTTATAATCTAATCCAATAAGACTCATTCGAAATCTCTAAAGAAGAGTTCGAATTTCGCGAAACGTAGAAGCCCAATGGGAAGCATCTCCTACGTAACCCTTTTTTACTCGGGATTAGCAAGAAAGATAGTTTCAATGAGTATTTTTTTTTTTTTTAATTCATTCGTCAAGATCAATTTCCCTGTCATTGTAAATTAAATTTATTGTGTGCTTAAAATTTTTAAATCTTATTAGTTTTCCACTAAAAATTCGCTTTCGACAAATCAACAATGGATATGCGTTTACAAATATTTTAAACTTAAAAATACATTTATTTAAATTTCACTGATTTAAACTAGTTTAGAACGAAAAATTATAATGTTATTTTGTAAATATTAACGAGCCAATCAATTATCAAGTTAGTGATGAGAAAATACTAAATTTTCAATAAGAAAATGTTTATTTTGCTAAGATTTTAATGTATTTAAAATTTTTAGCCAGTGGTTTTTAACAAGACGCAAAAAGCATTGACTCCCAGATAAAATTTTCTGTACGTTCTTTTTTAATTTGGTAGGTGATATGGGAATACCTACCGTCTCAGGCTGTGAAGAGCACATTCAGTCCCCAAGCTCATCTCGAAGTTTATCTGAAGTAGCATCACCCTAAATAGGCTGAAATCATCATAGAACTCACATGGTTACCAGAAATCTATTAAGATAACCTGGTCTCCGTTAGATTTGCTTTACCAGACAGGTATGTGGGACACTTGGAACACGCACCACGTGATGGGTTAGGGTCAGGTGGGGTAAAATAAGTCAGGGGGTAAAATAGGTCAGTTAAAAAAAAAACTGTTTAAAAAAACATCCAAACATTTTTTAAATTCCAATTTTGCTGGTTTTATATATTATTTATATTAGTGTTCATTTTGTATGCAAAATTAACTGTAACTGATACTTTTTAGTTACAGCCAGTAATTATTTGTGTGTTTCGTATTAGTAACTCGAATGTGTTGCTAACAAAAACTTTGGTTTTGAACTAATTCAAAATCAAAATTTGATTCTGTATTATTTTTGTAAATTCATATTACAAAAAGCACATTCTTAAGATGAATTTCCGAAACTTTTGTGAGAAAAAAATAAAATATTAATATTTTGGAGTAAAAATACACATGTGGTGTAAAATAGGTCAGGTGTTGAAAAATGTTAGGCTTAGCAAATATTAAGTAACTAATTACTTTTTTTGAGTTTTAAATAACTCCATAATTATTATTTTAATATATTAGTTTAAAATTAAGCTATATATTGATCTGGAGCTATTTCATACACAGACACATAGATATAAAAGAATTTAATGTTACGAGAAAATACATATTAAAGCTGAATCAAAACATTCAGTTTGTAGGTGTAATTCAAAAAGTTGTTTAATTCCAGCTTATTTAAGAAGGCTGCCAATTTTTCATACAAAGGGCAGGCAGGACACAACATTTTCCTGAAACTGTCTGACAAGGGAACTCTTTGATGTGATAATCGCCGATTTTCTTGAAAAAAAATTCTGGCATAAGATTCAATTATGAATAGCATCTTCCTAAAATATTAGCTGCTGAGTCGCGATAGATAAGCTATAAAAAATTATTAAAAATGCAAGCATGTTTGCAATATTTCCAAAAAAGCGCCTGTTTGGCGACTGCATTCTTCGGAATTTCATTGCAATGAAGATTTAATAGATGTAGATGTTCTTCTTTCTATTTGATAGCCAAACGAACTCCACACGCTGTCGAGCACTTGAGAATTCAGAATAGTTAGCAAAAACCAGATAATTTACCAGATTGAGACTTACGTCGTCGAAATTTTAAATAATATTTAATATTTCAATTAAATAAGCTATGCCAATAACAATTGCAAGAGCATTAACGCGAAGTTTTTAATAACGACATTTAAAAAATATATGATCAAGATTTTTATAAAAATTTAAATAAAATAAAACATTATATATTAAAACACAAAGCTTTTTTTTTTTTTTTTTTTTTTTTTTAACTAAAATGAAAGCATTTCGTATACGAACACATTTTTTTTCTTATAAGTCTGATCATTTTATTGGGCAGTACCAACCTTCGACGAACAAGCAACTACACAGACTATGAGTTGTGTGGATCCAGCATCTCATTAGAGCTACGCAATGAGCAATTGGAGATGATTTATGATTCTACCCTAAATTTCGACCTGTTTGTTGATTGGGTTTAACGTCGCACTAGTACTGCACTATGGGTAATTCGGTTTTCGACGGTTTGCGATGAGCTTCTGAGGATGGTCCGGTGTCATCTGCAGGTGATAAATGATTGCATTCTGCGTACAGTCGGTAACAAAAGTGTCCGAACACTAGCAAAAATTCCTATGCAAAAAAAGTACATTTCATACGGTTTTGTTAAATAAATACTTATCGAATCATGTTTTTACACTGACTAAGAATGGGATTCGACAAAGATTTAATTAATAAAACCGTACGAAGTGTACTTTTTTTACATAGGAATTTTTGATAGTGTTCAGACACTTTTGTTACCGACTCTCTAGGAATATGTCCCAGACTGTCGCCTTTGCATAGCTGTAGTGCGAATTAAAGCTTAAAACCTACTCAACCTCAAATATCTAAATATTTTAATTTTGATTTATTTATTTGAGTATTAATTTCAATCATCTATTCAAATATTTAAATGTTCAATCAAATATTATAATTCATATTGGTCGCCAATTGCCCATTACACAGCACTAGTGCGACGTAAAACGTAGCCAACCAACCTATAAATCAGATTAGTTTTCAAATCATCTGCAAATTTATATAAATGCACATGCCGAGAGCTTCAAACATTAATTTATAATTTATGTATAATTTATGTATAAGCTGGAGTAATGTAAAAATAACTCTGAAATTGAAATTGCATTATTTTAAATAAATGCAATTTTGAAACATTACATAAAATAATTGAAAATATTGGATCTAACATAAAACATAACGTCACTTTTTCTAAATAAAAATTTCTAGATTTCAGAAAATATCTTGAGTGTACATGGGCTTTAACGTCACACTATAGATACGCAGTGGGAAATTAAAGACTACCTTATATTCACACTTAAGATGTTCCGGAGACATGACATCTTAATTTTTATCCTCCGCGGAGGGGATGGCTTTCTTGCTTCAGTAACCCCTAGAGCGATAGAAAATACTACCCTCCTATACTTAAGCTCTTTGGCATCATTTAGGAAGGTTAATGTGATTTGGCGAAGACTTTTTTCGTATTTGGCGTTCAAAACGTAAAGTTTAATAATTTTTTGCGGCTTTCCTGTTGCGATTCAGCAGCTAATTTTTTTACCAGTGAATTAAGTGCAACATAAACTATATTCTGTAATTTTTTGAAAGAAACGGTGATTATCACTTGAAAGACTTCCCTTGTGAGTGAAACTTTGCAGTTTAGCATCAACTTGAAATGGAAGAGTGGATGAATCTAGATCATCAATCACCAGTTTTACAAATTAATTCTAGTGCGACTTCAACAGTCATGGAACAGGATAATATTTATATATTCTCCTTTTAAGCACATAAAATCTGCTATTATAAACACTTTATCACCCAATCAAACATTGTCTTCTAAAGAAGCTTTGAAATATGCACACAGAAAAAGAACCCGTACGCAACAGAAAACAGGAGTAATTTTAACAACCAACTTATTTTTCAATTGATTGTATGACGAAAAAATCAACAGAGATGTTAAAATCACAGAAACATCAACTGTAAAAGAAACGAAAAACCAAGTCTTTCTCAAGAAGAAAATTTGGACAACATTAATACTAATTAATTCGTAAAAGTTGGAAAATATGTTAAAGTAGAATTTCCTGCGAAAAGGTAAAAGAAAGTACACTGATGGAAAAAAAAAAAAATCCCAACACCAAGAAAAAATTATTGTACAGTAATGAAATTTCAGCAATACATTTGTCTAGGTAACATATTTAATTGATTAAAGTTTCAAGAGCCATTGGCGAGAAGAGCCATTTCAAATGTGAAATGTTGGTACATTAGCAACCGGTGTAACCGCCAGAATTTTGAATGCAAGCATGCAAACGTGCATGCATTGTGTCGTACAGGTGTCGGATATCAGTTTGTGGGATGGAGTTCCATGCCTGTTGCACTTGGGCGGTCAATGCAGGGACGGTTAATGCTGGTTGGGGATGACGCTGGAGTTGTCGTCCAATGATGTCCCATACGTGCTCGATTGGAGAAAGATCTGGTGATCTAGCAGGCCAAGGCAACATGTCGACACTCTGTAGAGCTTGTTGGGTTACAACAGCGGTATGAGGGCGAGCGTTATCCTGTTGGAAAACACCCCCTTTAATGCTGTTCATGAATGGCAGCACAACAGGTTCTATCACTAGACTGACGTACAAATTTGCAGTCAGGGTGCGTGGGATAACCACGAGAGTGCTCCTGCTGTCATACGAAATTGCTCCCCAAACCATAACTCCAGGACTAGGCCCTGTGTGTCTAGGCCGCAGACAGGTCGCTAGCAGGCGTTCACCTGGCCTCCTTCTAACCAACACACGGCTATCACTGCGACCAAGGCAGAACCGGCTATCATCAGAAAACACAACAGATCTCCACTCCGCCCTCCAATGAGCTCTAGCTTGACACCACTCACGTCGCAAACGGCAGTGGTTTGGAGTCAGTGGAATGCACGCTACAGGGCGTCTGGCTCGGAGCTTTCCTTGAAGTAACCGATTTGAAACGGTTCGTTGTGTCACTGTGGTGCCAACTGCAGCTCGAATTTCAGCTGCAGACGCAGTACGATTAGCCACAGCCATACGCCGAACACGGCGGTCTTCCCTCTCAGTAGTGCCACGTGGCCGCCCGGAACCCGGTCTTCTTGAGGCAGTACCTTCCCTTGACGACTGCTGCCAACACTCATGCACAGTGGATACATTCCTGCCAAGTCTTTCTGCAGTATCGCGGAAAGAAAACCCACCTTCTCGTAGCCCTACTACACGACCTCGTTCAAACTCAGTGAGCTGTTGATAATGGCTTCTTCGTCTTCTTAGAGGCATCCTTGACTAACATTAACCCACTACGTCAAATCTCAACTGTAAATAACGATCACGACCCTTACAGCGCTTATTTAAAGCAAACTTCATTTGCATGTTCACAGTGTCGCTACTAGCGCCACACTTATGCGCGTAGCTCGAAATTTGAATCGACGTCATCTTTCAGATGTATAAACAGGCCTACCAAATTTCGTTTATCTAGCACAGCTCCTTCCTGGTGTTGGGATTTTTTTTTCCATCAGTGTATTTCATGGCAATATTCTTTCACACAATCATGAATATTCTGAAAATTTTGAAGGGATAAAAAAATGTTTAAAAAGAAGCTCCTATTGGATTTTCCAGAGAAAGATATTTCTGATGTAGATGCATCGTACATTCCAAATGTTCTTCGCGAACTAATGATGGACCCTAGAGAAATTTTTTTCTTTGATAGAACACAAAATTAAGTTTTTTATAAAAAAACGGAATGTGTATTTGTAATTTTATTTGCATGAAGTACATTGTTTTAAAATTTAAAACAGTTTTAAAGGATGACTTACTTTACTCTAACCCATGGGGTAAAATAAGTCACAAACAGCATATTTTAAAATTTATTTTTCAGTACAATTTTTTTGTTTTTTCAGAGATATTTCTCTTAAAATGTCATGAGGAATATTCATTTGCATATTTTGTGTAATTTTTTAACAAATGGAACCAATACATTTTCTGCAGTTTAAGTGCATATGTAAAATATGCTGTTTTTGACCTATTTTACCCCACCTGACACTAATAGCTGAAAATTAAGTACTGCTCCCTGAATATTTATACCCCTTCAACAGCACAGAAACGCACGCACAAGCATTTATTAGGCGATGTAAAAAATGCATGTACTGGTTTTTATTTATTTATTTATTTATTTTGCTGCAACACGCAAGTCTTAATTAATACTAAAGCTTATTGTGGAACAGTTACGTTACACATTATGTAATACTATCGTTTCAATACACATATTTTTAAATGTATATGAAAAAATTGTAATTATAAAAGTGTATTTGTTTAAAGTACACTTATATAAACTAGTTTAATGTGTTATGTCTATCGAAGAATTTTACATTAAGGCTTATTTCCCAAAAACTTCGTTTGCTTAAAAACTTACACAGTTTCCTATGAAGTCACCAAATCTAATTTCCGATGGACTTACATATTTTGAGACCTGACCATTTTTAGAAAATGGTCTGTCTGTGTGTGTGAGAGACCAAAATTTTGTACACGCTGTATTTCACCACCCAATAAGAGGAATTTAACCAAACTTGATATTTAGTTGTAATTTTTTTTCATAATTTTTAATATTGTTGTATACGGCAGTAGTTAAATGTTGTATAAATGTGAACAATTAGAATTATATTTAAATAATAATTGTGAAATTAAAAAGAATTTTCTATAACATTAATTGTCAATCGGGGATAAAAATGTAGATGTAAAAACATTTCTTCACAGACTTGGAAAGTGGGGAGTTCCTCCCTTGGCAGTGAATGTTTCAAAAAACTCGTCAATTCCCTTAACCCGTTAGTAGTCGCTAGTTGGTCGATTTGCGCCCATACTTCAGTGCTGCCAGATTTTTTTATTCAATAGCCACCAAAAATTTTTAGAAGTAGCATTTGATATACATAACACGCGAATAAATTCGAAGGAACGTCGATCACATCACTTCTTAAAATTATTGGTGAGAGTTAAATAAAAAGTGCGCAATCTGTAATAAGTGGCGCTGTCTATAGCGACTACTAACGGGTTAAACGAGTAGTTGAACTATAGATATGTAATAATTTTAAATAAGGTCATCAATTTTTAACAAAATTAAGATAATATTTTTTTCACATGTCTATAAGATGAAGTATTGAATTTCTTTCGACATTTAGTGTTACAGTTCTCTCGGATGAAAATCGTCTGCATTTAACATATGGAAAAAAAATTAACAAATAATTTTTACTGCATGGATTTCTGTTAGAAAATATAAAAGAAAGTTTTGTAATGTCCACAACATACTAGTTTTTGCAGACAATATACACTATCTACCAATGAATATTTGGACGCGCTCGAATTTAGACGTTTTGTCAAATATCTAGAAAAAATCTTTAGAAATCATCTTACTTTGGGAGCATGAACAATACGTTATACCTCATATATATTTTAGCAAAAGTTTTCCCCTGAATGGGGAAAAAGGGATTAGTAAAAAATTAAACAAAAATCAAAATGTTTCGAATTACTCTGTAAAAAGTAATGCTTGAAATGTGTTTTGGCTGCAGCATGCGATTATAAGGATTCTTATAATTACCTGCATAAATTTTAATGAAGCTACCACATATATTCATGGAGATATAACGCTTTCTTTTAAAAATTAAAAATAAATAAAAGAATACACATTCATTATAACACGTAGGGTATTAGGCTGATGGGAAAAATCAGCCATTTTGTTAAAAACAAAATAATAAAGGTACAAAAGGGCATTATTTAAAAGGAAAAAGAATATAAAAATACAAAAGCTATTTTACTGAAGACTACAAAGCTGTTTTATTGCCTTTTAAGAGCCTAAGACAGAAATACAACGTCATATTTATGACCTGCACGTGGAACTCTGAAAGGGGACCACACGCTAAGCCCCTTCAGGCGACCGCCAAGAATAAGCCCCTGCGAAGTCGTAAAAAAAGGCACCGTAGTAACCTAGAAGCAAGCTGATTGGTAAAAAATGGGTCCAATAAGAAGCAGTGCCAATAAAAAAAGAAAATGCAAGGAGGGAACCGCCCAAAAATTATAATGAGGAAAATGAGAAGAAGTTTTAAAATTTAGATTTTTCCTTCTAGCTGTTGCATTCGTGATGAGATGACGATAAAATGTTTTGGCTGTAGCTCTGTCAATTTGTGTAAGTGATGAAATCATGTGAAGATTCTGACGGCCTCGCGCCTACGCTAAGATGTGCTCTGCAGTGCTCCCCAACACTAGTGCTCCCAGGGATGACCCTTTACTATGCCTCGCATGCATCATAACTTCGAGTAATCTGGTGAGAAATTTCTTCATTCATTTTGGTCAGTAGACAATCATTTAACTTTGCAAACGCATGCAAATATGCATATTTTCTAAGTACTCATCTTTAGCACCATTGATGCAAAATTAAAGATCATTGTTATATCATTTATATTGTATTGTAAAATTATAGAATAATCAATTTAATTAGTATTCAAAATTTGGATTTTTAATAAAGAAATTAATTAAAATTATATGAATCTAATTTTATTTGAGAGTAAATTTATTTCTTCATAACCATATTATTTTTCAGATTAATGTTTGCCTTTTAATTAGGATTAATTCTAGGGCATTTCACAACGCATGCCCGAATATCGAATTGATATTTAAAGTGTACGACCATGAAGCTGTCACTTTAGAGCCACGAAAAGGAGGGTAGTCTGATTTTGGTTAATATCCGCCCAACATAGACCCAGTACAAAGCTATTTTTAGGAAACTTGGCGTATTACATTAGACACAGCATGCTGCAGTTAGAATGCTACAATGATAAATATCTTACAAAATATAAGCACTTTTACTAAATAAGTTTTAACTACCCATGCGCAAGCTTTAAAAAAAATTCATTTGCATAATTTAATAGCTAAAAGTATTGAGCAACTTAAATGAAAACCCCAAGCAAATATCATGTAAATTAAAAAAGTTCTGAGAGATAGAATGAACAGAATTTTAGCATTTTACCATGTTTTATTAACTTCGATTCTTGTTTGTTTGTTTGTGTGTTTGTGTGTGTGTTTGTCAGGGACAAATCTTGCAATCGATTTTTAACTAACTTCCCGACTAGCTAGATATTTGAAATTTTCAGGACAGATCACAACACGGTGACAATACATTTTTCTAATAATTTTAGTAAACTATTTCAAGTCCAGCTGCCTTCTGCAACGCTTATATGATTCGACAGAAAATTTATTTAACTAACTTCCCGACTAGCTAGATATTTGAAATTTTCAGAATAGTTCAGAACACGGTGAAAATGCATTTTCTTAATACCTTTAGCCAACTGTTTCGGGTTCCTGCTGCCTTCGGCAGCGTTATCAGTACAAAGCTTGCAATCGATTTTTCACTAACTTTCCGACTAGCTAGACATTTGAAACTTTCAGGACAGCTCACAACACGGTGACAATACATTTTTCTAATAATTTTAGTCAACTATTTCAGGTCCCGCTGCCTTCAGCAACGCTTATATTATTCGACAGAATATTTATGGTACTAACTTCCCGACTAGCTAGACATTTGAAATTTTCAGAATAGTTCAGAATACGGTGAAAATGCATTGTTTTAATACCTTTAGCCAACTGTTTCGGGTTCCTGATGCCTTCGGCAGCGTTATCAGTACTAAGCTTGCAATCGATTTTTCACTAACTTTCCGAATATCTGGACATTTGAAACTTTTAGGACAGCTCATAACACGGTGACAATACATTTTTCTAATAATTTTAGTCAACTATTTCAGGTCCCACTGCCTTCGGCAGCGCTTATATTATTCGACAGAAAATTTATTTAACTATAACTTCCCGACTAGCTAGACATTTGAAACTTTCAGAATAGTTCAGAACACGGTCAAAATGCATTTTTTAAAATACCTGATATATAATAGCCAACTGTTTCGAGTTCCTGCTGCCTTCGGCAGCGTTACCAGTACAGAGCTTGCAATCGATTTTTCACTAACTTCCCGACTAGCTAGATATTTGAAACTTTCAGGATAGCTCAGAACACGGTGGCAATACATTTTTTTAATACTTTTAGTCAACTGTTTTAGGTCCCTACTGCCTTCGGCAGCGTTCATATGATTCAACAGAAAATTTATTTAACTAACTTCACGAGTAGCTAGACATTTGAAACTTTCGGAATAGTTCAGAATACGGTGAAAATGCTTTTTAAAAATATTTTTATCCAATTGCTTCGGGACCCTGCTGCCTTCGGCAGCTTTTCAAGTACAAAGCTTGCAATCAACTTTTCACTAACTTCCCGGCTAGATAGCCATTTGAAACTTTTATAATAGCTCAAAAGACGATAGCAGGGAATTTTTTTAATACTTTTATCCAATTGCTGGGGTTCCGGCTGCCTTCAGTAGCGTTTATATGATTCAACAGAAAATTTAAAAACATAGTTTATAAAATTTTTTTTATCTTATAATTATTATAATGTCAATTTGAAATTTTCAAGTGACGTCTACTTGAAAGCAAAATGGCGGAGCAACTTAGTTAACAAGCTCATCTAATAAGTTCAAGATAATTAATTCACTGTTCAAATTTGGTGCGATTTGGAGTATTATTTCGGAAGTTATCGTGATGTTAAATTTTCAAGTGGTAGCCTGATTTCAAGTGGCCACACTTAATTTAATATATCCGCCACTTTGATAAAAATGGTGGATAAAATTCATTAATAAACTTGGTAGAGCCCAATATGTGGTCTATATTTACATCAAAATTCAAGCAAATCCGTCCTTAAATACGCTTTTCACAATGTGGATTCAAGTAACCGCCACTTGAAAACTAAATGGCGGAGCAACTTGGTTTACGAACTCGTCTAAGATATTTATAAGATAAGTTTGCTGTCCAAATTTCATTCGATTTCAAGTATTATTTCGGGAGTTATCGTGATGGCAAAATTTTCATTATAGATACATAAATAAACAAAGTGATAGCAATAGGTCGATTTCTGAAGAAATTAACCTAAAAGCACAAAATAAAAATTTAAGTAAAAAATCATTTTTTAACAGTAGAAAAAGTATAAAATAAAAAATTATGCTTGCAAAGACATGCTCTAAAGAAATGAAAATTTCAACACTAAAAAAATTTTAGAAAAATATATAGATACTTCACTTTGACAAGAGATGAAAATTTTTAAATATTCAAAATATTTTAAAAAGCTTTCGAGATCATTGTAATTTATGGCTTAACGAATATTTATACAAAAATTATTAACTAAGAATATTGGTGTCGAATGCTTTACCATTAGAAGATTTTACCTTTTAAAGAGAAAATTAATATTTTTTTTATTAAAAAGTATACTTTTTTGCTATTTATATATTCCATGTATATGTAGGAAATCTTAAGTTTAGAGTAATGAATACAAGCCACAGTACATATTATAAAAAACATCATAGCTTTATTAGAAAATGCTCTTTCAGTGCACGTACTTCCAATATATGCTCCAGATATATATGGTATTTAACCCCTTAATGCGCGCTGTCCTCGCTGCGAGGACGCAAAATTTAAGATGCAGCTGCAAAAATTCATCCCGGAAATTTTTTAGCAAAAATTTACGTTTATAACATATCAGAAAAGGCCGGTTTTTTTAACCTTAAAATTTAAAATTTCTTTTAGTTTAATTTAGTTCATGAATTCCGATGGCAGTATAATTTAAATGATCCGAATTGTATTGCTCCGCAAAGGGTTAATCTTAATAATATTTTACGTATATGTAGTAAAAGATTATTTTAATATTTTTAATAACTAGCTGGCTATGCCCGCTACGCTGGTTACTATATTTAAGTGAATTAGCAAAAGAAAAAAAGAAATAATCACAAATTTTTTAATTAGTTTATTAATAAAAATAAATAAACTACAAAAACCCAAAACCTCGCTTTTGATCCCCTCTGCCGTCGACGTCGTCTTTTTCTCACACACTATGCAAGATTTGTACTCCCACAGCAGCAGCAGCAGCTTAAAAAAAAATAAAAAAGAACTCCTATAACTCTGCATTTGTGTATTATATATTTTATTCATATATCAGATATTTTATTCATATAAAAATATAAATAATATGTTAATAAATTCCATTCTCTTTCGGCAGCTGCTTGTAGCAACGCCTTAATCGGCCACTTGAATTTCAGTGTTTATTGGACACCAGGTGGCGCTTCTATTATTCTTGAACTATAATTTTATAGATGGCTATATCTAAGCATCTACTGAAGATTTTAGTTTTGGTACCATGTATTAGTAATACTTTATGGCAGAACTTACTTTTTTCAGCCATCCCTCTGTCATAAGATTATCAGTAATCATTTATTACTAATTATATTAGAAAAATTATACAAAATTAATTGCTAAAGATTTTAATTAAATTAAAAATTAAATGTATTTAATTCTTTCTTCTATAAAAACATCCAATTTCGATAGAAACAATAAATTAAAAATGATAAAATTTTCCCTTTCAAAGGAATTTTTCTGTCTGCACATAATCAATCGTTCAGATAGTATTGTATTCTTCTATTTTCTAATATTCTTATGTGTTTTTTTAAGCGTGAATTTTGAATTATTTTTATGTTTAAATATATTTAAAGCTTAAGAAATGGGAAGCAATGACTGTTTTTCTACATTCATTGGTATTTTTCATGTAATATAAAGTGTATAAGTATATATTAAAAATACAGGATTAAAAGGGGCATCAACAATTTTTTAGAGATTTAATTACACTTACTATTAAATAATTAATATAGTGTTGTTCTTTAGAAGGAAAATTGAAAAAAATAGAAAAAGAAATATTTTAGTTTTAAGCAAAATGTATTTTAAAATGACAATATTTCAAATGTGTACAAGTTTATTTATTTATTTTTCAAAAATTTCCTCTTAGATTGAATAAATAATCTCAAAACAACATATTAACGATATATATTAGCTACCAAATGACATTTAAATGTTTATTTTGATAAATCAGAGAAAACTGAGACTAAAATTTAATGTTCTACGTTTATTAAAAAGAAAAACTAATTTTTCTAATTAACCTTAACTTGACACTGATTGTAGTTTTTTCTGAAAAATGTTCTCGTGAGAAGAAAAGTGAAACGATTCAGAAGCTTCGAAATGAAAAATCTCTATCATCAGAACACAACAAATCCATTTACTTTGTGTTACTGGATGCTCGCAGATAAATATGTATGCTTGTAACACCAAGGCATTTTTTCCTTAGCAAAAATACAGTAGATTTGATTTTAAAAAAAATATTTTGGCAAAATATACTTCATCGACTAATAGTATATAAATATAATTTTTTTTTCTAATTATTCATTATATATTACTAGACAATTCGATGTGTTTAATTGTTGAACTATTTAAATATATTTTTTCGTTTTTCGAATAAAATAAAAATTCATGTAATTTATTCAAAAAGATTAAATAAGTTTTTGCAGGTACATTTGAAAAAAAAAAAAAAAAAAATCCTAGACTCTACCCTCAAATTAATCTTTACTTCTATATATATACATATATAAAATGCATAAAATAGAACAACTCTATTAGAGTTTTTAAAAGAATGATTAAACACATTCGGTTTGATAATTTTTTATATAAGGTAAAAGTACTAGTAGTTGACACTTTAAGGTCATTTTCTGGCTATTTTTTGCATAATTTTCTAAATTTTAGAGATTCAAAAATAATTAATACTTCATACGTTTACTAACTCTTTCTTAACATGACTGTATTACGAAAATTGCTAATTGTAGCATTTATATACGTAAAAAATTAAAAATCCGGAGAGCTTAAAATGAGCCAGTAATGGACACACTAAAACCCAGTGTTGGACCCTTTTTTGTTCCAGTAGTGGACCCCTTTAAAGTTTTGCTTTAAAATTAAGGTGACGCTTGGGGACAGACCCGTTTTAGCAGTTTATCCTCATATACAGTCGGCTGCAAAATTATTCGAGCACTAGCAATAATCCCTGTCTAAAAAAGGTACACTTAATACTGCTTTGTTAAATAAATCCTTATCGAGTCATGTTCTTAGTCAGTCTAAGAACATGATTCGACAAGGATTTATTTAACAAAACAGTCTTAAGTGTACTTTTTTAATATAGGAATTATTGGCTAGTGCTCGAATAATTTTGCAGCCGACTGTACATCACATTTAGGATTGAAATTTGAGTGAGTTTTACGTCGCACTAGTGCTACACTAATTAGTGACGGTATGGGAATCACCAATAAGGCTAGTCAGAAGACATGCAATCACAATTTTCTCCACGCTTTAACGACTTCCAGAGGTATAATTTGGGTGAGAATATGGAGGATATTGCGACTACGATGTATTTTACTTGCACCAGACAGCAATAGTGTACAGAACGGTCTTCAGCCGGCTGGAATATAGAACTCGCAATCTTCCAATAACGAGCTTTAAACAGTGCTCTACCGACCATGACCAGGATACCACAACTCGGACCACATTCAGAAAAAATTGTCCCCGACTCTCCCCATTTTTTCACACTTCTTTAAAGAAGTTAAAATTATATATATATTTATATATATATGTATATTAAATTATTGACGAAATCTATGAGCTTTTCATTTTAAATATCTTTCTTTACTTTAAATTATCTACTTAGTTGTTCGTATGCAAATTTGATAGATTAATCCTGTATCTATTACTTTTTTACATATCTATGTTTTAAATCTTTCATAATTTGTTTATGACTCACTTCGAAATTTAATGTAAAGTTCGGTTGTTTCGTTTATTTCAAAATAAAATTTCCAGCACTATCCCATTTCTGAGATAAAATGTGGGAGCTATTGTGGGCGTTTAACTATTTAATTATTCTAACACTTAATATTATCTATCAAATTTAATGAACAGTAAATATATTACAGTATATGTACTTGATGGAGAATATAGTGGTTAAACAGCCAAGATATATTCTTAACCAATATCATCAAGAACGTTCACTTTAAATAAAAACCAGTCTATGCATTATAACAGTCACTGTAAAATAGAACAGTTACTTAGTCTACACGTAGCGCCGGTTCCATAAAGCTTTGAATCAACACAACTATATAAGAAGCTTTAGATATTTAGTCAATTGGAGAGAATTCGTCTAATGCTCATCGTGAAAGAAAACTTTACAACAGTTTCGTCAAATATAATAACTTTCATTATGACAGAACGTCTTCTGCCATTTTGTAAACAACAGGCGGCAGAACTGGAACACTGCCTCGTCCAAGATCTCGACTCCTCCGTCTGAGTTGCTTTTCGTCTTACTCGAAGGTTCCGTGCAGGAGAATGCGTGGAGCTTCCAGTGTGACATCCGTCTGATCTCACAACTGCGTCATGATTTCATCACTATTCATCAAGGTTGCATCACTTCATCGCTGCGGAATGGAATTCACATAGAGCAAGCATTGAACTGAAGCAATTGAATAAGCATAGTATTCATACCACATATGCATTTGTTCTCATAATTATAAGGACACCCGTTTTTCTATATTAACTAAACACTGAACACTATTATTTAAACAAATATATTTTTTATTAATTTGAATTTTATTAATAGACTATATTTTAAAAAAATGATCGTTTTTCTATCTTAAAAAACTTTAAATACGGTCAAAAAGATGATTTATCAAGTGTTCACAATTATAAGGACAGCTCGAATCTTATTAATTTTTTTTTTTTTCAGTTATTCTTTAAATTAATATTTTATGGGGTCTCTTCTTAGGGTGAAACAGTCAGACATTCTTTTTGTTATATATATATGCATTTTTTTTTTTTTTTTTTTTTTTTTTTTTTTTAATATTCAGTTTCAATACCATTTCATACAGCATAGATGATATTCTGAATACATTTAAACTATTTAAAGTTGCTTTCCACTTGCATGCACTTTTCTAATATGATAAGGTTTTTTCAACTTTTAGGCCACGGGAAAGGCAATAATACAGAAGTTTCTTTCTTTAAACTATTTCCTATTGCTCTAGAAGTAGAGCAAAAATGTAACTCTTGTTGAAAAAAATAGTATTACTCCCCAAAATCAAACAAAAATCTGAGAATTCGACGTTTAAAATTTGCGGATATTCTCTTGTTGTTCATAATAATAGAAAAAATTACTAAATTCATTCTGCCTTCAGTAGAAACAGCTTCCCAGAGCACCATGGGTCCACCTTTAAAATGCCCGATTCATATCTGCCTTTAAAAAATCTGCTCTGTCTTTCGCTATCGTCAGATCGTGCCAGTAACTGTTAAAACCATTTTGGTTAATCAAGAATAAAAGGTTTTTCATCCGAAAATGCAACATTTTACTATTTAATATTGTCGTTATTCAACTTTAACACAGACGTTCTTTCCCCCATTAAATGCTTATTGATTATTACAGAGTTTTTTATTCATTTTAACATATTATTATTTATTTTAAACACGCATAAATGTGGACCCTAACCTTTCGTTAAAAATTACGAGCAAATTCAGCAGCAGTCATTTTGAGCAAGAGGAATTTTGAACAGTAAGAGGAGTTATGAGCCTTCGATCTCAGTAAAACAACTCTGATTTTGCTTCAGATCTCTCTCCTATCGAACTAGTAGTTCAACGTTTGATCACATTTCCTTCAGCAATTTTAGATCTTCGAATTTCATTAGAAACTCGGCTGATTGAAATTATCCTTCCACTTAAAAAACACATTTATCATACTTCACTACATGAACGTTCTTTTTTTCGAGGAATTATCAGTAATGTCCGTCCAAGAAAAATTGAAGACTTATGTATGAATTAATCTAGCCCAGTAGTTAACAAATTCGCATGTCAACTGTAATTTATCTGCTAGTAAGTTAAATAAAACGAAAAACCTTGATTGTCCCTATAATTATGAACATCTAAAAACGTGGAGAAAAAAATATTTTGCATTATTTTTTATTAATTTTGTTTCATATAAAATATATATATAGCAGCTTTGGTTTTTAGAATACTAGATATATTAAGTGCACTTAGTATAATCTTGTTCACAATTATTTTTACATTAGTTATTTCAAACCATAAAGTGTCTTTATAAATATGAGAAGGAGTGTATACGTAATTCAAAGAAATTTACAAATAGTAACAACTTCGATAAATTATCTCGAGTAGTTCTGGAGTAAACTACATTTGTTGTTTAGGGTTGCCACCACACTGCTCTTTAGTTGTTGATGGTAGATGTCTGAATGTTGGTGGTAGATATAAATGTAAAGATGATGAAAAATCACCAGAGGACTAGCATTCAAAAATAATAAGTAAAAAATGTTTGAATAAACACAATGAAATGGAAACAATTGTTTCGGGTCGAAATAAAGCGTCGTCAGGCAAATAAAGAATGAAGATCATTTAAATTGCATCTCCATTTTAACTAGAATAAATCCCTTTCAAAGTGATTGAGAACGTTGTTTTCGAAAATTCCCAGGTTGCTGAGAAACAGAGAAAGCTTTGAGCTTTTAGCTAAATTTTTCAGCAATCATAACTTTGTAAAAGCTAAAATAATAAAAAACTTTTATTTTATTTTATTCATTTGCCTTAAAAAGAATTAACAAGAAACTCTCCCTCCCATTTCAGATATCAAAATTTACTATTCCCCATGTTTCCTTAGTCTCAACCTTTTGAATGTAAACGATGTACTCTTCAAACGGATTAGACACAATTTTGACAGTTTTCAGAAATTTCAAAGCGTTCTCAAAGTATATTTTGGGTGAAGGGATCTTTTGGCAGAATAGTTATGTATATGCATGTGTGTTAAATTTCCCGAGCGAGAAAAAAAAAATTAATTTTTAAACTCATGTATAAACATCTGTTACTGACAGAACATAAAAAAATAATGTGCTCAATATACAGTTATTAAAATTATATATTTTCTATAGAACAATATAGTTCAGTAAATAGTAATTTACAAGCGGAAAATAAGAAAAAAGATTTTTATATATTCAGAAGAGGAACAATAATAAAGAAGAATCTATTTTATTTTCATTTTATTCAGAAAGTGCACATAAACAGCAAATGATATTTGAATATTTCTACAATAAATAGATGTAACTTTCTAAGATAACAAAAGAATTCTGTATACATGAATAAGTCCTCCTTAAGCAATGATGATCAAATTTATTATAGAAAAGAGCCAATTTCCTTTCAATGTCATTTAACTTGAAAGAGGTTTATACAGATAATATCAATGACGTTATGTATGTTTAATTAAGAAGGAAATAGAATTAATTACAGTATTATCATTTTATCTGTTTTATAGAACTAGGCTGAATTCATAAAAAATAATTAATTTGAGGATGATAAACATTGGTATAACTGCGCATTAGGAAGGAACAATTTTCACTTTTTATTGTTAAAACATTTAAAAAATGATAAAGAAGACTTATTTTAAAATTAGCTTAAGACCTAGAAATTTAGAAAATATTATTTAATTTTAAATTACAAAATAAAAGATATATATATATATATATATATATTTTCCCTAGTGCTTTATTATTCTTTTTCTTTCTTTTCCTTTATATGTATATTTCATTCATTTTATATTACGTTTTTATCTGAAAAGTAAAAAAAATTTTGTAATCCTTATTAAAAATTAACACTTTCATTTTTTTATGCAAAATTGTAAGTAAATGTATCCGGTTAAAATTAATTCAAGTAAAACTTTATTTAAATGTCAAAATATTTAAAATAAATCAAATAACGTTTATAATCAAATAAACCTAACATTTCCTTACGGCTACATTTTTTTTTTTTTTTTTTTTACTTTCTCTTAACCATATACATGATAGAGGAAGTATTGTTTTGGGGTCAAATTTTTGCTATATCTACACATTTTGAGGTCTCCTGGATCCAAAAATTATATTTTTAGCTGTTGGTCTGTGTGTGCGACTGTTATCCGCATATATCAAGAAAAAAATAATAGCAGAAAGTCCAAACTCTGTATTATAAATGTGTATCATATAGGGATGCTACACTAAACTTTTCGTTGAGATCAAGCAAATGGTTCGTGTACAGGGATTCCCAAGAGAATTTAAATACATTAAACCCTTTGAGGGAAATCACAAGTAAGTAGAGTTTATAAACATCTATAGACTGCACTAAACCAAATGAAATGAATATATGCGTAAAAACATGCTTCCTGTGGAATATGGTATGGAAATCATTCACTGTTTGTTTACAGGGCTACACAAAAGAACTAGATTACAGTGCGACAGTACTTGAAAATTGATGGAAGTGTATTTCAGGTTGTGCTGTCTGTTATTATTATAGGATTACATTTATGTGCATCACGTAGTGTGTGCATAACCTTCAGAAGATATACAGGGCTGCCAATATTTAAGCCATAACATTCCTTTTTATTGTTAGTGCAAGTGCTTTACTATAATATTTTACCATGTACAGGAAAGCTGATCAGGAATTGAAATTAATTCCTCATAGCCATATGGTAAATAATGTATTTTTTTAAGCTAAACATTCTTTTTTTTTTTTTTTTTTTCCCCGGTATATTTAGACGTTTTATGGTTTCCTGAATACCGAAGTCAAGTTTTTAACGTTTGATCTTTGTCTGTGTTTTTTAGAGTAAATTAAAAACAAATAATTTCAGGCGATCCAAATGTTGTATTTTGAAGTTTATATGTTTGTTACTAGAAAAGTTTTGATCAAGATTGATAAGTTTCAAGGAATTTTGCGTGTGAAAGTTGAATAACTTTAAATGAACTTTTGATTTTAACAAGAAATTTAAATTCTATATAAATGTAGATACAATAATGAAACGAGGGATTGAAAGGGACGGTATCATAGAATTCTTTACCAAATTATGATGTTCCGAAGCCTAATTTCAATTCTCTTAACATAACAGTACTCGTTATCTTACCCTTTAATCTCTAATCTGTATTTATAGTATTAAATTTCATATTGTTAGGCGATTGATTTTGAGTACTTGACGGAGAAACAAAACACGGTTCTGCTTGTACACGGCAATCTCGGTGCTAGCGAACTGAACGTTTAACAGCGCTAAATCACCAAATATGCTTAATTTTGATTTTTTTTTTTTTTTTTTTTTGTGGTCGCTGTAATTCATTTCAGCCGATAAATTTTTCACTTCCTGGTGTTTTATGAAGCGTAGAATCACATATATTTTTTTCAATATTTTTTGAAGACGACACCTTTTGAATGTTTCCTTGTTAGACAAATTGGTCGAGTTTCCACCATGAGCCATGTTTTGACCTAGTTATCATAAAATCGCAATTTTATAAATAAAGTAGCTGTTAAAAATGTTAGGGTTAGAATGATTATTATTGTTATTTATTTAAAATATATTGATTTTTAAATAATACATTTAATTTTTATTTGAAATGATTTTAACCAGATATAATTACTTGAAATTTGTATAAAAATTGAAGGAGTTAACGAGCGTGTAGAAAATATTTTTAATTTCCAGAATAAATTTCCTAAAAACATAATGTAAAAAAAAAAAAAAAAAAAAAAAAAAAAAAAGTAGTTTTATACAAATGAAAAAGAAAGAAAGTATAAGGAAAAATGACAATAATGCGCTACGGAGTAATTTATGTGTATTTATTTCACTTTGTAAATTAGATTAAATTGCGTTTTCTAAATTTTCTAGTTCGAATTTAAGCTAATCCTAAAATACGTGTTTTTAACAATTTCCAACAAGGTTGAAAAATGTTTATGATTTCGGTTTGTCTGTCCGTCTGTCTGTTCACGCTCTAACTCCCGTAAATATTTATGGAGTTTCTTGAAACTGATATATGTTATTCAAGTTCACTATCGGATGTTTACTATTGAAAATGGAATGAACACCTTTACTGGTTTATGTACAGGGACACCCGAAAGTTTTCTAAAACATTATGTCCTATGAGACGCCTTTCTATAAACCATATTTTAATACCATTACTTTACACAAATCTTAATCGTATGTTTCTCATTGAAAATGTAGTAAATACCATCACGAGTTTGTATACAGGGACACCTGAAAGTATTCTTAAGCATTGTGTTCTATGAGAGGTATTTCAATAAACCATATTTTAATACCGTTACTTTACACAAATCTTAATGAAATTGAAATATGTTATTGAAGTCTGCTAACAGTTGTTTCTCATTGAAAATGGAGTATATACCATCGCTAGTTTGTATACAGGGATACCCGAAATTATTCCTAAGCACCGTGTTCTATGAGAGGTATTTCTATAAACCAAATTTGAAGTACTGTTTTTTGCACAAATCTTAATCTTAAAATATATTATTCATATGCACAAAAGAATGCTTTTCATAAAATATAGTATGATTAGCATTAGATTTACAGGGCCACACAAAAATATTCAATTACATTGAAGGCTTTTATTACAAATTTGCTGAAAATGCATTTTCGTTTACATTTAGCGATATAGTACTTTTTAAGTGGGAATATGATTTCAATTTAAGTATCTATCTGTCCGACTGTGTCCATCTGCCCGCCCCAGAGTCTAAATATTTTCAGAATTTTTACAAAATTATATATGTATTCAAATTCACCATGGAATGTTCCCTATTTTAAATGGCATTTATGTGTCTTGTTCAACTAGTCTGTATACAAGGACAACTCCCCCCCCCCTCAAAAGAAAAAAAAAAAAAAACTATACATTGCATTTTAGGACAGACATTTTTGTAAATTATATATTTAAAGAACTTTCTATTGTAAAAATCATAAAGAAATTAACATTCATTTTTAATATGTTAAAATAATATTTTGTATATAATATGATTTTGTTATCTTTCATATTTACAGGGCTACACTAAAATAATCAGATACATCATGGATTGCAATTAGAATATAAAGGCTACGTTTTCTTTAGATTTAAGCATTTTTAACATTTCCTAACAATGTTTAAGGATGATTAGGAATTCAATAAGTCTATCTGTATGCTTTTTGGAACTACTGTCTGTCCGTTGTGTGTTTACGTAGGCAAATAGTATCAAAAGTTATACAATACAACAATTATGTTTATTTGGAAAGTGTTAATAATCAATGCGTACAGCATGATTTTGCATTCTTGTTTTTCATTTGGAAAGGTTTTAACGATAAAAAGTAAAAATATCTGAAGGATTTTTCAATGTTTCTTCCTAACATGATCCTTCCCTTCTACATATATATTTGTACAAATGTTTATTATCTTTAAATTAATTATTTTTATTAATTCTGAAATTAATAAATTCAGCATAGTTCTATAAAATAGACAAAATGGTAAAAACATTAATTAATTCTATTTATTTCTTAATTAAATATATATAAGTGCATTGATATAATCTATATAAATCTCATTCTGACTTAATGTGTCTCCTAATAAACTTAAATGACATTAAAAAGAAATTGATCTTCTTATAATAAATTTAATAATGTCTTTATTTTTCCACCTTACGAAAGATGTTTATTTACTTAATCAGAACTTTTTTGTTATCTCAGAAAATTACATTTGTTTATTGTAGGATCACTAATATACTATTTGTAATTTACATGCATTTTCTGAATAAACAGAAATTAAATGCTACATAAAATAGATACAACGGCAGATTTTTCTTTAGTGTTCTGTGTTTTCTGAATATGTGAATATTTTCCCCCTATTTTTTGCTTGTAAATTATTATTTACTCAAATATGTTACCGCTATATATTTAATAAAAAAAAAAAAAAAAAAAAAAAAAAACTACTAACCGAATTTTTTTCTCTGCGACCGCATCTTGTCAAAAATAAGAGGGTCCTCAACGTGTCGCAAACAGTACCGATGTTTGCCGAATAATCCAAGGTACATGCTTACCTTGGTTAGGAATTAACGAAGTTAAGAATTAAAAACCTCGCGTTAATAACGGTCCTCTATTCGCCAACTTGCAATATTACTTTTATTTTTATTTTTGGTGTGTGTGTGTGTGTCTATCGCCATGGTCTCCAATAAATAAATAAATAATAAAAAGTCGTCCATGGTGGGGAAAAAATATTCTGCTATTAGTAAATTGTCGATGTTGCTATTCTTAACAAAGACATTCATCGTTTACATTATCTTAGATATTTAAAAAAAAAAAAAAAAAAAAATTAGGATTGTGATTTATCGTCTGCAAATACTTTTTCTTTTTTCTACTTCACAGAATTAAGTTTAAAAAAAAGAGGGGGTGGAAAAGGTGGAAAGAAAGAAAAGAAAGAAAAAGAAATTGGTATCCTCGAGATACTCGAGAGAAGGAAAAAATTATTAGAATAGTGAAAATGTTTAAAAATAACCATTTTTTAAAAATTTAATTAGATGAAATGAAAATTAGTTTGTTTTATTTTATTTTAACGTCAGATGAAAAAGGTTAACTACTGAACATCATGATTATATTAAACAACTATTGCTATAGCGTTTTAAGTTAAACCCAGAAACTTTCTAAACGAAATTTAGAGACAACAACTTAGATCAGTTTATACTAGCAGGCTTTGCACGCTTCGCTGGGCACTATATTTAAATGATTTCTTTTTAATTGAATAATTGAAACGTTTAAATAAATTTATTTGGATTGGCGACTATTTTCGTCACAGTATGGGACCTCCTTGGCAATATCACATATTTTTTGAACTTCTCGAATCTGTACAACAAAACTTTTATTAAAACGAATATTCTCGAAAACAGTCCAATAGTAGTGTTAATACTTCGAATATTCTGGAAACAGTTGAAGCTGTTACTCGTACAGTAAAAGTCATTATTCGATGAATGTTCTGGAACAGTCCAAACTATGTTAAATTTGGAGCAATTCTTAATGAAAAACACATATTAAGCTGAATAGTTTTTACTGGTGTATACAATGGTTTTGGTTCGTTTACAGGGACACAGAAAAGAATTTCGTGACATTAGAGCCTATGGACAATTTTCTATTTAAGCGGATGTTAATGTGTTTATGAAAAAAATAGAATTAGCATACATTGTAAAGATGCTTAAAAGCATGTTTACTCTTTAAAAGATATGTATAGACTAAATAATTTATACCACACAAAATAATAATGACGTACTGGAATCATCCAAATTAGTCTCAAAAAGTAATAAGTAATAATTATTTAAGTGCATTTTTATTATTGCCGTATATAATAATTATGGCTACTTTTCCGGGATACATAAAAGAATTTCGTACTATTGCGTTCTATAGTCGGTATTTCTTAAAAGTGTATTTTAACATGGTTACACGCCCATTAAATGGAATGGAATTTTACTAGAATTGCAAAAGCATGTTTCTCGGTGGAAAAGTGTGGGAATAGAATTGATAATTAGTTTACGGAGTTACGCAAAATAATTCTGATATGCTGTGTAATTTTTTTGCATGGAATTTGGTAAAAATATTTACGAATTTCAGGGAAATAATGCAAAGACTGTCAGTTATTAAGAACACAGATATACAGATAGGTATAGAAAGAGAGATACAGCGGGGGCTTAAGGGGTGCGGCAGCCCCCCTCAGGAACGCATCTGTTTATGTAGCAAGTCAATTAAATCAATATATACATTATATAATAAGGAATAAATAAAAATGACCTGTAGAATAATGTGGGATGCAAATAGGACATTGAGGCTTCTGATCTGCAGATCCACTAGTTCTAAGGCTGTAAATATGTAAACTGAAAATGTGTTGGGATGTAATGGGCACGAGGAGCTGCTCGAGTTCACTCGATGTCATCCTTAAAATTATTAAAGGTAGACAGTGATTTGTTTTCAAGTAATTGGATTTCTTATTTGTCTGCCACTGAAACATTATTTTCTTGGAGACAAGGAAAATTCAAATCGAATTATAATATCAAATCTCTTACCATAATTTATCAAAATCGTTCAGTTTCCTAGTAAACCATATTTAGGCTATGTATTATACGAAGCAAAGTTAAGCGATGGCTAATTTTTTTTTTTTTAAGAAAAAAGTTTTTCATCTAATTAATTGTTCCAGCGAAAAAATTATATTTTTCCTAAGTGGTATGCGGATTACAAGTGAACACTAATTATACCGAAGATGAAGGTATTTCAGATCGAAATGTCATCTCAACAACCCACCAACTTTAAATATTTATCAAAACCATGCGAGTACTTAAAAGGAAATAACAGAATAGATGAATAAAGATGGGGGGAGGGGAGAAAAATAAGAAGTTTCTGCCATTTTTGTCTGGGAGAAGTGTAGATTTCCGGAAAATGCCGAATTTTTTTGTTTACAATTCAACTCTAAACTTATAATTTCTTTAAATCTAAATTTTTATCAAAATCATTCAAATAGTTTTTAAGAAAACCATGTGTCTTCCATATTTTGCCATATGAGTGTTAACAGTTAAAGCAAAATCTTTAAATTACTTTCTAACAAAACCAATGTTTTATCATATTTTACAGAAATCAGAGTGAGAGCTAAAAATGAACACCTATTTTCCTGAAGTTAAGTATAAGTCCAATGGGTTTATCTTCTCAAAAAATCTTTAACCCTAAGTTTTTATCAAAATCGCCACATCCATTTCGTAGTACCCAAATTCTTCCACATTATTTAACTTACAGCTGATGGTTACCAGCGAATGCGAATTTTCTTGAAGATGAGAATAAGTAAAATCAATTTTTTCTCACCCATAAAACCCTTACGCCCAATCTTTCCTCAAAATCATTATATCCATTGCCAAGTAAGCACAATTTCAGCCGTATTTTATAACAGAAGGATAAAGGGTTAACAGCAAACGCAAATTTTCCAAATATGAGAATGAATTTAACCAATATTTCACTTCAACACTTTTAACCCTAAAATTTAATAAAAATCGTTGTTTATTTCCGAGTAAACCCAATTTCTGACATATATTGCTACTGAGGGATAAACAGTTACAGCAAACACATGATTTCCAGACACTGAGAATCAGTCTCATTAATTTTTCATCCCAAACTTTAATCAAAATCCTTACATCCATTTCAAAGTAAGCTCAGTTTCTGCCACACTTTGTAACCAACAGATAAAAAGGTCAACAATGAATCGCAATTTTCATGATGATGAGGGATGATAATAAATTTAATATTTTTTTTACTCCAAAAAACACTTAACGCCAAACGTTTATCGAAATCGTTAGAGCCGTTTCCGAGTAAACCAAATTTCTGCTATGATTAGCAACCGGTTGATAAAGGTTAATAGAGAGCGGGAATTTTCCTGAAAATGAAAATAATTCTAATCGATTTTGCATCCCAAAAAACTTAATTCCAAACTTTCATCAAAATCGTTTTTGTCATTTCCGAAGAAGCCCAATTTATGCCATCTATTGCAAACCGCTGAATAAACGGTTACGATCAAACGCGAATGATCGTATAGATGAGGATAAGTCCAATCAATTTAGCACCCGATAAAAACACATAACTCCAAACTTTCATCAAAATTGTTATGTCCATTTCCGAGTAAACCCGATTTCTGCCATATTTTGGCACCGGCGAATAGAGATTTAACATCGAATGCAAATTTTCCTGAAGCTGAAGATATTTCCAGTTAATTTAGCACCCCAAATTTTTTTGGGGTGCTAAAGTGAAAGTTAAGCGTTTTCGCTTAACTTTCATCAAAATCGTTATATCCATTTCCGAGTAAAACCAATTTCTGCCATCTTTTGCAAACGGCGAATAAAAACTTAACATCGAACGTGAATTTTTTTTAAGATGTAGATAAGCCAAATCGTTTTTTCACCCCAAAAATCTCCTGACCCCAAGCTTTCATCAAAATCATCAGAACAGTTTTCGAGATCCCTAAGACAAACGTTTTTAACAAGGCACGTGCTTAATTAGTTTAATAAGAAAAGGATACCTACATTTCACAAAATAGCTGCATAACGAGTAATTCGGAGTTCATACAATGATATGCCACAACACACATCAAGCATTTTTAGAGGGTAATATAAAACTTTTTTTTTTTTAATTGTTCCTCTTTTTGCCTTCGGTTCTAAGCTTTTAAAAACATATTTATGGTACAACTTGCTGAGTAAACAACTGAATTTTAATAGAATCTCTCAAATACTTCAAGTACCCGAAAATGCTTCAAAATTTGAATGTGTACAAATAATTTTGTCCATACATATTAGATAAATTTGTATTTGAAGTAACTAATTACAAATAATAACAGGAGACTTGGCGTTGGAATATTAAAACCCGAATAAACTACTACGTCAGAAACGCCGAAGAAAAATATTTGAGATGCATACAGCTGTTTCGGTAGCCTTAAGCGTACCGTCTTCAGTGCAAAAAGAATTCTGAATCTGGAGAAGTGCTCGTATATATAGTAGAGGGATCGAAATTAGTTAACCAATAGGATTACGGAAAAGGTGGGGAGTGTGGCCAATAGGAATTTAGGCATGTGTAGCTGTGTAAACAGTAGAAAATTTAAGAAAATGTGGACTGAATGTAAAATTTCCACCACCGTCTATCGTAAAAATTTTGCATTCTCCCTTCCTCCCCATGCGCGTTCATGTCACCCACCTAACCAAAAAATGGCTGCTTTCTATACTTTTGTAAACCGTGCCCTTAATATTTGTTCAAATCCTATTTTATTAAAATCTGAAATTAAATACCTGAAAGCCATTGCAATTGACAGAGGTTATGACCCTTCCATTATAGACAAAGCTATCCAAAAATTACAGCTCCCTCGTATTTCGTCTTCTAAATGAGTCTCTTCTAATATCAGTATTATTTTATCCTATTTTCCTAAAACCAGTCAAACCATAGCTAAAATTCTCAAACAATATGATTTTAAAATAATATATTCGCCTTCCAATAAACTCACCTTTTCTCAGTTAAAAGATCCCATTGATATGCATAATTCTTGGGCTATTTATAGTATTTTCTGTCAGTGTGGTTTATCATATATTGGCCAAACTAAACGCAGTCTTAAATTTCGTCTAAAAGAACATATGAATTACGTCCGCAAACAAGAAACCAAGGTTTACATATTTATTTATTTTTCTACATAACAACCACTATTAACTATAAAATATTAAAAATTGAAAATATATATAACTACAAAAAAATTAGTTGTCTCGTACTGTAGACGTAGCGTTCATAACATATTGTAGTATTATATTTAGCGGTGGACCTGGTAAATCAAACAAAATGTAGGAAATAACGTCAAAGTAAATATTATGTATAATACGTATAGTGTTATTCATATTTATTTGGGATTTAAATATAAAAATGTGACTTAGATTTTTTTCGATACCATCCATTTTGAAACTATCATCGGATAAGCACCTAAGTTGAAGCCCACGGATAAGGCATTGTCGCAGGCAATAGGGACACGTATCCGAGATGTTTCAGGGTGAGGAAGACGTTGCCGAAGTCAGCGGGTACCCAAAAGAAGCTTTTGACACATTTCAAGGGATTTCCTTTTTTTTTTTTTTATATATATATATATATAAAGTGATATAAAAATGAGGGATTTTGTTTTCAATTCCTGTAGTGACCAGCGAAGCAGGCAAAACCTCCTCGTTAAATAATAAAAGAAGGAAAAAAGAAGAATTTTTTTTTCTCCTTTCTGAAAAGATAAATAAATTTATAACAAGTTAATAAAAGATAAATTAAAAGATAAATCATTTTTTAAGTAGTCTTAGGGTAAATAAGTGTAATCTCCTAAAATATTCTATTATAAAATATATTTTATTTTTACTTATTGTTTTACTTTTTCAGAAAATACACGCTTTTAAAAATCTTACATAAAAATTCATAGATAAAGAAATAATTTAACTGAATATACATGCGTATAACATGAATTAGTTTTTCCTTTGCATCAGATATGTCTGAACACAAATTGTAATTACTTCATGCATAATATTATAAGTTTCAGAGTTTAATACACGTTTCATTTCTATATCTCTGTTATATCCTTTATCTTTTCTTCGGCTACCGTTAAAAATATAAGTTATAAAATATTTCTGCTGAACATCAAATTTTGTAAACACATATAAAATTGCAATATAATATAAATTGAACAAGTTATATTTCATTATATTGAAATGGCAGATTTATAGCACTGATTTTTAAATTATAACTCGTATATGTTACAATAAAAAAAAAAAAAAAAAAAGTTACTGCACATGAAGGTAAATTTGAACTTATATATACGCACAGATTTGTTGAAACAAATTAACCTTTCCGCTAACACCTAAAATTTACTTATACATTATACATAGAAATATTTACATTGCATTAAAAAAAAAAAAAGTCAAGGATTCTCGTTAAAACGTATCCCAAATTCATTTAAACAAGTGTAATGTTTTGTCAGTCAACGATTCCAAACCTTTTCAGTAAAAATTGTTAAAATATAAAACCTTCATTCCCCAAGAGAGCTTCTTTAAAAGACGAAAAAGCTTTAAATAAGAATTCTCGTCGTCTGTAGTAATCCTAAGAGGAATTTTCGGAAGAGCATAAAAAACTTTGTGAATAAAATGACAATGTACTTTTCATAGAAGTTCTCAAAAAATTTTCTTCAACTTTTTATCACTTTATAACAAAAGGTTGGAAGAGAGCCAATTTTAAATACCGAATAACTCTTTCGCGTAATTTAATAGATGATATTTTAACTCGAAATTATGGTATTAAGCTAAACACTAATATGCAACATTGTATTTCTAGATATTCGACATGCTATCATGTAAAACGAGAAAATAGTTAACGACGACAATTTCATTCAAAGTAAATATTAAAAATCTCTCCATTACGAAATAAGATTTCATATTCATTTGTTTATGATTTTCCTCTTATCTTTATACAAAAGGTAGGGGAAGGGTGGGCAAAATGGGGTGGTAGGGCAAAACGGGGTTTTTGATAATCCCGCTTATACATTGATGTCATTTGTATGTCATTGCTATAGGTTGTGCGTGCCGTATCTGATATTCATTTCCACGTGAGATACTTCTTACTGAGTCACAGACAGATACGCTCCCAAGATTTATGTAGTACTTCTTTATTACCCTGATATAAGGTAAGTGTGATGTTTGGATAGTTTAATTGTTAGGTTAGCTTGCTGATACGAACGTGACAGTTTGTATTAGCTAAAAAGGATGTTTTTTAAATCAATTGCATGAAAGAGTAGAACTACATTCAGGGTGATTTATTATGTAGGCCTATTTGTTTTGCATGGCTGCTTGTATAGCAAATATGGGTATCTCGAGGTAGTGTCAAAATGCAATGGTCAAAAGGTCAAATGGCAAAAAGGTCGGGTGCCGGACAGTTCACATGCCAAGAGAAGACGTGTTCCCACCCTACCAGCAGACGACATATCGTCATACAGTGATCCAGACGATGTAGATGTTCCGTACTTGTACCGCCATGAAATATATGCAAGATTAGCGCAAAGAGAAGGATGGATCAAGTGCAGTGAATGTGACAAATGGGCTAATGACTTGTGCGCCGGTGTTGATGAGGACGATATGTGATGAGGTTCGTATGTGAACTGTATCAGTAAAATTTGTTAATTTGAGAGGTACCCCATTTTGCCCTATCCCGTAGGACAAAATGGGGAAGTTTGCAGCTTTGAATATATTCATATGCAGATCATAAAATATGCGGTGTATTTCAAATTCCAATACTGCAGAATAACCGCTAAGATTGTAAAATGGAAATAAATATTACTTAATGCATTTCTTCCTATTTGTCACAGAGTTATTGACCAGAATATCCTTAAGTACCCCATTTTGCCAACCCTTCCCCTAATATTGGCACTCGCACTTGCAAAATGTCTATGCGTTTTTTTATATATATGGAAAAACTAAAATATTTTATCGTAAAAAAATTGTCTGCTTTAATGGTTTTTGGTTATGACCCTTTATATTAAAAGTCGTGCAGTAGCACATCATGTAAAAGCATAAAGTTGCTTATTAAACATGGGTTCAGTTTCGTGCACTTGTCGGATATTTTGACATTCAAGCTAGGGATTTTAGCTTAAAGTGGTTTCCAAACTATAACTATAACATTCATTTAGAAAGCTGGATTAAAATCCGTAACTCGTATTTTTTTTTTTTTTTCTTAAGAACATTAGTTATAATCGTCTTGTTGGCCATATATATTTGAAGGAATATTCCTCTCATATGTAAAAGCTGATACAAAATATTTATTCAGATAATTCTTTTTAGTTTTATAATCGCATTTTTAAAATAAGTCTTAAAATTAATAAGCTTTTATTTTTATTTATTTTTTTATTTTTTTACAATTAAAACCTTTTTACTTTTCCATTAAAAAAATCAATTGAGTTTTCTATCTTTAAGATCACCAATAAATTAATACTACTGCGAAAAAGGCGGACTACTTGTTGCGGATTTTAGTATGCAATACTTATTCGCAAACTTATTTAAATGTTTTAACAGTGCTAAAAGCTTTTTTTTTTTTTCCCTTAAAATATGATATTAAACATTTGTATTTATTGTATGCCTTAAAATTTAAAACATAATTCCAACTTTTTCGTCAATATTAATTTCATTAATTTTAAGATATCTAAAATCCTCTAAAACTTGATCTTTTGCTCCTGTTTCAAAAACCTTTCAAACTGTCGTTGTATCATTGCTAATCTGTAAAGGTATACCGTAAAATCCCGAAAGTAACACCTCCCTCGAATGTAAGTCCCGATATACGAAGGGCAGGTATAACCATCACCGTTTCTTCCACACCTACTTTCGATCTTCAAGTCTTCAAGGTCAGTGTCGCTAGGCTTTTGGAAAAGAAGGAGTTAGTTTCGGGATTTTACGGTATATATTATTAATACAAAGCCCCTTAACGGGTTAAAAGTTCGTGACGCAGCTACTTTATCACTATAAGAATTTGAAATATGGGTCTTAATAATGATATCAAATTTTAAGTGACGCTTTTCTATTAGTTAAAATATACACAGATTTTCTTATTTAATCATTTGCTTTTTTCTTCTATTTATATTTACAATGCAAACATAATATTTTTAACTTCAAGATACGACAAATATACAAAATATACTCACTGATGCTTTTTCATTTGCATTTCAATTTCAAAATAACAGTTTTAAAAGGAATGGTATAAAAATTCCAATCACGCCTCGTTGTCATTTTAAAAGATTTGTTTTTAGATTCCATTAAAATGGTTACGTGCTACTTCCGAGAGTGCGATTTCCGAACCGTGCTATTTGCGAACAGATGTTACACCTGGCAGCTTATTCCTTCCCCATTTCAAGATAAGGGGGTATCGTGCCAGAGAGCACAGTCATAATTCCCTAATCGATCAAGGGGATTAGCTACTTTTGTTAAAATCTGCCAGTAAAAAAAGAATGATTAAGTGAGACTGTGAAAGTCCATCATGCTCATTTTTATTTGAGCATGCTCCCTCTTTCGTTCAAGATAAATTAATAGCGAAAGCGAACGAACAGCTTTTAGGCAATCTTTAATTTTTGAAGATCTTTTAAATTTCTGTTAAGATGCATGATTATGTTGTGTGGATAAATGTGTATGGATGCTTTTAATTTGTATGAAAATACATTGTATGCGTGTATATATATTGTGTGTGTATGTGAAATTTTTTACACCGTAATAGTGAAATTAGATGTTTCAATTATAAAACTATTGTTAAAAAAAAAAAAAAAAAAAAAAAAAAAAAAAAAAAATCTATGACTAACATACACTGATTCATAAAGGGGGAAGGCAGATGTTTTCTTAATCCCTTTACAGTTGGCTATATACATACAAAAAAAAATAATGTGTCATATTTATTGCTTTTATAAATAATCTCTCGGAAGAAAATAGTGTCATTTGCATATTGTATAACAGGTCCTCACATATAACTTTTTTTTTTTTCTTGATACATGTGTGTATTTGCACGTTAAATTTTATTTATTTATACATTATTTTTATTTTTTTTTACAGCAAGTTAATTTTTATTTACATCAAGTACTGACTTATCATTACAATACTCATACATTATCAAGGAAGACTTGAATTAATAAAAATAAATATTTGCATTTAGAAATGAAGCCTTTTACAAGGCAAAATATAACGAAAAACTTATTAGGAGTTGTATATTGTTGTTGTTTATATACAATAAATGTAAGCAAAATATGACAGAAAACAATAATCACTAGAAAAAGAATGAGCAACGGCCACAACGGCTTATAAAAAAAAATAAACAAGTCAGAAATAAAATTTAATGGGAAATCTTTGAAAGATTTGATTAATAAACATTTTAATTAAATGATAGTAATGTAAATGAGATTTTAGATCATCTGCAAGTTCAGAAATATTAAGGATATTAAAAATTGTGCTAGGCAACATGTCATATTGTACTTTTAAAGACATTCGTTAAAATGAATTTCAATTTGATTCAATAATTTAACTATTATCTTAAACATCTTAATTAATAACCTTACTTTTTAAACAATATAATTATTGTGATGTTATTTTAAACTTATGTTATACATGAATTATATTTCTAACCTTTATATTAAAATTAAAATAGTTATTTAAATCCATAGATGTTGCATAATAATGTATGTTAATAATTTATTATTATTATTATTATTTTATGCTGTTATACTTGTTTCATATTTGTTATCAGGGTTGGCAGGTTTTTGACGCATGACAATTTTTGACGGTTTAAACCATGGTTAAAACCGTCATGTCAAAAACCTCCTTGTCAAAAATGTCAAAAACCTATATTTATAATTTATTTGTCATATAAAAACTTAGTTTAATAAAATAAAATTTATAAAGATTTTTTGAAAAGTAAATACATTGATGTTCTTTGAAAAACACATTGTTACAACATTTTGATTAAAGTAAAAAACAAAACTTTAGGCTTTTAAAATTTTATTATGAATTAATTTTATGTTCATTCGTAATATGCGGTGATACTTTTATATATTACTACGAAATTTATTTGTAAGATTGCTTAATATTGTATAAGTTAAACATATTAATGTTTTTGGAAAAACATTATTATAACATTTTGATTAATATAAAAATAAAACTTTAGGCTTCTAAAAATTCATGATATATAAATCATTGATAGATCATTTTGATTGATAAATTATTTTATTTTCAATACCACATTGTGTATTTTAACTTTTTTAGTATTGTGCTTTTAGTGTTATATGTTTAACCAGTAAAATAAAGCATAGCCTAATATTTTGCATTTAAATATTTTATAGAAAAATATAACTTTTTTTTTTTTTCTTTAATGACTGTTGATATAGCAAGTTTTTAAGAAAAAGCAATAATTCTGAATGTTAAACAAGCTTGAATTGTGTCTGAAATTCTTCTAATTACCTTGAAACAAGAGAAATAAGAACGCTCTCTGGACATGCGTAAATTGTAATAAATTTAATATTTACTCATTCAGATTTTTAAAAAAATTATTATTCTAAGCTGTAGGGCCTACTAGCGGCCAAGTGGTTTTACGCTCAAAGCTGGTAGACGTGAGATGCCGGGCTCGATCACAGGGCGTGCTCGTCGGCCTAGCCATTAAAAGTTTTTCATGGTTTTCTCAGAAACTTGCATAAATACGGGCTAGGACCCTTTAGAAAGACCCCCCACAGAGGGCACTACACCTTAGGCCTAAGACCCTAGAGTAATCAATCAGCCTTTCTCCCAAAACACTAAACACTAACAGTCCAAGCTATAAGCAGGTACAAATATTTATACAATCAATAATAATTAAACGATAAAAAAATTTTAATAAATGTAGATTATAAATATAATTATTTTCAAATTTATATTGATTTCTGCCCACATATATTATATTTTACTTATGAAAAAAAAAAAAAAAAAAAAAAAAAACTCCATTATTCCTGTGTTTTCATGGCTTATGTTAAAAATCTTAAGTAAATTTGGAATTTTAAAATTTCATAAATATTAATATAAATGTATATATTAATATATTAAGAAAATGTACCTAATTTAATTATTAAAAATTATGTATATATATATATATATATATATATATGTTAATATTTTATTAAATACCTTTTTAATTAATTTTTCTAATTATAATAATCCTTATATCTATCTACCCCTATATATATATATATAAACTTTTAATATTAAAATTATTTTAAAACAGATTCTTTTTTTCCCCCTATTGAAAAACGAAACATTACCATTAAGTAATCTCAATCAATTCATTCGAAATATATAATTTTTTTATTAATTAAATTGTTAATCTAATCGTTTTAGTTAAGTTTTTAAAACTATTTTTATTTATTTAATTTCATTTTTAATCATTCATAGAATTTTTCTTTTTAATTAAAAATATTTGAAAATTCGTTTTTCAATTAAAAGCTCAAATAGTTCTATTAAACAAATGTATTAAAAATTTTCACATTTGAAAAATAAAGTAGTTTTTAATATTTTTTTTAAATACTTAGAATATATATATATATATACACACACACAGGAAGTCATATTTATTGAAATTTTATTTTTCCGAATGAGTGAAAATAATGCCTGGACCGGGAGTCGAAACCCGGATCTTTCTCTTACAGGGTCAAGGCTCTACCAATTGAGCTATCCAGGCCGACATCCCGGTCAGCATTACTCACTCAGACAACCTTTAGGCAGAAACATCTCTGGTCTATCCTGTAGATAGCTCGACAGAAAATAAGCCGCAGGAAATGAAAAACACCATTAGATAATGGGAAAAACAATTTTTTTTATTAAAATCACACAATTAATTTATTTTTTCTGGGAGCTCTCTGGGAGGTGAATGAAGCGGATGGCAAGCTAACAGGTGTTCCATTCGGAAAACGCAAGATTATCCCCTATTTCGGAAATTGCACGGCCGCAAGTAGCACGACACCATTAAAATTACCTTTGTTTTGTCTAATAAAGTATATTTACACATTGAAACAGTGCTTTTAATTTTCAAATATACTGTCAAATAATCACACTTTCACTGAGTTTGCATTATAAATTGAAATTATTTATTTCAATAAATCGATTTGTCTTTTGTGTCACGCTATCCAAAACTGTGAGTAAAATATACGTAAATGTTACTTTGTATCATAGTATCCAACTAAATGAGAATTTGTGCAAAGAGACAGTGTTACTCTTGAATTTTGGGAATAAGAAAAACATGTCTTTTCTCATATCTTTCAGCAAAGATTTTGTCCCGAATACATTTAAAGGACGAACAATAAATTCAATAACATAAAAAAATATTTCTGATTACCCTATATCTGCAAGTACCTCGATCCATCAATAAATTTTAGATATGGTTATAAATATTGTACTTTATACGTGTGTAGAGTTTTGTGGGGATAGCTTGAACATTTAAAGGGTTATAAATATTTTATTAAAAAATGAAAAAAAAAAAAACACTAAAAGTTTTCTCTAAATTTCATGAAACTTTCAGAAAACATGACAACATATGTCTAAATTATTATACTATAGTATAAAACAAATACAATTCATATTTAAAGAGATATGGACAATTGTAGTAAATAATTTATTACTGCGCATGCTTCGACTGAAGTAAAACAAAATTTGACATAGTTTAATACTCAATTGTATAGAGCAGAGCCCCTTAAAAAAAAAAGAAAAAAAAATTCCAGTTGAATATCATGAACATTCATAGAGATATCGGTGATTAAATGAGTTCTTTTTGAGCCGTTTTCTGAACTGGTCTTAGTCGTAAGGGGTCATAAACAAATGGAAATTTGTATCAGAATTTACAAAATGAACTAATTAATGAAAACTGTAACACTAGGTTTTTTATTTAACATAAAAAAAAAAAAAATGTCGCACCTCATATATCTGCAAAACATATTTAGTTTAGAGAGAAGACTACGTGAATTCCATTATTCTTCTATTGAAATTGAGGAGCTTGTAAATTTAGTTCATTTGTGTATCAGGCAAACTGCCTTCATTTTTAATGGTACTTATTATTCCCAAAATGATGGTATGGCCATGGGTAGTCCTCTCTCTCCTTTACTTTGCGACATTTATATGCACTATTTTGAAGAAAAACTCTTCGGTGTATATAAATTTCCTCACTGGTTTAGATATGTGGATGACACTTTCGTTCTTGTCTCCCCTGGCGTCGATTTGTCCAATTTACTTTCTTTGGTCAATTCGATTGACCCATGCATTCAATTCACTTTTGAGGTTGAACAGGATTGCTCCTTGCCTTTCCTTGACGTTCTTGTGAATAAAGAAAAGGATTGTTTCTCAACTACTGTTTTTAGAAAACCATTCTCACTCTCTTTTCCGCCGCATGCTCTCTCTAACCACGCCCCTCAACAAAAAATGTCTGCTTTTTACACTTATGTTTACCGTGCCTTACACATTTGTTCTGATCCGTCTAATCTTTCGAAAGAAATTAATTATTTAAAATCTCTTGCTCTCTCTCGTGGCCATAACCCATCTATCATCGATAAAGCTCTATATAAATTTAAGAATCCTAAACGTTCTGCTCCCAAATTAAACGATCACAGTCTCATCCCAGTTGTTTTACCTTTTTATTCTTCACTCTCTTTTAAAATCTCTAAAATTCTTTCACCGTTTGGTTTCAAAGTTATTTACAAACCCGTCAATAAAATTAAATTATCTTCTCTTAAGGATCCCATTCCCACCGAAAACCGTTCTGGAATTTATTTAATTCCGTGTTCGTCCTGCAGCTTAGGTTATATTGGTCAAACTAGGAGGCGTTTGAAATACAGAATAAATGAGCACCGTCGGAATGTTCGTAATGAAGAGATTACCAAGTCTTCTATTGCTTCCCACTGCTGGTCTCAAGGTCATCGTTTTGATTTTTCCAAAACTAACATAATTTCATCTCCTGTCTGTTCCTCCCATTTGGATATTCATGAAGCATTTTACATATTTAAAAATTCGAAAAATCTTGTTAATGATATTTCTTCCACTCCTTTCTTCTCGGATGCTTGGAAATTACTCACGTAACTTAGATTTTAGTTTAATTTTTGTTATCCTTAGATTGTTATATGTTTAATCTCACTCATTTATTTATTTCCTTGTTGTTTTGTACAATTCTACTCACACCAGTAGCTATATTTAGTTTCTACTTTATAAACTTTTTCTTTTCATTTTAAACGATTTTGTGCGTTGCCGCTTTGACTGCAGCACTCGTGCTTACTTTGTTCGCCTGATGAAGGGTCGTGTGTTTTTTCGACCCGAAACAATTGTTGCGAGTTTATTGCATTTTATGGTGTTTATTCAAAGTTTGTAAGTAATAATATTTAGTGTTGTATCCATTTTTTCCCTAGATGTTTAAATACCTAATACTTTTTAAAGAATTTCAAGTGTTAAATTTTCTCTAGGGAAAAAATATACCAATTTGAATTGAAATTTAATGTACAGTCGGGGAAAAAATAAAACGCAACGTAACTTCGTTGCTACACTGTAAAATAATAACTATTACCAGCTGCAAGAAACTCTGTGATTGGAGAAAATAATTATTTTTTCCAATCACAGAGAGTTTCTTGCAGCTGGTAATAGTTACTTTTTTACAGTGTAATCAATGTAGAAAAATGTAATAGGTATCATTCGACGGGGAATCGTGAGTAGTTTCAGAAAATGAACTGAAATTTTAAATTGGGGGTCGTCTACATATTAAAACGCGCACCAACTTTGATTTTTTTCAATGGCAATGCCCCATTTTTATTTTATATTTGAATTCCCTGGGATCACTACAACTCGAAAAAGTATATTGGTTATGTATTTTACTAATTTTTTCACAGATTTATAAGCGTTCAAAGTTTGAAGGTGCTAATGTTAAATTCATATTTTAAACTTTTATTAATATCTTCACAAAACGTAACTTGATCGATATATATATATATATATATTACGATATACAGTGTAGAAACCCAAACATAATCCATCATTACTTTTGATTCTGAAAAATATTTTTAATTCTTTAAAATATTAATAAATTCATATTCATAAAAATTATGAATTATGACCTATATTAATTTTTACATAAAATAAATCCTAATGCTGAAAAATATCGGTGTGTAAATTTGCAGCTCACCCTAGTTATTAGTTTTCGAGATATAAATAAATCTTTCTTTTGGAGTGGTTTAGGGGGCCGTCTCTTATAAAGTTTTGTATGAGATAATGAATCAAATTTTAAAAAATAACAAAGAAAATTAAACAAAATATTTTTATTTTTTATTTATGGGTCAAATTATATAACAACAACGTCATACGCAAAGAAATGAAACAAAAATGATGATTTTTAGACATTAGTGTTAGCATCAAGAATTCCTGTTTTCTAAAGAAGACAAGCCCCGCCTTCATTGTTCTTCAAAATAAAACAATACAGAAAAGGAAAGTAAATGTGACGTTGAGTATTCGTGTTAAATCGCTTATTTTATGTTGACATAAATATACACAAGTGGTATTTACTTCATCGATTACTGGTGATAAATTTTGAATTATTTAAACGAACACTAGAAGAAAAATATTAAATAAATAGGCTGGGTTTACCGTTTTAAATAGAAAAATTGTTTAATGTAAAAGTTGTCAATTAAAAAAAAAAAAAAAAAAAAAAAGAATGGAATTGGAATGCAAGACAGACTTGTAAAATCGTTTCTTAACTACCGTCATAGTTTAAGGTTTAATCATCTGTTTCATATATTGCTTTATTTTTATTTATTTATTTTGTATTGGGGAGGATTATTATTTTAAGGATACATTAGTCTTTAAAATTTTATCAATATATTTTAACTTTATATATATTTAAAAATATACTTTAACTTTTATAAATATATTTTAACACTTTTTGCGACCGCAGAATTTTGTCTTTTTGACAGTAAGATCCGCCTACAGAAGTTATTATCTCAAAATAAAATATTTCAGAACAAATTTTCTGCATTCACAATTATATTACAAATGGACATACATTATAATTTTATTCTTTTTAATCATTATACAGTGCGTTGCATGAATATAAACGCAACTTAGCTTTAACAATTAGAATGGTATAGAAGAGTAATAAAAAAACATGATTAGGTGACACTTGATGCAAACTGTATGTGTATGATTCAATAAATGAAATTACGAGAAAACAATGAAAAACCAATATGATTTTCTAGAAAATAATTTTATTAAATTTATGACAAATATACACGTTGCATGAATTTAAACGCACATGTAAAAAATAAATAACTGAGTAACAAATACTGTATCTAATACTTTGTAAAGCCACCATGGGCTTCTAGAAGAGCCAGTAAACGCCTTGGCATTGACTGATATAGTGGCATGAGGTCGTCCAAGCTGATTATCTTCCAAGCTAACAGAATTGCCGATTTTAGTTCATATTTCGTGTTAAAGAGCCTTCCGTTTGCGTAAACACAGCGAACCAGATTACCCCATACGTTCTCCATTATGTTTAAATCGGGGCTTTTTGAGGGCTAATCCAGAACTTTAATTTTATTGTCACGGAACCATTTTTTCACGATATGTGCTGTATGTACAGATGCACAATCTTGCTGAAAAATATAATTTCTTCTAGATTTTTTGACTGCTTGACGGCGAGGTTCCTTGTGAGCATCTGAACATAATCTACAGAGTTCATACTGTTCTCCATGAACTCTAATTCGAAAGTCCCTTTAAAACCTATGGCTGCCCACACCATGACAGACCCACCTCCCGATTGACGTTTTGAACAGTACATTTCGTCGGTTATCATATTGAGCCAGTAACTATGAAATCCGTCCTGGCCATCGAGATTAAACTTTTTTTCATCTGAGAAGATGACTTTTTCCCAATTTAGTCGATGTACAATCCATTTTCTTGCCCTTTCCAACCGCATATCCTTGTGCTTTTGAGTGAGGGATGGTTTCGCCTTCATTTTCTTAAATTTAATGAATGTTGCAGCTTTGATAGTTCTCAATATGGTTGTCCGATGAACACCCAGCTTGTATTGAGCCTTTGTCTTCTCACAGGAAATGTTCTTATTCTTTGCAGTGTTGCATATTCGACATTTGTCGTAACTGGTGAGCTTTCCTGTTCGCTTCTCATACGCTTTTTTCCCATAATTTGCTCCTTTCTTTATATAATTTCGCATAACACTCTCACTTCTTCCGATTCAGCGCCCTATTTCGCGATTGCTAAAGCCTTTACCACGCATAAAGTCGATTTTTATCCTCTCGTCTACTGTCAAAGTCTTTCCTCTTGCCATCCTGTACAAACTACGTAAATTTTGCACTCAAGCATTAAAACTGATCTTACAGAATTTTAACAACACGACTATTTGTGTTTTAATTTAATTCCGGTGACTCTGTTAAGTTTTAAAGGCAAAGTACAGAGTGCGTTTAATTTCGTGCAACAAACGAAAAACAGCTAAAAATAAGAAAATGCTTAAACATTCATTACATAAGCTTGCATGAGCCTAAACATACTTGCTCAAAGCACCTTATTCAGTTGTTAGTCATATGCAATAACTGTAAGTCGCATTCCTTCTTTTAAAATTTTAAAAGTTCTATTTCTAGTTATTGGAAAAGGTGCGTTTATATTCATGCAACGCACTGTATTTCTATCCATACTATATTTTATTGCCAAAAATATGAACACTGGGTACACACTTAAGAAGTATGTAACACACAAATTACGAAATAAATGCCCACTGACAGAGTTACAGATTTTCAAATGACGTGAATCTACGTCAGCAGTCGCGAAAGGGTTAATTAAGAAATTATATTTTCATAGAAATTATAAAACGAATCGTACATTTCCAAAGAGTTCAACTGACCCAAAACTGGTAAGTGCGATTAAAATTGTTTAATATTTACTTCATGAACCATGAACCCTTACAATAATTTATCTGAAAAGATTTAGTTTATGCGTTGTTGTATATAGATATTTATATTATTTCATTTCGTATAATATATTACACCTACGAAAGAAAATTTAAGCTTTATTGGGGATCAGTACAGCTATAATAGACACTTTTACTTGAGAAATATTGCACTTTTTTCAAAGAATACTGTCTGGACCAATCGCAAGTGTAATGTATTTATATAGACCTAAAATTATCTAAAAAAGCACTGAAGTATATACAAACCTAAAAAACTTAATTCAGGACAATTAAGGAACTGGAAAAGGGTCAATGTTTTTATTAATTTTTATAATTATTTTTCTCCTGAAAGATTTCCGGTATTACATTAAAATTTTGTCTAATTCTTATAGGATCTTAATTTTATATTTCTACATTTACAGATAACCCCCTAATACATTTTTGATTATAACTCTATAACTACTAAAGATAAAGTATACAAATAGTATACTTTTTCGCACTGCCAGACTCTCAGAAATTCGAATATGAAGTCGAATTTCGAATCAAAATTGGGTGTTGCTATTGAAAAAAATTTCAGAAAGTGCTTTTAATTTCCTGTTGAATTATATGTGTATTAGATTTTCCTGCGTCAGTTAATATTGAAATTACAGCGGGTGTTTTTTATTTTTTTTCCCCCGACTGTACAATAATAAAGATTGACCGCCGTCATTTGAGACACAATAGGAATGCTTAAGGCAAGATGGCAGTACACTGTAAAAAAAAAAAAAAAAAAAAAAAAAAAAAAAAAAGAAATTCTAAGGTAGGTAAAAATTTATAAGATATTTGGGTAAAGCAATGTTCCAAATTGGAAAGTTCTGTTTATAACCCAAAATTAGTGTACATACGTATACATACGAAATGTTTGCATTTTATTTAGATCATCTACGCATGTTAGAATTTTTTTTTTTTTTTTTTTTTTTTTTAATAAGAGGTGAGTGATACAATATTTTCTACAACGTCTTTATTCATTATAGACAAAAATATAAAACAAGATAGTGAACCATACATAACAAGTTTGTAAACTCAAAATAGATAGATTTTCTGACTCATTTTGGGTTATAAACAGAACTTTCCAATTTGGTACATTGCTTTACCCAAATATCTTAAAAAATTTTACCTATTTTAGATTTTTTTTTTTTTTTTTTTTTTTTTTTTAACAGTGTATACACAAATTGTATCATATATTATAATTTAGTCGTTTACTTTGGGCGACTGTTGCACGAAATATATATATAAATTGATCAATATTTATAGTAATATTGAAAGATTTTTAGCGATAGTTCAGGGCTTAGATAAAACACAAGACTATAATTTGAGAAGGTCTATTAAAAATATTTAATTGAGAAAAAGTTCATTCAGCATAATAATTAAAATTTATAATAATAAAAAAAAATACTATTAAATAAATTTGAATAACTTACCTTTCGTTTTGTACAATATAAAGAAAAATAAATTTAGTTAATAGCTCAAACTCATTCTAAAACGTGGCAGATCGTGAGCGGGATTGAAGGTTGCTGACCTTGTTGCCATTCATGAACATATTTTGTTACCGTCGTTCGGGTAAACTGAATATTTCCAGAAATTACCGATAAAGTAGCAATTTTTTCTTAGAATGGATTATTTCAGTAAAAAAGTGAAAAATCACAAAGTGAAGAATCAAAATGTTTGGATCACCGTGTAAAAAGTAATGCTTGAAATGCATTTTGGCTGTAGCGTGTGATTAAGAGAAATTTTCTCATTATCTGTAGAAATTTTTAAGAGGGCACCACAACATTCACGTTTTTATTTTTATTTTTATTTTTTTTTTTTATTATCGAAAAAAAAAAAAAAAAAATCCACTTTTGTAATTGTAACAAGTAGGATATTAGACCCATAGCAAAGGCACTTTCAGAAAAATTGGCATACTTCATTAGACACAGTAAATAATTTTTATCTGTCCTTGCGCTAGCTTTAAAAAAATTTCATTTGCAGAATTTAATAGCCAAATATATTGAGCAACTTATTTGAAAACTCCAAACAAATATAATTTAGGGAAGAGTGTGGTTGAATGGGACGCAGGATGAATGCGAAATTGGCTAGATTTTTATGTTTTTCAAACACTAGAAACTTGAAATTTTTTCTGATATATGACAGTACTGAGGTCATTCATCAAGTGTAGTTTCAGAATCGTGCTATGCACAGAAGGGTAGAAAAAAAATTAAAGTGTGTTTTTCAGCTGCCAAAGTAAGTTTTTACTGATTCAATTACGTTATAGTTAAGACATTAACTATTTGCTTAAAGTTAATATAACTGTTATATGGTGAAAAGGCATAATCTTTTATTGTGTTTATGATATACAAGAAGAATATTGACAATTGTTCATTAAGCCTATTTCCTGTTTTATATGACCATGTGATGGTTTGGATGAATGGGACATTCCCCACTATGTGCTAATTTAAAATTGTACACAAGAATTATATTAAAACAAACCTTACATAGATTTTCAATATTTCTATAGCCTTTAGTTGAGTAGCTATAACATGGAATTATAAAAGTAGCATAGATTTAGAGAAAAATAGATTGAAATAGATTGTTCTGATTTTTGTTTATAATAATTATGATTAAAAAACTATATGTTAGAATATTCAATGCAATTTAAATCAATATATAAAAATTAAATAAATAAACTAATAATAATTTGATTAAAATCACATTTTCAGCCAAGCTAATTAAATAAATCCTGGTGATTATTAATGTAGTACAAAATAGAATGCTGATTTTTCACGATTAGTCGGAAACAAAAATTTATCTGGATCGTCTGTACTCTATTATAATGATTTATCTCTTTCTAGTGTCTTATTTACTTATTTATTTTTAAATTAGATCTTATTAGATTAAATTACCAAAGCTTAGAGCACTAGGAACTGTGCGAACCAAACGACTTTTGCCATTTGATGTTAATTTGAGTCAATACATCAGTTTATGTTAATTTCAGTAAATTCATAGTGTGTAATAAAATCACATAAAGCAATTTAACTTTAAAAATTTATTTACTTTCCATTTTGTTTTCTTTTCTTTGTTAACTCCAGTCCTATCCCATTCATCCCCATAGGTGAGGATGAATGGAACAATGCACATGCATGTAAAAAAAATTATTATTATTTAAAAATGATTACTTTTTATTAAAGTTAGTATGTTTATATGTAACTGATTATTGAAGTGTACGTATAAGCAATGTTACAAAATTCTGAATTACATATGGTGAACATTATCAGTAAAAACATGAAAAACGTCCCATTCATCCCCACTTTCCCCTAAACTTAAAGAGTTATGAGAGATAGAATGAACAGAATTTCAGCTCTCTCAAAATAAAAGCTAAATTATAACTCCCATTTTTATTTGGATTCAATCAATGCCCAATGGCAGTGCATTGTAAAAAAATATTGATAAAAACCCCTATCATCTTTTTTTTCTTTTGAGAAGAACTGAAATTCTTTTCATTCCATCTCTCATAGCTCTTTTAATTTACACGGTTTTCATAGAAGTTGCTCAATATATTTGGCTATTAAATTATGCAAATGAATTTTTTTTTGCATAGATAAATATTATTTAGTAAAAATATTCATACTTCGTAAGATGTTTAACATTTTTGCATTCTGATTGCAGTAAGCTGTGCCTAATGAAGTATACCAAATTTTCTGAAAATGTCTTTGCTCTGGGTCTTATACCCTACATGTTGTAATTTAAAATGTGGATTTATTTTATTTTATTTATTATTATTATTATTATTATTATTATTATTTTGCAATGTTTTAAAACAAAACGTTATAATCCATGTGGTAATCTCATTAAAATTTTTATACAGATTATAAAAAAATTCCTCTTAATCACATGCTACAGCCAAAATGCAATTCAGGCATTACTTTTTACAGTGTGATCCAAAACTTTTTTATTTTTCTTTATTTTTTTTCTTTCTTTCTTTTTTACTGGTCCCCTTTTTCTTTTCAAGACACAACGTTTGCAGAAATATATGAGAAATAGCGTGTTCTTTACCCTACCAAAGTTTCAAGATGTGATTCCAAAAGAACTTTTCTGTATATTTAACAAAATGTCTAAATTCGGAAGTGTCCAAATACTTAATGGTAGGTAGTGTATATGTTATAATTATAGATCACTAATTCAATTAACATGAAAATAGTCTTAGACGAAAAATCATATTGATCACTTACTATTATGAGAATATCAAGTCAAAAGCATACTCGAGTACCTTATTCGCATTCACTTATATATATATATATATATATATATATATATATTAGGGATGGACCGGATATCCGGAAAATATCCGGCATCCGGCATATCCGGCTGATTTTTGAATATCCGGAATATCACCGGATATCCGGTTAATTGCCGGATATCCGTTTTTTTAATATTTGTTTTTTTCTCGTTATGTTTCATTAAGGTATGGTGAGAAATGTGAGAAACAGCTTTTGTCCCTCCGTTTGCGGAGAAAGTTAAAAAAAATAGCTTTTTAAATCGCGTCACTAAAGAAATAATTTCATAAAATTCCACATTTGTGTCTCCATTAGTTTGACTCGGCCTTGTTGAGTGAGCAAGCCAGTCAGGAGATCTGCCTTTATAGATGTAGATTCCTGCAATTCATTTCTTTTAATTAAAAACAAGTATGTTGTGGCCATCACAAGATTTTCTTTTATATTTTTCTGTACAAATTCACCAAGGGCAAATAATTTATTAAAACTATTATTTATTAAAATTATCCAATATGATGGATAAAAATTGTTTTCATCTTTGTAAAAATTAACACTAAATATCCAAAGAAAGACAGTTTTATTGTGTACTAGCAGGCTTTGCCCGCTTCACTGCTCATTATATATTTAAGGAAACTCTTTTCTAAATCGCTTTATTAAAAAGAGGGGGGGGGTCGCTCATTAGCTTGTCTTGGGTTACCACTGCCGGGTTAACATAAATTATTGCCTATCAACAGGTGGCGCTGCTATGCAGCGATTTGCACAATTTGAAAAAAGGCTATATCTCAGGAACTACTGTGCAAAATTGCCTAAAAAATTATATGTGGATGCACCTTGACATAAGTTACAGCGAATCAACTTTTGATACTAACTGCTTAATAGGTGGCGCTTCTATACGAGGATTTCCTCAACATAAAGGAAGATTATATTTCAGGTTCTAATGCGTATAATCAAAGAACACTTGATATGTGAGAAAGCCATTATGAGACATTACGCCAATTCAATCTGGATTCATATTTACCAATATTTTGCGCTGCTATTGTGCAGTTTTTCCCGAGAACGGGAATGCATGTTTTAACTTCTATGGTATTTAGCTGTACGAAACTTCATACACGAGATAACCAATATGAAAATGCATTTTTTAAGGTGTTAGTTAAGCTGTGTTTCTTTGGATATTTAGTATTTGTTTTCTCCAAGATGAAAATCGCCTGCATTCATCATAGTGGATAATTTTAATAAATAATAGTCTTTGTAGTTTATTTAAACTGAGGAATTTATATAGGAAAATACAGAAGAAAGTTTGTGGTGGCCACAACATACTAGTTTTACCTTTCTCTTACCCATGTAAATGGTAAAAAGGTACTATTTTTGGGTGAAATTTTTGAAGTCGAGCTTTTGTTATATTTACACGATTTAAGATCCCCTGAATCCAAAAATCATATTTTTAACAGTTGGTCTGTGTGTCTGTGCGTGTATGTATCATCAGCGTATCTCAAGAACAAATAATAGCAGAAAGTTCTAACTTTGTATTCTAAATTTGTATGATATAGGGATGCTACACTAAATCTTTCGTGAGGATCAAACTAATGATTCATGTACAGGGACATCAAAGAGAATTCAAATACATTGCGTCTATGGGAAAAATTGTAGGTAAGTAGAGTTTAACAACTATAAACTGCACTAAACCAAATGAAATGAATTTATATTTTTTATATGCGTTTCATGTAGAATATGGTATGGTTGGTTGGTTGTAGGATTTAAGGCTGATTGACTCCGTAAGTGTCCTAGGCCTGTAGGGGGGAATGCCCTCCGTGGGAGTCTTACTAATGGATCCTAGCCCGCATTTATGCGAGTTTCGGAGGAAACCACGGAAAACTCCGAACGGCTAGGTCGATGAGCGCGACCTGGGATTGAACCCGGCTCTTTCCATATACCAGCTTTGAGCGCATAACCACTCGGCCGCTGGTGGGCAGAATATGGTATGGAAATGATTCAATGTTCGTTTAAAGAAGTACACAAAATAAATAGATTATAGTACGACAATACTTAAAAACTGATGGAAGTGTATTTCAGGATGTTATTAACATCGGATTATATTTAAGGACGCTATGTGGTGTTTACTTAATCTTCAGAAGATATACACTGGCCAACATTTAAGCCATAATATTCTTTTTACTTTCTCTTGATAAAGTATTGTTTTAGGATCAAATTTTCGAACGGGAGTTTTTGTTATATTTATATGTCCCTGAATACGAAAATCATGTTTTTAAAGAATGGTCTGTGTGTATATTTCAAGAACAAATAGTAGCAGAAATTCCAAACTCGGTATTCTAAATGTGTATCATATAGGGATGCTACAGTAAACTTTTCGTTCAGATGAAGCAAATGGTTCGTGTACAGGACACTCAAAAATATTCAAATACATTACGTCTTTGGATGAAATTGCAGGTAAGTAGAGTTTAACGTTTATAAACTGCACTAAACCAAATGAAACGAATATATATTTTTTGTAATAGAGGTAGTCAACTGGGAAATAAAAATTGTGTATGTAAGAGCCCCGCCTACCCCTTGGGGGGAAGTTCCCCCTCGAGGGAAGTAAATTTTCATGATGGGTATCTTTCAAAAGAGCTCGCCAATACCTTTAAAACGAATGGTTGAACCATCGATCTGCGATAATTTAAAATAAAGTTATGGATTTTTTTCATTTTTAACAATTTTTTTTTTAAAATGTAATATTGAGAATAAATTTAACTTCTTTTTTATATTTAGTGTTATAATACTTCTCTAATATGGAAATCGTCTGCATTATCATAAAAGATAATTTTTTTTTTAAATAATAATTTTAATAAATTATTTTTTAAAAACAGAATTATTTTTTAATAACCGAATTAAATTCTATATAAATGTAGGTGCATTAATGAAAAGGGGGGGGGGCTCACACAGAACTAATTATCATATAAAACTCTCCCGAAACCTAATTTGAATTGTTTAACATAGGTTTACATAACATCGTTATCTTTCCTCTTAATCTGCAGCCCGTATTTATAGTATTAAATTTCAGGGTAAGAGAAAGTCGTGTGAGTGACACACCAGATTATTTATTGTTAGTGAAGTGCTTTTCTATAATATTTTACCATGTCCAAGAAAGCTGCTTAGGAAATGAAATTAATTCTTCGTTGCTACATGAAGTTAATATGTTTGGTAGTAGAAAAATTTGATCAAAATTGATAAGTTTTAAGAAATGTTGCGTGTGAAAGGTGTCTGAATAATTTTAATTAACTTCTGTATTTAATAACAGATTTGAATTCCATATAAATGTATGTATAATAATTAAACCGGATGTTGAATAGAGCGGTAGGCCCCCTCACACATTATTTGTCAATTAAACCTTTCAGAAGCCAAATTCGAATTGTTTTAACACAGGTTTACATAACAGTACTCGTTTTTTTACCCCTTAATTTCCAATCTGTATTTATATTATTCAATTCCAGGGTAAGAGAAAGTCGTGTGTGTGGCCCACCACATTGTTTAAGTAAGTTTTGACAATTATATGCATAGCAAGGCAGACAAAGCACGTAGTTCAGACAATATTACACATTATATTCTGTTAACCTAAATATTAAAAGTGACACATAAGCATAAGAATTGATATTAAAAATCAACTATGTTGTGGCCACCACAAGACTTTCTTCTATATTTTCCTACATAAATTCACTAAGGGAAAAAAATTCCTTAAAACTATTATTTATTAAAATTATCTAACATGATGAATGCAAATCAATTTAATCTTAAAAAATACTATCACTAAATATCCAAAGAAAGACCGTTTTACTGTCTATAAATAACATCTTTAAAAATGCGTTTTTATAATGGTTGTCTCACACATTAAGTTTTGCACATTTATATGCCACACACAACTTGAGATATAACTTTTCCGCTATCGAGGAAAGTTTCACTATAGCAGCGCCATCTATTGCCCTATAAGCATCCAACTTGAATCAGCATAATGTCTCATAATGGCCTTCATATATATCAAGTTTTATTTGATGATACGCAATAGAACTTGAGATATAGCCTTTCCTTAAACTGCAGAAATCGCGGTTTAACCGCACCACCTATTGATAAGTTGACATTAAAAGTTTTTAGGCGTTATCGCCTAAAAACTTTAGGTCAAGGTGCATCTACATGTAAATTTATGTGCAATTCTGTGCAGTAGCTCCTTAGCTACAGCCTTTCCTTAAATTGTGGAAATCCCTGTATAGCAGCTCCACCAGTTGGGCGATAATCATTCAAATTGAACTAGTATAAGTTCTCATAAGGGCCTTCTTACATAATAAATTTTCTTTGATTGTACGCAATAGAACCTGAGATATAGCCTTCCCCTTAAATTGCGGAAATCACTGTATAGCAGCGCCTCCTCTTGAGCGGTTGACACCAAAAGTTGGTAGGCACTAATTTAGGTTAAGTTGCATCTACATATAAAATTATATGCATTTCTGTGCAGTAGTTCCTGAGATATAGCCTTCCCTTAAATTGCAGATATCGCTATATATCAGCGCCATTTTTGAGCAGTTGACACCAAATGTTGACTGGCACTAAATTAAGTCAAGTTGCATCTGCATATAAATTTATATGTAATTCTGATCTGTAGTTCTGGAGATACAGTTGCCACAAAATTTTTGTCTCTCTCACACACACACAGACGGACAGACAGACATTTTCTAAAAATGGTCAAATCGTATTCTAGACCTCTCAAAACGTGTAAATCCGTCGAAAAACCTGAAGTCGAAAATTTTTACGAATCCAATACTTTGTTCTATTGAATATAGAAGAACGTAATAAAATAAAATGAAATTATTATGGCTTATTATTCCAATGGCATTTATATTTTTACTTTATTCTGTATGTATATATAGAGAAAGTATTGGATTCATGAAAATTTCCAAGCTCCAGTTTTCAATAGATTTACATGTTTTGGGATATCCTGAACCCGATTTGACCGTTTCTAGAAAATGTCTGTCTGTCAGTTTGTGTGTGTGTATCAAAAATTTTGCGGACGCTGTAACTCACTAACCAATAAACGAAATTTAACCAAACTTGGTATTTAGTTGAACCCTGACATAAACTGGTGCTGATTAGATTTGTGGAACAATTGCTCAACAGGTGGTGCTGTGATCGCATTTTTTCTAAATTTTTAACATGGCAGTATGGAACAAAATTTTGTATAAATTTACATAATGAGAGTTATTTTAAACGTGAGATTGTAAAATTAATATGAATTATTTATAATAGTAATAGTTAACAAGAAAAAAAAGTTTTTTTGCATGTGGAAGCACCATTTCACCCACCCACCCCTCCCCGGGAGTATTTTCAATATGGATGTCTTTCGAAAAATTTCGTCATTACCTTTAAAATAAATTGTTTAAGTATAGATCTGTGATAATTTAAAACAAAGTTATATATATTTTTTATCTTTTAACAAAAAAAAAATTTAGAAAACTAGTTGGCATAGGAGGACTCTGCTCAGTTCCCCATCATATTTATGTTCTCATAAATTTTTAGTGTGAGACATATTATAATCATGTTAAAAGAAATGATTTTGACCAAAGCTTGATACAGTGACAGAATGAAATCCCCGCCTAATAGGCTATCCACCGTTCACTTCGATATATTTATCTTATTCTAATCTATTAATTTATTTTTTCAGGGTCAATTCCGTTGTTTAGTTTTCATACTACTATTTTCAATGCAATAATCCTCAAAATTCATACTTATATGAAAAATTTACAATTTCGCTATGTTGATAAAATCGTAAATTACGAAATTTTCCTATTAGAATATTTGTATTCAATCATGTTCAAACAAATATCATAAATGTAATTTTGAAGTTGTCTAATGTATTTACGATCCTCAAAATGGAAGTTTATGCTCAAATTTGCTTTATTCTGACATGTTAAGTAAATCGTAAATTCCAAATAACTTACGAATTTTTTAAATTGGAAAAATCGTAGTCTATGATATTCATGCCAGTATCCTAAATAATATTTCGAAAGTGGTTTGACATCTTTACGATGAAAATATCCCTGAAGATTGACGTTTATGTGAAATTTTAGTCTATTCTGCCATGTTGAGAAATTCGTAAATTTCCAATAACTTACGAAATTTTTATATTGGAAAATTCATAGTCTTTAATATTCATGTAAGTGTCCTAAATAATATTTCAAATGTAGTCTGACATCTTTACGACGAAAATATCTCTCAAAATTGACGTTTATGTGAAATTTTGCCCTGTACTGCCATGTTAAGAAATTCGTGAATTTCCAATAACTTGCGAAATTTTAAAAGTATCATGTTTATAGTTACTGATGTTCATTCCGGCATCACAACTGATATTTTAAAATTGGTCTGACATTTTTACAGTAAAAAGTTTCCATTTAATGCACGTTTAAGTGAATTTTCGTCCTATTCTCCCATGTTAAGAAAATCGTTAATTTCTAATAACTTAAGAAGTTTTTAAATTCGAAAGTTGCAAATGAATAGGGTTCTTGCCAGTGTCGAAAGTAATATTTTAAAACTGATCTGACCTCTCTGCGACAATTTGTTCTTGAGATATCGTGTACACAGACTAACAAACTAACGGACTAACACACTAACGGACATTTTCGGATTCCTCACACCTGAAAACGTGTAAAAAAGTCAAAAAACCGAGGTCGAAATTTTTCACGATTACCTAAGTTCCCCATACCTATAGTATGATGGGGAACTAAAAATCTTATTTCTTTTGATATTGGCAAAAAAATTTACTTTCTTTCGGGATGTAGTGATATAATTCTTTTAGATAAAAATCATCTGTATTTATAATGAAAAATAATTTAATAATTTAATAAATAATTTTTATTCAATGAATTTTGTGTAAAATTATATAGCAGTAATTCATGTGGTGGCCACATGAATGGAATTCAGTTGTATAAAAATGAAATGCAAACATCTTTTTTACTTTCATCTATATGCGGTAGAAGAAAGTATTGGATTCGTAAAAATTTTTGACTTCCGGTTTTCGACAGATTTAGACGTTTTGAGAGGTCTAGAACATGAATTTACCATTTTTAGAAAATGTGTGTGTGTGTGTGAGAGAGAGAGAGAGAGAGGGGGGGGAGGGAGAGAGAGGGAGATATTTTGTGGCAACTTTATCTCCGAAACTACTGCTCAGAATTGTATATAAATTCGTATGTAGATGCACCTTGACCTAAATTTGTGCCTATCAACTTTTGGTGTCACTGCTCAACAGGTGGCGCTACTATACAGCGATTTCCTCAATTTAAGAGGAGGGTATATCACAGGTTTTATTGCGTATGATCAAACAAAACTTCATATGTAAGAAGTTCATTATGAGACATAATGCTTATTCAAATTAAATGCTTATCGTCCAACACATGGTGCTGCTATACAGCAATTTCCACAATATAAAGAAGGCTATATCTCAGGAATAACTGTACAGATTTGCATATAAATTTATATGAAGATCTACATTGACATAAATTAGTATCTGTTAACTTTTGGTGCCAACCGCTCAACAGGTGATGTACGCGCAGTGATTTCTGCAATTTAAGGAAAGGCTATATCTCAGATTCTATTGGGTATAATCAAACAAAACTTGATATGTTAGAAGATCATTATGAGACATTATGCCAATTCAAGTTGGATGCTTATAGACCAATAGATGGCGCTGTTATACTGGAAATTTCCTCGATAACGGGAAGGCTATATCTAAACTTGTATGGCATATATAACTGTACGAAACTTGATATGTGAGCTATCCATTATAAATACACATTTTTTAAGATGTTATTTATAGGCAATGAAACTGTTTTTATTTGGATATTCGGTTTTAGTTTTCTCTAAGATAAAAATCATTTGCATTCTTCATGTTAGATAATTTTAACGAATAATAGTTTTAATTAACGAATAATAATTTTAAGGAATTCCGACTCTTTTATTATTTGCCCTTAATAAATTTGTATAGGAAAATATTGAAGAAAGTCTTGTGGTAGCTACACATACTAGTTTAATTATTATATGCTTTTAAAAAACTGAAATTTTCATGTGTACCTTGAAAGGGGATTGCCGGATATCCGGATCCGGCAAAGTAAAAAAATATCCGGAATGCCGGATATCCGTATCCAGTTATCCGGTAAAATCTCTATCCGGTCCATCCCTAATATATATATATATATACCGGGTGATTCAAAATAGATGTTACAGCGATTATCTCGTAAACTAAGAAAGATAGAAACAAACTTCCAATTACAAAATTAGAGCAAATTAAGAGTAGATTTCAGATATGGAATTTATTTTGTACAAGGGGCTGTATACATATTAAATACGAAATTTAATTTTTATACGGCCCCTCCTATCATGTGACTTATATTTAGAAAAATATTCTCCTCGCTGTAACAATCAAAATAAAAAAAAAATCATCTCTCTAAGTGAAAATCTCGCTGAGTTATTGCAATTTGAAAATGATGACTTACACCACTTTCTTTTCAATTTTGGCATCTATTTTTCAACGCCAACGAGCTCACTTTAGGGGGTTATCTATGAGATGAGAAAAAATTAAAAAAGATCCTTTATTTTAAAACAGCAACTAAAATCGTTCAAACGCGTGAAATCAACAGTTTTAAGAACTTAATGCAAATTTACATTATTTTGTATTGTTAAAAAATTTAATACTTAAATTTCTTAGGGGGGTCACCTGCAAATTAAAACACGTTAAGAGAGGGAAAAAATTAAAAGACTATCAAAACCGTGTAAAATTTTCGTGCTTTATTTTTACCGCTTTCCATCATGGTTGAAAAATTTAATGACTTCGGCTCTTCAACAATTCCAGCAAGATTGGAAAGTGTTAATGACTTCGATTTGTCTGTCTGTCCGTCCGTCTTTCTGTGTGTTCGCGCTCTAACTCCCGTGAATATTCATAGAATTCCCTGAAACCGATATATGTTATTTGAGTTCACGATCGGATGTTCCTTATGGAAAATGGAGTGAATACCTCTGCTAGCTTGTGCACAGGGACACACGAAAGTATTCCAAGGAATTGTGTTCTATGAGAGGTATTTTTATAAACCATATTTTAATACCTTTAATTTATGCATATATTAATAAAATTGAAATACGTTATTATAGTTTTCTATCGGATATTTTCTATAGAAAATGGAGTAAACACCATCACTGGTTTGTATACAGGGACACCCGAAAGTATTCCAAAGCATTGCGTTCTATGTAAAGATATTTCTATAAACCAAAATTTAATTACTTTGTATAAATCTTAATGAAGTTGAAATATGTTATTCATATGCACAAAAGGGTGCTTTCAATACTGTACAGTACGATTAGCATTAGATTTACAGGGCACACAAAAATATTCAGTTACGTTAAGGGTTATTATTGAACATTTGCTGGAATTGCATTTTCGTTTACATTAAACATTTTCTAACAATTTTTAACTGTGAATAAGATTTCAATTTGCATTTTTTTTTTTTTGTCTGACTGTCTATCTGTCCATCTGCCCGTCCCCAGCGTCAATAAATATTTTGATAAATGACATATGTTATTCAGGTTTACTATATGATATTCCCTATTTAAAATGACATTAATTAATTCTCTACAATTGGTTTACGTACAGGAACGCACAAAAAATGCGTTTTGGGACAGATATTCTTATAGGTTACATTTAAATAACTTTATACTGTAAAAATCATAAGGAAATTCATATTTATTGTTAATATTCTAAAATAATGTTTTGTATAGAATATAATATGGTATAGATGTATAATTCTATGTCAAGGGGGTTACCGCCCTTCTCAACCCCTGTTTAATTATAGTGCCTATACTTATCAAAACATAAATCAAGTCTGTTATCAATTTCCTTAAAACTTGCAAACCTTGATCAACTTTTCAAGTGGCAACTAGATATGGAATCCAAAGTATCAAATTCGCATTTCCTGTAGTTATTACTTTCTCATACCCATAAGGTAGAGAAAGTATTGTTTTTGGGCCAAATTTTTGAAAGTGTGTTTTTGTTATATTTACACGTTTTGAGGTACCCTGAATATGAAAATCGTGTTTTTAGCGGTTGGTCTGTGTGTGTTCCTGTTATCAGCATATCTCAAGAACAAATAGAAGCAGATATTCCAAACTTGGTATTTTAAATATGTATCATATAGGGATGCTACACTAAGCTTTTCATTGAGATGAAGCAAATGGTTCGTGTACAGGGACACTCAAGAATATTCAAATACATTACGTCTATGGGGAAAATTGCAGGTAAGTAGAGTTTAACACCTATAGACTGCACTAAACCAAATGCAATGAATATATATTTTTTATATGCATAAAAAATGCCTCATGTAGAATATGGCAGGGAAATTATTCTCAGTTCATTTACAGGGCTACACAAAATAATTAGATTATAATGCGACAATAGCTGAAAATTGATGGAAGTGCATTTTAGGTTGGTCCGTATATTATTACTATAGGTTTATATTTAGGTGCACTTTGTGGTTTGTACATATTCTTCAAAAGATATACAGGGTTGCAAATATTTAAGCTATAATATTCTTTTTTATTGCTAGTGAAAGTGCTTTAATATAATATTTTACCATGTCCAGGAAAGCTGCTCAGGAATGGAAATGAATTCCTCATAGACATATGATAAATAATGTATGTTTTTAAACTAAATCTGCAACGCTTGTGTTTTGTGTATTTACACGTTTTGAGGCTTCCTTATTACCAAAGTCAAGTTTTTTAAAGTTTGATTATTGCCTGCGTCGAATAATTTCAGGAGATTCCCCCCTCACACAGAACTAATTATCATATAAAACTCTTCCGAAGCCTAATTTGAATTATTTTAACATAGGTTTACATAACAGTACTCTTTATGTTACCTCTTAATTTCCAACCTGTATTTAAGGTATTAAATTTCAGGGTAAGAGAAAGTCATGTGAGTGGCTCACCAGATTATTTGCTGTTAAATTAGGCTGATAATTCATATATATACAGATCAACGAATAAAAATTTACCTTTCGTATTCAGGAGGCCTTAAAATGTGATATTATACAGAAAAAAAAATCGCTCTCCAAAAGCTACTTTGTTTACAGTATGCGTATGAGAAATTAATTTTTCGTTCTGTGTCAGCAGTGTTCTTCGAAAAAAAAAAAAAAAAATCAGCAAACGCTTACACCAATTACATTTAATAATAATAATAAAAAATTTTACCTTAATTTTAGGTAGCCCTGTATATTGTCTATAAACTATATACACATGACTTTGTATACGTAAATTTAGTGTTATATGTAAAATGGGTAACACAAAATGAAATACACTTCCAGCAATTCCCAAGTATAGCTCGAATATATCGAAATACTCTGGGTAACCCTGTAAATGAATGATGAATGGTTGCTATACCACAATCTACATAAAACATGCTTTTATGCGTATAAAAAATTTGTTCTTTTCATTTTGTTTAGGGCAGTCTATACATGTCACACTGTACATATGAGAAATTTCGCTCACAGACGTAATGTATTTGAATTCTTTTGGATGACCCTGTAAACAAACAATTGTCTGATCGTAACGTATACTTTAGTGTAGCACCGTAATATGATACGGATTTAGAATATCGAATTTAGATTTTCTGCTACTATTTGTTCTTGAGATATTCTAATATTACACAGACACACTTAAACAAGGAGAGAGAGAGAGACCAACCGCTAAACACATGATTTTTGAATTCAGAGGACCTGAAAACGTGCTAATATAACAAAAACTAATTTTCGGAAATTTGACTCAAAAACATTTCTTTCTCTACACCTTGTATATGAGTAAGAGAATGTATATAGAAAAAGAAAAAAAAATGAATTTGAAAATTCCCTTTTAGTACATAAATTATTCATAAATTTTATTTGTTAAATTATCAGTGACTATTCTCTTGTGTATTCACTAGGAGAAAGAGAGACATTACAGGTTAAAATAGCCGTCTTTCCCTGAATGATTTCTTTTTTTTCCCCCCCGAAACGCTGATCAACGTGTGTCATATTACAAAAGCAATAGTAATTACAATTTCTCACTTTTGATACAACCCCTTAAGACTTGGCGAAAAATGCTAGAATTTTCAAATTGCAATAACTCAGCGAGAATTTGACTTAGAGAGATGATTTTTTTTTTTTTTTTGATTGTTAGAGCGAGGAGAATATTTTTCTAAATATAAGTCATATGATAGGAGGGGCGGTATAAAAATTAAATTTCGTATTTAATATGTATACAGCCCCTTGTACAAATGAATGCCATATCTGAAATCTACTCTTAATTTGCACCAATTTTGTAATTGGAAGTTTGTTTCTATCGTTCTTAGTTTACGAGATAATCGCTGTAACATCTATTTTGAATCACCCGGTATATATATATATATATTAATACAATGTAAAACAAAAATACAATGAAGAACAAAATGCAAGTCTAAATGGAAGTCTAAGGAATTCCGACTCTTTTATTTATATATGAGATAACTAGATTAATCCAACGATTGAAAAAAAAAATAAATAAATAAATAACTTCTAACATTTTAGGCCAATAAATTATTTCCAGTAATTCCTTCAATTTTAAAGCAGTGATCAACTTTTAGGAATTGCAGCCTTTGCAAAAAGCGAAATTGTAATGTTGTTGTCCTGCACAATTTTTTTAATGTACAGTCGGGGAAAAAAAAAACGCAACACTCAACGTAACTTCGTTGCTAATCGATGTAGAAAAACGTAATAGGTATCATTTGACGGGGAATTATGAGTAGTTTCAGAATATAAAGTGAAATTTTGAATTGGGGGTCGTCTACATATTAAAACGCGCACTAACTTTGATTTTTTCAATGGTAATGCCCCATTTTTATTTTATATTTGAATACCTGGGATCACGACAACGAGAAAAAGTATATTGGTTGTATATTTTACTTATTTTTTCACAGAGTTATAAGCGTTCAAAGTTTGAAGGTGCTAATGTTAAATTCATATTTTAAACTTTTATTAATATCTTCACAAAAAATAACTTGATCGATATAATTGTTTTTTTGCGAGATACAGTAAAGAAACCCAAACATAATCCATCATTACTTTTGATTCTGAAAAAAAATTTTAATTATGAAAAATATTAATAAATTCATATTCATAAAAATTATGAATTATGACCTATATTAGTTTTTACATAAAATGAATCCTAATGCTGAAAAATATGGGTGTGCAAATTTGCAGCTCCTTCCAGTTATTAGTTTTCGAGTGGTTTAGGGGGCCGTCTCTTATAAAGTTTTGCATGAGATAACGAATCAAATCTTAAAAAATAACAAAGAAAATTAATCAAAATATTTTATTTTTTACTTTCCAGTCAAATTATATAACAATAACGTCAAACACAAAGAAATGAAACAAAAATAATGATTTTTAGTCATTAGTCATCAAGAATTCCTGTTTTCTAAAGCAGACATGCCCCGCCTTCATAATTCTTCAAAACAAAACAATACCGAAAATAAAATAAAAGTAAATGTGACATCGAGTATTCATGTTAAACCACTTATTTTATGTTAACAAAAATATGCACAAGTGGTATTTACTTCATCGATTACTGGTGATAAATTTTGAATCTTTTAAACGAACACCAGAAGAAAAAAATGAACTAAATAGGCAGGGTTTACTGTTTTAAATAGAAAAATAGGCTTAATATATCAGAACAAATTTTCTGTATTCACAATTATATTACAAATGGATATACATTATAATTATATTCTTTCTAATCAATATATTTCTATCCATAGTATATTTTATTGCAAAAATATGAACAATGGGTAAACACTTAAGAAATAAGTAAGAGACAAATTACGAAAAAAAAAAACGCCCACTGACAGAATTACAGATTTTCATATGTCAGCAGTCGCGAAGGATTAATTAAGAAATTACATTTTCATAGAAATTATAAAACGAATCGTACAGTTCCAAAGAGTTCAACTGACTCAAAACTGGTAAGTGTGATTAAAATTGTTTAATATTTACTTCATGAACCCTTACAATAATTTATCCGAAAAGATTTAGTTTATGCGCTGTTGTGTATATATATATATATATATATTATTTCATTTCGTATATTATTACACCCACAAAAGAAAATTTAAGCTTTATTGGTGATCAGTACAGACATAATAGACACTTTTACTTGAAAAATATTGCACTTTTTTCAAAGAGTACTGTCTCGACCAGTCGCAAGTGCAATGTATTTAAATAGACCTAAAATTATCTAAAAAAGTACTGAAGTATATACATATGTAAACTTACGCCACTTTTGTTTCAAGTGTTCCGATTGTTTACTCAAATGTGATTAGAATGAAAAAGATACGTGACTTACACCAGTTTTGCTCTCTCAAGGGCCGGGATATAACAAACAGATGGCCTCTTCGCGATGTGTCGCAAGCCTGCCACAAACACTTGCTTCTTTTATGTGTTAGCCCAGATGTTTTGAATAAAATTCTCTTTCTCCACAGGAAATAAAAATAGGTTTTTTATTTATTTTTATTTATTATTGTGTTTTCATCTCAGTGTAAAAGAAACAGAAGGGGTGAGTGATTATTTCCTTTTATTTCTAGTCAGGAAGATGATTTTTTAATTAAACAGTTATTTTTATTGAAGTTATATTTATCTTAGGTTATTAATAAAAATTAATTATGTGCTCGAATAATACCCTTTATTAAATATTGTTTATTTTATGTTTTATTTTATGTTCGCGATATATTGTATGACTTGCATTGAAATTTATTAAAATAAATAAATAAATAAGTGAATGGATGGATAAAATAGAATAAATTTTCATAAGTGCTTATTATATTTCATGTTAAGATATTTAAAAGTAAAATTGTCATAAATATTTATAGAGAAAGTTAAAAAAATATATTTTTTTTTTTGATTTTTTAGAAAGGAATTTTGTTGTGTGCTATTTATATTGAACGTCAATAAATTTGATTTATTTGTTTATTATATATTATTTATGTTTATTTATTGTTAGGATTTATTAGGTGATTGATATAACTGTGATACTATAGATTTAAAAAAAAAAAAAAAAAAAAAAAAAAAAAAAAAAAAAAAAAGGGCAGACTATTTATATCAATTGTGATGTTTAAAAAAAAAAAAGTTTTATGAGTGATTTTATATGCGTAGATAAATTGTTTTTGGTGATATTTAACTTATTGAATATTTATTTTAAAACTGTGGTAATTGATAAATACCAAATTTGATTAGCAAAATTAAATAAAATACCAGTTTCAAAAAAAAAAAAAAAAAAAAAAAAAAAAAAAAAAGTTTTCTTCTTTTCAAAATTTTGAATTGTGAATAAAATTAAACCTGTCCGAAAGTGACACCCCAACATGTTTATTGATACCCCCTAAGGGTACAGAGGAAAATTTACTTGTGGATACAAACTTAGAAAATAACCTACTTAATGTGAGTAAACTGCCCTCCCCAAACACATTTGTAAAGACATTAAGTAGTGCAGATGATGTAAAGAAATCTTTAAATATAAATAAATCTCCCGCTGTAAGAGAGGACAATGTCCTCATTTCTTTTTGCCCTGAAAACGGCATGATGTGGACGTCCTGGCTAATGTGTTTTGAAGCCTGGTGTGAGGAGAATGGAAAAGATGAGGTTTGGCGAGTCCGTAATATACAAAGATTTTTGAAGGGTAAAGCCCTCACAGTGTATATCAACAATAGTTTAAACATGCTTCATTGGGAGGAATTGGTTGAAATTTTTACAGAGGAATTCACGACACCAGGTGAAACATCTCTAACAGATTTCTCGAGCATTTGCTTTAAGGCAGGTGAAAATGTCATAGAGTATTATCATAAAAAGCTCCAGGTAGGGCGAGCACTAGGCCTAGAGCCCAAATTTCTCATGGAAGGATTAACCGACGGATTGCCACTGACTTTAAGACAACTTGTTGTGGCTAATGCACCAAAAACATTAAATGAATGGAGGGATCTTGTCTACAAATTAAATAAACTGCAGATATCTGAAAAATCTGCTGATCCCCTTCCAAACAAGTTGCCAGGTCAATTTCAAAGGTTCACCTATCCACAAGACAGGGAAAATAGAAACCCAGTTCAATATGCTCCCCGACCACAACCCTGGAGTTACCGGTTTCCTAATGTGCAGAGACCACATATGGGATACCCTAATCAAAACAGACCAAATTTCACAAACAATACTCGACCCAATCTAAGAGGGCATAGACCCCATTTTTCAAACCCAAATACACACATTTCACTTTCAAGGCACTTTGCCTCCTCTCCCATGTAAATATTGTTCAAAACTCAACATCCCTAATGCCTTTCATTGGCATAGTGAATGCCCTTTCAAACAAGAAAATCCAACTCGTGTCACAGAAGAGTCAACAGTGGTAGATAATACAACAGAAGGAACAAATAACACCTATTGACAGTTTGCAGCGACCGGTCGCATTATATACAAGGATATCCAAAGAAAAAACAAGCAAACTAGTCAAGGTGTTAAAAATCCAGAATCGTACTCTACCATTCCTTTAATCTTCGATACGGGCAGCAGTGTAAGCATTATTCCTCAACATTTTGTCCATAAATTTAAACTTCAAACGAAAAAGGTCTCACCATTACACGTCATTCAAACACAGGGGATGTTGACAATTCGAGAAAAATGTTACTTTAAATTACAAATTGGTAATATTACAAAAAATATAGAAAAGCTTATATTAGATTACTTACCTTATGCTCTCCTTAGCTTATCACATTGTTGTCTGTTTCAGTTGAATATTGATTGTGCTAAAAAGCTGGTAAAACAAAATAACACCATTCTCCCATTGTTAAAAAATATATCTAAATGTACACAAACTTTACATATAACTTCTGAAAGTGAAAATACCAATAGTCAAAGGAAAAATTTTAATATTCCAACAAACAATAGAGTAAGGGAGTTCAAGTACACTCAAGCCACTGAGAACCACGTAAATCCTCAGTCTGCTAGAGAAGGAAAACTTCCTACTTTATTATCAAAATATGTCCAAATTTTTGCAAAACCTAAATATGATGTTGGAAGAATTCATATGGAACCACAAAGGATTCGTTTAACTTCAGATTTACCTATTTCGCTGAGAGTATATAGAACTTCCCCTAAGGAAGAAGAAGAAATTAAAACCCAAGTTCAAAATTTATTACAGGCCGGTATTATAAAAGAAAGTTGCTCACCTTATTCCGCACCTGTAACTTTGGTGTATAAACGGGAAGAAGGCAAAAAGACGCGATTATGTATTGACTTCCGTAAACTCAATTCAATCACTAAAACAGATGCTGAACCACTTCCCAGAATTGATACTTTGTTAGATAAACTAGCTAAAGCAAAAATTTTTTCCACTCTTGACTTGGCAAGTGGATATTGGTACATTCCTATTCACCCAAAAGATACTGAAAAATTGGCCTTCGCTACAACTTTCGGATTATATGAGTGGAAATACCTTCCCTTTGGGCTTAAAAATGCCCCTGCTATCTTCAATCTAACCATTAGAAGGATTCTAAATAAATACAAAATAGACTTTGCCTGTAATTATTTTGATGATATAATTGTATTTTCACAGTCAGAAGATGAACACTTCCAACACCTACAGCAGCTTTTTGATATATGTGTTAAAGAAAACTTAAAATTAAAACTATCAAAATGCAATTTTGTCAAAACAAAAATTAATTTCTTAGGATATGAAATAACTAATGGCCTAATTACCCCTGATAATCCAAACGTTGAAGTAATAAAAAATTTAAAACAGCCAAAAAATGTCAAGGAATTACAGAAAGTTTTGGGATCAGTTAACGTTTATGCTAGATTTATTCCAAAATATGCCGAAACAAGAGCTCCTTTAAATAATTTATTAAAGAAAAATGTCCCCTATGTTTGGGACCAGAAATGTGAAAAATCCTTCCAAAAATTAAAAAATGCTCTTATAAGTAAACCTATTTTAAGACTTTATGATCCCAGAACTCCCTGTCAGTTATTTGTTGACGCCTCGAGTCATGGTGTGGGATGTGTTGTTAAACAGGCAGATGTGAATGTTACTTTACACCCTGTGGCATATCGTTCAAGAAATTTACGAGATTATGAAAAAAATTATGCAATTACAGAATTAGAATGTTTAGCAATTATTGATGCCTTAGATAACTTTTATCATTATTTGCATGGTCAAAAGTTTGTCATACATAGGGATCATGCGTCTCTCACTTGGTTAAAGAATGTTAAAAATTTAAGAGGAAGATTATTCCGCTGGTCCCTTAAACTTAGTATGTTTGACTATGAAATTAAATACCAAAATGGATCAACAAATATTGAAGCTGATATGCTATCTAGATTGCTTGTTTTGGAAAATGTGTCACACCATGTACACCTCCTAGACTTAAATGAAATTAAAGAAAACCAGAGAAAAGAAAACATAGGTATTAACATTAAGAAAATTCTTGAAATTGAAGATGTAATTAAAAAGAAAGGTTTGTATAAGGTAATAGTCCCGATGTCCTTAAGATTACGCCTCCTACAGAAAACCCACACTCAATTTGGACACCCAAGAATTTATAAAATGATAAATTTAATTACACCACAGTATTATTGGCCTAATATTAATAAAGATATTGAAAATTTTGTAAAACATTGTCATACCTGTCAAATAAATAAAAAATGTAGACAAAAACGGTTTGGTTCATTACACGAAGTACCGCCAACAGATAAACCTTTTGAATGTTTGTCTTTGGACACTGTTGGTGGGTTTAACTACTATAATTCTACAAAAAAATATTTGCATTATGTCGTGGACCATGCAACCCGTTATGTGTGGGGATTTCCATCAAAAAGCGTTACCACTGAAACTTATACAAACTTTTTAAAACAACTTTTTCAAATTCAAGTACCTAAAAAATTATTAACAGATAGGAATGCAGCATTCACGGCATCCCGTTTAAAAAAATTCCTTCGAAATTATGATACAAAACATTTGTTAACAAGTAGCCATCATCCCGAATGCAACGGGAAGGTCGAGCGCCTCAATCAGACTATTGTTACGCGTCTAAAATGTAAGGTTAATTCTTCTTCAAATAAAATTCCCTGGACTAAATTAATTGGTGAAGTTTTAAATCAATATAATTTAACACCTCACTCTGTAACTCAATTCCCACCTAGTTATTTATTATTAGGAGAATTACCATATGATCCATTATTAGTAAACAATAGTTACTATCCTTCAATTGATGAATCTAGAAAAATAGCAAAAGAAAAAACAATACAATATCATAAAAAAAAACAAAATCCGATTTGATGCTCGATTTCTCCCTGTTAAATTTAAAGTTGGTGATGAAATTATTTATGAAGAATTCCAATATCCCAACACACGTAAGTTAAGTCCACCTTATTCAGGCCCTTACACAATCTTAAAACAAATATCTGAAGTTAATTTTGAAATAGACAAACCCAGTCCTCATTTTAAAAGAAAGTCAGAAATTGTTCATTCATCTAAGTTAAGATACTATAATAACCCTCAAAAATTCAAATTAAGTCATGAATAATTTTAGTTAGGGATCAACTCCATGTCCCAAGTATTTTTTTTTTTAATTATTATTATTCTCGTGATCTCCTGATTTTCACCACTGTAAAGTGATCAGAGAGCACGGGAAAAATGATTTGTTTTTGCCCTCTGTAGAAATTCACCAGTTTCCACCTTTATCCCAACTCACCTTTTTGGAAAGACTTGACTTCTAACAAGTTCAAAGATCAAGTTACCCACAAAACAATTTTTTTTTTTTTTTTTTTTTTTTGGGGGGGGGGGGGGGGCTTGCCAATGGCTGACCAAGGGTGCCAATGTAGTATTTTAAAACAATTAATTACTAAATAAATTGATTAAGTTGGTTTTGTGTAAATAGTTTGTAAAAAGAAAATGTCTAGTAGTACTAGTATTCTTAGTATTATTAGAGTTGATTAAACACTAGTGTGTTTATTAAATAGTTTTATGTGTCTGTTAAATGTTATATTTATGAAAAAATTATTTGTGTTAGTATGTAAATAAAGTTTCTAGAAATTGTTAAAAATGTACTATGATATAATTGTTTTTTATATACTTTATGTTTTATTAAAATATCTTTGCATTATTAAAAAGATACACAAAGAAAAACACAGATTTTGTGGAAAGAAAAGTTTGTTTACAATGTGTTTGTTTACAATTTACAAAACATTTTTTTTTTTTACAATGTACTGTTGAAGTTACAGTGTTATAATTATTGTTATACATATTCTATATGGACTCAATAACCAAGATCAGACTTTTTACAACAATTATTTATTGTCAAAGATCAGTGTTATTATTCAAGACATTTAAAAACTTTATTGGCCAAAAGGAACTTTACATTTTAAAGACTTTCCTCAACAAACTAGTTTGTACGTAAGAAAGATATCTTATCAAAAATGTTATGCCGGTAAACATGTTATGTTATAAATTTTTTTTCTTACAGTATGTCATACGTTTCATATATTATATTAAACTTTTCTTATGTTTGTAAACAAGTGCTGTAAACACTATTATATGTATCAGGCGAGCACGTTGACCAGTCCAATATACAAGTAAATAAATTAAAAAAAAAAAATTATTATTTTATAAATAAAGGGAAAGACCATAACTCCTACTTAAAAATGATTCCATAACAAAATATTTCAGACGAAATTTTCTAAAAAATAAAATTTTCCATTTTTAAATAAAATTTTCCATTTTAAATAAATTTTTCAAAAAGTTAAGTTTTTTAATTTGTCAAATTTTCCATTTTAAGTTTAACTTTCTCCTGGAGTATCTTCTGTCTCTGGGTGACTTCCCACATACTTGCAGGCAAGTATTGGGGAGCGTCAGCTTGGAGGGGGGGGGATATGAAAGGATAAAATAAGCAAGATTCTAAATTAGTATTTAAATTAATATTAAGTGATATCTTAATAGTATTATCACAGAATAAATCTTAATTTTAAGAACAACTTTGTGAGAATTCTATTTTAGAGCCCCCTGTAAAGTTAGTTTTTCAGCAAAACACATCATAGCGCGGGAATCGAAGTTAGAAGAAGTTTCATAATCAAAATTATGCAATAGTCAAAATAAGCGGCAAGGCATTGCGAAATACGAAATCCTGGATATCCGGGTCAACCAATAAAAGAATGTGGGTTGGATTTTAGCTCACTTAACTATCCAATAAGAATTCATATTAGGAGTTTGACCTCGTCCTAAATTATCCATATTTAAGCGGCAACACCCGAAAATCGGGGCCTTTTTCATGAAAGTATTTGCTTAATTAGTTCACGTCCATAAACAGTTTAATTTAACGGTCCCAGGAGGGGGATGGGTTCGCAGTTCCGCCGTTAGCGGGACGATTTTCGGCCCGACTCGGCTACGGATCTGTACGTCAGCGTGCTCCGAATATTTGACTGTTAATAAAGTGTAAAATGACTAAAAGTCTTCAATAAACGACTGCATCATCAATTTTGGAGTATTAATTATTTGAGTGAACTCTCTTAATATGAAAAGACTGGCATTAATCAGCTACTAAAAGAAGTTATATTACATACATATATATATATATATTGTACAGTATTTCTTTATTAGTGAAATAAAGAAATACTGTACAATAAGTTTATATTTAAAAAATTAAATAAAAAAGCGTTGAAGAAAACAACAGAAAAATTTTATTACAGAAATTCTTTAAATGAAATAACAAACTGATAAATCGTCTGTACTTCGGAAATATTTTAAGGAAAGAAATGTGGTCAGCTATTTTATTCCTCAAACAGATAGAATTGCAATAAAAATTCCTTTCGTCAAATTTCATTTTAATTTATCGTCCAGAGTGATACTTTCTAGATGAGTTCGAATTCACATAACTTAGATTAAGTTACCAGGGATCAGAAGAAAAGTTTTTCTGTAATATGATACTTTATTTATTTATCAAGAAATTCTATTAAAAAGAAGTCTTAGGATATTGCGTAAATCAATCATTGATTCATCTTTATTATCTATGAACCATTTCCCCATGAATAAAATAAGTACATTATATGTAGAAAAATACTTAATTGAATGAAATTTACACACACACACACACATATATATATATAAGCAATATACATTAATAATGCTATTGAAAATAGCTAAAATTAGTTAATTTAATTTACGCTTAGCGTATTCTTTGAACATTATTCAAATTAATTGACAGAGCAATTAATATATATATCATATGCATTTAAAAAAACATTAGTCAATAGTACAGGTAAGTTCCACTCACTTGGATTATAGCACCAGACAATGTACCAGAAAATCACAAGGCGTTTTCGATTTTTATGAGCCATTTCATCTTTTTTGCATATTCCCTGATTTTTATGTCTTTGAAAACATAGCTAAATAATTTGTGAAATTTATTTGTGTGAATATTGTAAATGATTGATTCTGAGCCTTTGCTCGTGTTTGTTTTACTGTAAATAACTTTGCAGTATTAAATGAAAATTATTTAATGTATTAAATTGTTATAATATAGAACGTTTTTAAACCCTCTTCTTATTGCAATTACATTTCTACTTCTACATCAGAAAAAGCACGCGACAAGATAGAGAATAAATAAAATTGTCTAAGCAGACAGTTTTTAAATTCGAGATGGGTGCTGTGTATTTTTCCGAAACATCTACGCTTCGATTTCTCTTTGAGTGGATGAAAATGTCCTTGATTAAATATAAGTCTTGAAACGGTGACAATATTGAGCATGAAATAATTAGTTTTTCCTAATACCCCTACTTGAGCAATATTGTCCCAGTTAAAATAATTGTAAATTGTCTTTGTGTTTTATGAAAATCGTCTTTGGTAGGGGTTTTGTCAACATGTCAGCAGTCATACTACGGCTTCGAATATACTCCAGTTTTCTTATTTTTTCTTCATACAGTTATTTTATTAGGTGGAACTTAATATCCACATGCTTTGTCCTGGCATGGTCTTTATCAGATTCAACTAATCTTATTGATGGCTGATTAGCTTCGAAAATTATTACTGGTTTAGTTTGTTTTATGTCGAGGTCTTCGAGCAATCGCAACAATTCTTGTGCGGCATTTCCGGCATTTCTCTGCAGTTGATAGCCTTATACAATTTTGATTTTTTGAAATCCAATATATTGGATTTTTTTCCGATGAAAAATATGTTGCCTGTCAATTGCAAAGTCTGCGTCAGTAAATGTTGTCAACACTGGTGGATTCTCGCTGTTGTACGACAGTTTCAGGTTTATCGTAGTTTTTAGATATCTTATATGTTTTTTCACTGCTTCCCAGTCACATTTTTGTAGTTTTTCATTGTGTCTAGATAAGAGGTTAACCGCTGCACTGATATCAGGTCGACTCATTGTTGAGATATATAGAAGCGCCCCCTACTGCTTTTCTGTAATCTATTGATCTTGTTCGAATTATTTGACAAATAATTTTTGTATTATTGGTTTTCAAATTATTAGTGTCCATTGGTGTGTTAGTAGATTTAACATTTGTTAGATTAAACTTCTCTACTAACTCTAGAAGTTTATTAGATTGATTAATTAACAAAGTGTTATCCTTTGGTCTTGTAATGTTTACACCTAGATAATTGATTACATTACCCAGATTAGTTATGTTATATTCCCTTTTAAGTTGTTCAGTTATTTCTTTAATTTCATTTTTGGTTCCGGCGATCAAAAATCGTCGAGATAGACCAATACGTAGACAGTTTCGTGTTTGTTTTTCCTCTTATAGACACATTTATGTGCAAGACTTTGTGTGAAATTCAATTTCATTAATGTGTCATTGGTCTTAGAATTCCACGCTTTTGGTGCCTGTTTGAGGCCGTATATCACCATTTTTAATTTGTATACTTTATTTTCTTCACCAGGATTTATGAACCCTTCAGGCTGTGACATGTGGATATTTTCCTCTAGCTCACCGTGCAAAATTGTAGTCTTTGCGTCAAGGTGGTTTAATTCTAGTTTTTTTTTTTTTTTTTTTTTTAATACTGCCATAGCTAAAAATGATCTGATTGTGGTGCGAGACGTGTCACTGGCGCAAATGTCTCATCATAATCCACCTAGTATTTTCGTCAAAATCCTTTGGCTACAAGCCTTGATTTGTATTTTTGAATTTTCTTTTTATTGTAGTATTTAGCCTTGAACGCCCATTTGGAGCCTACTACATGTGAGTTATCTGTAGCATCTACCAATTTCCAGGTGTTGTTTTATTTTAAGGAATTTATTTCATCTTTGGCTGCATTTAGCCAGTTCTCCTTTTCTACAGGATTTTTCATGTTTAGAATTTCTTCAAAAGTTTTAGGTTCCACTACGCTTACAGTATTTGATAACAAAGTAAATCTGTCAGTGGAACAGCCTTATTTATTCTTTCGGATCTTCTCAGAATAGTTTGATTTATCATGTTGTGATTTCGTGTTTGAGTGTCCGGAATTGGATCCAATTCATGATTTATTTCGTTTAAAACTACTGGGAAATTCTTTTTATGATCATTTATTTCATTTGAGTTATTTCTATGTGTATTATCATTTGTTTCTAATAGTTCTTTAATAGGTTTGTCATTTGTTTGGTTTCTTTCTATAAACTCACCGTTCTGAAAATTTTAACGTTGTTCTCTACATATACTCTATAGCCTTTACTTTTGAGATCATATCCAATTAATATTTCTTCCTTTGCCTTATTGTCAAGTTTCCCTCTAGTGATTTTGTGAGTGTATATATATATATATATATATATATATATATATATATATGCCTTACATCCAAATGGTTTTATATGTGAAAGATTTGGTTGATTACCATTTCATTTTTCATATGGTGTTTTATCGCATGTATTTCTTGGCAATTTATTCTGTAAATAATTAACAGTCATAAGGGCTTCGTCCCAAAATTTATTTGGTAAACAACTCTATCATAGCAGAGATCTGGTCATTTCGACTAAAGTCCTATTCTTCCTTTCTGATTTGTCATTTTGGGGAGAACAATACTGTACTGATAACTAGTTTTTAATTTCTTCATTAGCGGGAATAATTTCAAATTGATTATTTATATATTCTCCGCCATTATCGGAACGGAATACTTTTATTTTTCTGCCGCATCTGTTTAAATTTAATGCATAATACTGTTTAAATTTGTACAACACCTCCATTTTATTTTGTAACAAATATGTAAATGTATAGCAGCTGTAATCCTCTATAAATGTTAGGAATTAATTTTCCCCTCTTATGGTAGAAGCCTGAAACGGTTCGTAGAGATCTCAGTGAACAAAGTCTAAAGGTCTATCTGTTCGGAAATTTGCCCTTTTCGGATATGTGTCATCGTCTAAATTTGAGATGATACGTATATCGCATTTTACGTTATGTTTGCATTTATTTAACTCAATCCTTGTTCCCATATTTTTATCTACAAGCTCTTTGATCTGCTGATAATTTTATGTCCTAACCTTTCGTGCCACAATTTTATATAATTTTTATTTGTGCAAGTTTCCACAATATTTACCCTTTCTGATAATTTTTTGCTCATATGTACTTCATATAGATTATCTGTTGAGTTCGCTTCGATATAAGTTTTATTTTGAAGTTTAAATTTGCATTCCACATTTTTAAATATAGCTACAAATCCGTTCTCTGTTTACTAAGTTTAAATTTGTGGCAATATCGGGTAGGAATAGTACATCCTTTAAGGTGATATTATTTGTTTCCTCAACCGAGTTTGTTACCTTAAGGTTCACATCCCCGTAATCCTGAGAAACTAACTATTGCCCGTTTCCGAGCATATTAACCTTATCATTATTTTTCAAGCAAGTGAATCTATTTATATATCATTGCATATATGCGAGCTACTACCAATGAGTTAGGCACAGTTTTATCAATGATAAATGTGAGATTTTTTAATTTGTTTTCTGTTTCCCTCATAAGTTGTATTTTTTAGTTGTTTTTATATTTACCGTTATTGTTACTGTTATTATGGAAATTATTATAATTCCTTTGACCATTACCTGGTCTGGCCTTTAAGTGTCATCACTCACTATTAGAATTTTGTGAATTACTCACTGTGTGAATTTTTGTCGCAAAAGCTGCAATATTTATACTTGGTGGAGTTTCATTGTTAACTTGAGTTTTGTACACGTTTTCACTTTTTGTCGGTGATTTTCCGTTCTTTTTTGTATACTCATTAATCAATTTATTTTTTATGTACTCTCTAAAATATGAAGAGTGAGATCTCACTCTCAAAGAGTGGTATATCACTCTTTGAACATGCCAAAATGGAGCCAACCTCTAAAGAGTGAAAAGTCTCTTTTCGAAAGAGTGAGATTTCTCACTCTTTATTAAGAGTGAGATTATTCAGAACAATTTAAAGAATATGACAGTTTTTTTTTCCTTAAAAAATTGTGTACACTAGACGATGTTGTTTCATTTCACCTTGCGAATCAACTCCAATTCAACGGTGCAAAGCATGCAGTTTGGATCTGTCGGGAATCGAACCCAGGCCGTTCCCGTAGCAAGCGAGTATCTTATCCACTGAACCACTGAGCACATATACAAGCTGCTTAATTTATATTATTAAGTCATTCTCATACGTGATCAATCATATTTTTAAATTTTTACTTCATTTATCAAACAATATAAAATTAAAGAATTCTAAAGGATATTTTAAAATTTAAATTATTTTGAAATTGCTAAAATTAGAATTATTTTAAAAGCTGTATACTTGAAAAAAAATCTTTATGACAGGCAGTCATTTAAAGTAGCTTATGCGGAAAGAAGTTACTCAAGTGTACATGTTTAAAAAAAAATAAAAATAAAAAAATAACTGTTCGCATACAAATCTACAGAGTTTCCTGAATAAGTCGCCTGTTCAGAAGTATAAAACTTGCTGTTATTAGTAAAGTTAGTAAAATATTATAGCCAAATTTTTGAATATTTCACATGTGTTAGCTGTCAATAAATATAATAAAAATATAAACTGTTACAGATTTTAAGGCGTTGTGCATTAAATATTTGCATTGATATTTTCTCTTATACCTTATATATTTCTAAATAAAACTATTTACTTTCTAAGACTAATTTCGTTATCTTTCTTGTGATTTTCGATTCTCCATTAATAATATTACTTCGATTTTGTCAATCGTATAGAAAATTTTTTTTACCAAACTATCTTTTAACATAATTCTTTTCTTTTTTTTATTCTTCAAAAATCTTCAATACGTTCTGTTAAACAAATACATACATGAGATCGTCCGGAAATAGTCCTTCATATTTCTTTCGAAATATGATAACCAGATGGCGCCAGCAATTTTTCACTCTACAAAAGTTTCATCTTGCAATAGATGACGACCTCACTCTTTGTGACAGAGTGACTATACGTCACTCTTTCACAAAAAGTGAGAAGTGTCACATTTTTCAGAGCGATAATATTGTTTTCTCACCTTAATTGGTGTCAAAATAGGGGTCACTTTTTTAAGGAGAGAGATTCTCACTCCAGAAATTTTAGAGAGTACTCTGGTGTCAATTCCTCATCATTTCTGGCCTCTATAGCTGTGATCAATGTATCATAGCTTGGGGGGATGAATGCGTCTAAGTACTGTTCGTTTATTTCTTAAATTGCCATTAATTTATCCCTTGCTTTATAAATATTCGTTATGTGTTCTATAGCATTACCATTCTCAGCTGATTTGGCTGAGTATAACTTTCTCAGTAGGAATAATTTACTACATAAATTTACTCTCTCATGTATATTTTTTAGAGCATCCCAAGTTTCCGTGGCTGTGGACAAATGTTTGACATGGACAATCCATGTGTTCTCGATAGACAGTTTAATGATTGCACGCGCCTTGAGATGATCCTCTTTCGTGGGGAGCATTTCAACTATGAACTTCCACGAATCACAGCTCGTGAAATCTAATTTGTCAATTATTGAGATATATATGCCAGAGGATGATGCCATGTTGAAACTTTATTTCTTATTTTTTCTGAGAATAAAATGTTCAATTTTTAATCAATTTACATAATACTTTTAAAAAGGGTGAATAATTTAAATGAAGTTAATATATATATATACCCAGCAAAACTTATACTGGTGGGCTCGTTGTGGCCTACAGCTGGCATCCCGTACTTGCCATCAGTTGCCGGTTGCCCCATATAACTCCAGCAGTGGGTCGTTTGTGGCTCCCAGCAAATATGGAGGCCTAAAGAAAAATGGTCGGTGGCCCAGAGGTGGCATAAACACAGTTGGCCTTATGCAGGCTATCAGCACATGGCCAACATAATGTTTTTCCTGTTGTGACCACAAATTATTATGTCATAACCAATTTGTATGCATAGAGGGCGTCGTGATTCATTTTCTGTTGATTTGAAATTCCCACGCTGTCCGCCGTGCCATTTCATACGAAGTTTGTTGTTCGTTATTGCAGTCTGCGGGTGAGGCTCCAGATTGGAAGGTGTTGCGTGTATAGTAAAAAGAATATATGAGTAAGTAATTCAATTATTAATTTATTTTGTGTTATATTTTAAATAATATCTCTTAAAAGTGTTTGACTTAAAGCCATTACTATAACAAAAAGATTTCTAGAAATGTACAGCAAATATCCAGTTGATCTGTTTTAAGTAAATTATGATAATCGTTAACTTTCTAGTTGTATTTTTATTATTGTTATTATTATTTTAATTGATTTAATAAAATAAATATTATGGATCTTAATTTATATATTTATATTATATGGACGGGAGAAAGTTATTAGAGTAATTATAAATGTGTTTTATTTTTTATGTTACGTTTATGTTTTATTTATTTATTTTTTCTTCTTCCTTCGGTATATTTAAGAAGAAAGCGTTAGATTCGGGAAATTTTTTGAGGTCCAGTTTTCGATAGATTTTACACGTTTTGGGTTGTTCTGATGAAAAATTGTCTGTCTGCCTTTCTGTGTGTGCTGAAAAAATTATGAAAGTGATAGTAGTCCAAAGAGTTTACTTCTCCTACTTTTTATTTATTTATTTATTAGTAAATGTACAAACATCGCTTCCTCCACCCCTGAGGGAGAAGTATACCCAGATAGAGTAAATTTCTAGTATGAGTACCCTTGAAAAGAATTCGTCAATTATCTTTAAAATGAACGGTTGAACTATATATCTGTGATATTTTAAAGAAAAATTATTGATTTTTTAATTATTGACGAAAATTAGTATCCTGTAGTATCACAAAACTTTCTTCTGTACTTTTTATTATGCAAATTCGCGTAGTGCAAATAATTTGATAAGATTATTTTCCTGAATACCTGCAAACGATTTTCATCTTAGAACAGAGTTTCTCAAAAAAAAAAAAAAAAAAATCAATTTTGTGCCAACTTCTCAAAAAATGCTTTCTTCTTCTCCTTTTTTTTTTTCTTTTTTTTTTTTTTTTTTTATAGAAAATAATTTATAACTTTGTTTTAATTTACCACAAAGGTTCAGTGATTTACTTGAAAGGTATTGATGAGTTTCTTTTGAAAAATACCAGCGTTCAAAATTTACCCCCTCATGGGGAAGGGCAAACGATTCCTCATCTTAAAAAAAAAAAAAAAAAATCTTGGTTGGTTGTTAGTTACTTAAATATTTATTTTTTATTTCATATTAAAAATAAAAAAAATAATTATCATTAGTACATTTATATGAATTATTCTCCTATACTGTGTCATATTGAAAATTACGAAGATGTAGAAATATAGAGCCATGTGTTGAGTGAATGACACATAAATGTAATCGGGAACGATTTTAATAAAGGCCTGACCATATCAAGTTTGGTTAAATTTTGTCCATTGGTTTGTGAGACACAACTCCCACAATTTTTTTTTATACACACTTTCAGAGAAAAACTTTCTAAAAATGGTCAAATCGTGTTCCGGAATCTCAAACCATGGAAATACATCGAAAATAGGATGTCAAATTTTTCTTTATATATGCATATATACATATTATATATATATATATATATATATATATATATATATAGTAATATATAAATGCAGAAATATATAAACGAATGAATGAAATTAAATGTAGAAATATATCAATACAAAAAACCCTTAACGGGTTAAACGTTTGTGACGCAGCACTGTACTTTATGGCTATAAGAATTAGAAATACAAGTCTTAAAAATAATGATATCAAATTTTCAGTGACGCTTTGATATTAATTAAATTATACATAGATTTTCTTATTTGAATTTGCTTTTTCCTTTTATTTATATTTACAGTGTAAACGTTATTTTCAACATAAAATAATATATAGCATTTACTCATTGATACCTTTCCATTCACATTTCTTATACTATGAAAGCATGTATTTTAAAAGAAATTATATGAAATTCCAGTAACGCAGTGGTGTTACATTAAGTGATTTGTTTTTAAATTTCTCTGCAATTATTTTGTTTTGCATATTAAAGTATATGTGCACATTGAAATATTGCTTTTAATTTTCAAATACGCTGTCAAATATATCACTTTCATTAAGCTTATATTATGTACTGAAATATATTTATTTCAATGAATTATTCTATCTTTTGCGTCACGCCATCCAAAACTGAAAAAAAAATTCACAGTTTTTTTCTTTGCATCACGATATCTATTTGCATGCATTTTCAATTTATTTGGATGAAATGACACAAAGTAAACATTTCCATATATTTTACTTACAGTTTTGGATGGCGTGACGCAAAAGATAGAATAATTCATTGAAATAAATATATTTCAGTACATAATATAAGCTTAATGAAAGTGATATATTTGACAGCGTATTTGAAAATTAAAAGCAATATTTCAATGTGCACATATACTTTAATATGCAAAACAAAATAATTGCAGAGAAATTTAAAAACAAATCACTTAATGTAACACCACTGCGTTACTGGAATTTCATATAATTTCTTTTAAAATACATGCTTTCATAGTATAAGAAATGTGAATGGAAAGGTATCAATGAGTAAATGCTATATATTATTTTATGTTGAAAATAACGTTTACACTGTAAATATAAATAAAAGGAAAAAGCAAATTCAAATAAGAAAATCTATGTATAATTTAATTAATATCAAAGCGTCACTGAAAATTTGATATCATTATTTTTAAGACTTGTATTTCTAATTCTTATAGCCATAAAGTACAGTGCTGCGTCACAAACGTTTAACCCGTTAAGGGTTTTTTGTATTGATATCATTACTTTTTAGGGGTTAATGATTAAAACGTAAAATTAAAGGAGCATGGTAATGAGTTATAACACTGTATTAAAAGTGTTGTTTTATAGGTCATACTCGAACAAAATAACAAACTAAATAAAATTTCAAAATTTTATAAAAAGTGATAAAAAAGATGGAAACATGCAACATTACAAAGGCATAATATAGTACATTTTAAAAATGACAAAAATTTCTTATTTATATCTATTTCTTATTATAATTTTTTAGGTATAGATTTGATTTAAAAGAGAAAAATAAATAATAATAGAAAAATCTTTAAAAAGTGAAAATTTTATACTGGTAAATATTTAAGTAGTATAGTTTGTTATGAATTTAATTAAAAAAAAAATCTTAATCTATTCAAAATTTTATTATAGCTTAACATTTTGTAATTTATATATTATATATACTAGAAACTTAATGAGCAAATTAATTATTTTCAAATTCTGTTTTAAGAATTTTTTCAATCCGTAGTTTAAGTGATTTATCACCTAATTTTGAAAAAATTACAAATATTTGCATATGATTATCATATTATTTGTCATTTTTATGAAAATAAAGGAAAAATTTTTTGTTGTTGCAATCACCTTTTAAAATAGAACCAATTTTGAAAGTTAACAACGTATCAGCATGAAAACAATGTAAATACAAAGAATATTTTTGATAAACAAATGTCATATAAAATACAAGTACCTAAATAAATAACTCATTTAATATATATATTAAAAAAAGAAAAGTATTTTTTTTTATATTTTTGTGTTTATTTTTGACGCCAATTCGCGATAGATGGCGCCAAAACGATTATTTGATATTGAGTATTTCAGAATATTCTTTGGACTGTATTCGTCCGCGAAACTGCCGCATCACGGTATTTTCGGAGTAAAAAATAGTTCGATTTTTAAACTGAGTTATAAAAAAAACAAGAGTTTTCCTAGGGAAAAGGGAGATGTCAGGCACATCAGATAAAAGCGATTAATATCATATATAAATTAAACTAAATTCGCTCGAGCCATATTCGAGAAAAAAATCTTACACATTAGGCCGCCCATTTATAGCTTAAATGAGCCAATTCATATCTCGAAATATACTGCACGCAGAAATGTAGCGATTTCAGGGTAGGATCAGACAGAAGGTGAAAGACTATTTTGAAATTATCAGAACATAACCTCCCATATTTCCTGAGATATTAAGTGTCGGCTTTCAGCGGTCTCTTTGATCTTTAAATTCCTGTATATATAAGTGTCGCAGTTTCGTTCGTTTTTCCGTTTCCGCTGAGTGTCGTGGCGTTCGTTTGTTTTTGCGCTTGCGTCACTTGAGACTCTGCCGAGTCTCTTGATATACACAAATGAATGAAATTATACCCCAAAAAACACTGAGATCTTCATCAGGGAGGCCCCTCAGTGTAGGGGTGAATGAGAAGTTTCTGAAAGGACAGTAGCTATAAGCTAATAACTATCCTTAGCCCCCAACTTCTCACCAAACAGAAAACCACCAATAACTGAAGAGAAATCAAACTTACATATAATGTATAAAACTACTGAAATATTTTATAAAACCATCAAATTGTAAAAGTTATAAAACCACATCAATTTATTTAAAAATATATACAATACAAAAGAGAATTACCGAAGGTAAACAAGAAAGTATAAAAAGACATAAAAAGAAATAAAAATTACAACCTTTCAACTGGAACACAAACTATCTTCGGCCAACGGGGCTACTCGTTGGTACTTCAATATCGCCCTTAAATGAGGAAGTAGAACCAACCGAGACAGGAAAACTCTGAAAAGTCACAGTTAAAAATTGTGACGGGTAACAGTTAATTTGCAAGGTACTTTTTAAATCTTCAAGAGCATATTTTAAATCATCTTCATTATTGCAAATAGAATGAATTCTTTTAAGCTGTGTGAACATAATATTTTTTAAAACTTTTCTACTCATATTTGAAAACCAATTAGTAAGACTATTAACTTTAAAATTAAAATCCTTTCTTTTATCATATAATCCAATTAGCCATTTATCTTCACTTCTCTTTATATTTAAATCAAGGAAAGAAATTTTATCGGTATCTGTACGGTTCAAAACCAATTCCTTAGGATATATTTTTTTAGAGATATTTTCGAAACAATTACAGTTAAAAACAATTAAATCATCTATATATCTATAGAAAGTAATATTTATAAAGTTTTTTTCGAAAAAATATAAAAATAAATTAGCGAAAGCACTCGAAAAACTCGTTCCCATTGGGATCCCCCTCCGCTGTAAAAAGTAATCTTTCCCGTTAAACAAAACGTTTTCAAAAATACAAAACCTGATAAGATTAGTCCAATAATTTTTATCACAATTTAAGTAGCTGCCAAATTCATCATAAATGCTTTCAAAAACTTCAATTACCAAGTTATGTGGAATACTGCCAAACAAATTTTCAAAGTCATAGGTATTTACGGAAGTAATGCTTTCTGAATTATTCTTGAAATATTCTAAGACTTTCTGGTTATTATTTATAATGTTACAATCATTAGCAGAATTTATTACTTTTAAAACTGAATTTAAATATTTAAACAAGATTTTGCCAGCTTTATCATTATAGCTATAAGTACCACAGGTAACAAAACGAAATTTAACTGGATTTTTATGAAATTTTACAGTAACGAAAAGATATGGAAAATTAAAACAATTTCTGCTTAAACTTAGTTTTTTATCAAAGGCCAATATACGTTTTTTGATAATAGAGGGGTTGTCAGTTAATTTATTGAAAGAACTATTACTTGAATATTCCTTTAAAAGAAGATTTTTATAAAAAACCTTACAAATAATAGCAAAATTACTATTAGCTTTATCAACAGTAGCAATAACAAATTTATCTTTTAAATTTTCAATACTTTTTTTAAGTTCAGCACTATAATTAAATTCATCAAGGTTTAATCTACTATAGTAATTTCTAAGGAAAAACAATTGTTTCTTAAAAAGGTACAAAAATTTAAATTTCCATTGCTTAAAATCTTCAAAAGGCCAGCTATATTTATAAGAAATTTTTAAAATAAAAATGTCCAAATCTTTTTCTATAAAATCAATGATTTTTTTATGGCTATAATTAAAATTCAACCTGAAGCTTGAACCCAAATTCACAATACTTTTTAGATGATCATCTTCAATTATATTCAAATTTCCTGAGACAATATGACCATAATAAGGATCAATAAAATCTTTTAAACTATCCGTATTGCAATAACATTCATCTTCTTTAATTAAACTAATACATTTACTATATTGATTATAATTGCAAATCAAATTTTTTAAGGTTTTTTCATAACTATTAGCAATCCTAATATTGAAACTGTTTTTTAGAGGAAATAAACTTTCACAAGCTTTCAAAACTTTTTTAAATTTAATGGAGTCAAAAATTTTATCTCTGAACGACAAAACCAAATTTTCCTGAGGGTGTTCTTTCGAATTCCCCTCTTTATCCAAATCATAGTAACCAATTTTATGTTTAAATAAATCCAAAATAATATCTTTAATTAGACAATTTTTAAAACAATAGCTTTTTAATTTATTTCTAATGAACCACTTTATATCTTTATTTTTCAAACTGAAGACCTTGGTTTTTATTATATTTATATCACAGAATTTAATATTTTCCTTATTAATTGAATCCAAAGCTTTTAAGATATCGTTGTCTTTGTTAATTTTACCTTTTCCTCTACAGCCTCTTCTATTATATTTAAAAGTTCTATTTTTTAAACATAATTTGCTGAAAATACAACAGTCCTTTTTATTAGCCACGTTAGTGCCATTAAATTCAGAGTTTAACCCGTAAGGATAAATAGTTTTAAGTTCATACATAAAAAGTTTTTCCATAACAAGTCTTTCATTTTTATTAGAAACAATATCCAAGATATAAATTTTGATTTTTTTGAAATCATGTAACTGAAAATGATGAATTTCTTTATCACAATTATTTTTAATATGGCAATTTTTAATGTCATTTCTATGTCCTGTAACTCTAATATTCAAAGAATTGGAAGTTTGACCTACATAACTAAATTGACAAATACCGCATTCCAATAAATAAACTACATTTTCGGTTTTACAAAATAACTTATTTCCCTCCTCGATCTGTTCCACTCCTGCAAAAGGACAGGTCAAACATCTTTTATCACGACACAGACTAAATTTTTTTAGATTATTTTCAAATTTTAAATTAACAGAAAACATTTGATAGAGTAACTTTTTACCAGAGACCTTCCCCATATCAAAAGAATCTCCAGGGCCCCTTGTTAAAGCACGCGACGGACCTGGTGCTATCTCATTATCTTTTCGTTTTAATTCCATGTATTTGCTAATAAAGTACCTGAAAGGGAAAATGATTAGTAAAAGAAATCCTACAGTCAAGGAAGTTAACCGAAAGGTTTGAAGCCATTTTGAAAAAGGGGGGAAACAATTTTAATTAATAAAATAAAATAAAGTAGCACATCAAACAAAGAAAGCTAGCGCTAAAAGCAGCTTAGCAGAACAATGTTTTTAAATAGAAAACAATTGACAGGAAAATATATAAAAATATAAGTTTTACTGATTAGAAAAACCAATAGGAGAATTACAAACCAATGCGCAAGATTGCAGCGAAAGGAAATGCAAAACTTTGATATAGTAATATATAAATGCAGAAATATATAAACGAATGAATGAAATTAAATGTAGAAATATATATACACAAATGAATGAAATTATACCCCAAAAAACACTGAGATCTTCATCAGGGAGACCCCTCAGTGTAGGGGTGAATGAGAAGTTTCTGAAAGGACAGTAGCTATAAGCTAATAACTATCCTTAGCCCCCAACTTCTCACCAAACAGAAAACCACCAATAACTGAAGAGAAATCAAACTTACATATAATGTATAAAACTACTAAAATATTTTATAAAACCATCAAATTGTAAAAGTTATAAAACCACATCAATTCATTTAAAAATATATACAATACAAAAGAGAATTACCGAAGGTAAACAAGAAAGTATAAAAAGACATAAAAAGAAATAAAAATTACAACCTTTCAACTGGAACACAAACTATCTTCGGCCAACGGGGCTACTCGTTGGTACTTCAATATCGCCCTTAAATGAGGAAGTAGAACCAACCGAGACAGGAAAACTCTGAAAAGTCACAGTTAAAAATTGTGACGGGTAACAGTTAATTTGCAAGGTACTTTTTAAATCTTCAAGAGCATATTTTAAATCATCTTCATTATTGCAAATAGAATGAATTCTTTTAAGCTGTGTGAACATAATATTTTTTAAAACTTTTCTACTCATATTTGAAAACCAATTAGTAAGACTATTAACTTTAAAATTAAAATCCTTTCTTTTATCATATAATCCAATTAGCCATTTATCTTCACTTCTCTTTATATTTAAATCAAGGAAAGAAATTTTATCGGTATCTGTACGGTTCAAAACCAATTCCTTAGGATATATTTTTTTAGAGATATTTTCGAAACAATTACAGTTAAAAACAATTAAATCATCTATATATCTATAGAAAGTAATATTTATAAAGTTTTTTTCGAAAAAATATAAAAATAAATTAGCGAAAGCACTCGAAAAACTCGTTCCCATTGGGATCCCCCTCCGCTGTAAAAAGTAATCTTTCCCGTTAAACAAAACGTTTTCAAAAATACAAAACCTGATAAGATTAGTCCAATAATTTTTATCACAATTTAAGTAGCTGCCAAATTCATCATAAATGCTTTCAAAAACTTCAATTACCAAGTTATGTGGAATACTGCCAAACAAATTTTCAAAGTCATAGGTATTTACGGAAGTAATGCTTTCTGAATTATTCTTGAAATATTCTAAGACTTTCTGGTTATTATTTATAATGTTACAATCATTAGCAGAATTTATTACTTTTAAAACTGAATTTAAATATTTAAACAAGATTTTGCCAGCTTTATCATTATAGCTATAAGTACCACAGGTAACAAAACGAAATTTAACTGGATTTTTATGAAATTTTACAGTAACGAAAAGATATGGAAAATTAAAACAATTTCTGCTTAAACTTAGTTTTTTATCAAAGGCCAATATACGTTTTTTGATAATAGAGGGGTTGTCAGTTAATTTATTGAAAGAACTATTACTTGAATATTCCTTTAAAAGAAGATTTTTATAAAAAACCTTACAAATAATAGCAAAATTACTATTAGCTTTATCAACAGTAGCAATAACAAATTTATCTTTTAAATTTTCAATACTTTTTTTAAGTTCAGCACTATAATTAAATTCATCAAGGTTTAATCTACTATAGTAATTTCTAAGGAAAAACAATTGTTTCTTAAAAAGGTACAAAAATTTAAATTTCCATTGCTTAAAATCTTCAAAAGGCCAGCTATATTTATAAGAAATTTTTAAAATAAAAATGTCCAAATCTTTTTCTATAAAATCAATGATTTTTTTATGGCTATAATTAAAATTCAACCTGAAGCTTGAACCCAAATTCATAATACTTTTTAGATGATCATCTTCAATTATATTCAAATTTCCTGAGACAATATGACCATAATAAGGATCAATAAAATCTTTTAAACTATCCGTATTGCAATAACATTCATCTTCTTTAATTAAACTAATACATTTACTATATTGATTATAATTGCAAATCAAGTTTTTTAAGGTTTTTTCATAACTATTAGCAATCCTAATATTGAAACTGTTTTTTAGAGGAAATAAACTTTCACAAGCTTTCAAAACTTTTTTAAATTTAATGGAGTCAAAAATTTTATCTCTGAACGACAAAACCAAATTTTCCTGAGGGTGTTCTTTCGAATTCCCCTCTTTATCCAAATCATAGTAACCAATTTTATGTTTAAATAAATCCAAAATAATATCTTTAATTAGACAATTTTTAAAACAATAGCTTTTTAATTTATTTCTAATGAACCACTTTATATCTTTATTTTTCAAACTGAAGACCTTGGTTTTTATTATATTTATATCACAGAATTTAATATTTTCCTTATTAATTGAATCCAAAGCTTTTAAGATATCGTTGTCTTTGTTAATTTTACCTTCAGTTATTGGTGGTTTTCTGTTTGGTGAGAAGTTGGGGGCTAAGGATAGTTATTAGCTTATAGCTACTGTCCTTTCAGAAACTTCTCATTCACCCCTACACTGAGGGGCCTCCCTGATGAAGATCTCAGTGTTTTTTGGGGTATAATTTCATTCATTTGTGTATATATATTTCTACATTTAATTTCATTCATTCGTTTATATATTTCTGCATTTATATATTACTATATCAAAGTTTTGCATTTCCTTTCGCTGCAATCTTGCGCATTGGTTTGTAATTCTCCTATTGGTTTTTCTAATCAGTAAAACTTATATTTTTATATATTTTCCTGTCAATTGTTTTTCTATATATATATATATATATATATACATACATACATAGGAAAGTAAAACACTTAAAAAAAAAAAAATAATAATAATTTTCTAAGATCTTGGTATGAAATTAATTTCTTTCGAAATTTAGTGTATTTAGACTTCTTTGAAATGAAAATTGCCTACCTCCGTCATGGAAAACAATTTTAATAAATCAGAATTTTAATATGTAATTTCTATAAACTATTATAGAAAAAAAATCGTAGCCCTAAAAAACTATTTTTTTGTATTTATTTATTTATTTATTTATTTATTTATTATTTTAATGAAAGTACGAAAAATAATTTCACTTTTACGAAACTGGAAAGTTCCCCATCAATTTCCCATAACAGATAAAAATACTTTTGTGCATCACTAATAAATGAACCATAAACATTTATTTTATTATTTTTGATTGGAAACACTTTTTTATTGCATCTATAGATCTGTATGTTTAGCGTTGTATAAAGATTTTTACCTGCGTTGATAAGAAATGTCTCTTAGACTGTAACGTATCCAAATTATTTTATGAATTTTTGTACCCAAACCATGTGTGTTACCTGTACAACTTTTTATGACAAGCATACTATAATAAATCTGGAAAACTTGTATAATATATATGAGTTTTATGGAATTCTAAAAAATATTTTAAAAAAAGGAAATTGGCGGATAAATGAAAAGAAGTCTAAACAATTTTATATTATTTTGAAAAATGTAGATAAACACAATCCAAAATATATTTAAAGTAAAATTATAAATTATATTAACAAGTGAAATTGTTTTTCTTGAACTTTTGCATGCATAAGAAATGTTACACACAAACACTTATATCTCTGACTACACATTAAATCAGAAAGCCATCTGTACTTCTTTCATAAAAACAACAAAATGATAGTTGCTGCCTCAGCGTTTTGGGCAGGAAGGCGATTTGTTTATTCAAGTTCACATGGAACAGTGTTTGCAAAATAAAGGAGGGGAAAGTAGGGAAAAAAAAGTCAATTCATCAATTATTTTTAAATGAAAATTATTATAAGTATATAGCTAAACGTTTATAGGTGTAATATATGTCATCGTCGCATGAATTGTATAAAGATTCATGGAGTGCAACTTCTGTTTCTTACGGGACTATAAAGAAGTATATTTATTTATTTATTAAAAGCTAATAGATTCAAATTATTAAACAACGCTATTAAACAAATTTTTCAGTAAAATAATGATAGCTATCTGAAATTATGCTAGGATTTGTGTCAACTAATTATTAATATTAATATTATTATTAATTTCCATAATCCGAATACCGTAGGTAATGGAAGCATTGTATTCGGTCAAAAATTTTGATATCGAGTTTTCACCTGATTTATATATTTTAAGATCTCTTGAGTCTGAAAAGTTGTTTTTGCAATTGGTCTGTGTGTTTGTATGTATGTACTGTATACTGTATACTATGTTTCTGGAAATTTTCTTACTATTATATCTACAAAACTAATAAAGAACGACGAACTTCTGAATTAAGACAGGTATAGTGTACAGATGATTTTTTTCCAACTTTTGTTGAAAACTGGAAATTTGGAATTGACTATATCTCAAAAACTGGAGATTTCCGTCAAAGTTATAGAAACTTTGTTTCGGGTGTCCTTTTGTATGTGTTAGTTCAGGGAAATCGATAAATGTCCAATAAAAATATGTAAATTTTACGTATCATAAGTGCTTTCTTTTAAAAAAAGCTTTATGGATTTTCTTCAAATTCGCTATATTAATTCATTTTAAAATATTATTTCGTGTGTAATTGTTAGTTCACGGTGAACAAATGAGTTTACTAAGTTTTGATGAAAATTGACTGTGGGACCGACAGCTCATATCTCAAACACGGCTCTAACTTATTTCAAATTTGCTATATAAACCTCTTTTTATTTCCACTTTAGCATGTAATACTTGCTTACTACAGGAAAATTGTCAAGAGTTCTTATTAGGTGGAAGCAATTACAAATCTTGGAAATGAGTGTTTCAAAAAACTGCTCTAACGATTTTTTTTCCTTAATTCGCTATGTTAATTCTCTTTGTCATATCTTGACGACGATGTATAAGTTTGCTTTAACAGGAAAATTATTAGATGTGTAAATTGATAAAGCAATTTTATGTTTTCTGGCCACTTTATTTAAAATAATAATAATAAAGAGTAAAATATGTGTAGTAATAACTGATAAAATCGTGCAGATTATTATTATTATTATTATTATTTTAATGTGGGCCTGGTTGTCTGAATTTATTTTACTGTTGTCGAAATTATTCAAACTTTATTTTCTAATAATTTTCTTGATAATCGGGATGGTTGGTTGGTTTTTACGTCGCACTAGTGCTGCGCAGATGGGCAATTGGCGACGGTCTGGGACACACCCCTAGAGGTGGTCCGGAGACATGCCATCTCAATTTTGATCCTCCACGGAAGGGATGGCTCTCCCGCTTCTTGATAATCGGGAAACCCCACTATTGAAAAGAAATTTTGTAGCCTAAAAATATTCTTATACATCCATTTATTCTATTTTTTATATATTAAAAAACACATATATGAACATAGGAATTTTGATATTAACAAAATGACAGAAAGAACGACACTTTTTAAAAATTGAAATTTTTGCATTTCAAACAAACTTCTATCTCTAATCTTCGCTGTATGACAAACATAGTTTTTAACTCAGTTGTCGTCTTCAAGAATTTGCTGAAATACTGTTTTCACGCTACTACATTTCGTCGATGATATGCTGAACTTGTAGTCAACATATCTTTTCCTGATGATGGGTTATTTTGAGTAGAAACGACTGGTGTGTTTTTTCCTAATATAATGTTTACTTACATTCTTCATCCTTCAATTCTAATTCTCCTGTCATTTTACTAAATGTTATCTAAAATCTTTCTAGCATAATTTATTATTTTAATAAATTGAAAAAAAAAAAAAAAAAACTTGTCTAAAACAAACAAGAGAGAGAGAGAAAGAGAGAAAAGGGTGGGGGGGGAAGATAGAGAGATTTTAAAACATATAATTATTATAGCAATGAAGAACAGGTGTTGAAAAAAGTAAATAAAGAACTTTGAAAATTTAATTTACAGAATTACAAAAAAAAAAAAAAAAAAAAAAATAATAATAATAATAATAAAAATTTTTAATGTCGAAATAATTCTACGATTATTAATTAGGTGAATAAACTAAGCCCGAGTGAAGTAGTTATAAATAGCGAAGTATTGCTCTTTCATACATTTGAAAATATGCCTAACTATTTATTTTTAAAATAAATAAATCAAAATATAATATTAAAAATTGGGAGTGATATTAAGCGCTTCAAAAACATAATTGCCTGATAGGATTGAAGTAGCGCAATGACATACAGGGTGGTCCGAAAAGCATGATAGAAAGTATTTTAAGTTTCTGATTTCACATGTATTGATGCAAATATAATTCTTCCATATTATAATAGCACATATAGTGACATTTCAGTTGAATGCTTAATTACCGGAAATAAAGAATAAGCAATATAGAATCACAAACCTTTTAAGATGGATATGAACTTCTATCCATCGTAAGAAAATTTTATGAGAATGACCGATGTAATGTCCCCGTTCGACGGGCATGTCGTTCAGAGTTCAAAAAGAAAAGGACGCTTAGTGAAGAGGTAATCGCGCAGTAAGTTATAGCACTCTAAAGTCGCAGTGATTTTTAAGCCATCAGATGACGGATGTAATGGTCCTAATCTCCCACTGATTTTCATTGTTTATAGGTTGATGGACAGATATGAATCTACAGGGAGTGTTTAGGATGCAAAAAGAAAGGCGTCGGGACGAAAATCAGCAGTTGTTACTGACGACATCAGGGAGCCTGCACGCGCATACTTTGAGGATCAGCCAACCACTTCCACTCGACAGGCGGCCCAACAATTAAGCATATCCAAAACATCATTACAAAGGCGAATGAAAGCAGTAGGATTGTGTCCATACAAGATCCAAATGTGACAGCCGCTGAAGGGGGGGGGGGATACTGTGCAGCGGAGAGATTTCGCAAACCACATAATCGAGGAACTTAAAAATGGTTCCATCAGTGAATACAAGATCTGGTTCAGTGATGAGACCCATTTTCAGTTGAATGGTTTCGTGAACAAACAAAACTGGCGCCACTGAGGTACGGAAAATCCTCATCTCAGCGCCATCTCTTCACTGCATCCACAAAGGGTCATGGTGTGGTGTGCCATATCGTCAAAGCAGATAATTGGTCCAATATTTATTGATAGTGTGGTCACAGGAGTGAAGTATCGAGAGTTACTAGAGAGTCACTTTGGCCCTGATGCGAGCCATCTCAACAGGACACGCCGGTACTGGTTCAAGCCAGATGGGGCTCGTCCCCAAAAAACTTCTGACGTCTTCACGTGGCTTGAAACGACGTTTGGTGAGCATTTGATTGCATTGGATGCAGAGAAATTCACGGGGCACGGGATAGAGTGGACCCCATACAGTCCGGACCCAAATCCGTGCGACTTATTCTTATGGGGTTACATCAAGGTTAGAATCTATAGGAATAGCCCTGATTCACTGGAGGACCTAAAATTGGCTATCAGAAGTGAGATTGATGCACTTGATTACGACACACCCCAGCGCATTATGACAGAGTTTCGGAACCGGCTATATAACACTATAGTCGGGGACGGTAGACATTTTAAGCATCTTGTATATTAAATGTCATTCATATCTTTATTAAATAAAATATGTTTCATGTTCTTGCATGTTGTCTTTTTTCCACAATGATCGCTTACTTTCTATCATGTTTTTCGGACCACCCTGTATCTTAATCCTTTGCGGTGCAAGGTAAATCGGATCATTTAAATTATACTGCCACCGGAATTCACGAAAAAAATTAAAATAAAAGAAATTTAAAATTTTTAGGTTTTAAAAAAGGGCCATTTCTTCTATTTTATAAATCTAAATTTTTGCTAAAAAATTTCCGGGATGAGTTTTTAAACTTGAGAATTAAAATTACGTGTTCCATCAGCGGGAACACTGCACCGGAAAGGGTTAATACTATATTCGGCGAATTGTCGACAGATTTTTTTTAAAGGAACACATAAATATGGAATGATTATATTATATTAATATTTTTAAATATTTTAACTATATTAATCATATTATAAATTTATAATATAATAAATTTATTTTAAGTATAAATTTAATATAACAGAGTGAAGGTAAGGAAAATTGTTTCGTGTAATTAAATTCTCTGACCAAAACTAAAATGTTTAATAGATGCTGACATATAGTAAAACTGTAGTTCTTGAGTAATAGTATCACCATCTGTCTACCGATAAATACACAAATTGAACCTCTCTGACAAGACTTTGTCGAAGGCACTGGGGGCTGGGTTCGAACATTGCGCGAAAAACGGAAACGCTACCAGATGCAGCGGAGAATCGAAACTTGGTTTTGTGTAATTTCAGCAGACTTTGCTTTAGTTGTTAATTTTAAAATCATATAAAAAATATATAATTATTTATTCTTTTTTTTTTTTTAATTTATTTAATTGTAGGTACAGCAAAGCGGACAAAGCCTGATAGTAATACGCAGAAAATTTGTGAATAAATATAATAATTGCAAAATAATTGCATCAATTCTTTCAGCGACTGAAATAATACCATATCCCTTCGTCAATTTAACAATAAGCACGAATGCAGCAAATCACTTTTGCAACACTTTGTTTCATCTGATGAAGGGTCTTTGTGCTATTTCGACCAGAAACAATTGTTGCTATTTTTTTTTTTTCTTTAATGGTGTTTTTTACAATGTTATCTTTATTACATACTTGAATGTAACAATTTCTGTTTCAATATTTTATAATTTTCACTTGTAAAGTTACATTTATTTATATCAAATAACTTAACAAAGTTAAACGTATTAAAAATTGAACACATTAAAAGAAAAGGTAATCCCCTTTATTCCAAAATAATAATAATAATAATAATAATAATTATATAAAGAAATATTTGCATGGAAAACAAAATAATTAAACTTATCATAAACTTGCATTTAAGGAAAAATGGATCAACTGAATATTTCCTATATGCTGTACTAGAAATCCTGAATTTATAACCACAGTTTCTGAATCAAATACTTGTACATAGTATTTAAAAATGAATATGTACAAAATCAAATTAAATATTGGATGCATAGAAAAAACTTGCTGCTGCCTCATCAGAAAAAAGGGAAAAAGAAAGAAAGAAAGAAAGAAAAAGGAAAAAAAAAAAGCCCTAATAAAACTAGAGGTATCACCAATAAAACAAATGAACCGCTTTATTTTAAAAGGGGACTTCTGCCGTTTTTGTAATTTTACAGGAAAGACAAAAAACTTCCTAACTTGTTGTTTAATTTATCTTAATGTAAAAATTTTTGCCAGCTAATAGTATTCATTGATATACATATGTTAATGTATAATAACCAAATTTATGGTCAATACTCTTTTCAAAAAAAGAAATTATTTATGCAGCAGAAGTCCCATTTTAAAATAAAATGCAGAAATGTCATTTAATTTTTAAGGAAAAAATGAAAAAAAAAAAATGTAATGAGTTATATTATATGAAATATTCCATATAAATTGCGAATACATAAGAAAGTAATTAAACAAAGGTAAATTCACCAGAATGTGTAATTTACAAATCAATTTCCCTTTCCGTTGTAGGATATTCTGTAATAATTGTATTCCAAAAAGCCAGATGCTCCTGAGGAATGAATTTAAGAGTTTTTTTGATATCGTCTACTTTACTTTTCAGTATGGCTCTTCGAGAAACATTCCCTTTTACCAGACAAAGACAAGTTATTTTGCGTGTTTCTTAGTCTAAATTTGTGCTGAGTTAAACCACCAATATAGTTTTTGGTGGGAATTAACGACACCTTTCTTTCCCGTTTTAGATGGCAAAATATCGTTACTAATGTCACTTTCATCACTAGAAGACATATCTATAACAATCGAGTATGAAAAAAGAAATGGCAAATAAGACGTGTTAGCTGGATAAAACACCACAGCACACTTGTCTCCGCACGTGTGAAAATAAGGTTGATGAAATATTCTGCAGTCACTTCGATTAGAAATGAAGGATTTCTAACTTCGATTAGCGACCCTTGACTGATTATCCAGGGTTTCTAACTTCGATGAAGCTAAAGCGCCATCTAGTGCAATTTATATTAAAAGGGGACTTCTGCTGCAGAAGTCTCCTTTTAAAATAAAACGCAAATTTCAAAGCGTTCCTGTAGACATACTTATAACCCGAAAAGTCTCGTTTCTTCATTAAACAATAGATCTATGTCCGTTTTACTAAAAAAGGCGAAAAAGGGAAATTCGATAAAAATGGTAGAAGTCCCCTTTTAAAATAAAGCGGTTCAAATATACTAGCTGTGTGATTCCACGAAAAACACGACAATTATGTCCGGCACGTGGCAGTTATTATTTCATTTAAAAAAATTATAATTAAAAAATACAATGAAAAAAAATTTTGTGCTTAAAAAATCATGTAAACTTATTTGATTTTTTAAGCACAATTTTTTTCCCATTGTATTTTTTAATTATATATTTTTTTAATGAAATTACAGCTGCCACGTGTCGGATATAATTTCATGTCCGACACGTGACAGCTATAATTTCATTAAAAAATTATAATTAAAAAATACAATGGAAAAAATTGTGCTTAAAAAATCATATATGTTTATATGATTTTTTAACCACAAATTTTTTTCCATAGTATTTTTTAATTATACTTTTTTTAATAAAATTATAGCTGTCACGTGCCGGATATAATTGCCGTGTTTTCCGTAGAATCACCCAGTTATAACCAAACCACTGCTGGTCCATTAATGGGGAAATATAAAGGGCCAATGAAGACTGTCTGCAGTAATATATTTTTTTATGTTTGCCACAGCTGGCCCTATGTAGGCTGCCAGCAACAACATGGAAAATTATGTTTGCCATCAGGTGGCCCAACACTGGCCCACTAACAATTTCTAACCTAATGTCGGTTGCCAACAGTGGCCCACAACCTATTTTCAACCGACAGCTAGCTGCCAGCAATGACCCATTAGGGGCCCACTGACTTATTCCGACCGTACTGCAGGCTGCCAGCAGTGGATCGGTCGAATGTGGCCACCTGATGGCAGGCGTAACATATTCCCTTCGGCACCTTAACTTTTGCCACCAACGGGCCAGCAGCTGTTACTGTTGGTTGCCAATACTTGGCCTCATGTTGGCCATCATCCCAGGTTTTGCTGGGTATATATATATATATATATATATATTGCTTAAAGATAAAAAGTTTTAAGTGTTCTTTTTATTTTTGTCTATCTAAACTTTCACTACAACCAATTTGTATATAGATTTCTTAAAATATGTTCATTTCCGTACATTCATTTGGCACTCTTGCTCTTTTCTTTAATATTTAATATGCATATATATATATATATATATATATATAGACATTATTTTTATTTTATTGTTATTCAATATCTTGATTTCTTCATTATTTTCATATCTTATGCAAACATCATGTCTTTCATTATTATATTATGCTCTGTCAAATTATTTTTGTAAATTCAAAAGGAACTGTAATCAGTCTCGTAATCAGTTAAAAGTAGTTAATTTAATTTACACTTAGCGCACTCTTTGAACCTTATTTAATTTAATTGACAGAGCATTTAATATATATATCATATGCAATGAAAACATAATAGTTAATAGTACTGGTAAGTTCCACTCACTTGGATTATATTATCAGGCAATGCGCCGGAAAAACAAGAGGTGTTTTGGATTTGTACGAGTCATTCCATCTTTCTGCGCATACTCCGTGATTTTGATGTCACAGCAAATATAGCTGAATAATTTGTAAAATTATTTTGCGTGAATATTGTAAATGATTAATTGTGAGCCTGTTTGTTTTATTGTAAATAAATTTACAGTATTAAAGGAAAATTATTTAGTTATATTTCTAGTGACTATGCAGAAAGATTAGTAAAAATCCAAAACTCTTCCCGCTTTTCCGTTAGACTGCCTGATGCTAGAATTTAAGTGAGTGGAACTCGCCTATTGTTTTTTCAATGGAAATTCTATATATATTAAATGCTCTGTTAATTATTTTAAATAATGTTCAAAAAGTGCGCTAAGCGTAAATTAAATAATTTTAACTAAAATTACATCTTTTAATATTTTAGAAAATGAAAGGTCATACTATAGAAATTAAACCTCAGATTAAAAAAAAAAGTTCATAAAACTCAACAACTATTAATTTTATAATTAAATCTATATTCTATTTCTATAAAAAAGGCTACAATTATCCAATTATAGAATAAAATAATGTGCAGTAATAATATAAAACATTACATTGTGTATAATACTGATAAATGGTATCATACTATGTTATAACACATGATGAGTAATAAAATTTTTCCAAAATCAAATACGGGGCTAAAGTGGCCTACTACTGTATGATTTTATACAGTTAAATGAAAAATTATGTTATTAAAGCATTTCATCTAAATGTGAATATGATATATATATTACCCGCAACTAATTTGTTACATTTTATGAGTGTATTATTATTATTATTATTACGCTAGTCACGTTACGTTCGACGCATGAATTTTTATCTTTATCTACATCACGTTTCAATTTGAGCCGTAATTAGCATTTAAAACATATAAAAAAATTAATATTCCAATTCTAAGTTTTAAAGTACTTGCAAATAAGGTTGCAGGGTTAATTTTGAAAATATTTTTTACTCATTTACAAGATTGAGAAAAGGCTACATTAGTCACAAATCTTTCTTATGTCTAAAATAATTAGAAATTAATTTAAATTTCCCATTCAAAATTCTATTATTTTTAAACATATTTTATAGTACCATAAGAATAAATATGCAACTTGAATGTTATTCCAAGTAAAGTAATTGTCTTCTCTTTTGTACGTTTGCCACCATGGAATGAGCATGGTGAATGATAGAAATGATACCAAACAATAAATAAATATTTTAAGAATTAAACTTTTAAAATTAAATAATAATTATATGATATCCCGCTTAAATGAATAAAAGTATAATACTGTCTAAATGATTTTTTAGAAAGGATTGTTAACACTTTCCAACAAGGTTGAAAAGTGTTTATGACTTCGGTTTGTCTGTCTGTCCGTCCATCCGTCTGTCTGTGTGCGATCTAACTCCCGTAAATAGTAATGGAATTTCTTGAAACTGATATATGTTATTCAAGTTCACTATCGGACGGTCCCTATTGAAAATGGAGTTCATACCGCTACCGGTTTGTGTACAGGGACAACCGAAAGTATTTCAAAGCATTATGTTCTATGGGAGGTAATTCTATAAACCATATTTTCATACCTTTACTGTAGACATATCTTAATAAAATTGAAATATGTTATTCAAGCTTACAATCGGACGTTCCGTATTGAAAATGGAGTTTATACCTTTACTGGTTTGTGTACAGGGACACCCGAAAGTATTTCAAAGCATTGTGTTCTATGAGAGGTATTTCCATAAACCATATTTTCATACCTTTACTGTTGACATACCTTAATGAAATTGAAATATGTTATTCAAGTTCCCTATCGGACGTTCCTGTTAAAAATGGAGTTTATACCTCTGCTGGTTTGTGTACAGGGACACCCGAAAGTATTTCAAAGCATTGTGTTCTATGACAGGTTTTTCTCTAAACCATATTTTCATAACTTTAGTGTAGACATATCTTAATGAAATTGAAATATGTTATTCAAGTTCACTATCGGACGTTTTCTATTGAAAATGGAGTTTATACCTCTACTGGTTTGTGTACAGGAACACCCGAAAGTACTTCAAAGCATTGTGTTCTATGAGAGGTATTTCTAAAAACCATATTTTCATAACTTTACTGTAGACATATCTTAATGAAATTGAAATATGTTATTCATGTTCATTATCGGGCGTTCCCTGTTAAAAATGGAGTTTATACCTCTACTGGTTTGTGTACAGGGACACCCGAAAGTATTTAAAAGCATTGTGTTCTATGACAGGTTTTTCTCTAAACCATATTTTCATAACTTTAGTGTAGACATATCCTAATGAAATTGAAATATGTTATTTAAGTTCACTATCGGACGTTCCCTATTGAAAATGGAGTGTATACCTCTACTGGTTTGTGTACAGGGACACCCGAAAGTATTTCAAAGCATTGTGTTCTATGAGAGGTATTTCCATAAACCATATTTTCATACCTTTACTGTTGACATACCTTAATGAAATTGAAATATGTTATTCAAGTTCCCTATCGGACGTTCCTGTTAAAATTGGAGTTTATACCTCTACTGGTTTGTGTACAGGGACACCCGAAAGTATTTCAAAGCATTGTGTTCTATGACAGGTTTTTCTCTAAACCATATTTTCATAACTTTAGTGTAGACATATCTTAATGAAATTGAAATATGTTATTCAAGTTCACTATCGGACGTTTTCTATTGAAAATGGAGTTTATACCTCTACTGGTTTGTGTACAGGAACACCCGAAAGTACTTCAAAGCATTGTGTTCTATGAGAGGTATTTCTAAAAACCATATTTTCATAACTTTAGTGTAGACATATCTTAATGAAATTGAAATATGTTATTCAAGTTCACTATCGGACGTTCCCTATTGAAAATGGAGTTTATACCTCTACTGGTTTGTGTACAGGGACACCCGAAAGTACTTCAAAGCATTGTGTTCTATGAGAGGTATTTCTAAAAACCATATTTTCATAACTTTACTGTAGACATATCTTAATGAAATTGAAATATATTATTCATGTTCATTATCGGGCGTTCCCTGTTAAAAATGGAGTTTATACCTCTACTGGTTTGTGTACAGGGACACCCGAAAGTATTTCAAAGCATTGTGTTCTATGACAGGTTTTTCTCTAAACCATATTTTCATAACTTTAGTGTAGACATATCTTAATGAAATTGAAATATGTTATTCAAGTTCACTATCGGACGTTCCCTATTGAAAATGGAGTGTATACCTCTACTGGTTTGTGTACAGGGCCACCCGAAATTATTTCAAAGCATTGTGTTCTATGAGAGGTATTTCTATAAATCATATTTTAATACCTTTACTGCAGAGATATCTTAATGAAATTGAAATATGTTATTCAAGTTCACTATTTGAGGTTTCCTGTATAAAATGGAGGAAATACCACCATTGGGTTATACACAGGGACACTCAAAAGTATTCCAAAGCGTTGCGTTCTATGAGAGATATTTATATAAATACATTTTAATAACTTTACTTTCCACGAAATTTTAGGAAATTGAAATAAGTTATTTATATGCACAAACGAATGCTTTGCATAGAATATGACATGATTAGTATTATATTTACAGGGTACCTCAAAAATATTCAGTTATAGTAAGAGCTATTAATAAAAAATTGCTAGAATTGTACTTTCTTTTACGTTAAGCGTTTTTAACACTTTCTAACATTTTTTAAGTGTGGATATGATTTCAGTTTTGTGTATCTGCCTGTCTGTCTGTCTGTCCGTGCTCTAACTCCCGTAAATATTTATGAATTTCTCGAAACTGATATATTTTATTGAAATTCACTATCGGATGTTCCATATTGAAAATGGAGTGAATATCTGTTCTGGATTGTGTACAGGGACACCCAAAAGCTTCCAAAAGCATTGTGTTCCATGAGTGTTATTTTTATAAATATTTACCATATAGAATGTTCCCCATTTAAAATGACATTAATAGGTCCTGTACAACTAGTTTGTTTACAGGGACAACAACAACAACAAAAAAAAAAAAAAAAAAAAAAAAAAAAAAAAAAAAAAAGCCAATGAATTACGTTTTAGGACAGAATTTTTTGAAAGTTATATTTAAAAGTCTTTCTACTAAAAAAATCATAAAAATATTGAAATGTATTATTTATATTCTAAAATAATGTTTTGTATAGAATATGATATGATTAACTTTCTGATTTACAGGGCTACACTAAAATATTCAGAGAGATCAAAATCTGTAATTATAATCTAATGGCTGCATTTTCTTTTGCGATGAGCCTTTTAACACTTTCCAAAATGATTAAGAGTAATTTTAAAATCAATTAGTCTATCTGTATATTTTTCAGTCATTCTGTCTGCTGTGTGACAACGTAGGGAAAGAATATTAAAAGTTATTCGATACAACAATTACGTACAGTTGGAAAGTGTTACTAATCAATGCGTACTGCATGGTTTTTCTTTCTTGTTAATAAAAAGTCGTGGATAAAAAATAAATAACTTCTGTATACAACTGATAATCAAAGAAAAAATTTATTGATCTTTGGAATAGGTTTTTATGTATCGGTCTGAAAAATGTGGCTAACCGTAAAAATCCAATAAAATTTATTATATGATATTTTATTATACTGTAATGCATAAAATAATCAATATATTACTTCTGACGCTAAACTCTTATTGGAAGTTTATAGGCTAGATGTAATGTATAAGTTCAAGATAATTTCAAATGCTTTTACACGAATATTTAATTTCTTGAATTGAAAGAAGAAAATTTTATATTTTTAACAGTATATGAAATGTCATTAAATACTGCTGATTACTTTTTTTTTTTTTTTTTTTTTTTTTTTTTAAGTGAGATATAAAATGCTTTAAAATATTTGCTGACTATTTCTTTTTGCACTTCAAAATAGAAAGTAGTGATAAAAAAAAAAAAAAAAAAAAAGTGATAGCCCACTATAGAATGCTGTTATATACAAAATCAGTATCATGTAGTGTTTGGTGCCGTACCGTGTGTTTAAAGGGAGATATATGCGTCCGATACTTATATATGCCTCTGACATTCTTTCTAATATTTTTTTTATTTTTTTTAATTAGAAGTAATTTAAAGTATTCTACACTTATAAATCTCTAAGGTGTAAACAGATATATGTTAAATAAATGGTACTTATATATTTACGCAAAGGAAGAGAAAGATAATATGAAACCAAATATATTTATACATGTGACAGAAAAATTATTTTGAGTTGTGAATTAAATAAATTGGACATAATATCCATGAAACTCATTAAGTGAAATTACTTTTATTTTCTTACGTCGTATTACAATCATGATAATGTAATTTACATTAGCCCGTCTCTTCAGGTTAAATATATTATCATATGTCATATATATATATATATATTTTTTTTTTTTTTTTTCAGTTTCGATATTTTAAAAATAGAAATAATATTGAAAGTTTAATGTCTCAAAGATGGAATGAAAATATTTTTATATCGATAATAAACTTGCATACTATAACCATTAGGTGAAATACGATAATTTTATGACCAAGAAATACTTCCAGACATATCATCGCATCAGAGCATTTTCTTTTCTTCTTTTTAACTAACTAGGGGCTCTGCCCCCTGCTCGCTCCGCTCACCAACCCCCAAGGAAGGCTTTCCCTCACCCCGACTTGCTTCTCTCATTAAGCCCAGCTGGATTCTACCGGGGCCAGCGCGAGAATGCTAAGAGCTGTTTTAAAGGGCCTGCTCCAAGGTCTGAGTGACGTCACACAAGCGATCTGACCACCTGCCCGGAGAGGGAATCTCACTTTTTCAGAGTTTCTAACTAGTTAGAACTTAAATTCATTCAGTATAAAAGATTATTTAAAATGGATACCAGTTTATTCATTAATTATAATAAAATATAATTATAGTTTTCATTTTTACTTTTAAGGAAAAGTTTAATGTACTGAAATTCTGATAAAATAAAGTAAAAATGAAATAACATCAGACCGCCAGAGTAACGGTTTTTAGCTGTCATTCTTTATTATTATTATTAACATACATTTTAAGTCAATACTATTGTTATTACTCTAAATACTAACAAATTATTTTAGAACATAACACTTTATCATGCTTTTAATTTTTGTTAAAGAGATTTAGAATCTAAGTTAAACAGCTGTCTCAGCGTCATGCATTTTCTTTCTTTCTTTTTTATTTTTGAAATTGCATGGCTTTGGAAATTTTCTAAACAATTAATTAACAAATTCAGAAAGCTGTCCTCTGTCCTTGCAAATCTGAAGTTCGAAGTAGAAGTTTGAAAAAAAAAAATAAATAAATAAATAAATAAATAAATAAATGCTATTGCAATACTATTAATACTACTAATAATAAAACTTTACATTAGAAATTTAAGTCAGACGGTGTGTGACCTTTTCTAGTGCAGACGACAAGTTTCTACACTATTGATGATAATTGTTTGCATGGAAGGAGGATCTGTAATGGGTCCTTGCCTGAAATCATGCGCGTTTCGGAGAAAACCATGGAAAATTCTGACTTGCTGGGTCGAATAGCATGATTAGGGTTCTAACACGTCACTTTTAGCCAAACAAAATAATAATAATAATGAGAATGAGAAAAAAAGAATAGAAAAACTTTACAATTCTAAAATTTTCTTTTATTTATTTCAGGGTTGAGCGCCAAAGGACCTGCCCCTTTGGCCCTGCCCATGCCCTCTTTTTGTCCCATAGGACTAGGCGAGGTCTTGTGGCCATTTAAGCCTTCTTCTATCACATAAAAATAAATATTCATAAACATCACGAGAACAATCTACGTCTAAAATTTTATCTTTCACAATTGTTGAAATACATTCTTTGCAATTCAATTTGTTTGATACTTTAAAGGCAATATACTATGCAATAAATATTAAAACTGACATAACTTTATCTGTGATTTCAATATTATCTATACTGTTGAAAACATCATAAAAAAATTTCTGGAACTTCTACATCATCTTTAACTTCATTAGACAGATTATATCTAAAATCTTTTAAAATAAAATCACCGTGTTTTTCTGAGTGCAAACTTATTACACTTAAAATTTTTAGTTTTGTTTTCAGCTTCCATAACTTGCACACAAGAAACGTTGTAATTCCCTCCCCTCATTTGACGATACTGTCCAAAACGAGCTTCAAGACTATCAGTCTGAAATAATGTAACTGCAACCAACTGATTCAAATGCATATTTAATCAGTTCAATTATGGAATTGATAGTAAAATTTTAGAGCAAAAAATGTTTCCTTCGATAATAATCCACCTCTTCCAGCCAAGCCATTCTTTTTCTTTTCTTCTGCTTTCATTCTATATAATTTCTCCCCTTCATTCAGCCAAACAGAAATTTTTTACAAAAATATAAAATTGTCATCCTGAATGCTTGTAATAGGATTTAATACTGTATCATTTACATGTTAACCTTTTGATGTGTGCTTTACATTCATAATTTTCCACCATTTACTTATAATATTTATGAACATTTTTGTAGGAAACATATTATCCAGTTTATCAGCATACATATCTAAAGCAATACAGTTTCTTTCATCAAATATATGTAAAGCATATTTTACATTTTGCTTCTCAATTGAATTTGGATATAATGCCTTATGGAAAAGTTTTGGAGCAGTTTTAACTATGCTCTTTTTTTCTAATTCATAAATATTTTTTAAATTTTCCAAATTAGCACACATAATATCTCCATCAGGAAAGTCTGGATAAAAAAATTTCTGTTCAGTTATTTCTTATTGCTTTTATTAAATGCACACTGTCAGAGAGAAAAAAACATTTTCTTATCTGGATCATTAGGATTACAGATAAAATAAATTTTTCACCTCCACTCATAGTAGTGAGCATGTTGCGATTGATACTGTTATTATCGGAAATTAATGACAATACAGTAAGTCCACATTCCTGCAATAAAAATAGTACTCTTTTTGTATATTATGTATATGAAGGATATGAAGGATTATGTATGTATATGAAGGATTGATATAAATTTCATCGAGTAAAAGATTTACAGTTTTTTCATATGTCTCTAGATTAGTAGCTTTGCATGTTAAATACGATTTTAAATTCTAACATGAATCTGATGTATTAATACATAAATTTGTATATTTTCTGAGGTGAGATGGATGAGGTAGAGTTAAAATTGTACTATTACGAATTTTTACTATTACTGAGGAGCACAACACTTCTGTCCCATAATTCTCTCCCAATGAAAACTGTGTTAAAAATTCACAAAAAACTTTTATCAAAATAAGTATTAACGAAAAAGTATACATAACATAATCAAAAACAACATAAGACAAGCAAACGCAAAGGCAAAAGGAAGCTTCCTTCTTCTTTCAAGTCAGATCCCATTGTTGACGTCATCGGCAGTAAAAACCGGTCAGGAGCAGGCCCTTTAAAACTGCTCTGAGCATCGTCGCGATGGCCCCGATTCTACCCGACTATTCTCAACTTTGCCTTTCATTGAATTGGAATATTAATAATACATAACACAAGTGAAAAGTTGAACAATATTATAGAAATCCACCATATTTGGTATCACGTTGAAATACACAATATTTAATATTATATCGTTTCTAGAATGTGAAAAATCTGTCTTAACGTTCGACAGTTTAATAACAATTTGCCATTATTTTGAGAGAAAACATATGTTAGACAGCTAGACACACAAAACAAACAACGATAGCACTAACTGTTTAGAACAGAGAGAAATTCTTAACATCTAAATGATTTAGCGTTACAGCTTTAGTATACGATCCACTTGTTAAATTTTTGTCACTGTTTGACAATGGTATTATTGCTTGATTAAAGAAATTATGAACTTATTTTTTCTAATGCCTATATTTTTTACTATTGAATTTTTTTAGTTAATTTAGGGCAATATGTAACACGCTGCATTTATTTCTAGATGAACAGCAAGGTTTAAAATGGTGCTTACAACAGTAAAGATGCAACATTTAAAGTGCATTTTTCCTAGAATATGATTTAGTCGGATCCATTGAAAATAAATATCTTATATGATTATTGCAATTATTTTAAACATTTCATTAGTAGTAGTACGACAGGACAATTTTTTTCAGATAGCAATTTTGCATTGTCGCCATGAATTTGCCAAGATGCCCGTCAATATCTGATTTTACCATTTCTTAAAGTATATTACATACTAAGTTAAATCGGGGGAAAAAAAATCACATTTTTCGAAACCTACTGATAAGTGAAAAATTCATCCTTGATTATATTCTAATAATGAATTGCCGGTTTGGAGTATTCGAGATAGACCATCACCATTCATAAATTGGATGGCTTTTGAATATTTGTTGACAATTTGAATAAATATTCATGATGGCTCCTGAATACTTGTTGGCGATATCTTCTGAATAATTATTAATGTTGGCGATATCTACTGGGCTAGATCTTTTGGATATGTACTGATTACACCTTGATTTTTTTACATATATATTATATAATATTGAATTTAGAAAATAAAAAATGCGTGTGGAGAATGAAATATAATGATATTGGATAATTTAATTTATAGAGACATCAATGGTACAGGAAAAACTACTTTAGCCATTTTCTTTCTAATAATACGGATAATATTTTACCTGGAGATCTTTTGTACATTGAGACCAAATAAAAAGTGTTCTTCTTTTTTTCTCACTTGAATTAAGTTAAAAAAAAAAAAAATATTTAAAATAAAATTGAAAAAAAAAGTGTTTTTAAAGCAATGGTACAGTTTAACCTCTTGGCGAAATTTTAAATTTGGCACCGAAGTAGCTTAGACTTTTCTCGCAAAAATCTTGACATGCATAACTGAGATAGATAATTTAAGTCATCGTCAAAATAAATGAAAAATTTAAAATCTGCCAGTGAGGTCTTGTATTATGTGTAACTAAAATATTTTAGCAATGCAGTTACTTCATTCCATTACATGGAAAAATAGACAAAAAAAAAAAAAAAAAATGCCTGTTGTATTAAATTAAATTCTGTTTTCTGTCAAAATTCATTAAATTCAGTTTTACATCAATGCTTAAAAAACAAAAATAGGTTGCGAATTTTATTATTATTATTATTGCTCTATTTTATAATTTTTTTCGGTACTTACGTATTAACGCCACAGCAGCAAAGTTGCGCTAATGCGCCAATAAAGAGCAATCTTGTTGTTCGCACACAAGAGACATAGGGGGACAGCAAGACATCTTTTGGAATCTTATTTATCAGAGTTCATATGGCAACAGCATCAGGTGAAAGATAATAGAGACAGTTTTCAATCTATGTTAAACTGTATATCGGCCCATTTTCCACCGAATCAGATTGACTACTTTGTTTTAAATAAAGTGTTTTGAATTTTGAAAGTGTTTTGATTTTAAATAAAGTGTTTTATTTTATGATTTGTCGCAAAAATTTTAGGTGTAGATTGACGACACTTAATCTGTAGCCGTGGTGGCGTTAATACGTAAGTATCTTTGGAACAACTTCAGTATAACGCCACAACGATATTTGGCGATTTTTTGTTGGCGATTATGGCTAAATCATAAATCTAAAAATCATAAATGATAAAATCATAATCGAAATCATAAATCATAAAACATAAAATCATGAAGCCAAAATAAACAACATATAGGCTGCCATATTATATCGCAAACAGTCCAGAACTACATCGTTATCGTTCAACACGGCGCCAAAGAAAAATCGCCAAATTCAGCTGTGGGGTTATACTGAAGTTATACCAATTTCTGGGCTTAACCTCTAATTCTATACCTATCGTTGTTTAACGTAATAATTATATTCATTACTAAATCTTTTTCGCCTAACGTTAAAATAAAAACTAATAATATAAACTAAACTAATAGTATAAACTTAACTAATAATATAAAATAATAATATAAATTAAAAATATAAACTAATTTTCATTTCATTTTTATTAAATTTTTACTCAATATTTTTTAAATATCGGTTATTTTCATGTTTTGCTATTCTAAATAACTTTTTTCTTCTCTCGAGCATCTCAAAGATGCCAATTTTTCAATTTTTCTTATTTACACCATTGATCTCATTTTAATTTTCCTGAGGAAAGTGACGTCAAAAACACAGAAAAAACGCCATAAGAGAAACTTTTCACTCCGGTGGCAAATAGAGTACCTTTATAAACCTGACGTTTTTAGTTATATCTTCGTTAATTAAAATGATAGAAATTTCTAAGCAGCTGAAATGCCTTCCTTGAAGCAGTCGGAATACATTGATACCTCTCATGATGCAGAGAACTTTGCCCTCCGCGAGACCCCCAGGGGGGTACCTTCTTCAGGTATTCAGGGGGAGTCACGCACCCCGGGCCCGAGTGATCTTTTTTCTTCTCTTTTTTTTTTTTTTTCTCTTCTCGTTTTTTTTCCTTTATTTTTTCTTTGTTTTCCACTTTTGGGTTGTTCACCTTTTTTTCCACTGCCAATAAGTTCTTGGTCTGATTTTTTTTGCTTTGTTTGTTTGTTTGCTTCTTTTGGATTGTCTTTTATTTTTCATTGCCAATAAGTCCTTGGTCCATTGTTTTGATGTTCAAAAAAAAAAAAAAAACCCCAAAAAATTAAAAAATTTTTGAAAAGAAAAAAAAAATTGTACCACTCACCTTGTTTTCCTAATATACTTTGTTGTGTTCTGACTCACCCCTTCGTTTTCTGCGTTGGTTGTTATTAAAAAAATAGAAAAACTGTAAAAAAAAAAATAATAAAAATAAATAAAAGGCAACAAAAAATAAATATACTAACTAGTAATCCATTAACCGAGTTAAGTCAGGTGTTGATGTGGCGCTGGCTATTGGGGCAATGATTTTGGTGAGGGTGCCACGGTAGTCTAGCCTTGGGATCACACTGGGAGACTGGTGCCCTTGGTGAAGGTGAGACAACGGTGACTACTCGAACGAGAAACACCGGACTAACACGACTACCACATGTGATGCCTGAACTGGGTCGGCGACCTGGTAGCTGGTGAGTGGTTATGGGTGTCCCAGAGAGGATTCTTAAAAACCCTTTGCGTTTGTGTGTTGGAAGAAACACTCACCCCTTTTTCCCTTTTTTTCTCTTATTATGGCGACAAATATTGGTATCTCGAATAATGCGTCTAGCTTGGGCCAAGCTACTGAAAATTCAAATGTGAAATCTTGGGCAGAGAGAATGGAAGAATTTTCTTCGTCCCTTAATGAGAAAAACATATTTCTAAATTCTGAGGCAAGATTTTTTGTGATAAAGAGGAATGAAGGAGATTTCTTGCGAACATCTCCATTTTTGATCCAGAAAGCGCTACAGTCTATCATGGGTGATCCAAAATCCGTAAAGAAATTAAGATCAGGTGAGTTATTGGTTAAGGTAGAGAGTCAGAAACAAGCTAATAATCTTAAGAAATGTACCAAATTCGCAGACATACCAGTTACTGTTAGTCCACATAGAACATTAAATATTTGCCGTGGCGTCATATCAGAATCAGATCTTCAATTTATCCCAGAGGCCGAAATTCTAGACAACCTTAAAGACCAAAAAGTAATTGCAGTGAAACGTATTTCCATTTTTCGTGACAATAAGCCCATCCCTACAAAACACATCATTCTAACAATAGACTCCCCTAATCTACCACGCTCCATAAAGGCTGGTTACCTTGAATGCCCAATCAGACAATATATTCCAAATCCTCTACGCTGCTTCAATTGCCAACGGTTTGGCCATTCTAAGACCTCATGCCGTGGAAAGCAAACATGTGCCCGTTGTAGTGCCATTGGTCATGACAGTGAAAATTGTTAAGCCCCAATCTGTTGTGTTCATTGTAAAAAAGATCACCCATCTTACTCGAAGTCATGTGAAAAATGGAGAATTGAAAAGGAGATACAAACTATTAAAACAAAACAAAACATATCATATCCCGAAGCACGGAAAATTGTGGAATCAAGGACACCCACTGTTGGAAAATCATATGCTGCTGCCATAGTTACCAAAAAAACATATCAGTCTATCGCAATCCAAACTGACACTGTTCACACTAGCTCTCCCGTTGTAACTGCATTAAAGAATTCCCCAAACTTACAATCCAATCCAAATCAGACTTCTAACTCTTCACAGTCATCTTCATCCAAATCAAGAAACTTAAAGAAAATGCCACAAATTACTAAAACCTTATCGTCTGGAAAAAGTCTTAAATCTCCCTCTCTAAAACATTCTAATTCACCCTCTCATCTCAATATCAAGAAAAAGAAACTAACAAAAGTGCCCATTCCCACTACAAATAAAAATAATAAAGTAAACGTTCCAAAACAAGATGATACTATCAGCCTCTATCCTTCTGATGGGGAGGACGGAATGTCTACTGCATCAGAGGACAATGACGTGGATGTTATAATCTAAAAAATAAAAATAAAAATGACAAATTTCATTTCATGGAATTGCCGAGGTTTTATTAATAAACGTGATGAAATCAGAGATATCATCTCTGATCATCGACCTATCTGCTTCGCTTTCCAAGAAACATACTTAAGACAACACGATAAAGTCAAAATTCGTGGCTATACATGTTTCAGGAAAGATTTTACACAGTCTGACCTCAATAGCCTTATTTCTCAGCTTCCTACTCCCTTCCTACTCCCTTCCTAATGTTTGGAGATTTCAATGGACATAATTTGCTGTGGGGAAGCCCTAATAATAACCCCCGTGGTCAAATCATTGAAAATATTATTTCTGACAATTCTTTGTGTATCTTAAATAATGGGGACAATACTTACTTTCACGAACCTTCTAGGACTTTCCATGCCATTGACCTTGCCATCTGCTCTCCCAATCTATATCCATATTTTAATTTTTTTGTGAGTAACGATCTACATAGTAGTGACCACTTTCCTTTATTTTTATCTTTTTATAATTTTAATGAACGTCATCCGGGTAATCCACATTATATATATGACAAGGCCAACTGGAATGCTTCCACTATCAATGCAACTATAACCCATGATATGATTGAAGGTGATATCAACAAAACAATCACTGATGTCCCTAATTGTATAATAAATGCAGCTAATCTTACTATTCCAAAATCTTCTGGGCGTCTCAATAAACAGTCAAAGCCATGGTGGAATGATGAATGCAATATTGCAAAAAGACAGCAACAAAAAGCATGGGGAATTTTTAGGAGGTACCCAACTACTGCTAATTATATTGCATTCAAAAAAGCAAGGGCAGCCGCACGGAGAATTCGCAGAAAATCCCAAAAGGATTCCTGGATTAAATATGTGTCCAGCATTACCTTCAATATAAGCAGCAAACAGCTTTGGCAACGCGTAAAAAAAGCAATGGGAATTTACTCTAATCATAGTATTTCTTTTTTGAAGGATAATGGCCAAACGATCACTTCAATAAAAAATATTGCAGATACCATTGGTAGAACTTTATCTAATGTCTCTAGTTCGAACTCCTACAGTGAGCCTTTTCTATCTTATAAATACAATTCTGAACGCTCAAATATAAATTTTAGGTCCAGCTCATCACACAATTACAATAGCCCATTTACTAAAAATGAATTAAACAATAGTTTGAAACATAGTCATAACTCTGCCCCTGGTCCTGATGGCATTACTTACCTCATGATCAAACACTTATCGATACAGTCTCTTAAAAATCTCCTTCATCTTTATAATAGAATCTGGACCGAAAATACCTTTCCTATTGCTTGGCATGATGCTATTATCATTCCTTTTCCTAAGCCCGGCAAAGATGCAACCGATCCAAAAAACTACAGGCCAATTGCTTTGACTAGCTGCTTATGTAAACTGCTCGAGAAAATGGTAAATACTAGGCTGATTTATATTCTTGAAAAGAAAAGGTTAATATCCCCATGGCAAAGTGGTTTTAGGCGTGGCCGCTCTACTATTGACAATGTTTTACTTCTAGAGACAAATATTCGGAAAGTTAATGTTAGACGTAACCATTTGGTGTCAATCTTTTTTGATATGGAAAAGGCATATGACAGGACATGGCGCCATGGCATTTTGAAGGATCTATTTAATTTGGACTTTCGTGGTAACCTTCCCATTTTTATTAAAAATTTTTTGAGAGTCAGACGCTTCCAAGTTCGAATTGGTTCAGTTTATTCAAACTTTTACTTTCAGGACGAAGGTGTACCTCAAGGCAGTGTCTTGAGTGTTACACTCTTCTCATTAAAAATCAATGATATTTTAAAACAACTTCCACAAACTGTTCACGGCTGTCTATACGTTGACGACCTGCAGATTTCTTGTCAGGGAAATGATATGCGCTTCATTGAACAACAGTTACAACTTGCTGTTAAAAACATTCTTAAATGGACTAATAAAAATGGTTTTACTTTCTCCAGCGACAAAACACAGTGTGTGCATTTTTGCCGCAAACGTGGTCTTCATCCTGATCCACAAATCTTTATTAATGACATACCTATTTCGGTAATTGACTCTGCCCGTTTTTTGGGTGTAATTTTTGACAAAAAACTCAATTTTAAAGACCATATTTCTTATTTAAGGACGAAATGTGAAAAAACTTTAAATATTTTAAAAGTACTTGCAAACACATCTTGGGGTGCTGATCGCATTTCTCTACTAAAAATCTACCGCTCCTTAATACGATCAAAATTAGACTATGCCTGTGAAATTTATGGGTCTGCTCCAAACTCTTACCTTAAAAAACTTGACACAGTGCGCTCAGGATCTGCTCAGGGGCCTTTCGAACTTCTCCAGTCGTCAGTTTATATGCTGACTGCGTAGAGCCTTCCCTTACTAATATTAGACAGCAGTTATCTTTACAACTGTACCATAGGATACTTTCTCATCCTAATCATCCAATTCATCCTCATATCAATAACAGTAATGAAAATCTCTTTTTAAACCGTCCATCTTGCATCCCACATTTTGGTCTCAGAATCAAAAATAATCTTGCCGGCATCCCTCATCTTCATTCCAAAATTCGTCCTAGTGGGTTTTTAAATATGACTCCATGGAACTTCCAGGGTATTTCATGTCTTCATCCTTTCAAAGGTTTTGACAAAGGTAACACTGATGCCTCTATCTTTGAGACCCTCTACAAAGCTCATCGGAGCAATTATAAAGACTATACCGAAATTTTTACTGACGGTTCTAAAACAAGCAATAGGGTTGGTTGTGCGATTATCTCTGACAATACTACTCTAAGCTATGAACTTCCAAACGCTTTTTCTATTTTCTCTGCAGAGTTTTTAGCTATTGAGTTTGCCCTTAATTTTATTTCATCTCATCCAAATTGTAAATTCATTATATATACAGACTCAAAGAGTGTTCTTGATTCTCTTTCATCTACCTCTTGTAATCCATCTTTCACTTCAATTTTAAAAACTTACCACGACCTTCTGAAAAAGGGATTTGACATCTTGTTTTGCTGGGTTCCTGGTCATGTTGGCATCAAGGGCAATGAAGCAGCAGACAATGCCGCAAGGCAGGCTTCTGAATTTTTAAACTGTCCTGTATCATATGATGACATAAAGCACACACTTAAAAGCTATCTTAAAAGTATTTGGCAAAGGGAGTGGAATAACCAAAACAATAACAAATTGCAAGAAATAAAACCTCAAATTTCAATCTGGCCAACACTCAATCCTAGAAAATATGATGTCATTATTACTAGACTAAGAATCGGGCATTCAAGACTAACACATGACTACCTATTGTTTGGAGAGCAACAACCTGATTGTCCGAATTGTCATCATAGTGCACTAACCATTCGCCATATTCTCACCGACTGCCCTTGCCTTCGTCATCTGTATCGACAACATTTTAATTCATCTTCACCCAATCTGACGAGCCTTTTAGGTGAAAACCCTCATGATCTCATGACCAATTTTTTAAAAGATGCTGGTTTTTATCATGACATCTGATTTTATATTTTACACTGCTCATCTTTTTATTATATACACTGTTCATCTCCTTTTACTTCGGTTTTTATATACACTGTTCATCATTTTTGCATCATTTTATTTTATACACTTTTTACTCTGTTTTCTATTATTTCAATATTTGTCTTTTTTTATTTTATTAATTTACATATTGTTTTAATTTTCGATGTGTTTTTTACTGACCATCTGGATGGGTAAAACCCATCCAGAAGCTAGTGTTTGTCTTTTATACTTTTGTTTGGCGCAGTATGTCCCATCGCGGACCTTGCGCCATTAAACAGCAATCAACCAACCAACCAACCCTCCGCGAGAAGATGCTGTCGCAGACAAAAAAAAAATGACGCCAGCGACAGTTACTTTTTTTTAAGATATAGAGAAAAGTGAAGTAACAACTGTTGTATAGAATATTAGCCGGATAAACTTGCTTGTAGAATAGGAAAATCCCGGTTCAATGATTGGCCGTAAAGAATTTTGACTTCGGAATGAAGAGATAAAAACAGTTTTTATTTAGTAGACAAAATTGCTGAACGTCTGAATAGTGGCTCCTTAGTAATATGACATCTACATTCTGTTCGGGGACTGCAAGGAGTGAGGGAGAGAGAGCGATCTTAATCCAGTATTAAGAGATGTTCACTTGACGGGGATCAGTGAGAGAGTGACTAAAGTTTTAGCCAAAATCAAAAATCACGATCATGTTGTCATACATTTTTTCGCCGCAAAGAGCACCCCAAAAACGGTTTCTTTAGATCCGTTGTACATTCGTTGTTAGTAATTTTGAATAATGAGAGCAAGTTTACCATATTATATTAACCCCAGTCTGATGCCAAACTTTAGTGTGAGAAATGAAAAACCACAGACGGCAAATGCATAGGAAAGAAATAATTTACTTTTTTAAGGATAATTTTGAGAAACTGATCAAAAGTACGTTAGCTATTAGACTTTGATGTATGCATAACCTAAGAATGAAATAAGACATCTGATATTCTTTTAAACCCGAAATGATATAATGGGATTTTGCTAACATCAAGATTTTCATTTCCAATTACTTTTTATTTTATTTTATTGAGGGAGAAATGATTCCGCGGTTATTTAAAGACTATTATTGTATACACGAGTACATAAATATATGAAACGTTAAAATAGATATCTACATCACAACAACGTTATTTCAAAATGTCTGTGCTTAAAAAAATTTGAGGATGTATTTCTGAATTAATAATAATAATGCAAACAATGTTCTGTCAATTTGACGGGGGAAAACTGTCACCTGGTGTACCAGTAAAAAAAAAAAAAAAAGACTGTTTAAAGAATTATTATTATTATTATTATTATTATTATTATTTTTAACGAACATTAATTTTTTAACGGTAATAAACCATAGCTTTAATAACTTATCTGAAAAATTTAACAGAAACGATTTTAGGCAACTTGACAGTTTTCGAACTCATAATCTCCTGTTTCGTAGCCAGATGTACGTAGCCAGATACTCGACACTGCGGTATTCACATACAGGTGTAACAAGCTTTGTTACAATATATTTACTGACAGAAATAGTAAGTAAATAGTACAGTAATAGTAATTACAGTTAATAGTATATATTTACTGTACAAAATTTATTTTACGTTGCCGATGTAGAACATCTGGTTACGAAAAAAAAAGTCTCTGAGTTCGAAATACAACAAAACAAGTTACTTAACACGTTCCCTGCCGATCTCACGTGACTAATATTTGAAACAGCGTTTTTTTTCCTTTAACCTGCCGATTATGTTTGGCGTATTTCACAAGAGCGCTACATCGCCAGATGTTATGGGCTTTGTGTTTACCTTTGCTTGTTTGCGTAATGTGTTACGTCAATACGATGTATGACGTCCAACGTATGAAAATTCGTCTGCTCGATAAAAGCAAACTCTGGAGTTAATGAGTAATAAGTTAAATTTCCATAGCAAATAGTTTCGTTAGTACTAAGCAGATAAAATATTAAACGACTGCCGTCATCACTTTGGTCGCGTATTGAACAAACGTGTTTTATTAGAGAGAAAACATTCTATTTTGAAATATTCCACCAGGAGGATCAAAATTTCGATGGCATGCTTGCGGACCACCTCTAGGGGTGAGCTTCAGACCGTCACCAATTGCCTATTGCGCAGCACTAATGTGATGTAAAATCTAACCAACCATCTATTTTGAAATATGAATATTTCTGATGTTTGCGTTAGTCTTGTTTGGCTGGTTGAATAGTGTTGGAATTTAAGGTTGGTTGAGTTTTACGTCGCACAAACGCTGCACAATGGGTAATTGGCGACCATCTAAGCTACCCATCGAGGTGGTTTGGAAACATAACATCAAAATTTTGATCCTTCACGAAAGGGAAGTTGGAATTTAAGAGGTACTTTTGAATTTTAGTGGCATATTTTTGAATTTAGTGCCAATACTGATTGCTACTGTACAAAACTTTGCATATTTTTTAATCTCATGCATTTTGGGATAGGGGGATAGATCAGAGTGCCATTATTATAGAGAGCAGTTAAAATTTGCTATAATTATTCAGTTGCGGATGTATTTTTTCATTTCTAACAAACAAATGAGGACTATAAAAAAATATTATTGATAAATCATTTACTTTATACAATTTTTGAAAACGTAGAAAAATGCCTTTAAATAAAGGTTGTCCCCAGAAACTGTAGTGTCGCTTCGATCACATCGATTAATCGCATTTTGGTGTACAACTTCGTGTTAGCTTGGTGGTACTTTAACATTTTGTGTAACTGTATGATCTAAGTTTTATTCTTTTATTTGTGATTAGTTATGAATTCGTAATTATTTCATAATTTTTTTTATTCTATTTTATGAAAAATTTACTTTTGTTCTGCGTTTTTTTTTTTTTTTTTTTTTTTTCTCCTGATGTGTTTCTTTGTTAGGTTAGATCGCCGGTGTTCGATCGTACTCCGCCGATGGAGGGTTGCTATTCGGAACATAATGCGAAATGGCGCCGTCTTGGCGATTTTCGAAATTTCGCCAAGCGGCAGCCTAAAGTAAACTTTCACCTGTAAAGCAATGCGTCACATCCCGCACTAGCGCGGGATCGGCAGCGAACGTGTTAAAAAAATCTTTGCTGTTATAATTTACGAAGAGTATTTTGAAACTGCAGTTTTTAACTAAAATTAAAATTAAAAAATTCTCTTAAAATTTTAAAATTCATTTAAAAACAACAATTAATTTTCTGTTAATTTTTTTTTTTTTTACTGGCACTCCAGCTAACAGTTTTTTCTATTAAACTGACAGGCTTATTTTTGTTTGTATTTTTATTTATTTATTTATTGTTATTATTAGGGAGATCAAAATGGGACTCTAAATATCTGTGGTATTGTTGGGTATTTTTGGCTGAGGGAGGGGTGGAAACAACGGAAAAGAAAAACTGTTTTTTCATTGAAACAATTTATTTCTGTGAAATTTATTAATATTTCTGCAAAAAATACAAATTTCTTTTACAATATATATACTGTATTCCTGTAAGATTCCATACAATATTTGTGTGTGTAAAATATGACTTTTACTATCGTTCCTGTATTCCAAAAGTTTTGGAATTCACTCAAAAATAATTTCTTTGTAATGTCAAATAAATTTTCGATACATTCAATATTTATCTAAATTAATATATTTCTTTTTATGATCTGTGTAGAAATTTTCCTTAAAATGAAAACGGAAATAGTCTTTTGGGAAAAATTTCTTAATTTTTATTACCATGTATTAATTATGGAATAAGTATTGGAACTCTCTTGTCTAGTCCTGTTCCTCGGAAGCAATTTGCGATTGGAAACTTCAGAGTGATTACTTCAATCAATATCTCCACAATTTTATTGATAATTTTAAAATGTTTTTTTTTTTTTCTAAAACTTTCATTACTAAATTTTAACAACTTCCAAATCTATCTAAAATTGCATCATTGATCTCTATTATAGGATTGGTAACAATCTATAACAAATGTATTCAAGTTGAAAATTATGTTCAACACCATAGTCCAGAAATGTTTTATCAAAAGAGAAAAAAAAATGTTTGAATGGCCACGTACTGTGTCATAAAAAAATTCAAATGAAAATAAAAGTTTTGTAAAGCATAATGATAAAAATATTCTAAATGTAAATAAATCTCAGTTAAAATATTAAATTTTCGAAAGATTAATCAAAACTATGACAACTTCCCTGTAAGATTCCATAATATATTAATTAGATTTTCTAAAACTATATATATATTTTAGTGATCTTAATAAAACAGGTATACTTTGCTAAATGATAAATAAAATGCATAAAATTGTATTGTATTCTGGAATTAAAATATAAAATAGTCACAAATATAGGATTTACAAAAACAAAATTAGCCTTAACATTCATAGGTTTCGTTCGCTGGATTTATTGTAATAATTAATTTTTAGTAAAACTTACAAATTATGTTTAAAAAAATCTACATGAATAAGTGTCCAATATAAGTATAATCGATTTAAAAAAAGTAAAATACCTTTTGTTTTGTAGTTCATCAAATTTTGAAATATTATATTTTATATAAAAAGTACAAAAAAGAAATTCAGAACTAGAATTGTCACAAAATTATACAACAGTTTTCAAACGTACATAAAAATCTTGAACTACTCTATTTTTGATTCAATAATGGAAAATAAAATTTTAAAGCATATTGAATTTCATTTCGACATAGTTCGAAAAAAATTCTCAGTGAATAGCGGAATAAAGAATTATTTTTCAAAAGAAGAAAAATCATGGAATGAAAATAAAATATATGGTAGTTCAAAGCTTTAAATTAAGTATAGGAGCAAAAAGCTGTTAAATCAAACAAACGCAGTCATGAATTTTCTTTACAATTGAATTCTTTCAAAATATTTCGAAAACCACGTTTCAATGACATATTCTTCATTGCCTGAATTCTGTAAAACTTCATTGAAATCTAAACAAACAAATTTGTAGCAAATCTGCCCCCACTTCCTTGAACAAGCCATTTTCATATAATTTTACACTATACTCGTAACGATTAAGTAATATTTAAGAAGCAACTCATATCGAAAAATAAGATAATTTTATCAAAATGCATTCCTTTGGAAAGTCTTAAATATGTAGTCACATGCTTTGATAGCAGGTTGAAATATTTCAGAACACTCAATTATGTTTCTGAAGGAAGCGTAATTTACATATTTACTCTTTACGCATACCATTCTAGTAAAACATGTCTTTTCTAGAAAAATGATTAATCATTAAATTTTCTTAAATTTATTCAAAAGATATTCTTGAAAGTTACAAATATTAGCATATCACAAGCTTTAACAAACAAAGAATAGTGTTAAAGTAAATTATTTAAGATAAGCATTATAAAAATATTTATTGTGCTTTTGTATTTATTCTTAGGGGTAGTAGTAGGATATTTCAAAATTAGCAATAAATGTTAAATAAAACATCATTTTTGTATTTAGAAAAAGGCTAATGTTGTAAATAATGAGTTTTTCTGTTTATTAAAAAAAAAAAAAGCGATTTGTAATTGTAAAAGTCTTTACATTCACATAAGTAGCTCGCTTTTACATATTGTCTGGAAGGAAAAAGAGAAAATTTCAACCTAAATTATTATTAAAAGTTTAATGTGAGCTGTTTATTAAATCAAGAGCACTATATTTAGTTTTCTATTGTTAGCAATTAAATAAAGTAAAAATATTTTTCATGTGAAACTTTAAAATAGGATTTGTAGGAAATATTTTCTAATTTAATGATATTAAACATCTTTTCTTTATTAAAAAACTTAAAATATAGAAATGTCGAACATATTAGATTGGAACAATTTCCTTTTTTCTTGATGATAAAATTTAATTACAGGAAATGTTCCTTAATGAAAGCAAATTAAAAATAAAATTATATATTCTCGTAACTTGTCTGATGTCTGGTAGCGGGCTTTAAATTAAACCAAAAAAAAAAAAAAAAAAATAGTTCACTTTCATAATTTGAAATCTAAATTTATGTAGTAAATAATATTTAAATATAAATTGCAAAAGGTGTCATATTGATATTAAAATTCATGATAATGGGCTTGACGCAAATGAGAGAAAAAATATTGTATGTAAAATTTAAAAGTGACCCATATATTCGATATCAACTATTGTCGATTTACAAGTCATGCATTAAAGTAATTATAAAATCTGTAGAACTAAATGTACATTTATTGCACCCCCCCCCCCCCACACCCCAAAAAAAATGTTTTTTGGAAACTAAGAAATAAAAGAGATAAATATATCATATGATTTACTAAATTTTTTTTTTAGTTAGTACAGAGTGGTTTAAATTAAATTTCCATTATAAACAGTATCTTAAACTTAAACTGTTAAACGAAGTGCTTCTCATCTGCTAGAATGCCAATTAATACTGTGCTGCATTTTCCCCCCGATTTTTCTACTACTATTTTTTATGATCGATATCTGAAACTTTATTTATTAAATACATTCTAGGCAAAAGTATGAGCTTTTAAATTTTTTTGGTGCCCATCATCTTTGAAAAGACACATTTATTGTTCTCTGTGATATTCCAGATGTCGATATTTCAGCCTATATTGATTAAAATTGTACTACACTGCATGTATAAACTTATTATAGTGAAAAGCTGCATTCATTCAATTTGTTTGCATGTTCACCGATAGTTAGTGGTATTATATAAAATGATTTCGAAGAAAGTATTGCGATAGCTACATACTATTAGGTAAGTCATGCAATGCATCTGAAAGTCATAGTTTTCAACCAAATTTTAATAGTGAAAATGGTTTTTAAAAATTAAAACTGAAAAAAAGAAGCTTTTCAAAAATAGTTTTTATAATTCCAGGTAAAAAGAAAAAGGATTCTATGTTAAATTAGTAGTTACTAGTGAAAGTTACTATTAGAATAGAAAGTTACTATTAGCAGAAATGTAAAAAATTTCAAAATCCACTATCCATGAGCAGTTAAATCTCTTGCGTTTCAGTTTTCCGTTAAAATCGGCGCGAACATTCCGAACAACACAATACATATATCCTTAAAATTTGTAATATAGAACTGTGTTAAATTCCATTGAATAAATTTTAGAAACCTACAGTGGCGAACAAAAAAAAAAAAAAAAATCTGCATCACCTGCGAAAAAATGAAAAAGCGTGCAAATAATGTGTTTCACGTATATGTTTTATGTAAAGATCATACTGTTAGGATAAAATTAAGTTATAGGATTAATCTTAATCAAGTTTTACTTGACTTAATGAATTATTTACACTTAATTACTCAGAAAACAGAAAAAGAGTGACAAATGTAATATTTAATAAAACATGCAAATTTTGTAGTTAGTATAAATTCTACATAACTGAAGTCATATTACATTTATTTACATGTGTATACAGGCATAAGGAACACTTTAACATTTAGTAGATCCTCCACGAACTGCAATGACAGCCTTGCACTTGTCTGGCATAGAAGATATTTATTGACTTCTGAATGTAATCCAGGCCAGTATCATGGAACCAAACCCTAATAATGCTTTCCTGCAGTTTAGTTTTAGTAGCAAGCTTCTTAGTAGCAATTTTCGTACCCATTATCTGCTAACAATTTTTAATGGGATTCAGATCGGGACTATTCCCAGGTCAGTCCAAAACTTCGATTTCAGATTTTGTCAGATAGGCCTTCACCTAAAGGGGGAAAATAGGGGGAAATTACTTTTGCAATATCTTTTTATGTTGTGGAGATAAAAACCTGTAAATGAGGTAAAAATATCATGCATGAATAAGTTAGATCGTACTTACCGATTTCGCTGTATGACAGGGTGCAGAGTCCTGTTGAAAATTACAATTTGCAGCACCTTCTGAATAACTGGCTTTAAACACTCCTCCAAGACCTGGGTGTAAACTGATGCAGTCACAGTTCCAGTAATAAATTTCAGTCCAAACCCTCCAATACGCATCCGCAGACCATTTGGCTCGCTGGGAATTTAACAACAGGCGATATGCAATCTGGATGATAAGCTTCATTTTTACGTCTCCGAACATACCGCTTACTGTCCGAACCATGTAGGTTGAATTTAGATTCATCCGAAAAAATTAATGAGTCTCACTGAGCCTTTTTCTATGAAATATGCTGTTTTGCCCAAGAAAGTATCTTCTGCATAATTTTTTTTGTAAGTAACGGATTTTACTTCGTCGATACGCATGCAGACCACATTTCCCAAGGCGTCTTTGGACAGTTCGTGCACTTAAATTGACACCACCTTCTTTTACAAATCTGATTTTTAAATCAGAAGCACTTGCATGACGATTACGGAGAGACATACGCTTGAGATATCGATCGTCAGATTTTGTAGTTACCCTCTTTCAGCCTGATCCAGACCTCATTTAGACATCACCAGTTTTACGCTCCAACTTAATCACTCTCGAGACTGTTGATTAAATGCAGCCAATTTTTTTAGCGATCACGTGTGTCGAATATCCTTCTTTAGCTAAAACAAGTAGCACACATTTTTTCTCTTTCGTCAAACGAACATAAGGAGCCATCCTTTCATCACTTAAAGAATGAGATAAATAACCATTGTCCCCTTTTGGCATGCTATTTACAGAAATCGGATGATGCAATTCTTCAGAAAAGTTGTATGATGCAATATGAATGTTGAATGACGTCATATCTTGCTTTGCAGCAACTAAGATAATTTTATATAAAGAAAATAATGCATAACATTAAAAAATGTTATTTTTTTTAAGTGATGCAGTTTTTTGTCCGCCACTGTATATTAGTCATTAAATGGGTTCTAATGGCAGGTTTCGCACACTCTATTTTTGTTGGGTTGGGTTAGGGTGATTATCATCGCATTACGTTTGTCTAGTGGTAAATATGGATAAATTGCCAAACTTCTCTAAATTAGTGATAGTTTGAATAAGTAGGGCAGCCTCATCATGCACTTTTGTTCAATTATTTTACTAACCAATTAATGAATTTCACAATTTACTGAAAGTTTGCTTATTTCTATTAATAAAACTTCTACGGTTACCGACGCATGAGAACTATCTCCCTCGCAGATAAATGCTATATATGGACTACTCCTAGATGCGAAGGTCATACTGTCTCTTTTGATAATTCAGTACTTCTAGTATGATGTAAAACCCGCATAACCTCAACCTCATTTCTGTAAATAACTGGCATATAAAAATTTCAAATATTATCCCCTCTGTGGAAAATCAAATTGCGATAGCATGTCTCTCTCTGGACCACCAACAGACCGTCACCAATTGCCGATAGCGTAGCAGAAAAGCGACGTAAAATACACTCGCTCACATCGCTTATTCAAATATTCTATATCATTATAAATATCCATTTTTTTATTATGGCAGCTTTCAAAATAACGTAGATTTTGCATTTAAGAATAACACAGTAAAAAACGGAAGAATAAAAATTGGTCTAAAAAAGCCTTGGAAAATCAATAGAGAAAGTTTTTGAATTTCAGAGCTCTTCATGTTTAATAAATATTTATCGAAAACCAGAAAATTTGTAGAATTTCTAAACTCTGTAAAATCTTTTTGTAAAAAAAATAGAACCGACTCCAAAAAGAAACTACTATTCAAACAACTTATAAAAAAAAAAAAAAAAAAAAAAAAAAAAAAGGTACGAAATGAAACTGTAAATTGCGTCTAAAAGTATAAAATAATTTCCTTCGTTAAACAACCTATAACACTATAATTAATCATAACTTTTGAAGTCGGCGCAAAATTAAATAAAATTTAATTACTTTTTAAAGGTTTGTTTTTAGATCGGTAGCAACAAATGCTGTTGTCTCGAATGATCCATTTTCACGTTTTCTTCATTATTTTATCACTGTATACAATTGGTCCATTAGTAGCATCTACATAGAACAGTGAACATTTTTCACAATGCGGTATTTATGTTTCTACGAAGTTACAGTTTCCTTTGCAAATTTGGTATAACTTTGATAACTATCATGTAAGATGTGTATTTTGAATAGGTTTTGATTTTTGTATTGAATAAAGGTATCAATTTTTATTTAATTTTGCGCCGACTTCAAAAGATATGTTTAATTGTAGTGTTATAGGTTGTTTGGCGAAGGATATTATTTTATACTTTTAGGCGCAATTTACAGTTCCATTTTCTGCCAATTATCTTTCATTTTAGTTGTTTGAATAGTAGTTGCTTTTTGGAGTCGGTTCTATTTTTTTTACAAAAAGATTTTATTTTTCTCTTTTCAGTGAAAACTTATTCATATAGCAGAACATTAGAAGACGTTCGACGGAAGTTTCACAAATCACAACTTCCAAGAAAAGTGACATAACTCAGAAAATAGTTTATGTCACTGAAAAATACATGAAATGCACCCAATGTGAACAAAAAAGTTACATCTCCATCTACAAAGTTATCCACTCGAGGGATAGTTATGACAGTTTTATTCTAGTCAAGTTATTTTTAAGTTGATTTTTCTTAAATGCTGCATTTTCAAGTTGTGTCACTTTTCTTGCCTTTATCGGATATGAGCAAAAAACTATCTATTGAATGAACATACGTTAAATTAAAATGTCTTTAGAAATGTAAAGAACGGATACGCTGTATTCGTAACTAAAAATTTTGTTAGGCATATATATTGAACTTTACAGTGAATACGTATCACCCGCTGCGCTGGAAATTGCGAAGCGTATAGTTCAAACAAAGAGCAAAATATGCATTGCAGCTGACGGACAGAAGTTTCAACATCGATACTTATATACTGCTTTTACCAGTGTAGCTGCATGCGTTCAGCAGTTAGAGTTAGAACAGACTTTTGTGAGTATCCTGTAATTTGTTTATATATTAATAAAATCATAATGAAACCTATTTCAGGCCAAGATCATTACGACAACAAACAAAGTGTTAAAATTAAACCATCTCTTACGAAGTTATAAGCTAACAAATTTCAACAACAACAACAACGAGAAACATGGTTTGTATTGAGAACCTCTTCTTTTATGAAGTCGGTTTAAAACGTCTATGCGTTAATAGATGTGACCGCTTACAATAACCATACTTTAAATTTTACATAGCATAAATGTCACCCGCTACGCTACAACATATGCAATGTCGTTCAAGTGTGCCCAAAATAGAAAATTGTGAACAAACAAATGCACGTTTTAAGCGTTCTGGTTTTAGCCTTAAAATCTTTTTGTACCAAATCGATGATGTTCTACAATTTTATAATTCATTTTTTTCCCCTGTCTTGAACCGTTTCCGAGATAGGAACGCTAACTCCACCGTTTTCCACCAGGTGGCACTGTAGGCGGTTGAATCGCGTTGCACATATCCACTTTACTATACCTACATACCATTTTTACGACTATAGCTGCAGCTGTTCAGCAGTTAAAAGAGTTGGGACTGACTTTTTTGGGCACCCTGTATTTTTTTTTATCGTAAAGGTATTACAATGGGACCTATTTCAGACCAAGACCTTTAAAATAAAACAAAAAGTATCAAAATCGGATCATCCGTTCAGAAGTTATGAGCTAACAAGCAAAGACAAAAAAACATACGCATTGTATTGAGAACCTCCTCTATTTTGAAGTCGGTTAATTAGAGCATCTCTTACGAAGTTATAAGCTAACAACAACACATAGCTCGAATTAAGAATACCCTCCTTTCGGAAGCTGGTTGAAAACGACTTTGCGCTAATTGATGTGACCGCTTACAGTAACAGTACTTTGAATCACAGAGTATACGTGTCATCCGCTACGCTTCAAAGTGTTCAACGTATTTTAAGTGTGCACAGTGTAGGAAATTGAGAACAAACAACTATACGTTTTAAGCGTTCTATTTTTAGCAATAATGTCTAAAAAGTGTCTTTTCGTAGTAAATCGATGATGCTCTATAACTTCGTAATTAACTTTTCTCAGATCTTGAACCGTTTGTGAGATAGGAGCGGTAATTCCACTGTTTTTCACCAGATGGCGCTTTAAATTCTTTAGACTGTAAAGATATTACAATGGGACCTACTTCAGACCAAGATCTTTACAACAAAACAAAAAGTATCAAGTAACCGTATTTTGAACTGTATAGCGTATGTCTCACCAGCTACGCTACAAGGTGTGCAATATCGCTCAAGTGTGCATAGTGTAAGAAATTGCGAACAAACAAATGCACGTTTTTAGCATTGTATTTTTAGCATGAATGTCTAAACTATCTTTTCGTACTAAATCGATGATGCTCTGCATTTTTATAATTGATTTGTTCCCCCTGTCTTGAACCGTTTCCGAGATAGGAACGCTAGCATGAATGTCTAAACAATCTTTTTGTACTAAGTCGATGATACTCTTCAACTTTTTAATTCACTTTTTTTCTATAGAACCGTTTTCGAGATAGGAACATTAACGATTCTATTTTCCACCAGGTGGCACTGCAAGCGGTTTAAACTTGTACTGCATGGTCACTTATCTATACTAACATACCATTTTTATCACTATAGCTGCAGCCGTTTAGCAGTTAAAAGAGTTGGGACTGATTTGGGCACCTTGTATTTTCTTTAGATCGTAAAGATATTACAATGGGACCTATTTCAGACCAAGACCTTTTCAACAAAACAAAAAGTATCAAAATCGGAGTATCCGTTCAGAAGTTATGAGCTAACAAACATAAAAAAACATGAGAACCTTCCTTCTTTTTTGAAGTCGGTTAAAAATGAAATTTCATCATTGCATAATTTTGAATATTTTTACTTCCCCATCGTGATATTCAGAATTTTTTCTGCGTTGCATCTCTCTAGCATGAGGAGAAGTTGTATTCGACTTCATATAAAGCCTTATTTTTCAAATCGTCAGAAGACCGTCGTTTACACTAATGGTGGCTGGTTCACGTAAAAGTCTACGTAGCCCAATATCTTTCATGTTCTCATCCAAATTATACCACTGGGGTCACCGAAGCGGGGGAGACATTCCCTCTGTAAAGGATCAAATTTGTGGTGGCATGTCTCCAGACCACCCGTAATTTTGAGTTCCAGACCGTCGCCAGTTGCCGATATTGTAGTGCTATGCGATGTAAAAGCCACTTACTCACCCTGGTTTTTAAGACACAAAATGTGAACGTCAACGTCTGTGTATTATATTATGATCTAGGGATCTTCAAAAATATAAAATAAGGTGAATTTCAGGAAACTTTGCTATATTTAAACAAGTCCTATTTTACATACTGAGCTTAAATTGATCTGTTGATTGCTGATTGAAAAGTTTCATTTTTTATTGAAAAAATAAATATTTAAAATTAGAAATATCAAAAATACTTTTAATTGCTTTGAAACAAAAAATCTGTTTTAAAAAGATTAACTTGGTTTTTATCATAGCTTATCAATGGGTATCTAATAAAATATTTTGCATTAGCGAACATATGAAATTTCAACTCAGTGGTAGTCCAAGAAGGTATCATTAAAATATCTTGAAAGTGTAACATCGTGTCAGATATACTTGGTGCATACACTTTCTGTTATGTAGACAGATTCATGTCACCTTTTCCTTCTATCACAGTATGAGATTTTAAGAATTTCACTGAGAGTTTTACTTTAAAACTTTTTGATTCAGAATTGACTAATCTTCAATCATTTTATATCTGAGATATCTATTTCTTCTTTTTAAAATCAAGTTTGAGGGCATTAATTCAACATTCCATCACATTTTTTACTCTCCGATTATTGCATCTCCTTTTTATTTTCCCGATTACCATTCTTTAATTACATGCAGTCATCAATGATTTCGAAATTGAAAGAAAAAGCCTGATTTCGAAATACGTATACAGAATATGAATAGCAAACTATTTTTTATTAAATGCATATCAGTTTAAAATAATCTACACACATAATAGCAACAGTACCCGGATGACCGAATTTACTCGGTGTCATAGTAAAGATCATTCGTATGTAAATACAGTAATTTGTTTTCGGGAATGCTTCTTTTTGCTCAGGAGGAGCGCGGGTTTCCAGTAAAATCTAATTTTGCTGGAGATAAAGAAAGTTAAATTCTAATTATCATCTGAAACCCCTAAGTATAAATTTTCATAAAAATTGCACAAGTGTTTTCTCAGAAAACCAAGTCTGCTACATCTTGTTCCAGATAATAAAGGAGTACTTGCGAAGAAAACGATGTTTTTGACTTTTTTCCAGGGCAAAGAGCGGTTTATTGGTGAACGCTAATTGGGCTGAAAAGCAAGGCAATTCTAACTATATTGTAAACTCAAAAAGCCCCTAAATCTAAATGTTTATCAAAATTATTCAAGTAGTTTTTAAGAAAACCAAGCTCTGCCGTATTTTGTCTCTGGCGGAGTGAGAGTTAACAATTGACTTTCGTGAAAGATGAGGATAAGTTAAATGGATTTCTCACGTGAATAACGTAAATTTTTATCAAAATCGTTAGAAACATTTCCGAAAAATTAAAGTTTCTGCAATAGTTTACTACGGGCAGTGTCGGGGTTGACAATGAACGTCAATTTTCCTGAAGATAAGTCAGATAGATTTGTCATATGAAAAGATCTTAACCCTAAGTTTTTGTTTAAAATGATATATCCATTTTCGTGTGAACCCAATTTCTGACGTATATTACAATCAGCAAATAAAGGGTTACAGTGAACGCTAATTTTCGAGAATAAATCAGATGAATTTGTCATCTGAGAAATAAGTTTTTATCGAAAGAGTCGTTTCCCAGAGAACGAAATTAAAGCAATATTTTGCAATGGCCCAACATCTAACTCTAAATTTCCTAAAGATGAAGGTTAATGGGTTTGTCATCTGAAAAAATACTCAACTCTAAATTTTTATAAAAATCATTAGATCCATTTCTGAGGAAATCAATTTTCTGTCATATTTTGCAATGGGTAGAGTAAGGCTCAACATCTAACTATAAATTTCCTAAAGATGAAGGTAAATGGATTTTTCATCTGAAAAAATACTCATCTCTAATTTTTTATAAAAATCATTAGATCCAATTCTGAGAAAATCAATTTTCTGTCATATTTTACTACGGTTTGAGTGGGGGATATCAGTTAACGCTAATTTTCCGAAGATAAGTCAATTTTGTTTGTCCTCTGCCTTTTTTTGCAACAGACGTAGGAATGGTTAACAATAAACGCAGATTTTCTTTGTCTGTGAGAGTAACTCAGAGGAGTTTGTCATCTTAAAATAACTTTAGCCCTATCCGTGTTTACCAAAATCGTTAGACCCATTTCTAAATAAATCTTTTTTTTTTTTTTTTTTTTTTTCTGTCATATATTGCTGTTTGCAAAGTGAAGTTAACAACGAAGTTTAACAGTTAATACATAAAGCTAATTTTACTAAAGATTAAATGAAAAAAAAAAAAAAGACAACACACATTTTACTTTTACAGGCTTCGCACTTTACTTGCGTTTTATTATACACTCACCACTATCACCAAAAGAATTTTCTTGAATATTTTACATAAGATAATTATTGAATAAGATGATTATTACTTGAGATTTTTAAATTGAAATTTTTTAAATAAAAAAAAAAAATTAATCATAGTCATTATGCATATTTATTTAAATAGCGTAAAATGAAGAAAAGAAAGACAGCGATTTGAGTGATGTATGATACAAAAGCGTTCAACCTACAGATGTTTAAAATACAAATGTGTCCTGAAAATTCTAGAATTTCTCATTTTTTGAAAGCCGATCTCATAAGCTAAAAATCACAAAAATGAGAAAATTCGATTTTCCTAAATAACTTGACTGATATTTCTCTGGGCCAAAAATAATTATTTTCTAAAAGGTCAAGTTTCAGACCATTACAAACATATCCAATATTAAATTAATTGAGAAAACTTATTAATAAAAATTTAAGTAAAAAATCCTTTCAGGGATGGAACACGGGCGCAGAATTCATACCGGAATCTGTTTAAGAAATTTCTCTACCTATAATATCGTTGATTTAAGAAGTAGAAAATTTTCTTACATTGATAGTGGTATGAATTCTGCGCCCGTGTTCCATCCCTGACCTTTTTTAAGATTAGAAGCTTTTTTACTGTGAAGCCCTAAAAAGCATAAAATAAAAAAATATTGAGGTAAAGACATGCTATAAAGAAATAAAAGTTTTAACACTAATGAAATTTTAGAGAAAAATATAGGCATTTCCCTTTTGCAAGAAATGAAAAATTTTAAATATTCAAAATATCTTAAAAGGCATTCGAGACCAATATACTTAGTTATTAGTTTTTTGTATAATTATTCGTTAAGCCATAAAATTCAAAGGTCTCGAAAGCTTTTAAAAATATTTTGAATATTTAAAATTTTTCATCTCTTGCAAAAGGGAAATATCTATATTTTTCTCTAAAATTTCATTAGTGTTAAAACTTTCATTTCTTTATAGCATGTGTTTACCTGAATAATGTTTTATGTTATGCTTTTTAGGGCTTCACAATAAAAAGCTTCTAACCTTAAAAAATGTTTTTTTTACTTAAATTTTTATTTTTTTTTTTTTAATTACAAATAAAGCTTCTTAAAAATATAATCAAAATTTCTTAGGATAATGTGTAGACAACTAAAGATTTTTTTTTAGATACTGAAAAAAAATTTATTTTTTATTTGTCTGAAAAAAAAAAAAAATAGCACGTCGGTCTTCGGGGATCGAACCCATGACCAACGCGTTATCAGCATGACATTCTAACCAAAAATCAGTCAAAAAATGTAATAGAACATACTAGGAAAATCTAAGTAATGCAAAAAAATATTGTTCTTGAATGATTTTCGAAATACTTTGAATATTTAAGAATTTTCATCTCGTGTAAAAGTAAAATATCGCATCCTTCTTTAAAATTTTTTTATTGTTGGAACTTTTATTTTTTTAAACCATATCTCTGCAAGAATATAATTTTATTTCTTGCTTTTTAAGGCTCCACAACAAAAAGTTTCTAGCTTTTTTTTTTTTTTTGTTATTTTTAGTTACTAAAATAAAAGCTTCTTAAAAAAAAAAAAAAAAAAAAAAAAAAAAACTAACCAAATTTCTTAGGATACTGTGTAGGTCATGAAAGGTTTTGTTTTTAACAAATGACATCGTTTTTATTAATTATCTACGAAAAAGTAACACGTCGGATTTTGATGACCGAATCCATCTGCCATCATGGCGTTATCAACATGACGATTTAACCAACTGAGTCATTGAACGATGTAAAATTTCCTTACATTTACTTTACAGTGGAAGCGCTTTGTTTTTTTTTTTTTTTTAGCATAACTCGAAGACGGGATAAAAAAATCCAATTTAAAAAATAAGAAGTTTTTACAAAAATATTTATTTAGTTATTTTTACTTAAAAATATTTATTTGGTGCTTGTTTTTACTATCAAAAATATTTTGTGATTTTTAATATAAAAAAAAAGTTTCTTAAAAAAAACTCCTAAAAAATACTTAGGATACTGCAACTAAAAATTTTCTTGTATCAATTGACACCTTTTCTACTAATTATCTGCAAAAATTAACACGCCGGACCTTCAGGGGACCGAACTCTCGACCACCCCGTTATTAACGTGACGTTCTAACCAACTGAACCAAGGAGCGACAAACAGAATGGCTTATACACTGCTCGACATTGAAAATGCAACACCAAGAAGGAATGATAATAAAGGAATGAAATCTTTTGGATTATAGTAGGAAGAACAATTGATTCAAATTTCGGGAAATTTGGAGTAATATGTACTGAGAAAACAGTACATAAAGCAGCGACCTCTGTGAGCAATAACAGCACATATCTGCCTAGGCATTGAATCGAACAGCGACTGGATGACATGTACGGGTAGAGCACTTCATGAAGCTTCAACACGATGCCACAATTCATCGATCGAAGTTACTGGTGAGTGGTGGGGGGCCAGTCGCTTTTCAATTATTAAACAGTCATTTTCATTGGTGCGAGAGCAGGAGAACGCGCTGGCCAGAGCAACAGTCGAACACATTCTGTATCAAAAAAGGTCCGGACAATACAAACAACTTGTGGTCGTGCATTATCTGGCTTAAATTTTGCGCTACGGAGGCCTCGAATACAGGAAAGAGGGGCTGGACTTAACTCATCAGAAATTTAATGGCCGCTGTTCAGAGTGCCAGGAATACGAACATGAATTAATCAAGACGTGTATCCAATAGGAACCCATAACATCATTGCAAATGATGGACAGTATGATGATGTCAAATCCCAGCTGGCAATGTGCATTATTCATAATGCCGTCAAATACGGATAAATCAATCTTGATGCTGTAAACAGGATCGTGATTTGTCTGAAAAGTGACTTCACGCCATTCCTGCGTCCAGGTTCATCGTTGATCACACATTAATGGCGCCCATATCAGTGATGCAGTTTTGAGGGTAATCAGAATTTTGGTAGCCACATACTGAGTCACCACCTGGATTGATGGTCCATTGGATACACGTAACGGTCACCTCTTGTTTTCATTCCCGCAACTCAGAATATCAGCCATTACATTTCTGACGAGTTAAGGCCCATAGCTCTGCCCTATGTTCAAGGCCTCCGTAGCGCAACATTTAAGCAGGACAATGCCCGACCGCAAGTTGTCCATATTGTCTGGACCTTCATTGATGCCGCATGTGTTCGACTGTTGCTCTGGCCAGCGCGTTCTCCTGATCTCGCACAAATGAAAATGACTGTTTAATCGTTGAAAAGCAACTGGCCCCCCACCACTCACCAGTAACTTCGATGGATGAATTGTGGCATCGTGTTAAAACTTCATGAAGTGCTCTACCCGTACATGTCATCCAATCGCTGTTCGATTCAATGTCTAGGCAGATATGTGCTGTTATTGCTCACAGAGGTCGCTGCTTTATGTACTGTTTTCTCAGTACATATTACTCCAAATTTCCTGAAATTTTAATCAATTGTTCTTCCTACTATAATATATGTGTCCAACAAATTTCATTCCGTTATTATCATTCCTTCTTGGTGTTTCATTTTCAATGTCGAGCAGTGTATTTACTTTAATAAAAATAATATTATAGTTTTAAAAAATTAAAGAACACGCTTTTATAGAAATGTGAACTAAAAAGCACAAAATATCTATCTTAGTATTAAAATGCAGGGTAAGAGAAAATCGTGTGAGTGGCACACCACAATATTTACATACATTTAAATCTTTAATTAAAATAATTTAGAATTAAACAAAAACCATTTTTAAAAAGGTTTCCTTGACTGGGATCGAACGCTAGACCTTTAGGTTCGTAGCGCGGAGCTATACTTCGATGACACGGCGTTCACGTAGGGAAAAGTCTTTTTTGTACAATATAGATTTTTTGTTTGCTCCCAGAGCGGTTACAAACATACATACATACATACAGGTGAAGCTAATAAAAGCGTGTTAAAAAGAAGGCGCCTTTTTTATTAGCGTGACACGAAGACACGATGACAAAGTCAGTTTCACATAAAAAGCTTTTAACTAAAAATGAGGAGAATACAAATTAATCTGAATAAATTAAAATTATGAAGTAAACATTGACAAATATATTTTTTTCTTAAAATGAATTCTATAATTGTAAGATGGAGTAATGCATCTTTCATTAATTAGGAAAAAATTTCCAAAGTAAAGTTCAAATAAAATTGAAAATGTGTCAGAGTATCATAATGTAATTAAAAAAAAAAGGTAAGATGATGCATCACTCTTTAATTATGAGACACTTTCCAATAATATGGAAAAAAAAAACTGGCCAATTTTCACATACAATACAGTAGGATGGAACAAGTGACGAAATTTTTTTAAATTTCCCATGTGTACATGCGGTGTTTCCATTTATAGGTTAAATATTGTGCGCGCATAAAACGTCCACGTACATGTTCATGTTGAAAATCGATTATTTTTTGAGAACTTTCTCATCGATATCAATGGAATTTTATATATTTCTTTCGATTTATTAATTTACTCCTCAAGAAAGAAATTAAATGCGCGCATCGCGCCCGGGAATGATTCAGCCTAAGGCAGTGAATACCCGACTCGAAACTAAGCTTACATTTTTTTCCCCTTTTGTTTCACGGAAACTGATTGACCCATTTTATTTTATTTTTTTCAAAGTTATACACTGTTAAGACATTTAGGACCCAAACAGAAATTTTAACCGCTTTAATGGCATATTTTATGAAAGTTCTTCGTAATTATAATATTATATGTATACATATATATATATATATATATATATATATATATATATATATCAATTTATTTAAATATAGGTACCAGTGAAGAGGTAGAAATCTGTTACTATCTCATATACATGGTGTCTACTAATGTCCTATCCCACCTTAACTTAAAAGTGCGATAGTTATTGCTTTAAACACGGTGTCGAGTTATAGTACATTGCCTATGGGCAATTCCATGAAAAATGTAACGCCAGTCACAAATAGAGTTAATTATGGTTTCACCAGTATTTTGTTACAATATTGAATCATACAAATCACAGTAAACATGCCATTAAAATTTCTGTATGCAGATACTGGTGGCAAAAAAAGAGAAAATATTTTTCTTTTTTGTGACTGATGTTACCTTCTTCCACGGAATCACCCGTATGCGTTACAACTTGAAATTCCTGCCAGAAAAAAAGTAGAATAACCGTTCGTTCTTAAATCAAAATTGGTAAGAGATCCGATTAACTACAGAGTTGTAAAACGTCTTTTATAGAGCACGAAATGGTGCTTTAAGCGCAATAATGCTGAGTAAAAGCACATTTGTTTCATCGAGATTTAATTAATAAGACAAGAGTTTTTAACTAATAAGTTCAAAAATGCATATGAGAAGAGAAAACTGAATTCTTTTCAAATGTGAATCATGCACTGTACTACTGGATTACGACGCCAGCTAGTTTTTGGTCGAAAAGGTATTTTCTCCAATTTTAACGATACGACGTTGAGATATTGTGGCCAAAAAAAAAACACGCGTTTTGCAAGTTCTCTTACCATGTACAAGGTACTGAATAGAGGATGGTCCATTTCCTTAAATTTATTATTTTACATATTTCTCTTTCCGTTTTAAGATAGAAACGCTGTTTACCTCCAGTGATTTCATCTAACTGATTTCATCTTGTCGCGCATAGTCACTTTACAATGTGAGGGCAAAAACTTTTCTCAAGTTAAGGAAGCAGAACTAAAGCGGCATACTGTATATAGGGCAGTTGAAAACTATTTAATTCCACATATTTGCCTAGCAGTATTTCCATAAAAAGTCTAACAGCCATATGTTAAAAAACATCTTATTAATAAAATAATTTCTTTATTAAACTCAGTTACGTAAAATGAGAAAATTTTGAAACCTATAAATATTCCTGAGAAGAAAACTTTAGCAGCAATTTGTGCCATGTTTGGAAGCTGAAAAACATGGCAAAATAATTCAAATTTAACTGTTAAAACTTAACATAAATGTCCCTAGTAAATGTTTTATGTTCAAATTATGGAAAATATTCATACTTACACTTAAAAAAAAATTCCCTTTTCAGTTTTAGAATGTCAGAGAAAATTATTTTTTTTTTATTTATACCAGAGAAATTAAACTCATTAACTTTTTTCTCCAATACAGATTATTTATAGTTTTCATAAAGCAAATTATTTTTTACGGCATTAAATGTCTTAAAACAAATCGATTACTTTTCCAGTAATAGCTAGAATTATTTTTTTTATAATAAGGCTATTGAAAATCAGTTATTTACAAAAACTTAAGCTGAATTTTGATTAGGATTTTAAAATATTAATTAGTCTTTCTTATGATTACAGTGCATCCCAATGTATATATTTGTTAATTTTATTAGAAATACAAACTGAATGTTTCTTAAAATCCCCAAAAATAAATTATACAAATCTACCAGCAAAACATTCTTTATAAAAACCTATAAATCTAAGAAAAAAATACTATTAATCCTCTAATAAGTATTTTTCCCTTTAATATCCGAACTCTAAACGTAGCAGTTTAAACGACCGTTACGGAAAAATGCAGTCTTTTTATTTCAAATAGAAAATGAATAATGAGAATTTAAAATGAAAAATGAATGTTAAACAACAAATGATTACCTTTCTAGCTTGTAAACGGACTGCATATTAAAAATTCATTAAATAAAAAAATTGGCTTTTTTCCAGAAATGTTTTAGGGGATTAAAATTTGATACTGAATAAATAAAAATGAAGAGAAAAGAAATTATGTTCATTCGTGTATTTTGAGGAAGAAAGACTTAAGTGATGATATGCAAAAGAATTTTCTTGTCTGTTAAAGGAAATTTTATATCAACTGTATAAGTTTGTTTTTTAAAACGATTGTTGCGTTTTAAAAAGCGCTCTAATGTGTTTACAGAGCATTTTGAAAATAATAATAAAAAGAAAATAAGTGTATTTAAATGATTTTAAAGTTGTAAAAAGTATATTTAAAACAATTGGCATCATTCAATGGAATTAGAAATTTTTTTCGTACAGAATAATAAATAATAGAAGTTAAAAGATTTTGCTATTTTGTAAAGGATTTCCTTTAACTTCAAAAATAGAAAAAAAAAGAGAGAGATTGACAAGCGTTTATTTTGAAGGCAAAAGTGAGCAAATAAAAATCGGTGAGGAAAAATGACAGGTTTTAATGCTTAAGAGTGCTTAGATAGAAATCAGTATGAATGAATAAAATCTCTATAAAAGTGTAGTAAGAATGTAAATCGAAATACACAAAATGAAGAAAAGTTTAAATCTTCTCATTACTGGTCCTTTTCTAAAGGCTCCTCTTTCATACCATGTGGCTTTTTCATTTCTGTTTACAACTTATTTCGAATCTGACATTTATTTAATGATTGTCATTTCTTAGACTATTAAAATTAATACTCCATTTTTTTTAGATTTATTTTTTAATTCTTAAAAAACAAGAAAAGTAGAAAGCCAGTTTTCCTTTCTCTTAACTAATGCAGAATGCTGTACTTCTACCTATACTTTTACGCCTGAAAGAAAAAAAAAAAAAAAGTCGTGCTGAGATATTTTAATTTGAAACATTTTCTGCTTGTTTTTATGATTTGGCTAAGAAATATTTTATTCGTCTTCGATTGTTGTCACAAATTAAGAAAATCGCAAATATTTTTGTATTGTTTCTAAGAAGAACGTTAGTTTTTCAATCTGTAATAGTTAATTCTTAAATGTGTATTATTTTTATTTTAAACAGTAATATAGCATTAAATGATTCGGAAAAATATTTAGAAAACCAAAATTTATCACGAAGTTTCGTTGGTCATAAATTATAAAATCATAAAATTTAACTCAATATATAGAATTTCTTATGTAAAATTTCCATTTCCTAAATCTATCTAGAAACACTAAGCAAAAGTCTTAAACCGATCAGGTTATCGAATTTTTCTGCACTTTGTCCTATTATCATGGGTCACTGAAGACCCGAGGCACGTTAGAACATCTAATTTTTAATGAAAAAAATCTGATAAAAATCTTGAACACTCTTGAATACTTGTACTTTAAGAGCAGACCATGGATAGTAAAAAAGAAAGAAAGAAAGAAAGAAACAATTTATTTTACGTCATAAACAACCCACCTCCCAAAGATGCACGTAGTTACTAAATAATTCCTAACTTTTGAACACATTGAGATATTTGAAAAATTCCAATTTGCATAATAAAGTTTAAGAATGGTATTTTTATGGGCAAAATCACGGACACGATGGCGAAAAAAAGAAATGCTTGTTTGTGGTGTTTGTTCTATACGTGGATTCTGAAAAATGAGACAAAAGAAAAATGGCTCATGTCTACAACGACCCACGATAACCTGATCGCGTTCAATTAATTTTTATGAATCCATTAACTCAGGAAGCCCTCCAGTGTATTGAAATTATTTAAATGCAAATCGTATTAATATCAGATTTGTTTACTCTCTCTACTATATTGGAAGTAAATATTTAAAATAGAACTTTTCAATTGGAAAATTTTCAGGTGAATGTGTAGTACTCTAATTGTTTCTTCACTAGGAAAGTTTCAAAATTCTTAGATATATATCACAAAATTTTTTAATATTGATGGAAATAGTTTTCCAAGTTTCAAATTAGAGGCTAAACATTTGCCTTTGCTGCAATATTAAATATTTTATCTTGCTGTTTGATTGTGTTGTAAAGGAATACAATGAAGTACTTCATTTTTCAAAGCATTTTTTGATTATTCATGTACTACTAATTTTAGAATTAAAATTGTTCTACAAAAATGCATATTATAAAATAGTTTCCTCTGTGTATTGTTAGTAAATGCATTTAAAATTAAAATAATTATAGTATATTTTTAATGAAATCAGAATATATATTAAAATAACATAAAATGCACTGCTACGCAAATGTTATCCTTCGCTTATATTTAATGAGTTTATCTCGTGACTTGTTATATACATATATCTTGAGTTTCTAGGAAACGGATCTAACGATTTTGATGAAATATTGAGTTTAAGGGGTTTTGAGGATGGAAAATCAACTGCTAAAATTGGGTTTACTCGGAAATGGATATAACGATTTTGACTAAAGTTTGGTGTTAGGGGTTTTTCAAGGTGAAAAATCGGTTTGACAATTCACGTATGTTATTAACCCTTTACCTGCGAGTTGCGAAATATCGCTGAAATTGGGTTTACTCTGACATGGATATAACGATTTCAATGTTTGGAGCTAAGTGTTTTTACAGATAAAAATTCGATTAAACTTATTCTCATCTTCAGAAAAAGTAACATGCGCTGTTAAATCTTTATCCTCTGGTTGCAAAATATGCCTAAATTCCGGTTTACTTGAAAATGTATAAAACGATTTTGATAAAAAGGTTGATTAAGTAAAAATTCGATTGAATTTGTTCTCATCTCGAAGAAAATGCGCATTCGCTGTTAACCCTTTATCTGCCGGTTCCAAAATATGCCTGATTTTGGGATACTCGGAAATGGATAAAAATTTCGATGAAAATTTGAGGTTAAGGGGGTTTTGTGAAAAATGGATTGGTCTTGTTTTCATCTTCAGAAAAAATTCTCTTTCTTTGTTAACCCTTCATCTATCATTTGTAAAATATGGAAAAAATTGGAATATATTCAGAAAGAGATGTAACTATTTTGGTGAAAGTTTGAGGTGGAGAGTTTTTTGGTCGAAAATTTCTATTAGAATTATCCTCATCTTTAGTAAGATTCGCTGTTAACATTTTATCCGATACGCCGGTCACAAAGTGTGGCACTCGGAAATAGGTAATGAATTTGGTGATTTTTTTCTTTTAAGGGTGTTCTTAATTTCATCTTCAGTAAAATTCGTGTTCCAAGTTAACCCTTTATCCGTCACTTTCAAATTATTGCAGAAATTCGGTTTAATCAGAAATGGATAAAACAATTTTTATAAAAACTTAGAGTTAAATGTTTTTTGAAGAAACAAACCTTATCCTCATTTTCAATAAGATTAGTGTTAACTCTTAACTCTCATTGCACTGTTTGCAAAATCTAAGAGATACCTTAAACACGGATCTTCAGATGCTAAAATCACTGACTTATCTCATAGTCAGGATAATTCAATATTTTCACAAACGGTTTTAAATCGTAGAAATAGGAATTTTTAAGATATGATTTATCTTCATCTTCTTCAAACTTAGCGTTCACTGTTAACTTCGATTCCACCAGTTGCAAAATATTCCAGAAACTTTTGGTTATCTGAGAAATGACTGAAACGATTTTTATAAAGACTTAGGATTAAGAGTTTTTTCTTTAAGGATAAATCCAGCTGACTGATCCTCATCTTTACGAAAATTAATTCACTGTTAAATTTCATCCGATGGTTGCAACATATATACTTCTTTGTGTTTATACGGAAATGGTCCTAACGATTCTAATAAAAACTTAGGATTAATTTTTTCCAGAAGACAAACTAGCTGACTTATCTCCATGAAAATTAGCCTTCACTGTCATCCCAGAAACCACTCATTAAAATCTATGACAAAAACTTAGTTTTCTTTGAAAAGAATCTAACGATTTTGAGAAAAATTTTCGTTAAAGATATTTTGAGACGAGAAGCTCATCTGATTTATCTTCCTCTTCTCGAAAATTAATATTAACTATTATCATTCTTTCTGTGCATCAAAAAATATAGCAAAGACTTAGAGTTTTTTTTTTCTTTAAACTACTTGAATGATTTTGATAACAATTTTAATTTTAAGGCTTTTAGGTTTACAATGCAATCTAAATTGCCCTCCCCTCAGCATAATTAATAAAGCTCTAGTTAAGCACAATTCGCTGTGAAACAAAACAACGCAAAAATTTCGCTTATTTCGAAAGTACTGGAAGGATTTTGATAAAAATTTAGTGTTGGTGGGTTCTTGAGGTAATATTTCAGTCTCAAAAACCCTCATTATGAGGATAATTAGCGTTAACTGTTAACTCATATTCTCAGTCTGGGAAAGATACGGTAGAAACTTGATTTTATTAAAATTGCTGAAAATTTTCGAAAATTAAAAAAAAACGTGTTGTAGTTTTATTTAGAATAAAAACTGATTCTTCAAAAAATTTATCATTCACTGGTAACCCATTATTTGCCTGTAACAAAATATAACAGAAACCTGGTTTTCTACAAAGATGCTTGAATGATTTTAATAATAATTGTCATTCAGAGTTTGAGACATGAATTTTCCTCATCTTCAGAAAAATTAGCTTTCAGTGGTAACAGCCACTCCTCCAGGAGCAAAAAAGTAATAAATTTACGAAAACAAATCACTGTAATATAACTAGGAATAATTTTTACAATGAGATCGAGTTAACTCTGTCATCCAGGTACTAAAATTATAAACAACATTAAGATTTGCCATCACATTCAGATATTTGGACCAATTTTCGAGCAGAATTTCTGCCTATTTTTAGAAAAGAAGCAAATAACAGAATTGAATACCTCTTTCTATACCTCTTATGAAAATGGAGTACAACTTCACACTACTAAATCATCTTCATAAAGAAAGAAAACTGCGTAATTAGAATTTAAAATAGAATGATTAAATTCATAATTTAAGTTAGTTTTAAAGAGAATTAAAAAATATGTTTTCGTTAAAACTATATTTTTTTTTCATGGCTAACTAATAATAATGACCACAATTCTCATCCGCAAAATGAAACTTCCACAATCGAACCAAAACAAGTTCTTTTTTACATTCTAGGTGAACTCTTGTAAGAAATAACCCTCAAATTACCTGTCAATGAAATGACAAGGATAGTATTTCAAGCTTTAAAACCTTCATATAATTAATTAGCTTTTATTAATTTTTCCATTTAGGAATGTGTTAGATTTTTAACACGCTTCTATTAGCTTCAGCTGTATGTATGTTTGTATGTTTGTAACCGCTCTTGGAGCAAACAAAAAATCTATATTGTAAAAAAAAGACTTTCCTTACGTGAACGCTGTGGCTGTGAGGTAAAGCTCCGCGCTACGAAGCTAAAGGTCAAGCGTTCGAGCCCTGTCAGAGAAGATTTTTTAAAAATTGTTTTTGTTTAATTCTAAATTATTTTAATTAAAGATTTAAATGTATGTAAATATTATGGTGTGTCACTCACACAATTTTCTCTTACCCTGCATTTTCATACTAAGATAGATATTTTGTGCTTTTTAATTCACATTTCTATAAAAGCGTGTTCTTTAATTTTTTAAAACTATAATATTATTAGTTATTATTTACTATTGAATTATAAATCAATATCATTTTACTTGAACAAGTAATCAGTCAATTAAAGCTACACATCTTTGCATTAGTAGCTGAATGATTTAGACAAAACGATTTGAAAGAATAAATTTCCGTCTAAAATAAAGCAGTTTTTTACGTGGCATCAAAGAGACATAGCAAATCAAAATAATAGCTTACATTTATTTCTGACCAGTATGTTATATTGATACCATATGATATATTGATATATATGATATATTGATACCATGTTATATTGATACCATATTTATGGAATCACAGAGAAGATATTAATTTATACCCTGATTCTAGAAATCAAAGCAAGGCAGGAAAGGAAATTTTTTTTAAGGATTTTCTTAAAAAGTATTTTTCAAAATATATAATGATCTAAAAATTTGACATTTTGGTTATTTAATTACGCTTCTCTTAGTAAGGAAAACTATCTTTGTTTTCTTTGGATTTGTTTTTTAGCAGTACCCAAATGATTTTAAATTTAACACTTTTCTAATTCAGGATGTATTTAATCCAATATTTCTGTTAATAATGTACTGTTAAAATAGTGGTTGAACGTTTCAGCAAAAAAGTTAGGCAAAGTTTTTTTATAACGTGTATTTTTGTGATATGTTTTACTATTTTTGTGGTTATACTACTTAAATTATGAAACACGACACAACAAATTTCTTAAAATATTAGTAGAATCTAAATTAAAACCATTTTGATGGTTATACGTAAGATTTTATTTTTAACAGTATACTTTTTAACATAATGTGTTTCAAATATCACGACCGAATGTCTTTGTTTTATACTAGAAAAATTTTATTGATTAAGAACCTTTAATACAAGAGAGATAAAATGGTTGAGTAGCCAAACACTATCTATATTACTGGTATATTGCAGTAATATAGATATTACTTCATCAAATCACTTAATCATTTCACTTCATCAAATTAATTTAAGCAAGTAAGTTAGTAAAAAGCTTTGTAACTTAAGTTGCTGTAAATTGAACCAAGTTTGGAATCAGTGCATATTCTACTGATATAGAGTACTTTACATTATTAAATCATTCTGAAAATCATCAAAAATGGTCGTAACTCCTGTTTAAAATTATGATGATGATGAAATGTGCACAGTTAGAAAATTCAAAATTGGAAAACCAATTAGAAACGATGAATACATTCACAAAGTACATATAATCACAATATGTACAGTCAGTCAAATAATTAACTGTACATGAAACCTTTCTCAGAATGCCAAAGAATGAGTCAATATTTAAAAAAAACCTTAAAAAATCTTTTTTTTTTTTTTTTTTTTTTTTTTTTTTTACCTTAAATCATTTTATTGAAATAATTTTGTTAAAATTTTAAAATTTGAAATGCAATTTACTTTTTTTAAATGCATCAGATCAAAAAATTATCATGATCTATATTTATCAAATCACACAGAGTTGCAATTCAAAACTTATCATTTTTTTTTAATTAATTATATATAAATTGTCGTCTTTTAAAATAAATTGATCTCTAAATATAAGTATTGAAATTCTAATATTGTTTTCTTTATTCAAAATGTCACTTTTGTTTCCAATCAATTTATTTAAATATGTTGCTTCAGATCACACACATCAATATTTAAATATACATTAAGAGATATTAATAAAAATTTGCCTTTAATATGATTTCACTTTGTGACCTCAAAACGAGTCAGCTGGTTGGAAAACAACTGGCATTTAATTACAACTGTCTTTCCGTGAATGATGCAATCACATATCTGAGTAGCAAATAAATATCTGTTGTAATCTTTTCTCAAAATGCCAAAGAATGTGTTTTTTAATAATATATTACATTAGACTTAACAGTATGTCAGTATAATTTTCTTCTATATAGTGTATAATTTTGGGTGGTAATGGTAATTTTAAAATTTCTTCTTCAGATTGATAATGATTTACAAGACTGCGAAATGTCCACAAAACAAGTGATTTAATTTTTCTCATTTTAATAAGAAATATCTAAAGGATCAGTCCTTTCACAGAATGATTCAATATTTAAAAAAAACTTTAAAAAATCCTTTTTTTTTACTTTAATTCATTTTATTAAAATAATTTTTAACAAAATTTAAAATTTGAAATGTAATTCATTTTTTTAAATACATCAGATCAAAAATTATCATGATCTATATTTATAAAATCACACAGAGTTGAAATTTAAAACTTATTAGTTTTTATTTTTTTTAATTAATTATATATAAATTGTCGTCTTTTAAAATAAATTGATCTCTAAATATAAGTACTGAAATTCTAATCTCGTTTTTTTAAAACAATTTAAAAATTATGAAATGTCAATTTGCAATTGACATTTCATAATTTTTAAATTTTATAAATTTCATCATTTTTGAAAATTAATTATTAATTAATTAATTAATAATTAATCATTTTTAGACAAAATTTCATACTTAAAATTTTTTTGTCGTTTTCTTTATTCAAAAATCGTTTTTCAAAAAATTGATTGGAAATCAATTTATTTAAATTGGTATTTTTTTGAGTGGGTGTGGTTGGTTATTATATAAGCAAGAGATCACTTGACATTTGTCTTGAAGAGATTATAATGTACTGGATCGAAACTGATATAATTGCCGATTCGCACGTTTCTTTTAAAAATTTTAAATATTTGTATCATGGAATATTGAAGAAAAATAGCACGTATCGTAGATTTAATGAAATTATTGCACTCAATAAGATAACAATAATTCATGTAAAGCATCACCATTCTTTAAGACTGAAACTGCACATTCACGTGTTTATTGGTTCGGATAATGAAATTGACAGAAACATTTGGAAAGATTTTGAGATTAAAATATGCTCAATTAGACATGAAATATATCTTTCGGTTGTGTATGATTCTAATTGCACACATAATTGTGACTATTGCTTTTATACATTGAACGATTGGTGTTTTAAAGCGATATGGAATAACATTCGTAAATTTCACGATGTCGAATTTTTAAATTTACCAAATCCACTTTTACAAAAAGCTATTCGAGAGCACGATAAATATATTATATCTTCGAAACCTTGTGATTTTATGCGTGTAATTAACGATTTTTTCAAAGATAAAACTTTACTGCAATTATTTTCTGAAGTAGATAAAATATTTGATAGAGATATTGCTGTCTATTTTCAAACACAACCTAAAATATATTATACCATGGTTTATTACAGTATATTTTTTATAGATTTAGATATAAGAAATAAATATATATATGTTAAGTTTTACTTTGTAAGAAACGATAATGAACTTAATATGTGTTATAAATGTGTGAAATTATTTCTTTATGGAGAAGAATGTTTAATTAGTAGATTTTACTCAAAAATATGTGTAGATAAAGACATGTTATTTGTCGAAAACAAAAATAATTGGTGTTGCATATGTAAGCTAACGCCTTTGTTTCAAATATTAACTGCTGATGAATATGCAAAGTACTATAAAACGACTAAGAATCCAGTGAAAGTTCAAAATTATCAAATGTGTAAATATAGTATAAATGAAATAACTTAAAAAAATTAAAACTGTCTATGACAATTTAATTTAGTACGACAGTTATGCATGTATTTTAACATAAATATTTATTGTTTAGTATGAATCAAGAAATTAATAAGTTGGAGTAATGCACTTGATATAGAAATTGAAAAAGAAAAAAATGACACTTTGAATAAAGAAAATCTTTTAAAAATACATATTTGACTTTTAAGAAAAGTTACAAGTAATTGAATAAATCATCAATAATGATCTCATTATATTTGTTATAATCAAAGTTTTTTCCAAAGGGTTTAATTTTAACTTCTATCAACTGGTAATCATTTTTGTCATTTAATAAATCATCTCTTAAATATTTGAAATGTAATAAACTATAACGTGTTTTTATAGACAGATTTGTTAATATCAAACAATCTTCAACAAGTTTATATTTTTCCATTAAAACACGAGGAAGAATATCTTCACATGGGATTATTTGAAATAATGGTGCTTGTCTACATAATTTGCACCAATTGTTACAATTTTGTATATAATCTACCATTTCCCTACAATATTTTTTCTTCAAAGTAAATTGTCTTAAAAAAGTACATGTTTGTCCACAAAAGTATAGTTTTATACATTTTAAACACAATTCAACAATTTTAGAATTTTTTGTAATATGAAATCGAATCAAAATTTTTTTTCCAAAATCGAATAAATCTAAATCCGAGAAAATTTTAACTGGTATAATTTTATTAAAATGATATAGAAGATTTTTTCTAAAAATCTTCTATATCATTTTAATAAAATTATCGTAAAAATAATATTTTTAATGTTTCCTTTTTTGTCTGTCAAAAAATTAGAATTATTCTTTATGAATTCTGAGAAAGGTTTAGTGTTCATTTAATTTTTTGACAGACTGTATGCAGGGTGGGCTACAATTCGTAAACACTTAAAAAAAATCCTAAAATACAAAATATAAGTGAAATAAAAATGGGTTTACTGATTTGACATCGCTAGTTCAGGGAATTTTCTTTTAAAACAGGAAACAAAAAACAACTGATAATGTTCCCAAGCTAAAGAAAATATAACAAATAATGAACAGAGTGCTTCCCAATCATTCATTACACTATGTGTTCCACATGACCACCACTACCATAGGTGATAAGATATTGCAGATGAGTCAAAAATTCAGCAAAAACAGAGTGTACTTAGGTCCGGACGTATATATGACACTGTCAAAGGATCGCAACTTTTAATTTTGACAGATTGAATAGGCTGGATTTCAAATATCTCCATGACGACAAGTCAAATCTGGAGACTGAGGACGTCATGGGAACTTTCAGCGTTTGCTAATGTTTTCGTCTTTCTCGAACGTTTGCACCAAGCATGATTTGACTAGCAGTGCGATTAATTACTTCATCTTGCATGAACGTAAAAATGCATCTCTTTCACGCAAATATGGTGAGATTTTTCTCGTACAGAAGAGTCAAATAACTTAGCACATTACTCAACCCATTTATTTGACATTAAATCTGATAGTAAGCCGACTGCTTCAAGAACACTAGTTTCCTGCAGCTGATTTGGCCATTTCGGCTGCAACTTGTGCCTTTATTAAACACTGTCCTCTGTCTCTTATACTACCTTTAACCTTTAGAAACCGATGAATAAGCTTTTTCAATAATGTCTGTCACAGTTAAAGGCGCTCTTCCACTTTTCATACTCTTCTGTAATCAAAATTTACATACGAGGCGATTGTCACGGTTCCTGGTTCACGTAAAACAACTTCACCAGCAAAACTTTATCCTTCGGACACAGCATCCTGGTTCACATACACGGTTTACAATGGTAAACTAGTTGTAAATAAGGAAATCAAATTCTTATAACAATCTCATTTGCACAGATGTCGTTCGTACAAGCTCCATCTATCCACACTTTTTGAGTTTTTTTTTTTTTTTTTTTTTTAAGGCATCCCCTTATCCCCTTGACCCAGCGATACTAACTTTTTAAACCATTTTTTATTTAACCTACTTTTACCGATTTTTATAAATTTTAAAGTTTCTACGGACTTTTTGATCACCTGTATTTGCATATAAATTTAAAAATTGCTAAATTATGCGTTAAAGAAACTTGTTAAGTACACTACTGGCTATTAAAATTGCTACAAGAAAAAGGAATAATAACGGAATGAAATTTATTGGACACATACATTATAGTAGAAAGAACAATTGATTAAAATTTCAGGAAATTTGGAATAATATATACTGAGAAAACAGTACAAAAAGCAGCGAACTCAGTGAGCAATAACAACACTTATCTGACTAGGCATTGAATCAAACAGCGTTTGGATGACATGTACGGGTAAAAACATTTCATGATGCCACAGTTCATTGACCGTAGTAACTGGTGATTGGTGGTGGACAATTAAACTGTCATTTTCATTTGGGCGAGATAAAGAGAACGCGCTGACCAGAACAACAGTCGAACATATTATGCATCAAGGAAGGAACAAACAATACAGTAAACTTGCGATCGCGCATTGTCCTGCTTAAATATTGCGCTTCGGAGGCCTTGAATATAGGACAGAGCGACGGGTCTTAACTCATCAGAAATGTAACGGCTGCTATTCAGAGTACCGGGAATGAAAACACGAGATGATCGAGACGTGTTTCCAATGGTACCACATACCTTCACTCCAGGTAGGGACTCATATGCGGCAACCAAAATTTTGTTTACCCTCAAAGCTGCATCACAGATATGGGGGCATGTGTGATCAACGACGAACCTGGACTCAGGAATGGCGTGACATCGCCTATCATCAGACAAATCACAATCCTGTTTACAGCATAAAGATTGGCTCATTCGTATTTAACGGCATTGAGAATAACGCACATTGCCAGCTGGTATTCGACATCGTCATACTGTCCATCACCTGCTGTAATGGTATGAGATCCGATTGGATACACGTCTCAATCACTTCTTGTTCGCATTCCTAGCACTCTGAATAGCGACCATTACATTTCTGTTGAGTTAAGGCCCGCCACTCTGCCCTATTCGAGGCCTCCGTAGCGCAATATTTAAGCAGAACAATGCACGGCCGCAAGTTTCCTGTATTGTCCAGACTTTCCCTGATACAGATTCTAATCGACTGTTGCTCTGACCAGCGCGTTCTCCTGATCCCGTACAAATGATAATGATTGTTTACTCCTTGTAAAGCGACTGGCCCGCCACCATTCACCAGTAATTACGGTCGATGAACTGTGGCATCGTGATGAAGCTTCATGAAGTGCTGTACCCGAATATTTCATCCAATTGCTGTTCGATTCAGATACATGCAGTCAGTACTCCCACAGGTCTCTGCTTTGTGTACTTTTTTCTCAGGATATATACTTCAAATTTCCTGAAAATGTAATCAATTGTTTTTCTTACTATAATGTATGTGCCCAATAAATATTCCTTTCTGGTTTAGCAATTTTAATAGCCATTTTTAATTAGAAATGGGAATAAATTATAATCTCATGTAATTACGAAGTCTGTTTTAATTTAAAAAATCAATATTCCGAAACCAAAGTATTTTTGTTTTGTTTTTCACACTTTCTGTGTGCATTTCTGAACTTTGGTTAAATAAATAAGTAAAATAAAAATTCTTGTAAAAATGTAAAGACGACGATTTCATGCAAATTTCTCATGTTCAATGAACGTATTAAATGCTACCTAAAAAATATACCAATATTTCATTAATATTCAACGTATTCTTAACTAGAGGGATTTATACAGCAATAAAAAACCTAATTTTACTTTCAACCAGATTAAGTAAGCAGCAACCTTAATTATTACTATAAAAAGCCATTTGATAGATATTGTTCTGAAACAATTTCAATCGACTGAGTATCAATGAATAACTAATTTAAAGAAATAGAATAGTATAATAATTCAAAGATCTCGGCTAATCGTGTGTAATTCATTTAAATACTTTGAAATGTACACTGGTTCTCATAATTATAAGGACATCCGTTTTTCTATGTTAACTAAACACTAAACACTATTATTTAAAAAAATATATTTTTTATTAATTTAAATTTCATTAATAGACTATATTTAAAAATTTTATCGTTTTTCTACCTTAAAAAACTTTAATTCGGTCAAAAAGACGATTTTTCAGATGTTCACAATTATAAAGACAGCTCGAATCTTAGTAATTTCTTTTCAGTTTTTCTTTAAATTATTATTTCATGGGGTTTCTTTTTAGGTTGAAACAGTCAGACATTCTCTCTGATATACATATATATACATTAATATTCAGTGTCAATACCATTTCATACAGCATAGATGATATTCTGAATACATTTAAACTATTTAAAATGGCTTTCCACTTGCATGCACTTTTCTAATATGATAAGTTAAGGGTTTTTTTCAACTTTTAGGCCACGGGAAAGGCAATAATACGGAAGTTTCTTTCTTCAAACAATTTCCTAAAAAATGTAAGTCTTGTTGAAAAAAATATTATTACCCCCCAAAATGTAACAAAAATCTGAGAATCCCACGTTTAAAATTTGCGAATATTATCTTGAAGTTCATAATAATATAAAAAATTACTAAATTCATTCTGCCTTCAGTAGAAATAGCTCTCCGTATATTATATAACTCCCCATTATTTGCTCCCCACCATAGATCCACCTTTAAAATGCCTGATTCATATATGCCTTTAAAAAATCCGCTCTGTCTTTCGCTATCATCAGATAGTGCCAGTAACTGTTAAAACCATTTGGTTAATGAAGAATAAAATGTTTTTCATCCGAAAATGCAACATTTTACCGTTTAATATTGTCTTTATTCAACTTTAACACAGGCGTTCTTTCCCCCATTAAATGCTTATTGATTATTACAGGTTTTGTATTCATTTTAACATATTATTAATTATTTTAAACATGCATAAATGTGGACCCCAACCTTTCGTTAAAAATTACGAGCAAATTCAGCAGCAGTCATTTTGAGTAGAACAGTAAGAGGAATTATGAGTCGTCTATCTCTGTAAAACAACTTTGATTTTGCATCAGATCTCTCTCCTATCGAACCAGCAGCTCAACGTTTAATCACATTTTTCTTCAGCAATTTTAGATCTTCGAATTTCATTAGAAATTCGGCGGATTGAAATTATCCTCCCACTTAAAAAATGCATTTATCATACTTCACTACATGAACGTTCATTTTTTCGAAAAATTATCAGTAATATCCGCCCAAGAAAATTGAAGGCTTATATATGAATTTTTATAAAAGAATTAACTATAAAACACGTATAAAATATATTTATTTAAAATCATTAAAACACACATTGTGTCAAGGCTTTTCGCCCTGAACATCAGATCTGATGATGTCCTGATGTTCAGGGCGAAAGGCCTTGACACGATGTTTTTTTTAATGGTTTTAATTAAATATATTTTATACGTGTTTTACAGTGAATTCTTTTATAAAAATTGTGGTTTTCTACAAATACATATGTGCTAAACTAGGAGGCGTTTGAAATAGAGAATAAATGAGCACCGTCGGAATGTTCGTAATGAAGACATTACCAAATCTTCCATTGCTTCCCACTGCTGGTCTCAAGGTCACCGTTTTGATTTTTCCAAAAGTAACATAATTTCATCTCCTGTCTGTTCCTCCCATTTGGATATTCATGAAGCATTTTACATATTTAAAAATTCGAAAAATCTTGTTAATGATATTTCTTCCACTCCTTTCTTCTCTGATGCTTGGAAATTACTCACGTAACTTAGATTTTAGTTTAATTTTTGTTATCCTTAGATTGTTATATGTTTACTCTCACTCATTTATTTATTTCCTTGTTGTTTTGTACAATTCTACTCACACCAGTAGCTATATTTAGTTTCTACTTTATAAACTTTTTCTTTTCATTTTAAACGATTTTGTGCGTTGCCGCTTTAACTGCAGCCCTCGTGCTTACTTTGTTCGCCTGATGAAGGGTCGTGTGTTTTTTCGACCCGAAACAATTGTTGCGAGTTTATTGCATTTTATGGTGTTTATTCAAAGTCGTAAGTAATAATTTTTACAACGCCAGTTTTGTGATGCTTCTTGATTAAATACATATGTGGTTATCATGTCTCTATATAACATGTAATTTTATATTATATATGAATTAACTTAGCCTAGTAGTTAACAAATTCGCATGTCAACTGTAAGATATCTGCTAGTAAATTAAATAAAACGAAAAAATCTTGATTGTCCCTATAATTATGAGCATCTAAAAACGTGGAGAAAAAAAACATATTTTGCATTATTTTTTATTAGTTTTGTTTCATATTAAAAAAAATATAGCAGTTTTAGTTTTTAGAATACTAGATATATTAAGTGCACTTACTATAATCTTGTTCACAATTATTTTTACATTAGTTATTTCAAAATATATAGTGTCCTTATAAATATGAGAAGGAGTGTATAAATCTCTAAACATTGAAAAAAAAAACTATAATAGGATTAGATTTTTCTAAAATATTAATATATAGAATGATCTAAGAGAAAAATTGTTCTAAAAGATCAAACTTAATTATTTGTAAAATTTTCTTATGAGGAAAATTCTACAAAAACTCCCTAACTTTCAGTTTAATAGGAGCTTCTGATCTTATCTCTACGTTTTGTACCTAGCAATGGTAACTGTTGACTTGATTACATTAGAAATTAAACATTAAAAAATATATGTTTCTTTCCGACAATTAAGAAGCGTATTCAGTTCTATAAAATATATATCTTGAAGAAAGTTTTAATTATTAAATGATTAATTTAAACGAATTATTGAAAAAGGTTTAACGAGCTTCATATAGATAATTGTGTTTGATTCCAAGACAACAAATACTTTTCTAACATTTGACTAAACCCAATTTTAAAATGTGATTAGCCTTATATCGCAAAAGTATTTTCTTTAATTCGAATCTCTCTACTTCTGCTCTCATTATTCTAAATTATCATGTTACTAGAGTTTTTTTCTGGAATTCTCGTGTGAAAATCGCAGGTCAGTCTTGATGTATTTAAAAAATCAAAAATGTTGAGCAATCAAGTGATATTCTTAAGATTATTTTTGCAGCTCCTACTACAAACAGTTTTTGGATCCCTTAATAATTAGTTAATTACTCGTATCAAATTATAACATAATTAGATCCATGCACACTTATTTCATTTTTTCAAACGATTCTTTAACATTTAATAAGATATTTACAGGCAATTTGGGAATAACATTTTAAGTTAATTTTCAAAGTTAATTTTACGGATCTGTTGAGTTTAGGATTTTTATACTTAACATAAATTTAAGATAATATAATTTTTACTGTGATATTGATGATTAGTTAAATGCATAGTTATTTCACATTAGACTTATTGAAAGATAACATACAAAGATATAACAAGCGACTAATTAATACACGGTCTACTTTAAGTAATCTTCCATTTAGAAGACTGTAGAAGCCACAAAACATAATGCAATTTAATGCATATATATATATTTTTTAAATCAAAAGGAATATTTTAAGACTGATTTATTTGTAACCAATCAAGCTTGAAATTATGTTTATTTATTTATTTATTTTTTTTTTTTTTTTTGTGAATAAAAAATTATTAGAATTTCCTCTGATAATTTTAAGAAACTTTTTAAATAATAAATTTATTGTTAAAAAACACATCTAATCTCTGTTAATGAAAGAAGGTGTTGGAGTTAAAGTCGGTTGCCTACTTGACGGACTAGAGTCAGAAACTTTTGGCCACTGATGGGACCGGTGTTGATGAAAGGGGACTAAACAATTTGTTAGATAACACCGCAAATCACACAAAAACACAATAATTGTTTCATACGGAACTAATCAATCACAATCCTTCATAATGCGAAAAAGATAGGCAGGAGTACAACATTAAATGAGTTTTTTTTTGCAATAAATGATGTTAGATTACAAAATTTTCATTGATAAATATATTTATTTAGAATTATTTTTACATAGTAAATCGTAAAAAAAAAAAAAAAAAAAAAAAAAAAATTATTTGTTTTATTCTTCTTTTCCATTAAACGAGTAAACCACGTGGTATATATTTGTCTTGGAAATCTCGGGAACGGCTCTAAAAATTTTAATGAAAGTTTGTGGTTAGGGGTTTTTTGGGACGAAAAAACGATTGGTCTTATCCTCATCTTCAGGAAAATTTGAGTTAATCCATTAACTGATAGTCTCAACATATAGTAGAAATTGGTTTTACTGGAAAATGAATATAAAAATTTGGTGTTAAGTGTTTTTTAGAGAGCTAAAAAGATTGGACAAATCCTCATCTTAGGAAAATTCGCATTAAGCCTTTAACTGTCAGTCGTAATATAGAGTAGAAATTGGTTTACTCGGAAATAGATATAACGATTTTGATAAAGTTTTGGCTTAAGTGTTTTTTAGGGAACAAAAACGATTGTACATATACACATCTTCAAGAAAATTTGAATTCTTTGTTAACCCTTTAACGGCCAGTCGCAATATATAGTCGCAATATTGGGTTTACTCGGAAATGGATGTAACAATTTTGACAATAGTTTGGGGTTAAGTGTTTTTTAGAGAACTAAATCGATTGGACATATCCTTATCTTCAGCGTTAACCCTTTAACTACCACTCGCAACATATAGTAGACATTGAGTTTACTCAGAAATGGATATAACGATTTTGATAAAAGTTTGGTGTTAAATGTTTTTTAGAGGGCCTAAACGATTCGACATGTCTTCATCTCCAGAAAAATTCGCATTTGCTATTAACCCTTTAACAACCAGTCGCAACATATAGCATAATAAAGGTTTAGTCGGAAATGGGTGAAACGACTTCGATAAAAGTTTGGGGATAAGTTATTTTTAAGGATTTAAATCGATGGGACACATCCACATCTTTAAGACAATTCGTGTTAGCTGTTAACCTTTTATCAGCCATATGGCAGAAATTGGGTTTACTCGAAAATTGATAAAACGATTTTAATGAAAGTTTGGAGTTAAGTGTTTTTTAGGAAGCGAAATTGATTGGGCATATCCTGATATTCAAGAAAATTATCGTTCGCTGTTAACCCTTTATCAGCCAGTTGCAACATACGGCAAAAACTGGGTTTACTCGGATATGGATATAACGATTTTGATGTAAGTTTGAGGTTAAGTGATTTTGGGGATGCTATAACGATTGTGCTTAGCCCATCTTCAGGAAAATTCGTGTTCATTTTTAACCTCTCGTTGGCGAGTTGCAATATATAGCAGAAAATAGGTTTACTTGGAAATGGATATAAAGATTTTTTAAGAAAATTTGGGATTAAGTATTTTTTAAAGAGATAGGTTGATTTGACATATCCTCGTCGTGAAGGAAATTCGTGTTTGCTGTTAACCCTTAACGGACTTCTTCACTTACCGTCGCCGGAAGCCCGAGCCAATGTTATTCTATGGGGAAATTTTCTTTACAAATACAATTTTACAATTTATTAACTAATACATATTTTTAAATTCTGTTTTCATATTCAGAAAATTCCCAACTGTTAAATTGACGGACATTTTTTTAAAAATGTATTTTTTTAATTTTTAATATTTTATTTTGAAGTTGTAAAATGAAAAAAATTTCACATATTGAAAATTCGTATTTTGCAGCTTCAAAATAAAATATAACAAAATAAAAAAGTATTTTTTTAAAAAAGGTCCGTCAATTTAACAGCTGGGAATTTGCAAATAAAAAAAACAGAATTTAAAAATATGTATTAGTTAATAAGTTATTTGTAAAGAAAAAATTCCCATAGAAGGACATTACCTTCGGCTTCTGGCTGCGTGAGTGAAGAGGGTCCTTAATTGGCCAGTTGCAGCGTGCGTCAAATATTCGGTTTACTCGTAAATGGATATAATGATTTTGAAGAAAGTTTGAAATCTTTTTTTTTTTTTTTTTTGGTGTGTGTGTGTGTGTAAATTAGACTTTTTTTCTAGTCAGGAAAATTCCCGCTCGCTGTTAACCCTTTATCAGCAGGTTAAAAATTACGCTAGAAATTGGGTTTACTCGGAAAGGGATGTAATGCTTTTGGAAAAAGTTTTGGATTAAACTTTTTTTGGGTATAAAATCAATTAGACAATTGCTCATCTCCAGGACAATTCTGATTTACTGTTAACCCTTTAACCACCGTTTGCAAAATATAGTAGCAATCGAGTTTTCTCGAAAATGGATATAACGATTTTGATGAAAGTTTGGAATTAAGTGTTTTTTGTATTAAAAAATCAATTAGTCTTATTCTCATCTTCATAAAAATTGGGATTTCCTGTTAAACATTTATTTGTTCGTAACTTGGAATAACATGGCAAAAATTATATATGAAAAAAATATGGCAGAAATTGGGTTTACTTGGAAATGAATATAATGATTTTTATGAATGTTTGGTGTTAAGAAATTTTTGGGATGAAAAATTAATTAGACTTACCCTCATATTGAGGAAATCTTGCATTAGCTGTTTACCCTTTATTTTTCTTTTGCAAAATATTGCACAAATTGGGCTTTTTCGGAAACAGACAAAATTAATTTCAAGAAAGATAAGAGTTAAATGTTTTAGAGATGAAGAATTGATCGAACTTATCCTCATCTTCAGGAAAATTTGCATTCGTTGCTAACGCATCATCCTCTGGTTAAAAAATAAGGCAGAATTTGGGTTTACTAAGAAATGAATAGGGTGAGTGCACCAGTGATCGACACTTTTAGAGCAACCCCTGATATTTTAATGTTCCACTCATCAGAAAATATTTTTAGAAATCTTAAGTTAGTACATATGGTATGAAAGAAATTCAGAACAACATATATGTTAAAATATATACATTTGATAACAATCATTTTTTTTTTATGAATTTTTATCTGACACCCACTCAATGTTCCAGTAATTGACACTGCCAGTTTTTCAGTTTATCAGTAATTAGCACCCTATGTTCCAGTGTTTGATACTGCTAGTTATTCATTTAACCAGTTATTAGCACTCTATGCTCTAGTGTTTGACATAAAAGGTTAAAATTCTTATATGTAAAATATATGATTTTATGATTTTTCTTATTTATTAATTATTTCGGGATAGATGTCAATTACTGGAGCATGCCAATCACTGGAGCACCTACCCTATGACGATTTTAATAGAAACTTAAATTTAATCTGATTTATTTTCATCTCCTGAAAAAATAGCTTTCGCTGTTAACCCTTATTTCTCCCTTTGAAAAATGTGACAAAAACTTGGTTGTCTGGAAAATGTCTCTAACGATTTTGATAAAAACTTAGGTTTAAGTGTTTCTGAGATGACAAATCCATCTGACTTATCCTTTCCTTTAAGAAAATTAGCGTTCACTGTTATTTCTTTTCCTTCCACTGCAAAACATGGAAGAAGAAACTTGGTTTCCCCAAAAATAAGATGAACGTCTTTTATCAAAACATACATAAAATTATTATTATATGTAGAGTAAGGTGGAATACCTCGGACGTATTTTGACTTTTCCAATTTTAATATTTTAATTATTCGCCAAAACTAAAAGCAAATAGTTTTTTTTAATACTGTATGGTGTTATATACAACATATATTTATTCCAAAATTTATAAAAATTATTTTTTAAAAATAAAAAATAAAGTGCAATTAGGTCCGAGGTATACCACTGGTAGTGTACCTTGGACCATTTATTAAAAGATACAGAAAAACTCAATTTATGTAAGAGAATCTATTTATTAAACAATTATACACATATGCATTTAAATAAACATTTTTTTTATCAAAATCATTAATCTGCCACAATCTTATTGTTATTAAGCCTAATTTGAGTTTAAAAAGTGGAAAAATATTAAATATTAATTTTAAAAAGTGTACATTAAGTCATATTGTGATTATTAGTAAAAGTCCTCACACCTATTTATAATCAAGATTGTAACTAGATAGGTCAATTCCTGATGTTAACTTTTGGATCTGCATTTCTAATCAACCACACAATGTGACCAATCTAAGGTACACTACAAGTATTGGGTTCAAAGTACACCAGTGTTTTACTAAAAACGAAATTGCTAATCGTGATGTTCAGGTTGGGCTTAACTTGGTTACAAGCATATGGGGTTATAGCTAGAAAGTTACTTCATGATGCATAATACTCATTTCAGAATATACAATGTATGTGTGGATATAGAAATACTTAAAAGTATCTGAGAAAAATTTACATTTGCAAGGTTGTGAGGTAAAGTCGTTAGCGTAACGCTACAAACGGAGTTCGCACTTTACGAATAACACGTGAATGTGCAGAGTTTTAGGATTCGGTTGATTAATGGAGTTAGTTCTTATGCTAAACTAAATTATAATTTGCGGTATCTTAATATTTTGGATAAAGTGATTGATATAAAAGGTGATGTGTTTCATTGTAGGAGGAGTAGGATAGTAGAAGTAGTAAGAGTAGAAGTGGTAGGAGGTCAAAGGAGTTAGTAGTGAGCCGCTATAGTAGAAGATAGTTAGTCGAGTAGTATAGTGGCTTAGGGAATCCTCCCACTAAAGAAAGATGAGTAAAGTCGTGAGAGGTAACGGCGTTAAGTGAAGCTGTTGAGATTATTTATGGTTATCTATTTATGGTTAGAGTATTTATGAAGGCTGCCCCTTTAAGTTTATAAAAGTATTGAATGTGAATATAGTCCAACGCCCACCTTTTCATTAAGCTCTAAATAAAAGCTCGTTATTTATTTTATAAATCTGACTTTGTCGCTACTTCCTAATTTAATTAAGTAAAGTTAAATGAGGGCGATGGCGTCCAACAAAACGCATACGTCCTCACAAGGTGAATTTACTTTTTTCAAGAACTCTTCAAATAGTTAAGCTACCAAGCAAACATAGATTACTTCACTGATGAGACCCCTAACGGTAAATATTTTAACTGCATGTGATATTGTTTCTATATCTAAATAAATAGAGCTAGAAATGGCATAGGTCTGAGGTACACTTATGTCCAAGGTACACCACGTTCCCCTATTATTTTTATAAGAAACCTTCATGACATATCCTCGTCTCGAGGAATGTTAGCGTTCACTGCTGTGTTAACCCTGACTCTACCATTGCAAAGAATTTGGTTTTCTATGAAACTGTTTGAACGATCTTCATAAATATTTAAGGTTTGGAAGTTTTTAAAATGGTAATTCAAACTGAATTTTCTTTATCTTCAGGAAAGTTAGCGTTCACAAACTCATCCTGTTGCACAATTATGACAGAAACTTTCTAGAAAATGGCTCTCACTTTTTTGATAAATTAGCATTAAGTGTTATTTGAGATGAGAAACCCACCTGATTGATCTTCATCTTCATGAAAATCAGAGTTCACTATTAACCTTCATTTTGCATGTGGCAAGATGTGAAAGAGATATGCATTTCTATTGAACTATTTCAATGAGTCTCATCAAAATTTATATTTGGGGAATATTTGAGTTTACAATTGATCTGTAAGCACAAAAGTCTAACATTTAGCGTAAACTACGCTTCCTCCAGGAAAAAATGGCAAAAACTTCGTTTTATTTATTTATTTATTTAAGTCTTTGAATTATTTTGATAAATATTTTGAATTGGTGTGTTATTTTGATGACATTTCGATCTGAAATAATTCTCATCGTTACTGTAATTTGCGTGAACTGATAACTCGCACACCAACCTGGATAAAGACGACATAAAATTTGTTTTCTCTTAAATCGCTAGAACTATTTTACCCAAAAAAAAAAAAAAAAAAAAAAAAAAAAAAAACGTTTAAAATGTTTTTTTTTTTTTTTTAATGTGAAAACTTCTTTAGGCGCGTTGAGCACTTTTTGAGTGAACAAAAATCGTCATCGTCACCGAACGCTTTCCACGAGCTACATGTATACTGTGTATATATGTACATAGATATACCTCCGTGCGTTATTAGTATACATTATATATATACAAAAAGTATATCTCTCTAGATATATTTCCATATATGTATCGCACGGTGCGGCAGGCCTCATATACATATATATATATGTATAAAATGTATACTAATACGAGTAGTATACTGGCTCCTGGCATCTGTCTCTTTCTAGTTCTATACTCTATGTATGTACCTACTTTTTCCACAGTATATATATAGTTCACAAAGTACAAGCACGTGTTTTTATACAGATTGTTATAGTCTTCTTTTTGCTTTCAATTAAAATTTTCAAATAAATAATAAAAAAAAAGAAGATTTATTTAATCATATTACAATATTTTTACCTAATATAAGGCTTAGTTCATTTAATTTGGGTAGCTACAAATATTGTGCGGAATCATATAATACAGATCATAAACACTTCTTTACAAACCAAAAATAAATCGAAAATAATAATCTAATATCTCGACGATACAATTCACAAGTTACTTAGTTTTCACTTCTATCGGCAGTCCCCAAAGACTGCTTTTAGTATTTTTTCTTTTTCTTTAAGGATGAAAAACGGTTGCACTTATCTTATTTTTCAGAAAAATATATCGTCACTGCTCTAGACCAATATATTGCAGAAATCTTGTGTTCTAGGAAACTGTCTGAACGATTTTAATGAGAAATTATAGTTAAGTATTTGATATGATAATTTTATTTGAATTTTTCTTATCTCTAGGGAAATTAGCTTTCAGTGGTAACCTGCGCTCCACTCTGGGAAATCAAATAATAAATACTATTACCTGAAAACAAATCACAGTATCTACACTAAGAGTGATTTTTTTAATGAAACCGAGCGTACTCGGTCATCCAGGTACTTGGAATCAAATGAGAAGCATGAACAATCGAATATAAGTATAACGTCAGATTGAGATTACATGTTAGATTGTTGTGATTGAATGATCGGATAATTTGACACAAAAAATAAGTAAAAAAATTCAAAATGGTCTTCAAATAGTTATCTCCACGTTACTACTAAGTAAAAGAGTGTCAATTAAAATAAGATGGGATCTGTGATCGTATAGTCAGTTATAAGGTCATTGACTTTATACTGAAATTATAAGCTATGAGGGTCTAAATATTTTCGATAAAATTAAGGGAAACGGGAGTTAATTTGCGTAAAAGGCAGCATAGCACTCAGCTGTTACTATGGTTTCATAAATTTATCTATCAAATGTTTTGTTTCCTATGTTTGAGATTCTGTGGTATCCATCTTACGTTGGATATCGTAGTGGGGCTAGTTGACATTGTTCGGTAAAGAGTCAGTTAGCACACCTATAATGTAGTTATGGCATAATTTGTTTTTATTTAATGATAGTTCAAAGCTTGAAGAAAATTTCTAAGGTGAAGAATGTTTACCTTCAGTCATGACGTTGACGTATCTTGTCATTCGATAGTTCCTATGTATCCCGGAGAACTTGAAAAAGATGCTAGAAGATCATATAAAACAAGACCAACAACAAATTTTCCATTTCGGAGGTTGCTTAAGTGGGTATTCCGGTCTAAAAGCATAAATGTTGGGCGTTTTATCGAGTTCGATATATATATATATATATATATATAAATATTCATTTTTTATAAAATATTTATTCATATTAAAAAAAAAAAATATCCGAAAACCAATTAAAATAAAAAAGTTATAACCTAGTAAAGTGGAAGGTAAAAATTTAAAAGAAGAGGGAATGTTCTGGTTGAGATGACTTCAGCCTACAACAAATCCTCCATAATGTGTTTCGGGGGTCGCTTAAGGGGTATTCTAGTCTAGAAGCATAAATGTTGGACATTTTGTCGAGCCCGATAAATATATATATATAAAATAAAATTTAAGTAAAAAATCATTTTTCAAAGTTAGAAACCCTAAAAAGCATAAAATAAAATTTATTCTCGCAAAGAAATGAGAGTTTCAACACTAAGAATATGTTAGAGAAAAATATAGGTACTTTCCTTTTGCAAGAGATGAAAATTTTTTAATGTTCAAAATATTTTAAAAAGCTTTCGAGACGTTTGAAATTTTTGGCCTAACGAATGATTATACAAAAACTAATAATTAAGAATATTAGTCTCGAAAGCTTTTTAAAATATTTTGAAGATTAAAAAATTTTCATCTCTTGCAAAAGGAAAGCACCTATATTTTTGTCTAAAATTTTCTTAGTGTTAAAACTTTCATTTCTTTGTAGCATGTCTTTGCCAGAATAAATTTTATTTTATGCTTTTTAGGGTTTCACAATAAAAAGATTCTAACTTTAAAAAATGATTTTCTACTTAAATATTATTTTGTGCTTTTTAGTTACAAAAAAGGAAAAATCTTCTTAAAAAAACTAATTAAAATTTCTTAGGATATTTTGTAGACAACGGAAGATTTTCTTTTATCTATTCACATTTTTTATTCGATTATTTATCTGAAAACAAAGTACTATATCGTCTTTCAAGGACCGAATCCGGGACCATCGCGTTATCAGCATGACGCTCTAACCAAAAGTCTAAGAAGTACCAAGAAAAATCATAAAACATTCTAGAAAAATCTAACAAATACTTATACAAAAGAAATATTGTTCTCGAATGCTTTTTAAAATATTTGGAATATTGAAAATTTTTCATGTTTTGCAAAAGTGAAATATCTATATTTTTCATTAAAATTTTCTTGTTATTGAAACTTTTATGATTTTATAACATGTCTCTGCAAGAATAAATTTTTATTTTAGGCTTTTTAGACCTTCACAATTAAAAAAAAACTTTCAGTGTTATTTTTATTTATTTATTTATATTTTTACTGAAATTTTTATCTTGTGCGTTTAGTAACTCAAAAAAAAAAAAAAAAAAAAATCTTTAAAAAACTATCAAATTTCCTTAAGACACTGTGTAGCCAATAAAAGATTTTCTTTTATCAATTGACATCGTTTCTATTAATAATCTACAAAAAAAACATCGGCTTGCGAGGGTCTAACCCATGAGCATCGCGTTATCACCATGACGCTCTAATCAAATGCGCTAACTAGCGACGAAAAAGGCTGTTTAAATGTACATTAATGTGGAGGCGCCTTCTTTTTCAGAATGACACAATGACACGATGATAAAAATCCAATTTCAATAAAAAGCTTTTGAAAGTACATATATATATATATATATTTAACTTTTTATTTTGTGCTTTTTAGTATCTTAGAAAAAAAGCTTCTTCAAAAAAAAAAAAAAAAAAAAAAAAAAAAAAAAAACTCTTCAAAAATTCTTAGAATAATGCGTAGACAGATGCGAATTACCAGCAAGAGTTTACCTCACCGTTAGGTTTAGAGGTATAGCGCCCAAGCCGGAAAGAACCTATAGAAGGCACCCATCTCTTACACAGCGGGACCACGGGCAGAGGCACGGGCAAAGAACCGCCCGCGTTGGAGGGAAGACCCCCATAACCCACTTGAGCTAGCTGCTCTCCGGCGGGTGTGCTAGGCCGGGTCCTGGAAACTCACTTGAGCCTATTAGAGGAACAAGGCTAGGGGTGAAGAGAAAGTTGCAGTGACAGAGGGGAGGCACCCAGATGCCTCGTGCCCTCGAGTTTGCTCCCCGACATACAAATAACCTTTTACTTTTCGAGCGACGAGTGGTTTTAGCCTCCTTGCCAGAGAGGCATAAGCACAAACGACGTGGAGGACTACTTGTCCATCCGCCAAGCTTCTTGTTCTCGCCGCCTGGTTAGTTCACCGCCGAAGCGGCTATCCAGGGGCCACCACTGGGAGGTGAGGTCGTCCGACGCAAGTAAGACCGCTGCCTGAGGATATTGTGTAGACAATGAAACATTTTCTTTTATCAATTGACACATTTTCTATTAATTACCTGCAAAATTTAGCACATCGATCCTTCGGGGATGGGACTCGCCACCATCGCATTAGCAACTTGAAGCTCTAACCAACTGAGACAACGAGCGACTATAAGGACTGCTGACATTTACTTTAAAGTTGAGGTGCTTTATTTATTAGCGTGACATGAAGACACGATAACGAAATCCAATTTCAATAAAAAGCTTCTAAAAAATTTATTTATTTATTTATTTTTATTTAAATTTTTATTTTGTGCTTTTTGTAACTAGATAAATAGCTATTTAAAAACTCTTAAAAAATTATTAGTATACTGCGTACACAACGAAATATTTCCCTTTATCAACTGACACTTTTTTAAAATTAATTATTTGGAAAATTAACATGACGCTCTAACCAACTGAGAACGATGGAAAGATTAAGAGATAGCGATACAATGAGTTGCTTACTTTTTTTTTTTTTTTTTTTTTTTTTTTTTTAAGTGGACGTGCCTTGTTTTTTAGCGTGACAGGAAAACGCGATGACAAATTCAACTTCATGTAATAATATATAATATATATAAAGCTTCTAAAAATATTTATTTATGCATTTCGTACTTGAAACTTTTTATTATGTGCTTTTTTAATATTTAAATTATTTTGTGTTTTCTAATATTAAATAAAATCTTTTTGTAAAAAAATAGAACCGACTCCAAAAAGGAACTACTATTCAAACAACTAAAAATGAAAGAAAATTGGTAGAAAATGGAACTGTAAATTGCGCCTAAAAGTATAAAATAATTTCCTTCGCCAAACAACCTATAACACTACAATTAATCATAACTTTTGAAGTCGGCGCAAAATTAAATAAAATTGAATTAGTTTTTAAAGGTTTGTCTTTAGATCGGTAGCAACAAATGCTGTTGTTTTGAATGATCCATTTTCATGTTTCCTTTATTATTTTATCACTGTATACAATTGGTCCATTAGTAGCATCTACACGGAACAGTGAACATTCTTCACAATGCGATATTTATGTTTCTACGAAGTTAGAGTTTCGTTTGCAAATTTGGTATAACTTTGATAACTATCATCCTTGATGGCTTTTGGATTTGGTGATCAAAACGTAAGGCAAAAATATACACGCAAGATGTATATTTTCATAATATATATTGTACGATGTGTTGTTTCATATTCTAGATTTCTCTCTTGATATACCTTATCAAAATAATCATGATATCCCAAAGAAATTAAATATGTTTGCCAGATAATTTTGCGATTTTTCTTTAACCAATGACGTTCAAATACCAGCATCTTCGCCAACTTTTGCTGCTTACGAAATCTTATTTGTTTTCTTGAATCAAATTAGTTCTCGGTTGCATTTTGCAGGTAACAATGTGAGATGTTTATTTTGAATAGGATTTGATTTTTGTATTGAATAAAGGTATCAATTTTTATTTAATTTTGCGCCGACTTCAAAAGTTATGATTAATTGTAGTGTTATAGGTTGTTTGGCGAAGGAAATTATTTTATACTTTTAGGCGCAATTTACAGTTCCATTTTCTGCCAATTTTCTTTCATTTTCAGTTGTTTGAATAGTAGTTCCTTTTTGGAGTCGGTTCTATTTTTTTACAAAAAGATTTTATTTTTCTCTTTTCAGTGAAAACTTATTTATATAGCAGAGCATCAGAAGACGTTCCACGGAAGATTCACAAATCACAAGTTCCAAGAAAAGTGACATTACTCAAAAAATGGTTTATGTCACTGAAAAATACATGAAATGCACCCAATGTGAACAAAAAAGTTACATCTCCATCTAGAAAGTTATCCACTCGAGAGACAGTTGTGCCAGTTTTATTATAGTCAAGTTATTTTTAAGTTGATTTTTCTCAAATGCTGCATTTTTAAGTTGTGCTACTTTTCTTGCCTTTATCGGATATGAGCAAAAAACTATCTATTGAACGAACATACGTTAAATTAAAGTCTTTAGAAATCGGATAAGCTGTATTCGTAACCGAAAATTCTGTTAGGCATATATATTGAACTTTACAGTGAATACGTGTCACCCGCTGCGCTGGAAATTGCACAGCGTAAAGTTCAAACAAAGAGCAAAAAATGCATTGCAGCTGACGGATAGAAGTTTCAACATCGATACTTATATACTGCTTTTACCAGTGTAGCTGCATGCGTTCAGCAGTTAGAGTGAGAACAGACTTTTGTGAGTATCCTGTAATTTGTTTATATCTTAATGAAATCATAATGAAACCTATTTCAGGCCAATATCATTACGACAACAAAATGGTATTAAAATTAAATCATCTCTTCCGAAGTTATAAGCTAACAAATTTCAACAGCAACAACGAGAAACATGTTTTGCATTGAGAACCTCTTCCTTTATAAAATCGGTTTAAAACGTCTATGTGTTAATCGATGTGACCGCTTACAAAAACCATACAATGAATTTTACATTGCATAAATGTCACCCGCTACGCTACAACATATTCAATGTCGTTCAAGTGTGCACAAAATAGGAAATTGTGAACAAACAAATGCACGTTTTAAGCATTCTGTTTTTAGCAATTATGTCTAAACTATCTTTGCGTACTACATCGATGATGCTCTGCAATTTTATAATTCACTTTTTTCCCCTGTCTTGAAACGTTTCCGAGATAGGATCGCTAACTCCACTCTATTCCACCAGGCTGCACTTTAGGCGGTTGAATCTCGTAGCACATGTCCACTTAACTGACTTTTTTGGGCACCCTGTATTTTTTGTGATCTCAAAGATCTTACAATGGGATTTATTTCAGACCAAGACCTTTACAACAAAACAAAAAGTATCAAAATCGCATCAACTGTTCAGAAGTTATGAGCTAACAAACAAAAACAAAAACATATGCTTTGAATTGAGAACCTCCTCCTTTTTGAAGTCGGTTAATTAGAGCATCTCTTACGAAGTTATAAGCTTACAAACACCAACAACAACACATAGCTTGAATTAAGAACACCCTCCTTTCTGAAGTTGGCTGAAAACGACTTTGCGCTAATCGATGTGACCGCTTACAGTAACAGTACTTTGAACGACAGAGTATACGTATCATCCGCTACGCTGGAAAGTGTGCAACGTAGTTCAAGTGTGCATAATGTAGGAAATAGCGAACAAACAACTGCACGTTTTAAGCGTTCTATTTTTAGCAATAATGTCTAAAAATTGTCTTTTCGTAGTAAATCGAAGATGCTCTAACTTTTCTCCCATCTTGAACCGTTTTTGAGATAGGAGCGCTAATTCCGCAGTTTTTCACCAGATGGCGCTTTATTTTCTTTAGATTGTAAAGAATTTATAATAGGACCTACTTCAGACCAAGATCTCTACAACAAAACAAAAAGTATCAAGTAACCGTATTTTGAACTATATAGCGTATGTCTCCCCAGCTACGCTACAACGTGAGCAATGTAGCTGAAGTATGTATAGTGTAAGATATTGCGAACAAAAAAATGCACGTTTTTAGCATTGTATTTTTAGCATCGGTGTCTAAACTATCTTTTTGTACTAAATTGATGATGCTCTGCAATTTTATAATTCACTTTTTCCCCCTGTCTTGAACCGTTTCTGAGATAGGAACGCTAGCATGAATGTCTAAACTATCTTTTTCTACTATCGATGATACTCTTCAACTTGCTAATTCACTTTTTTCTTTAGCACTGTTTTCGAGATAGGAACACTAACTCCGCTATTTTCCACCAGGTGGCGCTGCAAGCGGTTTAACCTTGTACAGCATGGCCACTTTGCTATACTTACATACCATTTTTATTACTATAGCTGCAGCCGTTTAGCAGTTAAAAGAGTTGGGACTGATTTTTTGGGGCACCCTGTATTTTCTTTAGATCGTAAAAATATTACAATGGGACCTATTGTAGACCAAGACCTTTTCAACAAAACAAAAAGTATCAAAATCGGAGCATCCGTTAAGAAGTTATGAGCTAACAAACATAAAAAAAACATACGGTTTGAATTGAGAACCTTCCTTCTTTTTTTGAAGTCGGTTAAAAAAGGAAAAAACTTCTTAAAAAAGCTCTTCGAAAATTCTTAAGATATTGTGTAGTCAACGAAAAATTTTCTTTTATCAATTGACACCTTTTCTACTAATTATCCTCAAAAATTAACACGATGGACCTTCCGGTGACCGAACTCTCGACTAACGCTTTATTAACGTGACGCTCTAACCAACTAAACCACGGAAACACAAACGGAACGTCTTATATTTACTTTAATTGTTTACTAGCGTGACACGAAGACACGATGATAAAGTCAATTTCATATTAAAAACTTCTAAAAAAAAGCTTCTAAAAAATTTATTTATTTATTTATTTTTACTTACATTTTTATTTTGTGCTTTTTGTAACTAGCCGTTTAAAAAACTCTTGAAAAATTATTAGGATACTGTTTACACAACAAAATATTTTCTTTTATCAATTGACACTTTTTCTATTAATTATTTTTAAAAAATAACACCTCGGGCCGGCGAGCCTCGAACACACCACTCTCGCATTATCAACATGACGCTGTAACCAGCTGATTCATTAAGAGATACAATGAGTTGTTTACAATTTTTTTTTTAATATATATTTATAATGGAAGCGTCTTGATTTTTTAACGTCACAAAAAACCGATGAAAAATACAATTCCATATAATAGTGATATATAATATATATATATAAAGCTTCTAAAAATATTTTTTATGTATTTTTTACTTAAAACATTTTATTTTGTGCTTTTTTAATATCTAAAATGTTTTGTGTGTTCCAATATCTAAAAAAAGAAAAAAAAAAAAAAATGCTTCTTAAAAAAAAAAAAAAAAAAAAAAAAAACCTCAAAAAACTCTTAGTGAAAGCAACGAAATATTTTCTTGTATCAATTGACACCTTTTCTGCTAGTTATCTGCAAAAACTAATACGCTGGACCTTCCGGGTACCGAACTCACGACCACCGCGCTATTAACTGGACGCTCTCACCAACTGAGCCAAAGAGCGACAAACGGAGTAGCTTAAAATGAAGTCGCCTTGTTTACTAGTGTGACACGATGACCAAATCAATTTCAATTCAAAACCTTCTAACTAAATATATATTTTTTACAAAATATTCCTTGATATTTTAAAAATATACAAAAAAAAAAAAAAAAAAAAGAAAAAAAAAGTGTTAAAATAAAAAAAGTTATAAACTGGTAATGTGGGAGGTAAAAAAATCAGCAATAATGTCGTTAATTCTTAATCAGCAATAATGTCGTTATAGCGCATACCTAAGAGCAAACAAAAATAAAATATTTCGCAGAATTTTGTTTCACAATTTTTATTTTTTCAAAAATAGTAAAATAAAAAAGAATGATTATATACAAAAATAGTAGGAGCAATAGGACATTATATATTGAAGGTTGGTATAAAATGAGAAGAAAATGGGTTAAATAGAACTTTAGATATCATGACAACCATGTTGAAAAAAGTAGTTTTGTGAGAAACAAATTAAAAGTTTTCTGCGAAAAATTCAGGAAGCCTCAGTAGTCTAAGTGATAGAACGGTCCGTTATACTTACATTTTGTTAATCGGTGATTTACATTAGCTTTTCTAATCCAATTGACTTTTTTAATATACACAAAAAATTGATTTTTTCAAAATTCTAGATCAGGATACCCTCTTAAACAAGTATTTAAATGATTAGAATTACATGATTTATAGCCAAAAAATTAAGCTTTTCGGTACATTCATCTAAATTTTTCTAAGTACAGCCCAAAATAAATAAATAAATAAATAAATAAAAATAAAAACCGAAAATGTAGGCCAATTAACCCCAGTCTGTATTTTATTTCGTTTTTACTCGAGTAATTTGCGATAACTCTAAATTTTGTATTACAGATATCAAATTTTAACATCATAATGCAGTGCAATTTTCAATACGATACTCGCAGGAGCGATAGAGATTTATCTCCTTATATTATTAAAATCTGTACGCGTGTGTGTTTTTGTCTGTGTCTGTGAGAAACGGCTTGAAACGGAAAAGGCTCCGCCGCTAACGGTCGCACGGACTTCGAACAGAGAATTTATCGCAGATGTATGATATGTAATTTGCTAAACGATGCGACCCTAATTAGGGGAGATATTAATTAAAATGTCGACCATTGTCTAACGAAAAATGACCCAGAATTCATGATTAAATGCTTAAAAAGCGACATTTTTACGGAAAAGGTGGAAAATAAATTAGAAATATCAGTCGTATCGTTACAAACAAGATACCATTGGAAAGGGCTTTTTTTTCTTAAACCGATGGTTTAAACGGCTTATCGATCGGACAATTAGATTTTTTAAAATTAACTAAACTATAAAAAAATATTGGCAACAAATCACAAGAATCTTAGCTTTGCAGACTTTTCGTCTACAGCAGTCTTCAACGGAAACACATCTGGTATTTAATGAAGTCACGTGTTTCGTACTGCGATTAAAAATTGCAAATTTCTATTTTCTTCAATTTTTCAAATTTTACACATTTTATTTAGTATATAATATTTACACCACAAAACAAACTTGCATTTCAAATTTCATCGATTTTCGTCATTAAACAAAAGATTTACATTTTAATTGCAAATTAAATTTTATCTTTACACGCCGGACATTTTTGCAATATTCTAATACGCGTATTTCAATTTCTAATTACGATTGATTTATTTTTTATGCATCATACGAAAGATATTTTAAAGTTCTTTTACATAATTCAAAGTTTTCAACAGATTTACACGTTTTGAGGTCTCCTGAATCAGTGTTCTTTCATGGCGCTGTAATATTTTCAAATTTCAATATTTCAATTTCTAATTATGATTAAATTTTTATACATCATACGAAAGATATTTTAAAGTTCTTTTACATAATTCAAAGTTTTCAACAGATTTACACGTTTTGAGGTCTCCTGAATCAGTGTTCTTTTATGGCGCTGTAATATTTTCAAATTTCAATATTTCAATTTCTAATTATGATTAAATTATTTTTAATGCATCATTCGAAAGATATTTTAAAGTTCTTTTAAATTATCGAAAGTTTTCACCAGAATTACACGTTTTGAGGTTTCCTGAATCAGTGTTCTTTTATGGCGCTGTAATATTTTCAAATTTCAATATTACAATTTCTAATTATGATTAAATTATTTTTAATACTTAATTCGAAAGATATTTTAAAGTTCTTTTATATTTCGAAAGTTTTCACCAGATTTACACGTTTTGAGGTGTCCCGAATGAGTTTTCTTTTGTATCTCAGATACTAATTATAATAATTTCATAAATAATACATCATTAGAAAGCTTTTTTGATTTGGAATCAAACAGTGGAATACAGAAATTTCTACTGCCAGATGGCGCTGTAATTTTTCAAATTTCAATATTTCAATTTCTAATTATAATTAAATTATTTTTAATGCATCACTCGAAAGATATTTTAAAGTTCTTTTAAATTATCGAAAGTTTTCACGAGATTTACACGTTTTGAGGTGTCCTGAATCAGTTTTCTCTTATGGTGCTGTATTATTTTCAAATTTCAATATTTCAATTTCTAATTCTGATTAATTTTTTTTTAATACATCATTCGAAAGATATTTTAAAGTTCTTTTAAATTATCGAAAGTTTTCACCAGATTTACACGTTTTGAGGTGTCTTGAATTAGTTTTCTTTTGTATCTCAGCTACTAATTAAAATAATTTCATAAGTAAGACATCATTAGAAAGCTTTTTTGAATTGGAATCAAACAGTGGAATACAGATATTTGTACCGCCAGATGGCGCTATAATATTTTCAAATTTCAATATTTCAATTTCTAATTATGATTCAATTATTTTTAATACATCATTCGAAAGATATTTTAAAGTTCTTTTAAATTATCGAAAGTTTTCACCAGATTTACACGTTTTGAGGTGTCCTGATTACGTTTTCTTTTGCATCTCAGCCAAATGAGTTAGATCGTTCAAAATTGGTATACGTAGGTTAATTAAGAGGGCCTGAAAGGGTGGAGAAGAAATAGGCGTGCACCGCGCGCGTATCCCTTAACTTGTGCGCGCGCAGCGCTCACGCGACTGCGCTGCCGAAGGCAGTGGGGACTCGGTGCGAGTTTTTTCCCGATCAGAAATGAGTTTTTTTTAGGGGGCACGAAGGCTCAGGGAAGGAATACGCGCGCGCAGCGCGCACGGGGCTGCGCTGCCGAAGGCAGTGGGGACCCGGTGCGAGTTTTTACCCGATCAGAAATGATTTTTTTTAGGATGCACGAAGGGTCAGGGAAGGAATACGCGCGCGCAGCGCGTGTATCCCTTTAGATGTGCGCGCGCAGCGCACACGGTACTGCGCTGCCGAAGGCAGTGGGGACCCGGTGCGAGTTTTTACCCGATCAGAAATGAATTTTTTTAGGGGGCACGTAGGGTCAGGGAAGGAATACGCACGCGCAGCGCGTGGGGACCCGGCCCGACTTTTTACCCAATCAGAAATGTTTTTTTTTTTTAATTTATTTTCTTAACACTAAAAGTTTCTGTTAGTGATTCATTATTTTTAGTGACTCATTTGAAAATACTGACCCGCTAGCGGGCGAAGCCAGCTAGTGGCATATTAAAGTTCGTTGACGAGGGTAAAATATGTAGCCATCTGGCAACATTGCATATAGTAGAAAAAGACTTTAGCCATCTGACAACATACGCTGGTATTCCGGTAGCTGCAAAACAATAACTTTTAATCAAACACTATCAGTTTTCTTTATTAGCGATTATATATTTATAACAGCTCTTGCTTATGTTATGTTTAATGCTACTGCAATAATATAACCTATCAATTTTATGTGTAAATAGTGGATATATACACTAATAGACAAAAAAAAAAAAAAAAAAAAAAAGCCACACTTGTGTATTTTACTTTTCTTCTTCTACAACCGCCAATTTTATCGTTTAAAAAGCAAATTTTCGACCAGATTTTATTACGTTGTCCTCCACGTAGACTTTAGCTTTGAGTCCAGTGTTAAAAACAAAATGCAATTGTCAGTAAAATTGTAATTTTAGAAATTATTTCAAAAATGGTAAGAATAAGGCAGGTAACGATATGCTACAAAATGTATAAATTTTTGAATGAAAATCAAAATATGTTTTAATACGTGAGACGGCAAAATAATTAAATGTTATCGAAATATTGGTAAAAGGGTTTTTAACAAGATATAAATTTTTTGGCCGTTTAAACTGAAAATTTGATTTTCGGTGGCCATGTTGCTCATCCAAGCGAGATGACCGTAATTTAAAAAGCCATTGCTTATAAAATCGGTTTGTTTTACATTTAGAACATAAAAGAGATTTAGAAAAAGTGTTTAGCAGCATAATTCCTTTAACTACAGTACAGCAACTACTAAACAAAGCAGGTTTAAATGACAGAAAATTTTAAAAAATTCCATTCTTAGTGAAGAGAAATAGGAAAACAAGACCTCAGTAGGCTAAAAAAATTAAAGAAAAAAATATTAGTTAATTATTGGCATGAACTGGTTCTCTTTGACGAATCAAGTTTAACTTATTTCGAGCTAAAGAAAACAAGCAGATCTGACAACGAAAATATGACCGACTTAATGAAAATCGTACTTTTAAAACAGTGAGATATTCTCCGTACATTATGGTACGGAGGTGCATAACTGTTAAATTTTTATGCTCAAGGGATCAATTAACTCGAAATAAAACACAATCTTCAGAAAAGTGGTGCCTGACCGACTATTTTGGTGGTATCTTGGACATTTCCGCAAAAAAACATTTCAAGATGATAACGCACCTTAATACACGACATATGTGGTAAGTTATTCACTTCAAATTGTCAAAATTTCCTATCCACTCCCATGAGAACCCATAATTCTATAAATAATTATAACTTTTTTCACTTTAAGTTAAATCCCACAAAGGATATAGTAGAATTTCTTCTTTATAAGACATGGAAATAGTCCTAATCGCGATCCGCTCGAAAATGTTTCGTCTATAAAAAGGCGGGGGAGAGGGGAGAGGATTCGAAATTTGCAGCCTATAACTCTGCCAGAACTAGAAAAAAATATTTGTGATATTTGGCACATTGAATTTTTTTAGATTTATATTAAAACACTGTATAAAACTATGCCATTGGGTATTGAAACAGTAATCTCATATAAAGATGGAATTAACCCAATGCAGAATACATATTTTTAATAAAAAAATAGCTTAGATCTAACAAATAAATAGTTATATTTCATATATTAAAATATAACTTGTTTATTTCCTATAATAAAACCTAATAGAATAGAAAGTGTATGGTTATTCCATTATGTTCAAAAAGAAAGTTTTATGCAGATATTTAAAAAGTACTTCGTAGAGTGCAATAAAGTGAACTATTAAATCGAAAATGTACATTAGTATGATATCATCCCTTTGATATTATGCAAACAAGACAGTTTTATTTGTTTCAAACATTAATTACAAAGTCATTAAAAATTATTAGTCATTATTAAGTCATTACAAATAAAAAAGGTATAAGTCATTTTTTCTGCAGTGCGGCTTTTTTTTTTTTTTTTTTTTTTTTTTGTCTCTTAGTGTATATATTTTTATAACTGGAGTCTTATTTTAACAAACAACTCAAAACCATAGCTGGTGACTCGGATAGACAAAAAATCGATAGTTTTTTATGAAGATGTTTCATTGAATTCTCTTTGGAAACGTTATTTTAACAAAACTTCGATTATAGTGGATGAGTTTTTCAAATGTTTACACCTTTTATGAATGCACCTAATTTTTGATAACAACATTTAAATACAATGAAGAACTCTGAAACTGATTTAGAATCGACAAATGCTAATGATGAACAAAGTACGAAACTTGCCGCAATTTCTGTCAAACCGCCTATGTTTATAGCGAAATAAACCCAAACCCTGGTTTCTACAACTATAAGCACAATTTATTAATATTCAGGCATTACTGAGGATATAACAAAGTATTATATTTTTGTCGCTGCTTTAGATAAAATGACAGAATGTCGTGGAGGACATTCTGTCAGATCCCCAAGTGATAATAATTATGAAAAGCTAAAATCAACATTGCTTTCTCGCCTGTCGGATTCTTATGAAACTCCACTTAAAAAATTATTTACCAATATAGAATTCGACGATCGCCGACCGTCTGAACTTTTAAACCAAATGAAAAGTTTATTTGAGAGATCAGTATCCTTAGAAATAATTAAATCCTTATAGTCCCAAGGGTTGCTGCAACACATGAGAGCTAATTTATCTGTGAATAAAGATACACTTGATAATTTGGCTGAAATGATCACAGAATCCTACGGCGCGCCAGATATACACGTCATTCAGAAAAACTATTCTCCAAATCCAAATGAAGTATCTTCAGAAAACGTTTAGAAGATTTGATTTTCTTGAGAAGATCTCAAAATTCATTTCATAGAATTCTGGCTTCTTCGGAAAAGACAAACCGATCGTTATTTTTTCGATTGAAATTTTTTTCATAACGATATTCAGCGGTAGAGCGATTCTGTACTTCGAACGTTATAATTAAACGAGAATGGAGGAAACTGTGTTCGAGGTTAACTTTTTCATCCAATCAGGACGAAATATACTGACGCACGTGGTTTGTTTCATTATGATTACAAGTGAGTAGCAGCAAACGACGATCGACATGTTAAACAAAGGTTGTTTGTTTGTTGTGAAAAATGAAAAAAATAAAAAGCAACGGCATAGTGTGAATTCTTTTACGTGTAACAGCAGTGCAGTTTTCCAGCTCAATTTAATTGTGTCGTCTAAATGAAAAGGAAATTTAAAAAGCCAAGTAAGGTTTTATGTTAGGCTGGCTATTAAAACGAAATCAGCCACTCGATATACAATATTTACTCGGCAAATTAACGAGGAAGTATTTATCGCTTTCTAAAGATTCAAAATAACAGATTTATTTTTACTTACACACTATGTACTCACGCTTTAATTATTTTTTTCCATAAATTAATTTTCAAATACAGTACAATACGTCTTTATTATGCTATTCATTTGAAATAAACTTCCTTAATTACATGTAAATTTCTGTTAACACATCCATATTACAGAACTTTTTTAATAATGCGCGAATATATTTTTAAGTTTGAGTTTTTGTGTTTTCAATTCCTTTCTTGTTTGAACTATATTTTTCTTTTAAGCGCAATTGAAATATTTGGTATTTAGATATATTCATATATTTATGTTAAATTAATTAAACAGTAGTGCCAATTTAGTAAGTAAAACATAAAAATATTTTTCTCTATTTCTAAACTTATTTTTGCTTGAATAATTGAAGTTAAAATTTATATAGCCATTGCCTATTGAAATGATAAAAGTATTTAAATATTGATTTGAAATAATATCATAAAATTTGTTTGATTTTATGAAATTAAACGTGAATTTATTTTAATTTTTTTTTTTTTTTTTTTTTTTTTTAAGTATAGAAGAGTTTGATTTACATTGTTCTATACTGATTTCTAGAAAATTATTTGTATATTTATATGAAAATTACGTTACTTAATTTTTTACATAAATGTATATAATGCATAATATATTGCTTTCTAAACTCTGTTAAGCTTTAAAGTTGCTTAGATTAACTAAACCAAAAATATTAAATGGAAATAAGCAATTGTTTAGAATTATTCAAAATAATGAATTAAAAAAAAAAAAAAAAAAAAAGGGAAAAAATATTAACTAGATTCGTAACTACAGTTGAAATTTTTATAATTAAAAAAAAAAAGAAAGTTTTTATATCATTTTTTATTTTTTATCTTTCTAATTTAGTAAGTAAAACATAAAAATATTTTTCTCCATTTTTAAACTTATTTGTACTTGAATAATTGAAGTTAAAATTTATTCATTGCCTATTGAAATGATAAAAATATTTAAATATTGATTTGAAATATCATAAAATTTGTTTGATTTTATTAAATTAAACGTGAATTTATTTTGTAATAATGATAGTTTTTTTTTTTTTTTTTTTTAAGTATATAAGAGTTTGATTTACATTGTTCTATACTAATTTCTAGAAAATTATTTGTATATTTATATGAAAAGTGCGTAACTTAATTTATTTCATAAATGTATATAATGAATAATATATTGCTTTCTAAACTATATTAAGCTTTAAAGGTGCTTAGAAGATTTACTAAACCAAAAATTTTAAATGGAAGTATGCAATTGTTTAGAATTATTCAAAATAATAATAATAATAATTTTTTTTTCTTCTAGGGAAAATACGAAAAAAATATTAACTATATTCGTAACTACAGTTGAAATTTTCTTAATTTTAAAAGAAGAAAGTTTTTATATTATTTTTTTTTTTTTTTCTAATTTAGTAAGTAAAACATAAAATATTTTTCTCTATTTATAAACTTATTTTTACTTCAATATTTGAAATTAAAATTTATAAAGTCATTGTCTATTGAGATGATAAAAAATATTTAAAGATTGATTTATATTAATATCGTGAAATTTGTTTGATTTCAATAAATTAAATGTGAATTGTTTTTTAAATAATGTTATATCTTTTTAAATTTTTAACCAAAAAAATAAAAAAAAGTATCCAGAAGTTTGATTTACTCTGTATACTTATTTCTAGAAAATTATTGTTAAATTTATATGAAATGTATGTTACTAAAGTTTTTACACAAATTTAAATGATGAATAATATATTGCTTTTGAAAAAAATATTAAGCTTTAAAATTGTTTAGAAGATTTGTTAAACCAAAAATATTAAATCATAAATATTAAATCTAAATATTAAATTTTGTATGCAATCGTTTAGAGGCATTCAAAACAATTACTTAAAATAAATAAAATAAATAAATATTAAAAATAAATATGTAAATAACTAGATTCTTAACTACAGTTGAAATTTTAATAATTTTAAAGGAAGAAAGTTTTTATTTTATTCCTTTTTCACTTTATTTATATTTGGGTATGTGTATTTACATTCTATGTATTTTAAGCTTTGGTAAAATTTCTTTAACTAAGTTTCCTCATTTCAAAAATTATAACTATTTCTAAATAATAATAATAATTATTATTATTTCTAATAAATAAATAAATCAAACTATTTCTAATAAATAAATCAAACCATATAGGCGCGCCATATTGTAACGAGTAAAAGAGCCTCTCAACGACAGCCTTATAGCTCTCGAAACATTCCGAAGAAAAATATAGCTATAATTCCGATCGAAATAGCCCAGAATAACAAATCATCATTATATTCTGAAGATCGTTGAATTCCGAAGGAATTTAATGAAACGAACAGGCCAGAATAGATCCACAGTTCCAGTTTCCGGCGACAACATTCTAACTTTCGCTCATGATCGAAACAGCAAGGTAAATATTGTTGATTGTTTCCTATACATTTGCGACAGAAACAGGGGAAGAACTTTTTTGATTGATACGGGAGCCGATATGTCTGAACAGGGGACAGTCCCCGCTCATCGCTCTTGGAGCGGTGTTGAGCGCTTCAGTGTCTCGGGCAACAAGTGTCCGAGACAGAGATAACTCCTCCGAACGTTTAATGAGAATTCAACAAGAGTTTACAAAATTCGCCAGGCATTGAGCCTCAACCGACTGGGGGCGGTAATTTATTTATAGCAGGTGTGCAGGGATTAAACCCCACGCGACAGAGGGCACAAAGAGGAATACAAAGCTTTGTTAAGTCTTTGCATAGAGAAGTTTAGTCCATGTTGTCAATAGCTGAGTCCATAATTAAGTATTTCAGTTCATTCGTTTTAGTCTTTGAGTTGGTTTGAGTTGGTAATATTGCTGTACATGTTTGGAGTAGTGCTGCAGAACTGAGTAGCTTGGGATGATCACTATTGTAGGTTGCAACTTGAGCCAGTAGGAAGAAGCTTGGAGGTTAATCTGTTAAATTAGTAATATCTTGTAAAAGTGCGTAGAATTTTAGTTTTTGGATAAGGGAGGGTGTAATGATGATATTATCTAACCAGTTTACTGGTCTTGGGGATTGGTTTCGTAGGTGAAAACAGGAGGTAAGGGGACAGTTGAAGTAGTAATGGGTAGCAGTTCCTCACCACAAGGGCACAGGGGTGAGCGTCGTCGGTGGAACCTATAAAGGTATGCCTGAAATGGGCCATGACCCGTGAGAAAGGCCGTGAGAGGGGAGTAAGGGTCCAAGTGTTTGAAGTGGGATTTGGGATCAGGTTATAAGTATATCTGCCTTTGATGGAGTTATCCCATGAGGATTGCCAATTTTGTTTTAATTTGTTCTTGAGTCTAGATTTTACATAGGAAGGGGGAGGGGGGTAAGTTAAAATCAATTGTTGCATGTTCTTTGGCAGTTTTTGCTAAATGGTCTGCCATTTCGTTACCGACGACACCCCTGTGAGCAGAAACGTATGCCAGCGAGATGATGGATTTTAGGTTATAGAGTTTAAGTTTTATTTTCAATATTATGGGGTGCCTGCTCCTTTAGCGGGCAAGGGCTGGCAGGCCCGAAAGGATGTCGCAAAAGATGTTAATATTTGGGAGGGAGTGAGCTTTTTCCTCAGCACATTCGACAGCCTTAAGGATGGCAAATAATTCCGCCTGAAAGACTGAATTGTGGTTTTCGATCCTGCAGGACCACTGGAAGATGGTTTCATTGTCGTTAAGGACACAGAGTGCAGCCGCAACTCCGTGTTCAATCTTGGAGCCATCTGTAAAGATCGCCACAGGAGCTAGGGGTGAAAAGCTATAAATGTTACTGTTGGTGAGAGAAGATGTAACATCCTTTGCCGGCTGGATATTCCAGCTGTTTGTAAGGGATTGTATACTTAGATTAGGGAAAAGAGAGATTGCAAGCTGAGTATTGTTTAATAGAGAATATTAGTTTTTTGATAGCAGTATTGAAGTTGTAGGTGGGCATGAGGAATTCCTGTGACAACGGTCAGGGCGTCAGTGGAAATAGTTTTATAACAGCCGATACGTCTGTGATTCCTGTTGATAAGAGAAAAGTGCTGCCGTCATCTGATTTTCGATTATTTGACATCAATCTTCTGTATTTTGCAAGCTGCAAATGTATTTGTTTTCACTTTTTGTTAACGTTTAAAACGAATTCTACAGTTTAGAATATTAAATTTATTCCATTTCTTTTATTAAAGACAATGTCTTTGAAAACTAACACGTAATATAGTTTGGATGCTATATAAATAATACATAGAAAAAAAAATTGCACTCACAAATATTATAGAAGAAATTAAATTAAAAAACCACATTGTTGAAATATTAAAAAATATGAGTTTGTAAGTTATGAAAAATTGAAGGTATGTTTGATGATGTCCTTCGTCCAGTGAAATATAACAAAATTCTGATGAAAATGAGTGTACAACCGAATTGCCTCTTAAAGATGTGAAATATCATAAAATCTTTTTGTAAAAAAAAAAATAGAACCGACTCCAAAAAGCAACTCCTATTCAAAAAAAAAAAAAAAAAAAATTGAATGAAATGAAACTAAATTGCGCCTAAAAGCATAAAATAATTTCCTTCGCCAAACAACCTATAACACTACAATTAATCATAACTTTTGAAGTCGGTGCAAAATTAAATAAAATTTAATTAGTTTTTAAAGGTTTGTTTTTAGATCGGTAGCAACAAATGCTGTTGTCTCGAATGATCCATTTTCGAGTTTCCTTTATTATTTTATCACTGTATATACAATTGGTCCATTGGTAGCATCTACACGGAACAGTGAACATTCTTCACAATGCGGTATATTTATGTTTCTATGAAGTTAGAGTTTCCTTTGCAAATTTGATATAACTTTGATAACTATCATCCTTGGTGGCTTTTGGATTATTTGGCGTTCAAAGCGTCTTGCAAAAATATACACGCAAGATGTATATTTTCATAACATATTTTGTACGAAGCATTGTTTCATATTCTTGATTACTCTATTAATATACCTTATCAAATTAATCATGATAACCGAAAGAAATTAAATGTGTTTGTCAGATAATTTTGCGATTTTTCGTTCCCCAAGGACGTCAGATTCAGCATCTTCGCCAACTTTTGCTGCTCACGAAATCTTATTTGTTTTCTTGAATCAAAATAGTTTTCGGCAGCGTTTTGCAGGTGACAATGTGAAATGCGTATTTTGAATAGGATTTGTTATTTGTATTGAATAAAAGTATCAATTTTTATTTAATTTTGCCCCGACTTCAAAAGTTATGATTAATTGTAGTGTTATAAGTTGTTTGGCGAAGGAAATTATTTTATGCTTTTAGGCGCAATTTAGTTTCATTTCATTCAATTTTTTTTTTTTTTTTTTTTTTTTTTTTTTTTGAATAGTAGTTGCTTTTTGGAGTCGGTTCTATTTTTTTTTTTTACAAAAAGATTTTATTTTTCTCTTTTCAGTGAAAACTTATTCATATAACAGAACATCAACAGACGTTCGACGGCAGATTCACAAATCACAACTTCCACGAAAAGTGACATAACTCAAAAAATGGTTTATGTCACTGAAAAATACATGAAATGCACCCAATGTGAACAAAAAAGTTACATCTCCATCTAGAAAGTTATCCACTCGAGAGACAGTTGTGGCAGTTTTATTCTAGTCAAGTTATTTTTCAATTGATTTTTCTCAAATGTTGCATTTTTAAGTTGTGCCACTTTTCTTGCCTTTATCAGATATGAGCAAAAAACTATCTATTGAATTAACATACGTTAAGTTAAAAAGTCTTTAGAAATGCAAAGAACGGATACGCTGTATTCGTAACCAAAAATTCTGTTAGGCATATATCTTGAATTTTACAGTGAATACGTGTCACCCGCTACGCTGGAATTTGCGCAGCGTAAAGTTCAAACAAAGAGCAAAATATGAATTGCAGCTGACGGACAGAAGTTTCAACATCGATACTTACATACTGCTTTTACCAGTGTAGCTGCAAGCGTTCAGCAGTTAAAGTGAGAACAGACATTTGTGAGTATCCTGTAATTTGTTTATATCTTAATGAAATCCTAATGAAGCCTATTTCAGGCCAAGATCATTACGACAACAAAAAAAGTATTCAAATTAAATCATTTCTTACGAAGTTATAAGCTAACAAATTTCAACAACAACAATGAGAAACATTGTTTGTATTGAGAACCTCTTCCTTTATGAAGTCGGTTTAAAACGTCTATGCGTTAATCGATGTGACCGCTTAGAATAACCATACTTTGAATTTTACATAGCATAAATGTCACCCGCTACGCTACAACATATGCAATGTCGTTCAAGTGTGCACAAAATAGGAGATTGTGAACAAAGAAATGCACGTTTTAAGCGTTCTGTTTTTAGCATTAACGTCTATTTCGTACTAAATCGATGATGTTCTGCAATTTTATAATTCACTTTTTTCCCTTGTTTTGAACTGTTTCCGAGATAGGAACGCTAACTCCACTGTTTCTCACCAGGTAACGCCTTAGGCGGTTAAATCACGCAGCACATATCCACTTTACTATATCTACATACCACTTTTATGACTATAGCTGCAGCTGTTCAGCAGTTAAAAATGTCGGGACTGACTTTATTGGGCACCCTCTATTTTCTTTTGATCTTAAAGATATTGCAATGGGATCTATTTCAGACCAAGACCTTTACAATAAAATAAAATGTACCAAAATTGGATTATCTCTTCAGAAGTTATGAGCTAACAATCAAAAATAAAAACAAAAGAACATACGGTGTGGATTGAGAACCACCTCCTATTTGAAGTCGGTTAATTAGAGTATCTCTTACGAAGTTATAAGTTTACAAACACCAACAACAACACATAGCTCGTATTAAGAACACCCTCTTTTCTGAAGTTGGTTGAAAACGACTTTGCGCTAATCAATGTGACCGCTTACAGTAACAGTACTTTGAACTAGGGAGCCTTTATATTGTCTTATTAATTGTATTGCCTTGATAATGTCTAAAAATTGTCTTTTCGTAGTAAATCGATGATGCTCTACAACTTCGTAATAAACTTTTCTCCCATCTTGAACCGTTTTTGAGATAGGAGCGCTTATTCAGCTGTTTTTTCCCAGATGGCGTTTTATTTTCTTTAGATTGTAAAGATATTACAATGGGACCTACTTCAGACCAATATCTTTAAAACAAAACAAAAAGTATCTAGTAACCGTATTTTGAACTATATAGCGTATGTCTCACCAGCTACGCTACAATGTGTGCAATGTAGCTCAAGTATGCATAATGTAAGAAATTGCGAGCAAACAAATGCACGTTTTTAGCATTGTATTTTTAGCATCGATGTCTAAACTATCTTTTCGTACTAAATCGATGATGCCCTGCAATTTTATAATTCACTTTTCCCTCCTGTCTTGAACCGTTTCCAAGATAGGAACGCTAGCATGAATGTCTAAACTATCTTTTTGTACTAAATCGATGACACTTTTCAACTTTGTAACTCATTTTTTTCCCTAGAACCGATTTCTAGATAGTAACACTAACTCCGCTATTTTACACCAGGTGGTGCTGCAAGCGGTTTAACCTTGTACTGCATGGCCACTTCGCTATACTTACATACCATTTTTAACACTATAGCTGCAGCCGTTTAACAGTTAAAAGAGTTGGGACTGATTTTTTTAGGCACCCTGTATTTTCTTTAGATTGTAAAGATATTACCATGGGACCTATTGCAGACCAAGACCTTTTCAACAAAACAAAAAGTATCAAAATCGGAGCATCCGTTCAGAAGTTATGAGCTAACAAACATAAAAAAAAACATACGGTTTGAATTGAGAACCTTCCTTCTTTTTTGAAGTCGGTTAAAAATAAAAAAATATATCATGGGACTATAAGAAGAAGGTTGTAAATTGCTGGTATAATGTGATTTCTGGAAATCCATGTCGCAGTTTAAAAATTGTCCAAACGAAGTTTACATACGTAAAATAAAAAAATAAAAAAATAAAAAAAAAATAAAAAATAAATAATTACGTGAATTATATCATTGAGAGAAACAAACAGAGAATGTAACTAATGGTAGAGAAAATAGGAAAGAAATAAAACGCTTTGGTTCTTGAGAGGGGAGGGGGGTAGAATTACATCTTCTAATGAAGCACCTTTTATTATCAAAGGTTTACTCGTTAAAATAAGTTTGTTTTTGTGCATTTTTATAATCCAAAGATTCGTTTTACTTCCCCTTCTAATCTATGATTATTATTTAAATTCATTAAAAGCTTAAAAAATTCAATTCATTATAATTTTCTATTAAAATTTGATATAAAGTTGGAATAAATTCACTAAAGGTTCACGGTTCGAAAATTGTAGTTATAAAATGCATTTTTTTAGGTTAAACTTATTTAAATTAATTTAGTTCGTAGGGTTAAAAAGTTATTTGGTAAATTTTATCTAATCAGTGTAATAAAAAGTAAATTATAATTTAAAAAGTTGTAAATTTTCAATATTAATGTGTAATCTATATTGAAACTTAAAATTTAAGTTGGAATTAATTTCTGTCAGTTTAAAGTTTCACCTAAATTTCCAATTGGGAAATCAGTATTCTTCGAAAGCACAAAAATAGCGCACTGATAAATGATTGCCTTTTACCATTGTTTTATTTCAAAAGTGTTATGTACGTTCTTCTTAATTTATAATGCAATATAAATAAATGTGCGTACTGTTTTACTTTTAAGGAAATGTATTTAAAGATCAAGTGAAACTTGAGCTTAGTTTAGGTATTTCACGTTAAGCTACAAGTTATAATGTTCGATCGTTAGTATTACTCATAAATATTTTGAGAATATTGTAGTTATAAAAGTATTTATTCAAAATAAACTTTCTTAAACTAGTTTAGTAGGAAGAGTGTAGGAAACTTTTTTCTATAATGAGTATTTATCAAAAAACCGGTTTGCATAAGTTTTCATTGTGTCGCCAACAAGCGATAAACAGCCAAGAATCGGACATTTTCAATATTTTTTTACGGACGATACATAGTGATTCCACCAAATTTTTTTTATAAACATACATAATCTCGTTAGGAGAGTATTCTGTAATTATTCAGTAGAAGGCAGACCGTTCACAATTTATACCTATCACAAACATTCAACATTTGCCCTGAATCAAAATTCTGTAAAAGCCTCACCTCACCAATTGAGACATCTAAATTTCATCGCCAAATTTCGAACCGGTTCTGAGGACATAGTTGCTAATGCATTGTCGAGATTAAATAGATATTCTGTTCTACCAACCATTGATTATGAGGCAATATCACAAGCACAAATATCAGATGATCAATTGCAAGAACTTCTTGAAACAAAAATTCTTTATCTTAAAAAATTTCTGAATTTTCAGTAGTTGGCTCAAAGGCTACAGTTTACTGTGATACTTTTCAACGAGCTCACATGTATTCGTACGAAAAAATGCTGTACGAAAAAGTCTTCCGCCACCTTACAAAAGACCGCACAAAGTAGAAAATAACTGTGAAAAATATTTTACTTTACTAATCGGAGAAAAAGAAATCAGAAATTCAATAGATCGATTAAAATCTTGTTACTTATTAGCTGACGATCCAATTGTAAGCAAAAATGTCAATGTTTTACCCACTACCGTCATACGGAAAATAAACTTATCAAGAACAGGGAAACTAAACATGTTTAATTTTCACCAACGAAACAAATATTTATCAAAAAATCTTTAGACGAGTCAACCAACCCACTAGATTTACAAAACACTTTCTGAACTTTTTTTTAACTATCGTTTTATGTTCATCTGTTCACGGGCGCGGGCGTCTTCCAGCCATCTGGCAACACTGGTATATGGTAAAAAAGACATTTTACAACAGACGCTGTTATTCTGGTAGCAACAAAAGAGGAACTTTGATCAAACAATACCAGCTTTGTTTATTTAGGGATTATACAAGGTGCGTCTAAAAAGTTCGGTGAATGGAAGCCTAAAACAAAACATAGAAAGAAAATACCTTTAATAACCATCAAAGTAATATCCGTTGGCCCCAATACACTTATGGCATCCTTAATAAAGCTGCTGGAAGGAGTCAGCGAAGACCTCTTTTGTGATGAACCGAAGCACAGATGCCACACGTCTGCTTTCAACACAGCTTTTATCTCCTGTGACGATGGTTTGCAGAAAGGTGGAATCTTGGTCACACGTGTCAATGAAATATTGAACAGCGTGCAATCGTGTTCCTGTCTCCTCGTCGGACAATGAATGCGACACAAAATGGGAACAGACCTTGCGCTTACCCAAATCTTGGTGAATGATTGTGTCCTTGCTGATTCACAATTCCTCTAGTATAAAGACATTCCACAGGGTCATCCACTGTTTCTTTTCCCTCCCTAAAACGTTTAAGCCACACATTTATTGCTCACTGCGTCTGTTTCGTACACCTGGACCAACATTGCATACGTTTCTGTGGCGGTTTTTCCCAATTTGTAGGAAAACTTGATGTTTATCCGTTGCTCCATTTCAATAGGACGCGAGTTTTCAAACATACACATTTCGACAGCCCACACTGTTAAACATTTCTGTAAATTTAATGAAAATATTTATCCAGAGTCTCTGTAAATTTACGGTAATTCTTAGGTAAAAGTGACTAATCGAGATTCTCAATCTTTATTCTGTATTTTTATTTAATTTTATTATTTAATTTTTTAATTAAAATTAAAAATGACTATTTTTAAAAGCATTCCAAGTCTGAAATACATTCTCACCAATGATTAATTAAATTAATATTAGTCATTAACATAAATGTATAAAATAAGTTTTTTAACATCTCCGTTTATTTTTCTCTGTAATTTTACTTAAGATTTAAGATAATAGTTCTGTTGAAATTTTTAACCGACTTCAAAAAAAGAAGGAAGGTTCTCAATTCAAACCGTATGTTTTTTTTATGTTTGTTAGCTCATAACTTCTGAACGGATGCTCCGATTTTGATACTTTTTGTTTTGTTGAAAAGGTCTTGGTCTACAATAGGTCCCATTGTAATATCTTTACGATCTAAAGAAAATACAGGGTGCCCCAAAAAATCAGTTCCAACTCTTTTAACTGCTAAACGGCTGCAGCTATAGTGGTAAAAATGGTATGTAAGTATAGCAAAGTGGTCCTGCTGTACAAGGTTAAACCGCTTGCAGCGCCACCTGGTGGAAAATAGCGGAGTTTGTGTTCCTATCTCGAAAACAGTTCTAAAGAAAAAGTTAAACACAAAGTTGAAGAGTATCACCGATTTAGTACAAAAAGATAGTTTAGACATTCATGCTAGCGTTCCTATCTCGTAAACGGTTCAAGACAGGGGGGAAAAGTGAATTATAAAATTGCAGAGCATCATCGATTTAGTACGAAAAGATAGTTTTGACATTGATGCTAAAAATACAAGGCTAAAAACGTGCATTTTTTTTTTGTTTTTTGTTCGCAATTTCTTACATTATACATACTTGAGCTGCATTGCTCACGTTGTAGCGTAGCTGGTGAGACATACGCTATATAGTTCAAAATACGGTTACTTGATACTTTTTGGTTTGTTGTAGAGATCTTGGTCTGAAGTAGGTCCCGTTATAACTTCTAGACAATTTAAAGAAAATAAAGCGCAATCTGGTGAAAACAGCGGAATTAGCGCTCCTATCCCAAAAATGGTTCAAGATGGGAGAAAAGTTAATTACGAAGTTATAGAGCATCTTCGATTTACTACGAAAAGACAGTTTTTAGACATAATTGCTAAAAATAGAACGCTTAAAACGTGCAGTTGTTTCTTCGCAATTTCCTACATTGTGCACACTTGAACTACGTTGCACACTTTGCAGCGTAGCGGATGACACGTATACTCTGTGGTTCAAAGTACTGTTACTGTAAGCGGTCACACCGATTAGCGCAAAGTCGTTTTCAACCAACTTCAGAAAGGAGGGTGTTCTTAATTCAATCTATGTGTTGTTGTTGTTGGTGTATGTAAGCTTATAACTTCGTAAGAGATGCTCTGATTAACCGATTTCAAAAAGGAGGAGATTCTCAATTCAAAGCATATGTTTTTTGTTTTTGTTTTTGTTTTTGTTTGTTAGCTCATAACTTCTGAACAGATGATCCGATTTTGATACTTTGTAAAGGTCTTGGTCTGAAATAAATCCCATACTAAGACCTTTACGATCAAAAGGAAATACAGGTTGCCCAAAATAGTCAGTCCCGACTCTTTTAACTACTGAACAGCTGCAGCTATAGTTATAAAAGTGGTATGTAGGTATAGTAAAGTGGACATGTGCTATGCGATTTAACCATCTAAAGCGCCACCTGGTGGAAAGGAGTGGAGTTAGCGATCCTATCTCGGAAACGTTTCAAGACAGGGGAAAAAAGTGAATTATAAAATTGCAGAGCATCATCGATGTAGTACGCAAAGATAGTTTAGACATTAATGCTAAAAACAGAACGCTTAAAACGTGCATTTGATTGTTCACAATTTCCTATTTTGTGCACATTTGAACTACACTGCATATGTTGTAGCGTAGCGGGTGACATTTATGCTATGTAAAATTCAAAGTATAGTTATTGTAAGCGGTCACATTGATTAACGCATGGACGTTTTAAACCGACTTCATAAAGGAAGAGGTTCTCAATGCAAACCATGTTTTACTCGTTGTTGTTGTTGAAATTTTTTAGCTTATAACTTCGTAAGAGATGATTTAATTTTAATACTTTTTTTGTTGTCGTAATGATCTTGGCCTGAAATAGGTTTCATCATGATTTAATTAAGATATAAACAAATTACAGGATAGTCACAAAAGTCTGTTCTCACTCTAACTGCTGAACGCATGCAGCTACACTGGTTAAAGCAATATGTAAGTATCGATGTTGAAACTTTTGTCCGTCAGCTGCAATGCATATTTTGTTTTTTGTTTGAACTTTACGTTGCGCAATTTCCAGCGCAGCCGGTGACACGTATTCACTGTAAAGTTCAATATATATGCCTAACAGAATTTTCGGTTACGAATACAGCTTATCCGAACTTTACATTTCTAAAGACTTTAATTTAACGTATGTTCGTTCAATAGATAGTTTTTTGCTCATATCCGATAAAGGCAAGAAAAGTAGCACAACTTAAAAATGCAGCATTTGAGAAAAATCAACTTAAAAATAACTTGACTATAATAAAACTGGCACAACTGTCTCTCGAGTGGATAACTTTCTAGATGGAGATGTAACTTTTTTGTTCACATTGGGTGCATTTCATGTATTTTTCAGTGACATAAACCATTTTTTGAGTAATGTCACTTTTCTTGGAACTTGTGATTTGTGAATCTTCCGTGGAACGTCTTCTGATGCTCTGCTATATAAATAAGTTTTCACTGAAAAGAGAAAAATAAAATCTTTTTGTAAAAAAATAGAACCGACTCCAAAAAGGAACTACTATTCAAACAACTGAAAATGAAAGAAAATTGGCAGAAAATGGAACTGTAAATTGCGCCTAAAAGTATAAAATAATTTCCTTCGCCAAAAAACCTATAACACTACAATTAATCATAACTTTTGAAGTCGGCGCAAAAATAAATAAAAATTGATACCTTTATTCAATAAAAAAATCAAATGCTATTCAAAATACACGTCTCACATTGTTACCTGCAAAACGCAAACGAGAACTAATTTGATTCAAGAAAACAAATAAGATTACGTAAGCAGAAAATGTTCGCGAAGATGCTGGTATCTGACGTCCTTGGTGTAAGAAAAATCGCAAAATTATCTGGCAAACATTTTTAATTTCTTTGGGATATCTTAATTATTTTGATAAGGTATATCAAGAGAGAAATCAAGAATATGTAACAACATATCGTACAATATATATTATGAAAATATACATCTTGCGTGTATATTTTTGCCTTACGTTTTGATCGCCAAATCCAAAAGCCATCATGTTATACCAAATTTGCAAACGAAACTCTAACTTCGTAGAAACATAATTACCGCATTGTGAAGAATGTTCACTGTTCTATGTAGATGCTACTAATGGACCAATTGTATACAGTGATAAAATAATAAAGGAAACATGAAAATGGATCATTCGAAACAACAGCATTTGTTGCTACCGATCTAAAGACAAACCTTTAAAAACTAATTAAATTTTATTTAATTTTGCGCCGACTTCAAAAGTTATGATTAATTGTAGTGTTATAGGTTTTTTGGCGAAGGAAATTATTTTATACTTTTAGGCGCAATTTACAGTTCCATTTTCTGCCGATTTTCTTTCATTTTCAGTTGTTTGAATAGTAGAGTCATTCCATCTCAATTCAGGCAGGCAGTAACAAAATGTGTCATATGACCATCACAGATTATTTTTTAAAAAAAATAGGGTATTAAGAACTAAGTGAAATACGAAATATCTCACAATAATTTTTCTCAAAAAAATTTTTTTTTCTGTTTACAGGGCAGTAAAACTTAGTCTAAAACTGAGCTTTTTCGAAAAATTAAAAAAAAACTTCATTTTCAAATGAGCGCTATTTAAAAAATATTTAACTTTTTCTATCAATTTTTTTTTTACAAGTAGCTCTTAAGCTGAATTTAAATTTAGTTTAATTTTGAAAAATCTGTTTGCCTTATGAATTAAGAAAAAAAATTCGTTTTGCTAGGAAAAAAATTGATTTTTACCGATTTTTGGAATTTTTTTTCCTAATAAAAATTTTATTTGAAGCTAAAATAAAAGTTGGGAATCTGAAGACCTTTTATGCTAACTTCACAGCAAATTTTATTTTAATCATAGCATACATGCAATCTTTAAAATTAATTTTTTAATTTTGCAATTTTTAAAAATATGACCATATTTAAAGTGCAATTACTCAAAAACACCATTTTTAAAAAATCTGAAAGTTTGCTAATTTGAAGCCCTATCTGTGCTTAATAAATAAATTATAACCAATTATTCTATTTTTGCCCAGAAGATTTTATGTGATTTTTTGAAAATAGCATGAACTGCATTTTTTTCACAAGACTAGAAATTCAAGATTTTTGTATTTTTACTAACTAAATACATGAGAAAACTAATTTTTATTTTAACAAAATATAAAATAATGGTAGATATTACAGCTGTGAAATAATATGATAAAATGATAAGTTTTCTATAAATAAATAATAATAATAAACATTAAAGTAAATTTCAGAAAGCATAGCATTAGCAGTATTAAGATTTACATTTTGAAGCAATTTAAATATTTTTTCTTTACCTATTTGGAAGATTCCACTTTTGTTATTGAATGCTTAACTGTGCGTCCCATATAGGATTCGTTATTTTGAAACAACCAATAATGCTTTGATTGTATTCCTGTAATAAGTTTAACTTTAGCCCATTCATTTCGTGTTTTGAATCTGTAATCTTTAATAGTTTTGCTCTCGGTGTGTATTAATGTTATGTTTGGTACTACACTAGAGAGTGCATTAAAAAATTAAACAGAGTCTTGAATGGCTTTTACTGGTTCCTTTTGGAGATTATATTTTGTTGTGTGGTGTTTGCACAAGCCACCAATAGCATCACATGCATTTTTTCCATGACCAGTAGCTGAAAAAATCCACTTTCTTACTTCAACTTTATGATTTATTAAAAATTCATGAAACTGGTACTTGTTTTTAAAATGTGCTGCTGCACGATCTGATATATATACCAAAGATTTTATATTTTTCAAGTCATACAACTGAAATATTTCATTTTTCACTGCATTTATAGCACACAGATCATGAGCTGTATCATGGGTTGTGTCGTCAGAAATGGCAATGAAACTTCTTGTCTCATCCTGAACGTATGCAATGCATGTAAATAGAGATATTTGTGTATTTTGCCAGTGATAACTCTGAATTTCATCAGGCAAAATTATAGACCAGTTTTCAGCGAAATCGAAATGCATTGTTAGTATAGAATCTACTTTTGCCATTAACTATGCCTCTGCAATTCCTTCTCTTTGAACTTTTTAAATATATATTTATGCGAAATACCCTTTTTAACCCAGTACTTTATGTCTTCTAAAAATTTTCTTAAGGGTACAGATTTCTTTATTAAGTCTCTACCTTCCCATATAGCATATAGTACATCTTCTTCTTCATCCAAGTCAAATGTTTCTGCTGTAAGAATTTCAGTACCGGGGCACTCCGGACACTCTTCTAGCCAACATTTTTCATTGCTTATATGGCATAAGTATTTCATTAGAAGATTTTCTTCATCAATTAAGATGCCTGTAAGATTCTTTAGAGCTAAGCAAATTAATTTCAAATTAATGCAGTAAATACAACAACATACTCAAGTATTGGTATAGTCCATACCAAGTATTGGCTGAACTTTCACAAATTTTGGACGCAATGAATAAAATTTTGAGATGCCTATTTTCATTGATGGATTTTCTTTTTTCATTAAATTGTATGTTTCTTTAATAGATCTTGTCATAAAACGTTTTACTCTTTTAATTTTCTCGCCATAGTTATTTTTAATATTAATAACATCACTTTTGTTTGAGCTATTTTTATTGCAATCTTTACTATATTCTAAGTAATAGGAAAGGGCTACATCCAGTGTTTCTGCTGATAAAGGATGTCCAACATAAGGACCACTTTGTGCATAAATTCCTTTTTCTCTTTTGATCTTTTGAGACTTATCAATCATAAATTTTGTTATACCAGGTAGTTTCTCTTGTACTAGTCCCTTACTAAAATTATCTGGCAACAATGTAAGTAATCGTATATTTTCATTGTAATCACAACTATATAAGGCTTTTTTGATATTACAAAACCATTCATTGCAATCGGAGCAGTTAGTATCTTGAAAAGATGATGACTGCCTTGAAATATTGACCTCATATGCAGCTTCTAATTTGTCAACAGCTGAAGTTATTAATGTGCTCTTCAGTTTTATCTTTTTTTTTCTTTATATAACTTTCTCTTCTGTCTGATCTAATTTCTGAAGGGTATTTCAATGGAGACATTTCTACATCAAGGGTTTTAATACTAATATTTAAAGCATCCACAATATCATTTTCTGGATTAAATGGTTCCTCAGAAACTAATATTGCTTCTTCAGATTTGTGTTCAAGTTCTAAAAATTTCTTTTTATAAAACACAAAACAGTTAGAACATAATGTGTCATCTCGATTAACAGAAATAGAAGGACCAACAACTTTTTTAATTTCATCAGCTGAATCACCAATAGTGCGAAACGTAGCAAACTTTTTTTCATACACAACTTTTTTATGTCTCTTAACATAGTCAATGCACAGAATTCTTTGAGAACTATAAATGTCAAACATAATTATACATAGTAAAATTCACTTAAAGCAATATTTATTTATTTATTTATTTATTTTTATAATTTAAACTCTGTAAACTAAAAAAAAAAATCACTTATTAATCTAATAGTAAATATTCATATTTAGCTGCCTAATATATAAAAGCAGAATTTCATTTTACAAAGAAATGAATAAAATGTAGTGTTCAAATATTGTTTAATTGATGCTGAAAAAGACACATCTGTTTGTAAAGAAAAATGAGCAGCTGTCTCTTCCCCTTCCTTCATAAACCACAAGAATATATTTGTGCAGGCACAATCAAATCCCAGTTTGTCAAAAGAACTACTTTGAACAACAGATTTATACAAACATATAAAAAGAAAATATCCTGAATTCTGCACTATATATTAGAAAATAGCAGTGGAAATTTTACACAACTAAAACGACCTTTTAGTGAAAAAAATCCAAACTTTTTTTTTACAATTGAAATTCACTTTAATTATGGTTAGTTAGGATTAATAATTTAGATTATCAGTAAATTAATCCTTTAAATTTTTTTTAGAATAAGTATATAAAGAAGTGTTGGAAAAAAAAATCGTTATATAAATTCTTTTAATGCTTATTGTTATTTATTATTATTATTATTATTATTTTAGGTTAAATATTTCTCAACGTTCATAATTCTGTGACATAATTCTAAATTTTATTAAAGTAAAAATTAATTTCCGCATGTAATATAATTTCCGCATGAGTATAATTAGCGAAAATTTTGAATTTCTAGTCTTGCGAAAAAAATGCAATTCATGCTATTTTCAAAAAATCACATAAAATCTTCTGGGCAAAAATAGAATATTTGGTTATAATTTATTTATTAAGCACAGATAGGGCTTCAAATTAGCAAACTTTCAGATTTTTTAAAAATGGTGTTTTTGAGTAATTTCACTTCAAATATGGTCATATTTTTAAAAATTGCAAAATTAAAAAATTAATTTTAAAGATTGCATGTATGCTATGATTAAAATAAAATTTGCTGTGAAGTTAGCATAAAAGGTCTTCAGATTCCCAACTTTTATTTTAGTTTCAAATAAAATTTTTATTAGGAAAAAAAATTCCAAAAATCGGTAAAGATCAAATTTTTTTTCTATCAAAACGAATTTTTTTTCTTAATTCATAAGGCAAAAAGAATTTTCAAAATTAAACTAAATTTAAATTCAGCTTAAGAGCTACTTGTAAAAAAAAAATTGATTGAAAAAGTTAAATATTTTTTAAACAGCGCTCATTTGAAAATGAAGATTTTTTTTTAATTTTCCAAAAAAGCTCAATTTTAGGCTAAGTTTTACTACGCTGTAAACAGAAAAAAAAAATTTTTTTAGGAAAATTATTGTGGGTTACTTCGTATTTCACTTAGTTCTGAATACTCTATTTTTTTTCAAAATAATCTATGATGGTGACCGGACATGCCCTGCCTGAGGTGAGATGGAATCACTCAGTAGTTCCTTTTTGGAGTCGGTTCTATTTTTTTACAAAAAGATTTTATTAAAAGTGCACAGCAAACTATTCTGCTTCGGTTTTTGCGTTTCTTGCTAGGTGCTGTCTATCAATTGGTCTGTACCTGCGCATGCATATGGACGCAATTTTCACTCTCATTGTTTATGAGATATCCATCCATTCACCGAACGTTTTATACGCATCTTGTATATTTATAACAGCTCTTGCTTACGTTATGATTAATGCTACTACAATAATATAATCTATCCTTTTTATCTGTAAATAGTGAATATATATATATTTATAAGTGGAGTCTTATTTTAACAAACAACACGAAACCATAAATATATGTATACTAGAGGTGAGTTCGGGCTCTATTTTGGCAAACCGAGCCCGCCCGGGCCCGAAACATTTTTGAACTGAGCTCGCCCGAGCCCGAAAAATTTTGAGTGATCAGAGCCCGAGCCCGATATTGAAAGTGGTACGCTATGCAAAGCATACACAATAGTAAAATTAACTATCGTTTTTATTTTCAAATTAATTTTCTTATTACCAATCCTCAATTTAAATAACTATAAATGTTATTATAACAATTTATTACAACAATGTTATTATAACAATTCTGTGTCTCTGTATACATGTATATATTTATATAATATATATTTATAGTGCAGTCCATTGTTTATAACGCGCCTATCTGGGGACAAGAAATTTATCCGAATGAGTGATATAATGAGGCCCAATATAACGAAGGAGGAAGGATTACTGTATAACACTATGACATAATATGCATCCCGTTGAAAAAAAAGTTATATTTAGAAAAAGGAAAGTCAAAGCTGCTAAGGTTTGCAAGATTATTTTGTGATTTATAACATATCATGACTATTATGGCAATACTAAAGGTGTTCTCAAAATTAATAAAATTTCTTCTTCTTTTTTTACATTTTCCAGTTAGTGAAGAATAAAATAAGCGGAACTTTTAGTTTGAATCCGAGCCCGCCCGGAGCCCGAAGACTTGCGTAAGATTTGAGCCCGATCGGGCTCGGGCCCGGGTTCGGACTCGGGCTTACGGGCTCGGGCTGAGCCCGTCTCATCTCTAATGTATACATATATATGTAAAGGAAAAGTATTCTCAATAATACATATCTGCAACAGCATAAGATGTTGTCTTGCGAAATCAGACATTTCGCCTGATAGCATATATTAAGTATTTTGACTTAATAATAAAATGTCTAGATTTTTTATAAAAATAGAAGTAGAGGAACATTATTTTAATTCTTTTTGATTCTGATTAGAACGGCAGGTATCATAAATCTTGCCTGGATGACGTCAGATTTGTGATACATGTTAGTCGTGTAAAAAACTGTTCTGTGGGAACAGTTTGACTTGTTTCTGAACGGAAAATGTCATAGTCAAAGGATAATTTATTTTATAATTTCAAATTAGTCAGCACTACCACAGAAGGTACTCAAATTATCTTCGTTTGGAGAGGCATTAGTGAGCGCATAGCACGAAAGTTGCTTAATCGATTTGCATCGGGAAAGTGAGAACCTCCACAAACCTCGAATTGCACGTCAATCCATTATCGAGAAAGCTCTTTTGAACTCCAATAAACTGGTGAGCTTAATAACAATTAAACGAGAACTTGTAGGAGGGTTTAGAGTATCTGAAGAAGCCATTTCATTGCATCTGCACCTTAGAGGAGAGATAACCCTAGAGAGAGCATCCCCGAACGAAATCTTTTGCCAACATCGAAACCACGTGACTGGGGGACACCGTATTCGGACAGGGGAGTTTTTTACATGTATTTGAATGGAGATCTCTGCTATGCTACCGAAGAAATGGAGAAATACTTCGTTGCATTTGGTTCTAGAGAAAAATTTCTCAATGGAGAACCTATAACCTTTCACAGTCATATATATTTCTAAAAAGTATTCATATAAAATCATAATATTAAAACAAATAGACTTTTTAATGAAGGAAATCCAAATTATTCACATAATCATGTGTTTTATATACAGTTTTTTGAAAATTTATGGAAAAATAATTTATTATATTAATGTTTTTGAGTAGTTATATGTTTGACTTTTTCGTTTTTCATGATTTTTACTTATTATTTTCTTAAAAATTGAGAAATAATGAAAGAAATTTCACTTACATCTTTCAATCCAGATTTGGCGCGATTTGGCGAAATATTGAAATGTCTAATAAGTTTGATGCATGATTGTATTTTTGTGTTTTACGTCATTTTGCGGTGATCGAAAAATAAATGATTGTATTGTTTGCAAAAAGCATAAAGAAATATATTTTATTTTTTATTTACAAATTAGAATTATTTTTTTTCCCCATATGTACTTTATTATGAATTTAGAGATTTTTGCGTATTGACGATCTGTCTGCATTTATAATGTTAGATTGAAGAATAAAATTTGTCTCTTTATTTCTTACTAGGCAAAATTTAATCCCATATAAAATTAACAAATTGTTTCATAAAAGAATTTTTATTTAAAAAATATTTTATTATTACAATTTGAAAATATTATAATTTATAATTTCTTTACTTTGCTTTTCTAAACTCTGTAGAATATAGTGTATTTATTTATTTATGATTAATTTCTTCTTCTTCTTTATTCAAAGGATTTGAAATGATAAGATTTATAAAAAATTTCGTCTTCCGGTTTTCAATGAATTTACAGTTTTGAGGTGGTCTATACACGTTTGGAGCATTTTTTAGAAAATATCCACCTGTCTCCTGTCTCTTCTGTGTGTGGGGGAGAGAGAGACCAAAAATTTGTGGCTTCTCTATATCAAGAACTAATGCACTAATTTACTTTTTTTTTTTTTTTTTTTTTTTTCAATCTTGAATTTAGTACCTATCAACTTCTTGTGAAAATCGCCCAATAAGTGGCACTGCTGTACAGTGATTTCTCTAATTTACGGGAATGCTGTGTCTCAGCTACTGTTCCGTAAAATTACACGAAACTTGGTATGCGAGAGGATCATTACAGAAATTATGTCAATTCAATTTGAATACATATTGGTCGACAGGTGGCGCTGGTATGATGCAGCTTTTTTCCCTTGTGCAGAAAGGCTATATCTCAGCTTTTATAAGAAAATTAAGAAAAATGCATCTGAAACGTGTGTAATATCTTGTTCACGCATTTATATATTTCATTATAATATTTTCTCATGGTGTATTTAAATTCGACCTTTTTAAAAATTTTTTTCCCTCTGATATACATTTATTTACTGTTTTTTTTTTGTGGTTGTCTACTGCAAAACGATTAGAAGGCATTGTTGGTGTCTGAAACAAATTATCCTCTACCTTTTGTCCTAATGATAATAAAGTAAACATTTTTTCATTCAAAGAAGGGTATACTATTCAAAATGCAACAATACATTTCTTAGGATTTAAGCGTAACAAAGAATATTTTAAATAATTCAAAAATTAATGGCCTTTAAACCACATTATTATTTTTTTTTAATATATATTTTTTAAACCTTCATAAATGTACTCAATGTACAATGTACCTTGTATGTTATTTTCATTTAGCTTTCCTAAAGATAAAAACAGATGGAAACTACAGAAAGGTAAGATTTTAAGAGAAAAGGTTTTAAAGCCATTGACCATTCCCGTTTATGTTCAAAAAATTTCTTGCCAGATAATTTTCATAAAAATAGATTTGGAAGCACTTGGTTAAAAAAGGATGCAGTACTAACTGTATTTAAATTTCCAGAGAATTGTTCCCATTTACATTTGTTATAAAAATCAGATAGTCATTTTCACGTTTAATGACGGCTCGAATTAACATTTAAAAATTATTTATAACTAATATTTCGAACTATTCAAGTGAACCTAGCAAAATTATATTTGTAGCAGGTAAGATAATGGAGAAAAATGTTCTGTAATTTCGACAAAGTAAAAGATTTCTAACGGCGATCTGTAGCCAAATGTGGTTGCCTCCCTGTCACGTGACTAAGGTGAAAATCATTCAATGATGACAAAAACTTTTCAACCCCACTTTTCCCTGCATGCGCTCTCTATCAGTATATCTGCACAAACATGGAGACTTAAAAGAGCTACAAGTGGTATTCTTCAGTTTTGACTGAGAAAGAAAACTCCAAAGGCTCACTATTTACTATTCAATGCTATCAGATCACAGGAAAGCTTAATTCTTGGACCAAATATCGACATGTGCACATTTCTTTACAATAGTGATTGAACAAAGATATTTTTTTCGAATTACGGCTAATTTTACAATGCTAGAAGAGGTCTAAATTTTACTGTTTTGCATACAATTCTTCCAAAAATTCAAATTTCAATTTTGTCTTAATTTCTTCGTTTAATCACGAGACATACTAATAGAAAAAAATTGTTTTTTAATTTCAGATAAAGCTATCATCAGTATCCTGTCCATAACGAGGACTCCTTTCCCCCGAAATTCAGATTCCACCGACTGAACTTTTTAAAATATTGTTCAAATGTTGCTTTTTATATGTTAAAAATTTTCAATAAAGTGATTGATTTATTGTATTAACAATCTATATAAAATAAATATTCCATCTATGTCAAATGGAACAACAATGAGAATTTTCGGAATGTTTTTTTTTTAATGTTGTATAAATATTTCTTTTATCATTTGTGTATGACTGTCATGTTTGAAAACAGACTTTCGAGGATTTGAGCTTTAAAGCATATAGTGGTACTAAGACGAAGCTTTAAAATTCTCAATCTCTTAAGAATTTTCATTATTCACTTTTTTATAAGAATACCAAGTGTGATGCCGACTGAAACCATTGTACATAGCACTAGTAAAGGTTACAAGCATAAACTTATAAGTAGAATTTTTAATTGTAGCCGCTCACTGCACATGCAACAGGCATTTCTCGATGAATAAAAATGAAATGAATCCGTAATAATACTATATATCCGAAATAATTTAATATAGGTTAAAACAGTGTTCATTTTAGGCACTTTTTTTTTCAAAATACTTTTTTAATTTTTTCAAATAACATCATATAATTCGAAATGTTTATATATTCTAATAAAATTGTTTTTTATTTATTTATTTATTAGTTAAAGAATCACACATGCGTTTAATCTTTCAGACAATCTAGATAATTTGAAATGGATTTGAGTTTTTAATATGATCTCTTATAAAGAAAATAACTAAAAGTATTTTTTCAGCTAAATTTTACGTTAAGAAAATTAAGCGAAATTAATTACATGTGACTATTCTTTTACAGATTAATATAAATTATACACCAATTCTAAAAATTAAAATATTAAATTTTCGAAAAATTAAATTCGTTTCTAATTTTTTCTAAATATAGTTTAAAATAAATCTTTCTTAATTCTTCTTTTAATTTAAGATTTGCTAGTGTGCAGTGTAGTTAGATTATAGTAATTTCCAAAAGTTTTTTAACAATCATAAATGGCATAAGAAATACTCAAATTTATGTTTTATCTTAAAAGACGTGAACAAAGACTTTTTCTAAGACTTATTACATAATGCAATAGCTAATTTTTGTAAAGATAATCCTATTATTCCGTCTAGACAACAAAATTTTCTTTTTTCTAAGCAGTTATATGGATTTGTAAATGGGAAAATAATAATTACTTTTACATTATTCTCTATAAATCTTTTTCAAAATAATATATAATTTTGTTTATTGGACTATCTTTATTATGGTTTTTCTAAGCGGCTAGTTTAATTATTTGCATAAAAAACTGTCGATTTTCCTAATGTTAGACTTACAATATTTTAATACTGGTAAATACATATATTTAAAAACAAATATCCGCTTTAAGGACAAGTTAGTTATCAACAATTGTTTGTGGACGAATACCGTTAAGGAATTGTAAATAATTGTATTTATTTTTGTATAAATTCTTTCAAAGAGGCTTAGTTAATAGATAAAATGTTAATTTTGTTCATTTCTAGCTAATTTTCCCTTAAAAACGCATTAAAAAGTTCGAATAAGGCAGGTTCCGGATTTGGCGCTAAATTTGGCGACTTTATCCCTCCTTGGCGACTTTTTTGGATACCTTGGCGAGAAAATCCTTATTAACGATATATCAAATATGGAAGCTGAAATCTCATTGGTTCACCAATTTCTGGATTTTTCTCGAAAAATCCGGGTTCGATAGAGAAGTATAAAAGGAGCATTTTTTAGCCAAGGCAGTTCAGTCTCAGATCTGTCTAAGTGAGTTCCGTCAAATGCTTCCGTTGCTTTGAACATCTTTGAATAAGACTTGCTTTAATTGTTATTGCTATAAAGTTTGTACTGTGGTTTTGCTGTTAACGGCTGTTATTTAAGCAGTGTTTGAGGGTGAATTGAAGCTGATACTTGATTTTTAGACCTGTATTTTTGTGGAACTTTCTGTGAATAAATTACTGAATTTTTGCAAATTTCGCCTCTCATTCTCGGACAACTTACGAACCCCCAAGTACGCAACATTTCTGGTGTCAGGAGTGGGGTTATCTGTGAATGATAACTAGTGCTATGGAGCAAGAAATGAAGAAACTTCTGGAAAACTTAGCTACACAGATGAATGAAATGAAAGCAGGTCAAAGAGAAATGAAAGAAAGACAAAGAGAGATGAAAGAAAGTATGGAAACGGGACAAAAAGAGATCAAAGATAGTTTGACTGAAGAAATGAACGAAATGAAAGACATTTTGGGAGATATTAAGGGAGATATTAAGGGAGATATTAAGGGAGATATTCAGGGAGATATTAAGTCAGGGAGATATTAAGTCAATCTAAGAAAAAGTTGAATGCAATCAAGAGGGGATGAAGAGAGAACTTTCGACAGTAAAGGAAGTGATTGAAAGCATGTTATCAGCTATAGAAAACAGAGTAGATGGAATAGAAGAGAAAGTTTCGAAAATAGAAGAGAGTTTTGAAGAGAAAGCTATGAAGATGGAAGAAAATGTTATGAAGGTAGAATAGAGTGTTACGAGGATAGAACAGAGTTTCGAGGAGAAAGTTAAAGACAATTTTGATCAAGAACTGAAAGAAAAGTTTTCAGAGATAGAAGGTAAATTGAAGAGAATAGAAGATCTAGAGAGAAAAGTGGAAGAAAAGTTAGAATCCATGCTCCAGGAAACTGAAAAGAGAGAAAAAAGCATCCAGAATCAGGAATTTATTAAGCTATCGACCTACGACGGAAGTTCCTCCTGGCAGGATATAGGACGCAGTTTTCCATCGTAGCTGAAGCTAACGGCTGGGACTCTACTGGCAAGTCAGTCCACTTAGCAGCAGCACTACGGGGAGATGCAGCCGAGATACTGATAGGGAAACATTCAAAAGGTGTTGTCTTCAAAAAAATATTGAAATAAATGTATGTGATTGTACTCTTTCCAAAACACCAGAAAGTGAAAAATTATCGGCTGAAATGAATTACAGCGACCACAAAAAATTATCAAAATTAAGCACATTTTAACAGGGAGCAGCCCCCGCTCATCACTCTTGGAGTAATGTTGACCGCTTCTAAGGGGATTACTCGCAGTTTACTAAATAAAAAAATACATAAATCGCCAGGCTTTAGCCTAGAGCCGACAGTGGGCGATGGTGTGAGAATTGAACAATTTCAGAGAAACGCCGGAATAAAACCAAACCAAAAATGGGCGTGAGCTGATGAACAACAAAGTTTGATATCAGAGATGACTGCTGATAAGGACAGTCTGATAAAAAGTTCTATCTACAAGAAGTCCGTGTATATTTTCCAAGTTGCTCCGAGGATTTGCCCTTCGCGACAAGGGTCGCTATGGAGAAAACTGTTTGATGCAGATAAGGAGTCATATTTTTGATGTTGTTGAAGTTGTGGGTAACACTCTAATGAAGACATACACTACAATATTAAAGATGACATGAAACAGTCTTTCGAAGGGATGAGAACAAACTTTTGTATTTGCAGTGGGAAATCTTCAAGTCATATTCTTTTAGAACTGGGCTGATTGCAGCATCGAGGGGGAGAGTACAGAAATTCACATTCTCGCACACATGCTTTTTAGAGGACTGACAAAACACTCACACACTCAGACCATACAGTAAAAAAACTAAAATAATAATAATAATAATAATAATAATAATAATATAAATTAAAAATAATTAAATTTTAACTCCATTAATTAGTTCTATTTGAGATGTCTATCGAAAGATAGTATGTTCTTTTCAATTTATTTAGGAGGGAAGGACGCATAACAAAGTTTTCCAGCCAGCCCTCGGGTCTTGGCAAGGGATTTCTAATATGGTATAGAAAGGGCAACTGTAGGGGGCAACTGTAGTAGCAATGTTCTGGTGTGCCCTCCTCTCCGCAAAAGCATAGGGGCGTGCGTCGGCGGTGGAATCCGTGTAGGTACTTTGGAAATGGCTCGTGACCCGATAGGAAGGCAGCAGACTCTGGAGAGAGTGACCAATCATTTGCGGTCGCATGCGGTATCAAGGAAAAGGTATATCTTCCAGCTTCTGAGTCCTCCCACCACGCCTACCATTCCCGAAGCATTGAGAGTTTTAGCGTACTTTTAATCTACGAAGGAGGTGCAGGAAGAGAATAGTCTATGCTATTATTCTCCGTTGCACCCTTTGCTACCCCTATGGGCAGAAACGTGTGCCAGGGACGTTAAGAAATTTAAATCTTTTAAGAGTTGCTTTATTTTAATAAGGGTGTCTGGCCCTATGACGGACTATGGCCTGTAGACTCGATAGACTATCGCTAAAGTATACCGTCAAATATGGCTGGTGACCAAGATAAGGATAGTGGACGCAAGAGGCTTGGGTCAAAAGTGTCAACTCCTTCTCCCAAGGTCCGTGAGACGACGAAGAAGCCTAAGCTTCAGTCATTTGCACAGGTAGCAAAGTCAACCAGGATGGCAGTGGTGAAAGAATCTTTTTCTTCCCACAGGCTAAATTCTTCGGAGGCCTTTGCTATCCAAGAGGAAATTTTGAGAAAGGGTGATTTACTTCCTGCGAGTGAACACCTTCCAAAATTAAGCAGCCCTATACTTGTCGATGGTGCTCTCATCTTTCAGTGTGATGACGCCTGGACAGTGGAGTAGCTGAAGAAGGAATTCGGTCAAAACAAGAATATCCTGAAGGAAGAGGCCTTGCAAGTCATTCTAGCGAGCGAACTTCCAAAGCCTGTGAAGGTAGCCTTCAAAACAAAGGATGTAGTTAATAAGGAGCCCAAAGATCTTCTGAAGCGGATTTCTAGGTACAACCCAAAGTTGAAGTTTGAGGACTGGCATGTTCTGCACAGGCTTGTAGAACCACAGTCCATTAGATGGATCTTTGAGGTTAGTATCGAGTCTGCTAGGGAAATCAGGGCTGCTGACTACAAAGCCTACACTGGTTTGGACAGAGGAGCCTTCAAAATTTTAAAGGATCCAAATGTTCATACCCTTGCTGTTGCGCAAGATGCAGGTAGAGGTAAGGAGGATGAAAAGGATAATGTTGCCACTGGTGAAGCATTCTCTTCCAAGGTAAGTGAAGCTGTTATTCAAGTTAATATTGATTCACTTACTTTAAGTGAGCTAGATATTGAATTTAACTCTGAAGGCACGCTTACTCCCTCATCACCTATGTCTTTGACTGAGGTTGAGGCGCTGCTAGGTAACTCCTCAAAGGAATCTAGTGCTACTCCTTCATCAGAGGGAGATTTAACTGGCACTTACTTGTGTCTTTTTCCTCACTGATTTATGGATTGTAGCATTAAGATAGTGCAAATCAATCTGCACCATAGCCAATCGGCTTCTGCCCTTCTTGGCCAAAAGCTGGCTAGTGGTGCTGTGGACACAGCACTTATCCAGGAGCCATGGACTAAAGATGATAAGATCCTTGGTCTTGGTATAGACAGCAAGAGGATCTTCTTTGATAGAACCTGTTGTAGGCCCAGAGCTCTAAGCTACATGCTCTGCTCCTGGTAAATCATCTTAATGGTGACAATGTTGCTGTCAGAGTGAAATACCAGCATCAGGGTAACAAAGATAGTTTTACTTTTGTGTCCTCTTATCTTCCATATGAGGATAAGGACACTCTCTCAAAAGAGATTATTAATCTTATTGAGATTTGTCAGAATCTTAAATTCAAGCTCATCATTAGCTGTGATGCGAATGCTCACCACATATTGTGGGGTAGTAGTGATTGCAACAAGCGGGGTGAGGACCTTTTAGAGTATATTTTGCATTATAATCTGTATACTCTAAATTCTGGCAATGAACCTACTTTTGTTACTTCTAACAGGAGTGAGGTCATTGATATTACGTTCTGTAATAGTATATGCTATGACAACGTCAGGGATTGGAGAGTCTAAGATGAAGAAACTCTTTCTTATCACAGGCTAATTTGTTTTACTGTTACAGGTCCAATAAGATTTGAGACCAAGGGTAGGAATCCACGTCATACTAAGTGTGGTTCCTACTGGGAAGATCTAAAGAAAGCAGCTTTTGGTCACTTTGGTAAGTTGTCTTCGGTGCTGGATCTCGAATTGGCTGTTGACCAGTTGCAACAGATCATTTTAGAATCCTACCACCAAAATTGTAAGGTTATGCACACTAGCTTACCAAGGATTGTTCCTTGGTGGTCTAAAGAGCTTAGTTGTATGCATAGCAATTGTAGAAAGCTCTTTAATAGAGCTAAGAAGAATGGTGAGTGGCAAGCCTATAAGGCTGCACTTACCTCTTATAATAAAGTTGTCAGGAGTGCCAAAAGGGCATCCTGGAACAGCTATTGTTCTGGCATCAGTAATATTTCAGCCACAGCTAGGCTGGTTAGGGTGATGTCTAAGGACAGGATGTGCAATCTTAATGCTGTTAAGTTGCCTAGTGGTGATTACTCTGAGTATGGAGAGGAGTCCCTGGCAGAAATGCTTAAGGTCCATTTTCCGAACTCCAGTACTTGCCATGAGACAAGTTTTTCTACTCCTCTCAACACTCGAACTTGTGGAAGAGAGAAATGGAATGCTGCCAGGAAGGTTGTTACATATGAAAAAATTATTTGGGCTATTAACTCCTTCAAGTCTTTTAAGACTCCTGGAATTGATAGTATCTTTCCAGCACTTCTGAAAGAAGGCGCTGAGGTTTTGACATCCATCCTTTGCAGGATTTTTAGATCCTGTTTGGCACTTGGTTATACACCAATGGCTTGGAGAAATTCCAGTGTTATCTTTATCCCTAAGCCTGGAAAAGATAATTATTTTGAGGCAAAGTCTTTTAGACCTATTTGTCTCACTTCTTTTCTCTTAAAGACTCTTGAGAAGCTTGTTGATAGGTATATCAGGGAAGAGGTCCTATGTGTTCGGCCACTTTCCAATTTTCAGTTTGCCTATCAGTCTGGCAGGTCAACTGACACTGCGTTGTATCACTTAACTCATATTCTTGAGAAGTTTTGGTCTCTAAGAAGGTGGCTCTTGCTGTCTTTCTTGATATCGAGGGTGCCTTTGACAAGGTTCCTGTTAACACCATCATTGATGCGCTTTCTAATAGGAATATCAATAGTACCACTGTGAACTGGATCAAGAGTCTTCTCACCAACAGGTTTGCCTCTGCAACATTGCTTGGTGATTCTCTGATGATCAAAGCCAATACTGGATGTCCACAGGGTGGTGTTCTTTCTCCACTGCTGTGGTGTCTCGTGGTTGATTCACTTCTGAATGAGATTGGTCACTCGGGGGTGGATTGCATTGGTTATGCTGATGATATTGTCATTGTAACCAAGGGGAAGTTTCGGGATACTGTTTCCTGTATCATGCAGAATGCTCTTAAGAAAGTTGAGTCTTGGTGTTCTTCCAGGGGTCTTTCCGTGAACCCTGCGAAGACACATATGATTGCCTTTAATAGGAAGAGGACCATTATCTTAAAAAATATCAAGTTTTTTGGTCATAACCTCACTTGTTCAAGTGAGGTTAAGTATCTTGGTGTCTATCTGGATGAGAAACTCAACTGGAAGAGTCATCTTGATTATTGCATTTCTAGGGCTAAAAGGGCTTTTTAGGCCTGTCGGAATGCTATTGGTAGGTCATGGGGTCTTAGTCCTATGGTTATCCGCTGGATTTACTCCATGATCATTTGTCCAATGACCACTTATGGTTCTATTGCCTGGTGGTCTAGGATTAGGTTGCACTGCTAAGAAGAATCTTAATAAGATTCAAAGGATGGTGTGTGTCGCGATGACTGGTTGTTTAAGGACAACACCAACTGGAGCTTTAGAGTTACTCTTGGGCTTTATCCCTCTGCATATGCGCATTGAGGCTGAGGCTATCTTATGTGTAAAGAGGTTAAGAAGTTTTGGGCTTTGGAATAATTATTCCAATTATCTGAACTGGAAGCATCTTAATAAGGAGATTTCGGATCACCCACATTTTATTATGGAGTGTGATAAGGTTCTCCCTAGGTATGCTTTTTCTAAGCCGTATATTATCCACTTGCCCTCTAGGGACATTTGGATGAATACTCTACCTTGGGGTAATACGAATCACATTAAGTGGTACACTGATGGCTCCAAGATGGATAATGGCACTGGTGCAGGTGTTTGCTGTCCTGAGTATGGTACTTCACTTTCCTATCCTTTGGGGAGGTATGCTACTGTCTTTCAGGCTGAAGTCTTTGCAATCCTTATGTGTTGTAGGACTTGCATGAATAGGGGCTATAAGAATCGATATATTGACATTTATTCTGATAGTCAGGTTGCCCTGTTGGCTTTACAGAAGTCAGTAATGACTTCTTCTCTTGTTTGGGAGTGTTATTTCACTCTTTGTTCTCTTGCTGCTAACAATAAAATCTTCCTGTATTGGGTACCAGGTCATACTGGTATCCTGAGAAATTAGTTAGCTGATGAGCTGGCTAGGAAGGGTTCTGATACACCTTTTATTGGTCCTGAACCTGTTCTGAGTATTTGTTGAGGGGCACTATTTTCTACATCATGAGAAATTTGCAGTACTCTACTTGGCTCAAGACTGAGGTGATCAGGCAAGCTAAAGAGCTTAACTGTGGTAATCCTAGTGCAAGGGCTAAGGAGCTCATGAAGCTTAATAGAAATGGCATCAGCAAGGTGATTGGTCTCCTTACGGGACACTGTCGCTTAAAGAGACATCTTTCTGTCATTGGTTATTATCATTCTGTCTTAATTATATTATAATAAACACGCGTATGATGTACCCAAATGCAAGTAATTATGGGCTTTAAACAATTTTGTTATATATTAACAGTCTTATATTGTGTATATTAACAGTCATTCCTATATCTTTTGTTATATATTAACAGTCATTCCTATATCTTTTGTTATATATTAACAGTCATTCCTATATCTAGACTACGAATGAATTTCAGAATGAGGCCGAGTGAACTCGGCCATCCAAGTACTAAGCATTAAATATGATGTTTACAGAAACAGTAGTGAGGAGCCTTTTTAGAATAACGAAGTCTATTTTATATACCAAATTGTCTCGCAAGCTATATACTAATTCATCAATAATTTCAAAGAATCCCCTTTTTATTCTCCTCTTCTTAACCTTATTGATTTGATTTTTTTTTCTCCCTTAAAAAAAAAAAAAAAAAAAAAAAAAAAAAAAATCAACTTTATTTATTTAGGAAAATTTTTTAAAGAGTTTTTTAAGTCTTATCCGAAAACATGGGGAAAGACCAAGATTCAATTAATTGGACGACACTTTTATTTTTAAAAAATGTACAAAAAAGGGATAACATGAACTTAATTATGCCGATAAATTTATGAGTACTAAAAAGAACGCCTTTTTCTTCCATGTCTCGTCTAAGAGCAGAAAAACAGGAGATACATTAAGTAATAGTAATATGACGAAAATGTTGTGCGCACGGTCGTCACTCAGTGATGTCATCTGTTTACTAGTGTACTCCAGAGGGGATTTAAGTTTCTCACACCAACCTAGAAACAACGATGTATAGGAGAGACCGGGGCTCGTTGGCTACAGGGGTAAGTATGCTCAGTCATCCTATTTAGCTTGTTTGTTGACAGATGGCGCAATCAGTTACATGGTATCTTTTTTTTCTTACTTTCTCTAGAATCATTGTACTTTTGTAGCGTTACCTACGTGCAGTGGTCATTTCTAACCATTTTTTCTTTTCTGCTGTTTCATTCTTTTTCTAATGCTCACAACCGTTTCAAACCTCACAAAATTTTCAAAATGTTCTATAAAACTACTTTAAACTTTTTAAATTTGGAAAGTGCTTATATCTGGAATAGAGACAAACCATGGCTCAAACCTCTGATCATATTATTGCTTGTAAAGACTTTAAGCAAATAAGACTAGTTCCATCAGATGAGTGACTAAGTTTAGTGGCTTTAGCCCTTTCTGACTGTGCTAGTGGTCATTTCATTCAAACATTTTTATTCCCAAGAGTGGATTTTATAGGCTACCTTTTGAACGACGCCCGAGTCAGAATTTCAGGGACTTGAAACCCCAATCTGGTTTGATTGCAGAGGTTCATTTTGTAAAAATTGCCTATGAATTTATAAAACATACAAAAATTTCCAAAGAGAGCCCGTTATTATTACTTTTACTGACTCTCAATTGTGAAATGAAGCATTGGATTTCTTCAAAGAAAATGCACCACAGAGTGTTCATTTCCCCCTTATTTCAGCCATTGGATTGTAATGTTTTTGGTTCATTAAAAAATATATCAGCACCGCTTGCAACGCCTGGATTACAAATTATCCCGATTATCTAGAAACATTTATAATTTAAAATTGTAAAAAGTGTACTGCCACAGGCAGGCACAAAAATGAACATCAAACCTGGGTTTCAAAAAACAAGAATATACCTACAGAATGTTAAGATATTTATTGAAGAAGATTTTGTGTCCTCACATGTAACCGACAGACAAAATGCAGAACAGGAATCTGCTATTGAAAATAAAGTAGGTCGCCCTATTATACACTGGTGTTCAAAATTAAAGCAAAAACATATTTTCCCTCTCTCTCTCTCTCTCTCTCTCTTTTTTTTCGCATAACTTTTAAACAATTAAACATATGAGCATGAAATTTGGATGGCATGTTTGTTATCATATCATCAATCGAATTTCATATAAGTTTAGCAAAAGTAATTAGTGTTCAAACTAATAATTATTCAATTCTTCTCAAAAGTAAGCATTGGAAAAAATGAAAAATTTAACAATTTCAAAAATAAATAAATAAACAAATAAAATAAAACTTAACGGAAAATGGTCGTAAGGAAGCATTACAGATAAATGAATATGTACAATCAGGAAAAAAAAAAAAAAAAAACACGTAACACTCGACGTAACTTCGTTGTTAATCGATGCACAAAAATGTAATAGGTGTCATTCGACGGAGAATTGCACTTAGTTTTAGAAAATGAAGTGAAATTTCAAATTTGGGGTCGTCTATCATATTAAAACACTTTCATTTATTTTAACCGACTTTGATTTTTTCAATGGTAGTGACCCATTTTTATTTTATATTTGAAATCCTGGGATCGTGACAACGTGAAAAAATATTGGTTGTATATTTTATTTATTTTTTTCACAGAGTTACAAGAGCTCAAAAATTAAGGGTGCTAATGTTAAATTCATATTTCAAACTTTTATTAATATCTTCACAAAAAATAACGTGATCGGTATATATATGTATATATATATTACGAGATACAGTGAAGAAACCCAAACACAATTACTTTATAAATCCATCATTACTTTTGATTCTGAAAAATATTAATAAATTCATATTCATAAAAATTAAGAATTATGACCTATATTAATTTTTGCGTAAAATGAATCCTAATGCTGAAAAATATGGGTGTGCAAATTTGCAGCTAATTCCAGTTATTAGCTTTCGAGATAAAGCTTTCTTTTGGAGTGGTTTAGGGAACCGTCTCTTATAAAGTTTTGCATGAGATAATGAATCAAATCTTAAAAAATAACAAAGAAAATTAAACAAAATATTTTTTTTTATTAACCGGTCAAATTATATAACAACAACGTCAAACGCAAAGAAATGAAACAAAAATGATGATTTTTAGACATGTAGTGTTAGCATCAAGAATTCCTGTTTTCTAAAGAAGACAAGCCCGCCTTCCATCGTTATTCAAAACAAAACAATAAAGAAAAGAAAAGTAAATGTGACTTCGAGTACTCGTGTTAAACCCCTTATTTTATATCAAAAATATACACAAGTGGTATTTACAACATCGATTACTGGTGATAAATTTTGAATCTTTTAAACGAACACTAGAAGAAAAAAAATTATCTAAATAGGCGGAGTTGACTGTTTAAAATAGAAAAGTAGGTTGCATGGAAAAGTTGTCAAATAAAAAAAAACGACTGGAATTGTAATGAAGACAGACTTGCAAAATCGTTTCTTAACTACCGTCATAGTTAAAGGCTTAATCATTTACTTTATATGTTGCTTTATTTTATTTATTTATTTATTTATTTATTTTGTAGGGGGAGGATTATTATTTTAAGGATACTTTAGTCTTTAAAATTTCATAAATATATTTATCTTTATATATTCTTTTAAATATACACTCAGGGACATTGAAAATAGCGCACCAAGAAGGGAGAAAGGTACAACCGCGAAACTTTGCAAATGAGTACAATCAGATCCGATATGAAAATGATCCAAGTTTGGTGTCAATGCGCATGACCACAAACGCTGAGGTGGCGCTGCTGTCAGTAAGTGGGCCATATACAGAGTGTCCTAAAAGTTCCAGTACTGACTCTGATGTATTTTTTATTTACAAAACAACAAACTTTAAAACGATTATTTTTATGCTAATAATAAAAGGCACACTTAAAATAACGGAGGAAAATATACAGAACTTGCATTTATAATAAATGTTCAAAATGTCCACCCTTTTCTAGGAGGCAAAGCTGAACTCGTTTGCGCATGTGCTTAGAAACGCGTTTTAACATGACTTCTTGTAGAGAAACCTATACACACCTGCACAGAACCTGTATTACGAAATTGTCGAACGAGCAGATATAGCATATTTTTACTCGGTATTGAATCATCTGGATATTTATATCGCCAAACATCTTTGCATCTTTCATACGATTTACATTCAAAATAAGCTTCAAACAGCGTAATTCTCTGAAGGCGTAATAAACTCATTTCACTATGAAGAACAAAATAACATAAAACTTTATTCTCATACAACTTGAGCAAGTAAATAAACAAACGATAAAAATTAAAGAATTGACGCAATAATAAGCAGACGGTAAAATTTAATATAAAAAAAAAAAAAAAAAAAATCATGGACACAATGAGTTCTTTAAGTTGGAGTACTGGAACTTTTAGGACACACTGTATAAACCGGCGCATAGTGGAAGATTCATAAACGTGACGATCTCATTTGGACTCTAGAGGGACTTTAGTAAGCGAAAAATGCCAGGTTCACGTGTGAGAAAACATTTCTCACAGTTAAACGACTTTGAGAAAGGCCTGATCATTGGCTTGAAAACTGGAAGGATGCTCGACGTGCCGCGTTGCTCGTCACGTCATCCTGAGTGTGCACGTTCTGAGTGTGCCGTGAGAACATGTTGGGAGATGTAGACACGAGATGGCGCCCACGTCCGAGGATTTCTAGCGACCCTTTACTGAGAGATACGACAAGGTGTTCATACTTTTTGATTGGTGGAAAGCTCCCTTTGACCGCCCGAGGCGATTTCGCGCATCGCTACCATAGACATAAGGCAGGGAGAAATTGTGACTTTCAAAAATGCTTATAATTCATATTAATTAAATGTAATTAAAAATTATTGAAGCAAATTTTCATGTTCCTAAATGTTTTTCCTATTAATAGAAATAAAAATTTTCATTGATTTTCGTCAATTCTTTTCTAAATAAGTACTTTTCTTAAAACAGTTTCGTATTTGGCGATAACTTCAATAATTACATGCCAACCTAAAAAATCGCACTTTTAACGTGCGGCGTTCGGTTTTTCCCCCCTTCTTTTTAGAACAATTTTGAAAATAAATTATGTAAGTTAACATTAACTAATATACACTTATTATTATTTTATTTATTTATCTATTTATTTTTGTTTTACCTGATCTTATTGAAAATTATTTTGATTAATATAACAAACATTTAGATATAAATACAATTAATAGAGTAAAGCATGTTTTTGGAAATTTTAGTGTTAAAAATACATAACTAATAAATAAAAAAGCCTTTTAATTTTTTTTTTTTTTTTTTTTTTTAATTTCTTCAGGAGTATATAAATAAAGGCTAGTACATTCATTTAATGCATAAAGCTTAAACTCAATAGGTGCCTTATATTTTTCTTATATTTATTCAAAAATATGGAATATGATGGTTAAAAGAATAAGGTTAAAAGTATTAAAATACTTATTGTTCTCTTATTTATTAATTTAAAAACATAAAAATTTTTGTTTATCTATTTTATTTTATTTATTTATTTTTTATGGAGAAATCAAGGAATTAATAGAAGTAAATATCTCTATGGTGGCCAAGCGGAACTGCGGTCAAATAAGGTTAAAAGTATTAAAATACTTATTGTTCTCTTATTTATTAATTTAAAAACATAATTTTTTTTTATTTGTTTATCTATTTATTTTTTATGGAGAAATCAAGGCATTAATAGAAGTAAATACCTCTATGGTGGCCAAGCGGAACTGCGGTCAAAGTTGGTAGATGGGAAGTGCCGGGTTCGATCAAAAAACGCGTTCATCGATCTAGCCGTTCGGAGTTTTCCGTAGTTCTCTCTAAAACTCGCGTAAATACGAACTAGATTCACTTAGACCCCCCCCCCCCGGAGGGCATTTCTCCTGTAAGCCTAGGCCCCTAGAGTAGTCAATCAGTCTTAAGCCATACAACCAATCAACCATTCTTTATGAGATCAACATATGTTAGAATTTTATGTTGTAAAATTATAAGTGCTAATTTCTTTATTTGTTTATTAATTAATTAATTTATTTATTTTTTAGTGTCATTTCTTTTTATCACATACGTTATTTTCTCTCTCTCTCTCTTTTTTTAATCACACTTTATTCAAAGGTACAAAATACGAAAAAAAAAAAATATATATATATACATATTTGTATTACATTTGAAGAAAAATAAACTTTTGACATGAACAATAAGGATGTATAAAACTTTTAAAGTTAATAAATATTTTTACAAATATTAATATTATCAATGATTATGCATTTAACTATAAAATATTGGTATGTTTTTAAGCATTAAACTAATTCAATTTTCCTAAACTGAATTATTTTAAGAAAAACATGTTGGTGTTAATGTGCCAGTTGCCTACAAAAGAAAGGCCGAGGTATGGGTTGAATAACTTAAGTAAGGAGTGGTCTTTTTAAGGTGTTCTAGCCCATATTTACGCTTGTTTCGGAGAAAACTGCAGATAATTTCGAAAAGTTAGCCCGATGAGCGCTACCTGGTATCGAACCTGATATCTCCCGTATACCAGATTTGAGAGCAAAGTTAATTTTACAGTCTCAAAAACATTTGACCCCCTGAAAAACCTTTTATAAACCAACTAAAACAATTTTTAAACATTTAATGTGCTGAGAATGTATATATTTGTAAGTTATTGCAATAAATAAAATTAATCATAAAGCTAAACGGTCATCTCTCAAATGAATATATCAAATCAAGTTAACTGTTAAATCACCAAATTTTTACAAATTAATCTTAATATCGATGAACTTTCTTACCAGTAACTACAAGGACAAATTTGATAAAATAAATTATTTTTTAAATAAATAAAATTTTTTTTATTATTATTATTATCAGTTTGTATAAATATATATTTTTAGACTACAGTTGCATAGTATATTATTAAAAACTAAAGAGTATTAAAATTCAGAATTTTTGATATGCAGTATGATAAGAAGGTGTAAATTATTTCTATGAATATAGAAATGTAATCTAAATTTAAATAATAATTATAATAAAAATAAAACGAATGTAACGTAAAGCATAATGTATCTTAGTTTGATTGCAAAGAAAAATTTGTTTGCTTTACTTTAGAGAATATCTTTAAAAACTTACACCGATAAATCACCAAAATGCGCGATCAGCGCCAAGCATTGTAAAAGGTTACTGTAGCAAGAGGGAATCTGGACAAGCGTTTGTCCACTGAGCATGCGTATTAAGTACCTGTCGTATCTCTGAGATTATCCAGGGTTTCTAAGGATTTCTAGAGAAACCACGGACTTAGAGAAGAAGGACCGTTTTCTCCAACGGCGGCCTTCCCTCAAAAATGGACCCGAAATGGTCGCTATTATTCGTTCGCCGCTAGGGGTCGTATTTGTTCTTTGATTGTCCACTACCTCCGTAGAATAGCATTGTGCGCAGACGAAATTTTAGTTTTATTTTCAGTTTTCTTTTAAATTTATTTTTAATATTGGATTTTTTTCATAATGTCGCATTGTTACGCACCGGGTTGCACCTCTGGACATCGAAGTGTTCGAAAAAAAAAAAAAAGAATTAGGTGAAAAGAACCTAAGTTTATTTCGTCCACCTAATGTAAGCTATTGATTTTAATGTTTTGTTGAATGATAAAATTATTGTCTTATAAATATTCTATACCTATACAAAAAAAAAAAAAAAAAAAAAAAAAAAAAAAGGCTGATTTAATTGGGATGGTTCTTAGTAAAATTCTGTTTGATAGATTTTTTTTTTTTTTTTTTTAATTAATTAAAATGTAATTTTTCAGGTCACTTTGTATTAAGATTTTAAAATTTGCGCCCTTTTTTCATATTATTCGGCTAATACATGCGAGCTTGCAATCTTACGAATTTAAATCATGTTAAATTATAAATTACGTTTTTTTTTTTTTTTTTTTTTTTTTTAATTACAGCTTTTAAAAAAAGTATTTTAAAAATCTTGAATTGTAAACCGATTTTGGCAAAAGTTAAAAATTGGTAAAAAATGATATGAGTTCACAGTCAAACTTTTTTCAATTCATTTCAAAATTACTGAGTTTTAAGATATTTTAAAAATAATTTAAATTTTTTTTTTTTTTTTTTTTTTTCATGCCACTTTGCATTGACATTTTAAATTTATTTTACAAACTGCCAATGTTTTAACTTCCAATTCATGTTAGATGATGAATCACGTTATATTATTATCATTATTATTACCATATTATAGAAATGTATTGTTTTTAACAAAAAGAAATTTTTAATTGGTTTTGTCAAAAATTAAAAATAATGATTATGATGTCACAGTAAAAAACTCCTAAATTCAGTTGAAAATTGGAGATTTTAAAGAAAAATTATATTTAATTAAATTCATCACCAGTGCCACATTCACATTTCATAATTTATAAGCTAGTGTTCTTCCAACTGAAAATTAGAGATTTTATGTAAAAATTAGAGTATTAAATTCAAGGTAAGTTGTTTTTATAAAGTTAGCTTTACACTTAATCTCCGTGTCATCTCGTCGGTGTATCGAGCTATTCCCTACCCTCCTAAAATAATATATATGTAATATGTATATATATAAAAAAAATTACTCCCCCCCCCCTTTTTTTTTTGTCACACTTTGTACATTCAGACAAATTAAAAAAGGTTTTTACAAAAGGTTCCCCTCTTTAAGTTAAGAAATATCTAATTTTTTAAATATATGTTTTTTATATATATGTTAAAGAAATGGAATGGTTGTAGCTACACTGTAAAAAAAAAAAAAAAAAAAAAACAGTACATTTACAGCATAATATGCTGGCAATATGGGTGCATGAAGGAGGGAATGTAAAAAAGAAGTTATTTACAGCAGAAACAGCCATAATAAAAGAGTCTTTTTTTACAGATGTTTCCGCTGTAAATTGCCTTATTTAACAGCAGAATGTGCAGGCAATATGGGTGCCAGCACATTTTGCTGTAAAAGCTTCCGTTTTTTTTTACAGTGTACGTTCATGCCAAATTTCAAATTTGGCCCTGCATCTATTACTTACAAGAAAATCTTTTTAAGTGTTAATTGTACTTTGAATCAATACTATATGCATTTTATAAAGTTTCTAATGCCATTTCAGGATATGTAATCAGTTTTTTGCAAAACGCAATTTTTGAGAAACAGTGACAACTTAAAATTTGACAATTTAGGGAAAAACCAAAGTGTGCTCTCTTGATGCAGGAATTTTTCGAATAAGTACTTAGAAAATATAATTTTGAATAAATACTCATATGCAAAACTTTTCAGCTTGAATAACTAAAGAGAAATTTATCATAAATGCTGGAATTTTAAACTCAAAATTTGATGCAGTTTAGAATTTCAACAAGATAATATATGGATGATTTTATATTAATAACATATTTGAGTATCAGTGTAGGTAACATATTTGGCGGAAAAAAAAAAAAAAAAAAAAAAAAAAAAAAAGAGAAATGTAGGAAAATTTCATACTTGTTTTTTTTTTTTTTTTAATATTATCGAGAAGATTTATTATTTTTTACTAACAAATAATATTTTTTTTTTCACTCATTCTGTAAGCCACAGGTAAATAATGCATTTAAATAATTAGAAAATATTATGTGCTGGAATTTTCTTCCATGGTGAGAGAAATCGCTAATTCATCAAATTTAAGAGGGTCATAAATCCATTAAAATAAGTTTTTTAAAAAACTGATTACATATTTTAAGTAAGAATTAAAAACTGTATAAAATGTGCTTCATGTTAATTTCAAGTATGACGAACACTGTAAAAGCTTCCCTTGTTAGGAAAAAAAAAAAAAAAGGCTTTTTTATTTATTACTCTCAAATATGTATATTATTATGATGTTAAAGGAATATTTTTTGTATTTTAAGAAAGATAATTTTTAAGCTTTATAATTGAATTTGCACCTTTGTAAATTTTCTATTTGTTCTATTTCTATTTGTTTTTGCCCCATAGCCCCCCCTTACGGCCCCACCACCCTTACCGCCCCTCCTAATAATTTTACAAATTCGAAAATATCCGCAATTGATTTGTAAGTATCGAAAACCCGTATAAGCCAATTTTAAACGATCTAACTCTTTTTTTATTTTTTTGCCCCCCCCCTCTCCCCCCCCTTCTCGCCCCTCCTAACAACTTTACACTTTCGAAAATATCCCCATTCGACTTGCAGGCCTCTTAAACCTATCTGTACCAATTTTGAACGGCCTAACTGTATTTCTATTTGTTTTTGCCCCATAGCCCCCCCTTACCACCCCACCCCCCTTACCGCCCCTCCTAATAATTTTACAAATTCAAAAATATTCACAATCGATTTGTAAGTATCGAAAACCTCTATGTACCAATTTTGAACGATCTGACACTATTTTTATTTTTTTGTCCCCCCCTCCCCCCCTTCTTGCCCCACCTAATAACTTTACACAATCGAAAATATCCCCATTCGTCTTGCAGATCTTTAAAACCTATCTGTACCAATTTTGAACGGCCTAACTGTATTTCTATTTGTTTTTGCTCCATAGCCCCCCCCCCCCGTTGCTGTCCCACCTGGGGGCTGAATTTTTAAAATTCCAGAAATTGGTTTTTAGATAGTTGCATTAGCTATATTTTAGAGCAAAAATTTCACGTATATCTATTTTTTTTTGTTTGAGATATATAGGATTATGCGAAATCACGTTTTGCCCCCCCCCCGCCCCCCTTGGGGACCGAATTTTGAAAATTCCTGAAACCGATTTTTAGACATTTGTATTAGCTATATTTTAAAGTAAAAATTTCACGTATATCTGTTTTTTTGTTTGAGTTATATAGGATTATGTGAAATCACGTTTAACGCATGTGAAATCACGTTTCGCCCCCTCCCCCCCCCCTTGGGGACCGAATTTCAAAAATTCCAGAAATCGATTTTTAGACATTTGTACTAGCTATATTTTAAAGCAAAAATTTTACTGATATATGTTTTTTTGTTCGAGATATTTAACATTATTTCATTTAATTCTCGCGTTAAAGCGCTCTTTCAAGTCTGAAGTGGAAAGGCAGTCGATGCGAGCGCCATCTTCTAAAAGCGACCAAAATGGGGCCATTCTGATAACACAGCGTGAACGGTCCATAGTGTACGTCCATGAGAGAAACGTAGGGACCCTATATAGAGAGATACTGGACATTGGCGCGTCGGCTTTTTGACGAAATTCTCCATTTTAGTGTCAGTTGCTCCGTTGCTTACCATTACGCTGAGAAGAAATTTCGAATATTTTACGTCATAATCGAAAAAGAACTTATTTAATATATTTTTACTTTGTTGGGAGATAAATTGCTTTACTTTTGGAATATTTTTAAAAGATAAAAATGCATAATTATTTATTTTATCTCATACTTTGAATTCTCTTATTGCATGCTGTTTTACGTATTTATTTCCTAACATATGAAATAATTACAATTATTTATTTGCTAGCTATTAGTTTTTAAATTCTGTTGTGCAATATATTTAATTAATATGTTAGATCTCAATGTGTTTTTCTGATATATTTTAAAATATATATTTAAAATAACTATATAAAAATATATTTTTTTGATTTTTTGCTAGTACGCAAAATGTATCAGATTTATTAAAATAAATTAATAAAAATAAAGAAAATAGGGTGTATATTATTTGCTAACATATGAAATATAAATTTCTTTTAAATAATAATTGCCATAATAAATTTATAAATAATAATTAAATAAGTAATTATTTTTATTTACATATTAAAAAAAAAAAAAAAAAGAAAAGAAAAGAAAAGAAAAAGAAAAAGAAAAAAAAAAAAAAAGAAAGAAAAAAAAAATCAATGAAATAAAATAAATAAAAACATATTTTAATTTCTAAAGATATTATTTAATATTTTTAAAAATTATTATTAATAAAATTTTTATTTTTACTAAATAATTTATTTTAACTAAGTCACTGTTATTAATAATACGTAACAGAAATAAATAAAATAAGTATTTTTAGCTTGTAAAAATATTACGTAAATATTTTTATAAAATAATAAAAAATAATTTCTGTTCTTCTGCCGTAGTTTTACATTTATTCATGAATTACTTGACAAAAACTAAGATTGTCATATCTTTGTTAAAAATTTTCTAACTTTTTATATATAGAATGTATGTCCTCAGAAGAAAAAGGGTAAAATTACTTTCACTAAGATAGAATTGCTTTCACAATCAACATATTTGCTTAATATAGAAATATACAACAAAAAATTCCTCTAGAAAGAAATTAAAACTTCTTCACACACCATAAATTTTAAATCAGCACAACCGGTTTCAAAAGGACGTAGCCTTTCTTCATCAGGTGAAAACACGTGCAACTGCCTTTGAGGCAAAAGCAAGACTAAAAGCGCACCTGATGAAGAAAGGCTATGTCCTTTCAATACCGGTTGTGCTAATTTAAATTTTATGGTGTGTGAAGAAGTTTTAATTTATTTCTATTGACTGTACGCCAGTTTTTGAATTTATTTTTGGTGAAAAAATTCCTCTGTTTTCCGATAGGAATTGAAAAAGTAACCATGTCGAAGGTTAAAACAAAATTCGTTTTTCTTGAAATTCTTTTCCTCTAAGACGAAAAAAATTACATATTTATATTCTGCATTACTTTCTGCACAAATTTAACACAATTTTCTTTCATTTATGTTGTATAGTAAAGCGTGAATCGCGAAGAAAAAAGCCTTACGTTCTACGGGTATCGCTCCGAATTGGCAGTAAAATGGCCGACTTTCGGCCAATGTCCAGTCTCTCTATATATAGGGTCTCTAAAGAAACGGTTCTGGAGCTACCAGGAAGTCGATAAAGCGAGCATAGATATAGTAATATATATAGATCTATCATCCCTTTGTTAACGTGCAAAGATTTTTGATGCCGAAAAAGTTTTTTTGCATCAGCCAAGAGAGAGTATAAAACTCGGAAACAATAATGGAATAAAATGTTGATATATATTGAAAATGCAGAAATACTGCAAGGCTTTCAATCGTACAAATACATTTATGAAAGGAAGTGGAATAAGTTTTCATAAGTAAGTTAAATTTAACTAATTTATGAAAAATATGTTTTTTTATAATCAATTGCTTTGTTATTATTACGCTTTAAATACTGTTTTGATTTTTAATGGAATACTTTTTTTTAATTTTAATACTTTTAAGTTTTTATTTTAGTAAGTAATATCGAATTTTCAAAATTCTTTTAAATGTAGTTAGCAGCGGCAGAGGTAAAGTCCGCTTGTTTTAATATATTATAACTAGTATTACCACAAGACTTTCTTCTATATATAATCCTCTACAAATTTATATAATACAAATTATTTATTAAGTTATAATTTATTAAAGATATTTTCCCTGATGAATGCAGGCGATTTTTTTCTTAAAGTAGTATAATAATAAATGCTGAAAAAAATCATTTTTGTGCAGACATGAAAAGATATACAGCTGAACCTCGTTAACGTGAATTTCAAGGAGGATCAAAAATCTGTTAATGTTAAAAGTAGTTCATGCTATCAGTAACTGATCGTCATATAACTAAAGTAATCTTCATTTTGACGGGGAATGTAGTAACAGTTCATGCTAAAAGTAATTCACGTTAACGAGGTTCGACTGTATATATACATGTCTATACATATATATGTATTTAACATTAAAAATAAAAATAATTGGTGGCCTTGTTTTAAATTAATACACATCTATGGTTCCACCATTCGTTTTAGAAATATTCACGAGTTCTTTCTAAAATATCCACATTAAAAACTTACACAGGTCTCGGGGGAAGGGCACTTTCCTCCCAGGAGGAAAGCAATGCTCCTAAATGCACACATTTTTTTTCAAGTTTATTACTACTATTATCAATAATTCATATAAATTTTACATTCATGCGTTAAAAATAACTCACGTTAGGTACATTTATATGAAATTTTGTCCTATACTGTCATGTTACGTACTTAGAAAAAAAAATAGGATGGCTAGCACCACCTGTTGAGCGATTGGTTCCCAAATATAATCAGCACCAGTTTAGGTCAAGGTCCAACTGAATGCAAGTTAAGTCGAATCTCTTTCATATTAGGGCCTATAATTCGAAATTGCTAGAATTGCATTTTTAGTTGTGTTAAGCGTTTCTTACAGTTTCGAACAAGGTTTAAGAAAATATTATGACATTAATTAGTTTTTCTGCCTGTCTGCTTGCCCACCTGTCTGCGCTCCATTTCCGAGTAAACCCAATTTCTGCTATAGGTTGTGACTGGCCGTTAAAAGGTTAACGCAAATTTTCCTGAAGATTAGTCAGTCTAAGAACACGATTCGATGAGAATTTATTAACCAAAACCGTATGAAGTGTACTTTTTTTACATAGGAATTTTTGCTAGTGTTCGGACACTTTTGTTATCGACTGTATTGCTATTGGCAGTTAAAGGGCTAACTCGAATATCTCAAAAGATTAGGATAACTCCAATAGTTTTTTCGACCAAAAAAGACTACTACCAGACAGAAATAGTAAAACGGAAACGATAAATTTCTTTAAATGTCGTTATTCCATACAAAAAAAAAAAAAAAAAAAAAAAAAAAAAGGAAAAGAAGAAGAAAAGAGAGAAAGAAAAATGAGTATCTGGAGTTTTTTTCATTCATCTTTAGTACATAAATTATTCATAAATTTGATTTGCTAAATTATCTGTGTGTATTCCAGTGTGTATTCACTCGGGGAAAGACATCCAAAAGAGAGTAAAATGGCCGTCTCTCCCCGAGAAAAAAAGGCATCACTTTTTTGCCCCCGCTGATCAATCTATGTCTTATTACTATATCTATGAAAGCGAGAAGATCGAAGGATCGTGAGACCCCACAGTGATTCGTTCCACAATACAATCGAATGTAGGGGTATCAGTTGTCCCTAAAACCATTTCCAGACGGCTTGCAGAAGCTAATCTTCAATCCTAGCGCCCTTTTCGATTTTAATTGATTTGAGTGTATTTTAACTTGAACTAGAAATACGTTATGAGGAATTGCAAGAGATTCGATTGGCTTATTTGATTTTCGAAAATAATGTGCAATATGCAAATTTTCTGCAAGCTGTTATGACGTCAGCAGTTAACTAAAGCAGACGATAACAGACTTCACGCATTTACAAACATGCCACAAGGTACAGAATTAAAGTGAAATTCGCGAAATTTGGAGATTAAATGGAACTGGTGCTTCAGTTAATAATATTTCGAAAAATATTAAACGCTCTAGATGTGCAATTAGAAATTTTTTGAAAAGAGGAATTAATGGATCGGTGATTAAAAGATCTGGACGTACTCCTTGCTTGTACTCGAGAGACAGACGCCATGTGCTTTTGCTCGCTACACAGAATAAGATGACCACTACAGGCATTAAAAATGCTTTGAAACTGATTTGTTAAAGGAGAGCCATTCGCAAGGTGTTGCATAATTCTTCCTATGTGAAATATAAAAATTGAAGAAAAAACCACCGCTTCTAAGCCGGCACAAAATGGAGCATCTAACTAAACAAACTATGGCCTGGACCTCCAAATGGTACTCTGTGTTATTTTTTGATGAGAAAATGTTTAATATGGATGGTCTTGACGGGTTTCAATATATTGGCATGATTTACGAAAGTCTCCATGTACTAATGAGCCGCCGAATGGGTGGAGGCTCAGTAATGATTTGGGCCGGATTTTCGGCTCATGGGAAAACGGATATTGTTTTTGTGCATTCAAGAATGAATTCCGAAAAGTATAAGAATCTTCTTAAAGGTCAACTAGCCATATACGGTGAACTTCTTTGTGCGAAAACTACTCTTTCCAGCACGATAACGCGCCGATTCATGCATCACACGAAACAAAAAAGTGGCTTCAGAGCAAAGTATCAATGTTCGCCCGGGGCCTTCTCGCTCCCCAGACTTAAATCCCATCGAAAACTTGTGGGGTAATCTTAGCTCGTGCGGTTTACCGAAATGGGAGGCAGTTTATATGTGTCGAAGATCTAAAGAATGCTATAAAATGTGCTTGGGAAGAACTGTGTTGCTATATTTTGTTAGAATTGATAGATTCGATGCCGAATCGCATCTTTCATGTTATAAAAAACAATGGTGGCTCCACCAAATATTCAATAACCATCTTAGAGGATTTTCTTTTAGACCATTACTGTCTGCTAATTATGTTGACCACCGTATTTCGAGAAAACGGTTGGTGTCTTATAACTTTGTCCATTATGTTTTTAAGTTTTTTCATTAAATTGTATGAAAAAATCGTTATTATAAAATAATTATAGATGATAACAGAATAAATTTATGTTTTTGACGTATTTAATAAAACATTTTTAAGCTCTGAATCTTTTCTTTCACTATTTGTCAAATTAGATAGGTGTCTTATAATTATGTCCACCACTGTACGTTATGAGGAATTACGAGAGATTTGATTGCTTTATTTGATTTTCATTGATTTGAGGTAGGGGTGCCCAGTGATGTTTTTTGGTTTTAACATGCTTGACAGTGATTGCTGCGAAAACGAGTTTCGTGCGTTTTCAGATTCATGCACAGCGGAGTAGGGGTGTCCAGTGATGTTTTTTTTGGTTTTAACATGCGTAGTGATTGCCGCGGAACAGAGTTTCGTGCATTTTCAGATTCATGCACAGCGTCGTAGGGGTGTCCAGTGATGTTTTTTGGTTTTAACATGCGTGAATGTGATTGCTGCGGAACCGACTTTCGTGTGCTCTGAAATTCATGCACAGCGAGGTAGGGCTGTCCAGTGATTTTTTTTCCATGTGCGTAATGCGTACATACGTGCGTTATAGTGATTGCAGCGAAAACGATTTACGTACGTTCTCTGATTCGACCATTCATCGAATAGTGACTCTTACTGTACGAGTAACAGCTTCAACTGTTTCCAGAATATTCGAAGAATTAACATTTCTATTTGACTATTTTCGAAAATATTCGTTTTAATTGTTGCACAGATTCGAGAATTAAAAAAAAAAATATTTGATATTGTCAAGAAGATCCCATACTAAAACTGTGAAGAAAATAGTCGCCAATCGAAATATATTTATTTAAACGTTTCCAATTATTCAATTAAAAAACAATCCTTTAAATATAGTGCCCAGCGAAGTCTGCTAATAATAATAATGTCGATAAGTAATTTTATAAGGAATGTCTTTTCCAATTTTCTAGTTTGTACGTATATTTTTAAAATGTTATTTACATGCATAAAAAAAAAAAAAAAGAAGAAGAAGAAGATAAAAGAAACAGAAAAGTGATTACAAGATGAAAAATCGGGTTTTAATCTAACATTTGGATGCATGTACAGTCGAGAAAACGAAGAAATTCAACAGCCGGTGTAATTTCGTTATTAATTGACGCAGGAACATCTAATAGACATAATTCAACAGGTAATTAAATGCACTTTCTGAAAATGTTGTTGAATTTTGAATTAGGGGTTATCCAGATATTTAAGTGAGCGCCAAATAGCAACATACAATTTTGACTTCATATTCGAATTTCCGAGAATCTGTCAGTGCGGAAAAGTATACGTTTGCATATTTTAGTATTTATAGAGTTAGCCTCAAAAATGCGTTATGGGGTTATCTGTAAATGTAGAAAAATAAAATTAAGATCCTACAAGAATTAGACACATTTTTACTGTTTCACACTGGAAATGTTACAAGAAAAAGAAAAAGTTATAAAAATTAATGAAAACGTTAACACCTGCACACTACCTTAGTTACCCTGAATTAAGTTTTTTAGATATGTATATATTTCAGTACTTTTTTAGATAATTTTAGGTATATTTAAGTACATTACGCTTACGATTGGCCACTCTTTGAAAAAAGTGCAGTATTTTTTAATTAAAAAGTGTCTATCATGGTTATACTGATCACCAATAAATCTTAAATTTTCTTTCGTAGGCGTGACATAATATACGAACTGAAATAATGTAGCTATATATAAACAGCAACGTATAAACTAAATCTTTTCGGATAAATTATTGTAAAGTTTGATGAAGTAAATATTAAACAATTTTAATCGCTCTTACCAGTTTTGGGTCAGTTGAACTCTTTGGAACTATACGATTTGTTTCATAATTTCTATGAAAATATAACTTTTTAAATAACTCTTTCGCTACTACTGAGGTAGATTTACGTCATTTGAAAATCTGTAACTCTCTCAGTGGGCATTTCTTTCGTAATTTGTGTGTTACTTATTTCTTAAGTATGTACCCAGTGTTCATATTTTTGCAATAAAATATACTACAGATAGAAATATATTGATTCGAAAGAATATAATTATAATGTATATCCATTCATAATATAATTGTGAATACAGAAAATTTGTTCTGAAATATTTTATTTTGAAAGAATAACACCTGTAGGCGGTCAAAAAGACAAATCCTGCGGTCGCAAAAGTGTTAAAATATAGTTAGAAAAGTTAAAGCACACTCAGAGACATTGAAAATAGCGCACCAAGAAGGAAGTATCGGATTGAAATGAAGTTTAATACACTTTATCATACAGATGAGAGATTCACTTGATCTTGAAATCAAGGCAATTAAACAATTACAGTGTCTCCAATCACACAAATACAGTACAGCTTCAGTATCATGTCGGATTGCTTCCTGCTACAATACATGGTCCAGTATTGAATTGGTTAGACGTCCGCTGTTGTTCTGAGGCAGATGGGCCCCCTCCAGATCATGTACAGAGTGACACGGTGGTATCTGGCGTTTTAGCGGATCCCACACATGCTCTATAGGAAACAGGTCCGAAGCGAGTCGGCCATGGAAGAGTCTGAACATGACGTAGGAAGTCTTAAGCAACTCGAGCTGTATGCGGACGATCATTATCTTGCTGAAAAAATGCATGGGAAAGACTATTGAAGAAAGGGTCGAAGAATGCCGTCAACATAACGCTGACCAGTTAAGTTTCCACGTATGACAATTAGAGAGGATCGTCTATCACAGGCTATGCCCCCCTCCAGACCATTACGCCTGCTGTGCATGTAGTGTGTCACGCGACAGTGGGGTGGGTTGGGGATCGTGCTGTTCACCACGACGTCTCTATACCTGAACGCGGTTATCATCTGTCCCAAAAACAAATCGGGATTCATCACTAAACACAACTTTCTTCCAGTCTGTAAAATTCCACGTCGCTCTGACTCGGCACCACAGTAGACGAAACCGCCGACGTTTCAGTGTTCCATTAAATTAATTTGACCATTGTATTTGGAAAAAACGGTTGGTGTCTTATAATTTTGTCCATTATGTTTTTAAGTTTTTTCATTAAATTGTATGAAAATGTCATTATTATAAAATAATTATATATGATAACAGAATAAATTTATGCTTTTGACGTATTTGATAAAACATATTTAAGCTCTGAATCGTTGCTTTCACTATTTGTCAAATTAGATAGGTGTCTTATAATTAATTATGTCCACCACTGTAGCTGTAGTTCAATGTAAAATACACTCAAAGCAATGAAAATCAAATAAACCAATCAAATCTCGCCTAAGATTCTCCATTGTGCGTCATTGTAGAAATGTGAAGTTTTATTTTCACATTTTTATTAATTAAAAGAAAACTAATCAAAAATTTGGAAATCTGACTTCGATGTGCACAATGACCCTTTGGAGTGCACCTTTGTGTTAAAGCACGTGACTGTCCGAGCGACCGTTTTCGAGAACAGTGATATATACATATATATATACAAATATTGCTCACTTAATAGTATAAGATTGTGCTGCTGAGCATAGTTTATAAATTAGTAATTATATTTTTTTTTTCAAAAAGTCCGTTATAAAAGTAAACGAAAAGCGATTACAGAAAGAAAAATCGAGATTTAGTTTAACACTTGAAGGTCTGTCCATTTTCACCTATCTGTAATACATCCTTAAAACAATTTTTCATCAAGTTTTTTTTTTTCCTAAAATTGATGATTTTTATTTTTATTATTTTTTTTTTTTTTCAATTTAAAAATTATTACTTATGTCGATGTTCAAAAACTTCAGTGACAAATTTCTTGTTTTTTTTTTTTTTTATTATTCCAGTAAAACACTGGAACTCCTCTCATTTAAGCAGAGGATGTTGAAAAATTAACTCCTAAAATTGTTAGAACATTAAAAAATGCTAATTAAAGAAAGAAAATAGGGAAATATCGACGTAAGAAAAGATAAACAACGACATTGACAGATTCACTATAGCTAAAGGCGTTTAGAAATGAAAAAGAAAAAGCTTTTCAAAGGAAAAAAGATGAAAAACAAAAAGACAATAAAGGCAATAGACGACGTTGACTAAGGAGATGATTTAAGGAGATGATTTAATAAAGAGAAAAAATCTGATGTGGGCACCACATGACTTCCTTATACACTTTTAGAAATATACATAATGTTAAAAAACATTGTCATTGAACCCGAAACTGTTGGCTAAAAATATTTAAAAAAAATGAATTATCACCGTGTTCTGAGCTTTTCTGAAAGTTAGTTAAAAACCGAGGCAAGATTTGTACTGGTAACGCTGACGAAGGCAGCAGGGACCCTAAAAAATTGGCTAAAAGTATTAAAAAATGCATTTTCACCGTGTTCTGAACTATTCTGAAAGTTTCAAATGTCTAGCTAGTCGGGAAGTTAGTTAAATAAACTTTCTGTTGAACCATATAAACGCTGTCGAAGGCAGCAGTAACCTGAAACTATTGGCTAAAAATATTTTTTAAAAAATGCATTGTCACCGTGTTCTGAGTTTTTCCAGAAGTTTTAAATGTCTAGCTAGTCGGGAAGTTAGTTAAAAATCGATTGCAAGATTTGTACTGGTAACGCTGCCGAAGACAGCAGGGACCCTAAAAAGTTGGCTAAAAGTATTTAAAAAATGCATTTTCACCGTGTTCTGATGTAGTCTGAAAGTTTCAAAAGTCTAGCTAGTCGAGAAGTTAGTTAAATAAATTTTCTGTTGAATCACATAAACGCTGCTGAAGGCTCAGGTATTAGAAACAGTTGGCTAAAAATATTTTTAAAAATGCATTGTCAACGTGTTCTGAACTTATCTGAAAGTTTCAAATGTCTAGCTAGTCGGGAAGTCAGTTAAATTGCAAGATTTGTCCAAACCGTTTTTGAGTTATTACCGTTTTTTGATGCATTTTGGCCATTATGAACCTAATTTTCCTAAATATCTCCAAAACGGAAAATCATACAAAGTCCAAAAAGGGAGGTGCACAACTAGATGTTATAACAAACCTATGTACCAATTCGCAACTTTCTACGTCCAGCCGTTTTTGAGTTATACGACATACTCACACACACACACAGACACACATACATACAGACGTCACGAAAAATCGTGTAAAGTCCCTTATATCTCTAAAACGAAAGCTCGTGTTAAGACGACACTTGCAGGTGTACAACTAGGCATCATGTCTGTCACACGTATAAATTGGCAACATTCAGCGATCATTCGTTTTCGAGCAATGTGAAATGCAAAATCCATTTCGCAAATCGGGATTGCTATACTTCCTTATGCTTTGTATAAGGAAGTAAAAAGAGAAACTTCTAATTGAGAAAATCACGAATATTTGACAATAGTCCAGATGACGAAGAATTTTTTTACATTTCAAAGTTTCAGGATAATTAATTAAGTAATGTTCTAAATATTTAACAAATCACCTAAAATCGGAAATGCCTGGTAATTTATGGCAAGGTAGTACAAAAAAATATCAGACTATTTCAGTTTTTCTAAATAGTTTTATAAATTATTTACTTAGCTTGAAATTTTTTTTAACTCCGACAAACACAGCTTTCCTATCGAAATTTAAAACCATTTTAATTGTATGCCTCTATTTACATTTTTTTTTTTTTTTTAATTCAATTTCATAAGATGGTACAGATTTCTGCATAAAAATGTTTAAGAATAAAATAATTTCATAGATTTTAAAAATAAAACTTTTAACAATTGTGTGGTACTTAAAAGGAGAGGTCACGACATGGAAAATTCAGATCGGGACGAAATTGCGCAGGATTGTAGTATACTATGAAGGTAACAACGTATTAAAGCAGTAGTACCCACTACCCTCAGAATTTCGAGAAAAAAGCGTTTCAAATTTTCGTAATCTTTAAATACAAGTTATTTCGCAAGCGAGTCAGCACCCCAGTGACGTGAGCGTAAAGCACGAGGCTGTCACCCAGACGACCTGGGTTCGATGCTACATACGGGACTTTTTTGCTTCTTCTTCTTCTGTTAATTTTATGTAATCTAATTTTTTATTTATTTATTTCTACTTTATTTTATAATTCAATTCAAAATTTAAAAATTTTAATAAGATATTATTAATTTTCTTGAATATAAAATAAATATTTTTTTCTACTTTTAATATTGATAATTTAAAAATACAATAAATTTCAATAACTTAAATTTTTTTTTTTGTTTTACAAAAAAGAAAATAAGAAAAATAAAGAAAGATAAGATAATAAGAAATAAAAGAAGAAATCCCTAAATAAGAAATATAAAGAAAAAAAGCCAAAAAATTTAAATAATTAAAAAATAACAAGCTGTAAAAGAAAGTGTAAAATAGTTAGCAGGTGTAGTTAAATCTTGGTTTGAGCTTCCTGATTTGATTTTAATGTGTATAAATTACGTAATCGCTTTTAGCTTGTTAATAATAAAGAGCAGTTGGAATTTTATTTCGTGCACAAAAGGATAAGAAAAAAAAAGCAAGTCGTTGTCTAAGAAGAAAGTATGTTGATTAATATTTAAAATATACATTTAAAGATAACATTTCTTTGCCTGTAATAATTTAACAGCATGGTAATCGTATATTATAATTTTTCAAGAAGCTGTATTGATTGTAAAAGTAATTATTTAATTTAGATTGTAATTATATATGCAATTAAAATCATCATTTCACTGTAATATATATATATATATATATATATATTTTGTTAATTTAAAAACCAAAATTTAGTATTGTTTTAAATATACCTAAAATAAAATATTTAGATAAATAATTAAAAACAGTTTCTTTAGTTTTACCTTATTTTATAGTTAAAATAAAACTAAATTTATTTTTTAAGTTTTAGAAATATCTTGTATTTTTAAGTTATAAATATTAAAAATAGAAAAAAAATTATTTTATCTTCAAGAAAATTAAATAATCTTTTATTAAAAGTTTCAAATTTTGAATTAAATTACAAAATAAAGTAAAAATAAATAAAAAATTTAGATTACATAAAATATTAAAGAAGAAAAAAAGTCCGGTAGATAGCATCGAACTCAGGCCGTCTGGGTGGCAGCCTCACGCTTTATGCTCATGCCACTGGGGCGTTGACTCGCTTGACAAATACCTTGTAATTAAAGATTACGGAAACTTTAAACGCTTTTTTCTCGAAATTCTGTGGGTAGTGCGTGCTACTACTTTAATATGTTGTTACCTTCATAGTATACATGTTGTATATATGTTGCTACCTTCACAACCCCTGTTGTTACCTACCATAGTATATATGTTGTTACCTTCACAATTCTGCGCCATTTCGTCCCGATCTGAATTATCCATGTCGTGACCTCTCCTTGTTAGAAGGCGAAAGTATCAGTAGATGCAAAACTGATATAGCGCGGTGCAAAATAATAGGAATTATTGTTTTTTTTTAAACTGAAAGATGCATATAGTAATATTAATTCATATTTAAACAAAATAGGAATATTATGTGGAACTAAATAACTATATAAACATGCAAAAAGATTGAAGAACAATTTATATTGTTGCAATATAACGAAATTTATATTCACTGGTTATGCCATGGAAACGAAATGATAAGAACGGCACAGATTTTACTAAAATTTAGTAGAATTTTAAATTTATAAGGCTCCTTTGTGGTTAATAATTTCAAACAGAGGGCTGTGGCGGCGATGAGCGGGGGTTAGTCCCTGTTAAATGATCTGTTAAATACAAAAGGATTCGAACTTTTCGAGATGACACAACACTATATACCACGTGAATATCACATTTCATTGCCATTTTCAGGGTTGGAAAATTGGCGCAGTATTCCTACCGGTATTTATGAAACAAAGTTTTCTTCTTAAACCGCTTATTTTATAAGTAGTGAAAATTTTCAAACAAATATCGGTATGAGTTGTGCGCCCCTGCATTTTGAACATTTTTACCTATTTTATCGACAGATATTGCTTCTTCTGATACCCCAAACATTCTCCCCCTGTTTAGCTTCGGAATATTAGCCAATCAATCGATTACAGTAATGTTATTACCTTTAAACCGCTTTTTTGCGTCTATTGCACAGTTAATCCATGCATTCTTTTCTTGAAAATTATAATTAAAACCCCTATTTTTTCCATCCTTGTTCAAAAATTACTTTCTTTTAATATACATATATCTATTTTGTAGACCTAATATTCATCTAAATTCCAGAAGAAAAAGTGACTCAAATTATAAGAAAGACCCCTCATTTTTGACGTTTGGAAAATATGTTCTTTTACATTGGATGCTCATGCCAGTATGGCGTTGTTACCACACAATTTAAACTTCATTTTAGAAATTAATTTTATACGAATTTATTTGTTTTTATAACTGTTTCTTTGTAAACTGAATGCGAGATGTTTATGAAAAACTTTTAAAAGGTGATTTTACACATGTGAGGACTTTTTAGCTTATAATTCCTCTTCTTATGGTTCATACCGCCTTTATCTAGCTTCTAATTTATTTATCTCTCCGTAATTTATTTGTTATCGTTGGATAATTTAAACGTCTGGGTCGTTTCAAAATAATTTTCGGTGCTTTTGTTCATTTTGCATTACCTTATGTTAGTCGGAATTTGTAGGAAATTAAAAACGGCAGTCTTTTGAAGTTTTATTTTATTATAAATTCTTTGAAGGGAGCATCGATTGTCATTATAAGCTAATGTTTGGCCTCTTTCGATATCGGAGAACATTTATCCTCCCCCTCCATCCGCATGTTTTCTGAACTGAACAGAAATTTTTTTTAATGTTTATTTGAAATTATTATTAATATTAATAAAAAAAATGTCTACCATTTACGAGCTGTATTAATGTAACGTTCTTATTATTTCGCTCCTTCGTAAACTTTAAAAATTTATAAATATATTAAAAAATTTATAAACAGATTTATAAACTGATTTATAAACTATTGTTCTAATATTAATTGGCTCATCGTGTGTTTAATAGTATTAAGAATAATATTTGTGAATTTTTATGTCAGAAATATTTGATTGATGATGCAATAGCACAATTAATAATTCAATTAATAATTCAAAACAATTTTCGCAATTAAAGTCAATTCCTAAATTTTATCTTTTTATTTTTTCCATTATACAAACCATCTATTAAAAAAAATAGGAATAAGGAATAACTGAAGAAGGATTGATGATACATTAATACAAATATTTAGTACTCTATTATTACAATCCTTTATCTTTTATTTGGAATAGAAAAGAAACAGATAAATAGAAGCAAAATTATGACACTGAAAGAAAAAAAGCAAAATTTTTAAGGGGGAATATTTCTAAAAATGTGTAGTTGAATAAAAATAGAGAAAATTTGAACTGTTTATAAGAACATTATTGGGGGATATATCTGTATAGATTACTATTTCTTTGAAATCAATTTTTCTTCCTGTATTGTGCTTTCGCTCTTGGAATAAAATATGTCACGGAATGTTTTCCATCATGAAATATGGTAATAGCCATATAAAAGAGATCTGATTTTTTTATACTGCCTTTTAAGAAAAAAGATGTTTCTAACAGGTGGGTGACGGTTAAAAAATAATGTGCGAATCTATCTTATTACTAAAATATTCAGTATAGATGCATATTTTTTATTTGCGAGACGCAGCAAGTCAAAAATGTACGACATTTTTTAAGTAATATATTTTCTTTAAAATTTTTATAAATGTACGATTACACTTTGAAAGTATGAAATGAAAAGAATATTCAATACATGGATATTATTAATTCTATTTTTTTCCTTCATACTGAAATTTTAAATTACGTTATACACTGTAAGAACTGTAAGTAAAGATGCTTTGTTTAATACTAAAGTAAAATTTTGTCAGTATTTCGACAGCTATTACATACAAATTCTATATGCGCTTTCAGAAAGTTTTAAAATTTGTAACTATTATGTTTATTTTAGGTATATGAAGCATCAAAAGAATTTTTTTATTCTCACTATAAGCATGCCTATTTTCAATTATTTATATGTATATATATATGTATATTTATTTATTTAACAACTATTACATTTTATGTAAGAATGATACACTTTATTTTTTAGTGTTACTTTTACGAAATAATCTATGAAAATGTTTCTTAAAAGTAAAAAAGAATACTTATTGTGTTAATTTATAAATTTTCTTTAAATGTTAAGTTTCCTATAGTTATGTACCAATACGACACAAAAATAAAAAGTAAAGTTTAATGGCACTACATATACACTCCTTAGACAAAACAATTTGGACACATTCAAATTCAAACGTTTGTCAAAGATTTAAAAAAGTACTCTATGAATTCCATTAGAACTTCAGAAGCGTAAAAAAGGTTTTAGGGGAGAGAGGGACACAGTGGGACATGGGGTACAATGGAAACAATGGATATTTTTTCTATGATTCCTACACTGAAAAATTAGTAAATTGTGTCATAGTTTAGTTAACCGGTATGGCAACACTTTGGAAAATAGTAATGGTCAATTTCATCTTGTAGGGAATTTGCAGTCATTTTTCCTTTTACTATCACTGTTGAAAAATCAGACAAGTTTTTTTTTTTTTTTTGAACAATAAATTATTATTCAATAATGAATATTATTACATTAAGTTATAGTTTGAACTTTTTTAATAGCATGCATGTACTGCGCTATTTTTTATTAATAAATTCTGTACAACTTTTGACTTTTGATTTAAAAATACTTCTTGGGGGTACAATGAGACAATGTCCCACTGTACCAAAATGTAAATATATTTCAGAATATCAAGGTAAATAATCTGGTGTGTCACTCACATGACTTTCTCTTACCCTGAAATTTAATGCTATAAATACAGGTTGGTAAGATAACGATGTTATGTAAACCTGTGTTAAACAATTCAAATTAGGCTTCGGAAGAGTTTTATATGATAATTAATTCCGTGTGAGGGGGGCTGCTGTCCCCCTCAACCTCCCGTTTTATGAATGCACCTAGATTTATATAAAATTTAATTCGGTTATTAAAAAATAATTCTGTTTTTAAAAAATAATTTATTAAAATTATTATTTAAAAAAAATTATCTTTTATGATAATGCAGACGATTTCCATATTAGAAAAGTAGTATAGCACCAAATATCCCCAAAAAGTCCATTTTATTCTCAATATTTAAAAAAAAAAATATTTCTAAGTTTTTTTTGTTAGAAGTAAAAAAAAAAAAAATCGATAACTTTGTTTTAAATTATCGCAGATCGATGGTTCAACCATTCGTTTTAAAGGTATTGGCGAGCTCTTTTGAAAGATACCCATCATGAAAATTTACTTCCCTCGAGGGAGGACTTTACCCCCCAGGTGGGGAGGCGAGGCTCCTACATACACAATTTTTTTTCCCAGTTAACTATCTCTATTACAAAAAATATATATTCGTTTCATTTGGTCTCGTGCAGTCTATAGACGTTAAACTCTACTTACCTGCAATTTCCCCCATAGACGTAATGTATTAGAATTCTCTTGATTGTCCCTGTACACGAACCATTTGCTTGATCTTAACGAAAAGCTTACTGTAGCATCCCTATATGATACATATTTAGAATACCAAGTTTGAACTTTCTGCCATAATTTGTTTCTGAGATATGCTGATAACAGACAGACACACAGACAGACATACACTCAGACCATTTACTAAAAACATGATTTTCGTATTCAGGGGACCTCAAAACGTGTAAATATAATAAAATCTCGCGTTCGAAAATTTGACCCAAAAACAACACTTTCTTTACCTTATGGGTAAGAGAAAGTAAAATTTAAATTATTCATGTAGAGCGATTTTAATGAGGTTTTGTTTAAATAAAACATTTTCAATGTCATTTAGGTGATATCTAAAATATGCAATAAACAGCCTAACCAGCTATTATGTAATTTATTTTTTTAATGATTTCTTATTTAAACGCATTATTTTAAATTATCTTGTCTGCAAATATGCAATTATATTCTGTTAATTTTAAACGAACACAAAAAGAAATTAATAAGTATGAAAAAAAATTGCTTTCATATTGATACAGTAAACTAAACCGAATTTTAATTAAAGTTTTTGTGTTAATTATTAGGCCAAACAATTTAATTTAAATTGCAGATGGAAGCATGATATTTGAAGCTATAAAATCAGTATTAAAAGATAAGAAGCCATTAAGAGAGGCAGCAAGAGAATTGTTTTTTACCCGTACGGTTGACGTCGAATGCCATGCGACGACGGGAAAAAAATCATCGTTCAAATTGAATTCATTGCTACATACACACGTCTCTTTCAATTCTGCAATTATTTTTGCACTTTTGAATATTGCTAAGAGATAAGGGCTATTTTGTCCGCAGTATCCGAAGTGAGATTTACCGTTTTGAATTGAAAGTGAAATCATTTTGCACTTTCTATAATTTTACTTTCATTAGCGTTGTTTTTGTATGTTAAAATAGTCGTAAGATGATAGTTCAGGTTTATCAAGAAATAATATTTTTATAAACTTTTTTTTTTTTTTTTTTTTTTTTTTTCGCTCTGGTGTCTATGGTAGATTGTAAAGTTGTTGTAACGGTGTAATTGGAAAAACATTTTCCAAAATATTTTTTTTACGTAATTTTAATAAATTATTTTTATGTAAATGTTTACCTTAAACTCTACAAAGCAACAGATTTAATAAATATATAGTGATATAGTGTTGTCAGAATTTGCGACTTTTCTAGTCAATAGACACCAACAATTTTGTGAAGTGATATTTGATATACATAATAGACGAATCGAACCAAAGATCGTCAATTATGTATATGAGATATCACATTTCAAAATTTTTGGAGACTATTGAATAAAAAGTTGCAAAGTCTGGAAACTCTGTAAATATAGTGCCACATTGTAATCTTTTTCTTTTTAATTTAAAACTTGATTGCACTGCAGGGAAAACTGGTGATAAGTCAGCGGGGTATCACATGTTTGACCACACGTAGGTCCAGGAAAAAACTGCTTACTGTCAAAAATATTTTTGCATTTTCAAATTTAGGATAGAACTTATATTAATTTTCGGTAATTAAAAAATTGCTTTTGGGGGGTGGGTGTGGGGGGGGGGGGGTTCAGAAATTCGGGCAAATACTTGACCAAGAAGGAATTAATATTTTAAAGTGTACCTAACAACGATATGGGATGAAATCAAAGAACATCACTGGGAAAGATGATTTTCCAAATTAAAAATATTATGTTTAAGTCATTTTACACAGTTCATTGAATCTTTACAACGAGTGAAGTGAATGTGCTGTCAAATTATTTTACAAAAGCTTAAAACTTGAATTATGGGCTGCCTCTGAAAGAGGCGTGAAATTTAGACTATGAGTAGCAGTGAAATTGAATAAAAATACCAGCTGTAGGCCATATCTTTCCCACCAGTATAAGTTTTACTGGGGCATACACGCCTCCCAAACCTCCCAGTATTCTTTATTTATTTTTTTTTTTTAGTCAGCTAAAAATGTTGGAGTGCTTCCACTCAAATTTTTACATATATAGTATTTATCAAGCGTTTAGAAAAATTTGAATCTCTGAATAATTCAGTAAATAAATAAAATTCTAAATTATAATTCGGTAATTATTTTTCCTAAAGTTGTATAAATATAAAACGGACTGTAACATATACGAATACTTTTGTGTGTCCCAATAAAACAATAAGCGCAGAATTTGCAATAGCAACTATTCTACGGCAAAACACTACAACATACATAACATATTTTTCAGTAATATAAATAGATTTCAGATATTGAACCCCATAAGGCGTGATATGTGTGAATTATTTCATGTTTCTCTAAAAAAATAACTAAGTAGTATGCCCATTATTTTATATAATGATTGCATACTGGCAAAGCAAAATAACATATTTCCTGTTTTACATAGTTTAATATTATAAAATTGAACTTAAACATTTTCCCTTTGCTTGCTTTCATCACAACAAAGAATGGTGAAAATGGTCACTCTTTAAAGTATGGCGTTTAGTTGGCAGCTTTTAAGGGCGCAATGTCATTATTAGGACATACTGCACCAAATAATGTTTCCTTTTTTAGAGAAAAAACAGCTCAATAAAGAATAGTTGGTAAAGCATCTGGATGGGAGCTACTATCAAGATGGTCATCAATTAAAACAATGTTAGAAAGTATGAAAAATTAATAAAACATGTTAAAAGTTAGATGAAATTATAAAACCCAGTTTCTTTTAAAAATCTAAAAAATTCCTTAGTGAGGTTGCTTACCTGAAAAGGCTTGTTAAATTCGGTGAACATGAATTAAAAAGGCTTCTATTTAAATCATGAAAGCTAGGGCAATCAGTCAAGGCATGGTGGATGGTTAAGGAATTAAAGTAGCATTCGTTACAAGAAGGTCCCTGCTCTCCAAGGAAAAGAGAGCTCTCAAGCTAATGTACCAATTTCTGAGACGGGTGATAATAACATCGTGCTTTCCACACGCAAATGTTGGAAGACTGAAATATGCGATTCTATTTCTTTTAACTTATTTTTATTTTCATATTCCTCTCTCGTTTTGCCAGATATCTCTAAAAGAATGTTTTAGGGTTTATTTGAGATCTTCATACAGCACTGGACAATTTAAAGGAACTAAAACTTGCTTGGTTGCTTTAACAGCACTTTCATCACCTGTAATTTCAACAAGTCCTGGAGCCCAACAAAATGAAATATCATATTCCTTTTATGTTTTTAAAATTGAAACAAATGAAAGGGCGCATGATCTAGATGAAAGTGATTCAAGGACACTCGTTGAGTCTGTATATAGTATGAACTTTCTATTGTGATGAGATGAAATAAAATTAAGTTCAATTTCATCGGTGAAAAATTAAGCAGAGATAATCGAAAATTAACCCTTTGTCCGGAACATGTTTTCATCATGCTTATCGGGAACATCGGTCTCACAGATCGCTATTTTTAGAAAAAGGTACTAAATGTATTTAGCGAAATGTCGTGGCGATAAATTATGAATTCTTCAGCTATAACTTTACTTTCTCAATCATGACGTATTATAGTGACGACAGGGTATTATATGGTTGATTGGATTTAATGCTGCATTAGTACTGCGCAATGGTTAATTGGTGACTGTCTGGGACGCAACCCTAAGGATGGTCCGGAGACATGCCATCATAATTTTGATCCTCCCCCACTTAGTGACCCCCAGAGCTATAATTTGGCATATTATATGATTGAATCATCTGGTTTCTGAAATTATTCTTTTTTAATATGATTATAGTGACCAGTTTAGAGTACTTTTATAAATACGAAGCATTAAAATTATTAAAAGAAAGTAATTACGGCGTTGATTTTTGAATTCTAAATAACCACACTAATAAAAAGTTATAAATAAACAATTTCTTATTATTTTTCGAACTGCAGGAAATGAGTCTGCGCTCGGATTCGAAGAAATTTTGTCACCCTTTTTCGACTATTGAGTTATCGAATTTCCTGCAGTTTGAGATGCATTCACAAGCAGTACCATCGACAAGATATTAGAGTAGACCCCGGATTAGTAACCTTTTTGCTTTCCAACATCAGATCTCCACCATTCAGTCAAATCATCCACCAAACCGACATGACAATTCCACCAAGGCAAGTTTCCTCCACCTTTGTTATCGCTGTTTTATATTTCGATTGTGTGTAAATTAAACATATACCAAAACCTACACTAGCTGAAATGGAAAGCAAGTAACCTAAACCTCGTTATTGTTTGAAAGCTGTTCCGCTTGACTTTTGTTTGGAGTTTTGGTGGTAAGAGGAACAAACCATTTAAACCTTGCAAAATCCCAAGAACCAGTTGCCAAGACAGCGATTATTACCAAAAGAAGGCGCAAAAACCGTAGTAATGTTCCGGGAATTTTTCTCCACAGACAATATAGGGAATCCGTACTCTACTAGTATATCTGCTCAATGAGGGGTACCCAGTCATTTTTTTTTTCATGTGTGCAAAGAGTACATTCGTGTGTCTAAGTGATTGCTGAGCTTTCTTGTACAACCGGCAGCAAAAGTATCCGAGCACTAGCCAATAATTCTGATGCCAAAAAATTACACTTAACACTGTTTTGTTAAATAAATCCTTGTCGAATCATGTTGTTAGACTGACTAAGAACATGACTCGACAGGGTTTATTTAACAAAGCAGTATTAAGTGTACTTTTCTATTGAGAGGGATTATTGCTAGTGCTCGGATACTTTTGCTGGTACACACAATGGTAATGACATGCCTCGTCCTGAACACAGATTATTATACAGATAGGACACTCCCGTATATTCTTCGGTAACCGGAATTTGACTGCAACGACCCTATTGTCAACGGCTGTAAGTTTCTCGAGCTCTCCAGCTTACGCAATCGCTCGTCTTATTTTTATTGTATCTATGTTCATATCGTAATATTAGTGCAACGTTAAACCCAACATCCAACCGACTAACCATTTTTATGTTTACGTTTGGACTTTGTTATTGTTTACGAATTTGATTGTCGAAAGCACTTTATTTTAAGAAGCAAGTACTAAATATTAAGGAAATAAATTTCGAAAATATTCATAAACCAGAAATATTTTTTTTCATTTTAAAGCATTTTGTATTATTTACACCAAGCAATGTTAAATATTTACGATTTCATACCATACTGCTAATTCAGCATTACAGTTTGTTTTATTAATTTGTACTCTTGAACACGAATGCGTTTGGAAAAATTTATTTTCAAACATAATAAAAATTAGTTTTATTGCTTAGAAAATAGCTGTGAATGTTATGATTTTGTAAATTTAAAAGTAGTAGAAAAAGTGAAGGAAAGAAAACTGTACATACATTTTCGTTGGCAACTTTATTATTGTTTACAAACTTAATTGTCAAAAGCAATTTATTTTAAGAAGCAAGTGCTAAATATTAAGAAAATAAACTTTGAAAATATACATAAAATAAAAACATTTTTTTTTTTCATTTTAAGGCATTTTGTATTATTTAAACCAAGCAACGTTAAATATTTAATGATTTCATACTGCTATTTCAGAATTGCAGTTTGTAATTTTAATTTGTACTTGAATATGAGTATGTTTCACAAAGCATATTTTTAAACATTATAAAAAATAATTTTTATTTCTTAGAAAAATAGCTGTGAATGTTTTGAGGATAATTTTGTGAATTCAAAAACAATAGAAAGTGAAGAAAAAGAAAACTTCCCATACTAACCTGCTACTAACTACTCGCGAAATAAAAAAACAATTTTCGATCAAAGATGCTATTCATGTAGACTTAACACATGTAGTTCCCCTCTGTTGACACTAGTGGTGCTACTATATTTCCGGTTCGCGTTTTAGCTTCACTGTCCTATCTGTATGATAATCTGTTGTCCTGAACCACTTGTAGGGGTACATTCAAGACTTCCATCAATTGCTCATTACGTAGCTATCATGTGATATTTAGACTAGGGTGACCAAATGTCCTGAAATTAGGGAGTGCACTAAAGTGACTGAATGTCTCAATTTATTGGGGACAGTCACCACTTTTGGCTGTTTGTCACTAAGAACAGGATTCGACAAGGATTTATTTAACAAAACTGTATTAAGCGTACTTTTATTACATAGGAATTTTTGCTAGTGTTCGGAGACTTTATTTACAGTCGGTATCAAAAGTGTCCGAACATTAGCAAAAATTCCTATGTAAAAAAAGTACACTTTATACGGTTTTGTTAAATAAATGCGCAGCACTAGTGCGACGTAAAACCCATCCAACCAACCAAACAACCGTCAACACTAAGCGGCTCCGGGCCCTGCTCACTCTTCCAATCCTAAAGGGTAGCCTCCTTGTTTGAACAGATTTTACGTTGTACTAGTGCCACGCTGTGGACAATTGGCAACGGTCCGGGATTCATCCCTAGGGTTGTTCTGAGATATGCCATCCTGTACAGGTTGAGTGTATTTTACGTCGAACTAGTGCTGAAGTTAGATAGACTTGGCGTCTTCGACATTTATCGCCAAACGTGCCGGTACTCTATTCTAAGAATATGCATCCGCAAGTCCCTACACTAAGCCTAACCGTTAGCGGTCTCAGAGACCGATGTTCCGGTATAAGGGTTAACTTGGGAGATGATAGCTAAAAACATTGTTACCAGAAACAACACTACAGCCAACTTTGTCACCTGCCTTAGATCAATCTCTAAAAATTTCAATGTAGTCCTTGAAAGTGCGGCGATTAGAAGCATAAAGAGAATGAAAAATTGAAGTGTCCGTGTTGGATTTGTCAAAACCATTAAAGAAACAGATGCAAAAGATAACCTTGAAGCTCTGAAAAATGATATCTAAGAGAGGACTTGTAAGAACCTTGGTGTCAAGATGAGGTATATCAGTGAGGGTGTTTTTAATTTTTTATGTGAGGAACGAAAGAGAGGCAATTCTGAAAAAAAAAATAGTAATTACTGCTTAAGATGAGGATGTGCGACAATGTAGAAATACAACTGTAATGAAAATTCTTGTTTGATTCTAGTAAAAAAGGGATATACACAGTCAGCATAGAAAACTAAATACATATGATGTATGAAAAAGGCACCAGAACAGATTCTCATATGGCAGAATGATGCACTGGATCAAGTTTCTTAAGGTATGAGATGCGAGTAAAATCATATATCTGACATGAGTAGTCCACTCTAGAACGAATCATTGCCCTGTAAATTTTAAGCAAGGAAGTGCGAAGAAGAATATTTCATTTTTTAGCACAATTCTTCCTTAAGTTTAAACTATGTAGAATGAACGGAAGTTTGCTGTCAAAAACGACACTCGGAATCGAGCACTGTGCACAACAGAGATTGGTCTACCAATCATGAAAAGTTCTAGATGAGAAATAAGACCCCGTCTGCGGCAAAAATGCATACGTGTTTTGTCAGCAGAAAAAATAAAATTATTTTCATTTGTCCACCATTTAATAATATTTTTGATGACGAGTTGTAATTGGTGTTCAACGAATTGCATGTTCTTTCCCTGGCAAGGTATCTGCAAATTTTTAACTTATAAAGCCCTTGAACACTTTGCGGTAACTGTTTCAAAAGGCCATTGACTTTTAAAAAGAAAAGTGTAAAACTCCAGACACTCATTTGAGGTACACCTTTTTTTAAAAAAGAGAAATCTCTGAATAATCTGAACCAATGCGAACATGGAAGCATCTGACGTAAAAATTTTTTTAATAAAAATTGGAAGATTTCCACGAAATTCCAAATTAAAGCAATGTCTTAGAGTACCATAGCGCAATGTCTTGTCTTATAAGCTTTTTTCATGTCAAAAAAAATTAGACACTAAATGGTAACATTTTACATTACTTTCGGCATATTTGTCTCAAGCAGTAAAATATTGTCAGTTTTTGAATGGCTATAATAAAAACCACTTTGCCATGTTTTTTTTTTTTTTTTTTTTTTTTTTTTTTCCAGTATCAAAACCAACCTTTTATCTACTATTTTCTCGAGAAACTTACACAGAGAACTTGTCAGGGATATTGATCTGTTATTCTTTTTTTTTTGGTCGGTTGCATCTTTAATGGGTTTTGGGAAAGAGATGACAATAGCAACGTACCAAGTACTAAAGAATATATTTTCAGTCCAGATTCTATTGTAAAGAGAAAGTAAGTTTATAAGACAGTCATTTGTTAAATGTCTGATCATAAAGTACAATCGGCAGCAAAATTATCCGAGCACATGCAAAAGTTCCCATATAAAAAAGTACACTTAATACTGTTTTATTAAGTAAATCTTTGTCCAATCATGTTCTCAGATTGACTAAGAACATGATTCGGCAAGGATTTATTTAACAAAACAATATTAAGTGGACTTTTTATATAGAAATTTTTCCTATTGCTCGGATAGTTTTCCTGCCGACTGTAGATAATGCTGTCAGGTCCAGGAGCAGAGTTATGACTATGTTTCAAACAACTTTATAATTCATTTTTTGTCAAAGGACCATGATAACTTTGGTATAAGTGGGGCTTAAAGATAATGGTAGAGCGTTCAGAGTTCTGTACAGTCGGTAACAGAAGTGTCCGAACACTAGCCAAAATTCCTATGTAAAAAAAGTACACTTCATACGGTTTTGTTAAAGAAATCCTTGTCGAATCATGTTCTTAGACTGACTAAGAACAGGATTCGACAAGGATTTATTTAACAAAACCGTAGCAAGTGTACTTTTTTTACATAGGAATTTTGGCTAGTGTTTGGATACTTTTGTTATCGTCTGTATGTAGAATTGAAAGGGTTCAGAATAAGGAATAGAGTTTGAAGGGTTGGATAAAGTTTTCCCAATGACATTAGCTGTATTTTTTGTAGAATTTATGGTTTGACAATTACCTTTTAAGAAAGAGATAGTCTTATTTTTTATAAATTCCCATAGCTTTTTTGACACAATGCTATATTTGAATCCTGCTAATATTAGAAGTGATACTGGCAACGTAGTTAATCCAGGACTCTTTTTGAGCTTTTCTAAAAGTTTTTTTTTTTTTTTTTTTTTTTTTTTTAATGCATTTGCCGTCGCTTGCTTGAATGACACGTAATTACTTGTAATGAAATGCTTAAAGAGAATCCTCCTACGCTTTTTCTTACATTCTTTAAGCAAGTCTGCAATTATCGTTCCACGAAATCTTTGATTGTTTGATGAAATGGCAAAAGGTTTCAGAATTCAGCTGTTAGCAGCTTTTATAATGCATTTTCTGATTGCAATTACAATATCATTGATATCGTCCACAACCATTTAAGATAAATGGATGAAAATAAAGTAAAGGCAACTCAATCGGCTCTATAATATATTAAAAACGGAGACTCCCTTGATGAACCTTGTCATAGTTAAAAAATGGCAGAAAAAATGATTACTTAACAAAGAAGTTAAAACATGGATAGAATGTTGGAGAAAAAGTGGCAAGATCAACTGCATCAAATGTGCTGGATGTTTCATTTAAATAAGTGTTTTTGCCATTCTTTAAAAAGACAAAGAATTATCTGCTATGAAGTTTTCCATAATATGTCCGCGAAAATTGGTGTCATGGCTTCTTAAGAGAGTATTTGCAGACATTAATACTAACATCATCATTTTGTCTAACAAGGAGACGGCAAGGGTGTGGAGTACTCAAATCAAAGTAAGTCTATGTGTATAATCAGTACTGAGTAAGAGAACTCGTATGGCCAAGCAGTAGCGCGCACTACTGAGTCATTATTAAGGTGTCATTATTAAGTCATTATTATGATGAAATTTTTCATGATGATGAAGAAATGCCTACGTGTACAGTTAAAATAATACCTCCAAAATGTACCCCGTTAGTACAACCTTGGGATGTTTACTTTTACAGACAAGTTTAAAATTTGATTAAAAAAATACAAAATTATTCGCAATTGGTTGAAGAAAATAGGGAAATTAGTTCCCATGAGGATAGTATTAAAATTAAATCAATCGTTTATCATCAGCTCGCTTCTCCAATTTTTTTTAAAATGATCAAGTATGCCTAGTATGCGTCAAGACTATCTGAACATCGAGAAATATTTATGAATGTAAATGAAGTCTGTTTTCCCGAAGAAATTCTAAAGACATCTTGTTCTTATAAAAAAGCTGCATTTATTTGTTGTGCATGTTTTCAACACAATTAGTTTTTTTTTTTTTTTTTTTTTTTTTAATGATAAGTATCATCCAGGTTCTTGTATTGCAAAATGTGAATGATTCAATCAATAATTTCTAATGCTATAAACATTAAATTGCATGTATTCATTATATTTAATAATATATATTTATATGAAAAATAAATAGCAACAACTTTGTATTTCATATGTGTTCTATTTAAATTTTTTTTTATTTTATAAATTTTTATTATTAAACAGTAATCAATCATTAAATTTGTTCTTCAACAACTTAAAAAAGTGCAATAAAAAATTTATCATATAAAAAATAAAACATATAAAAAGAGATTTTTTTTTTTTTTTTACTTACAAGGAAACATTCAAAAGGTGTCATCTTCAAAAAGTATTGAAAAAAATATATGTGATTCTACTCTTCATAAAACACCAGAAAATGAAAAAATTATCGGCTGAAATTAATTACAGCGACCACAAAAAATTATCAAAATTAAGCATATTTGGCGATTTAGCGCTGTTAGGCGATACGTTTGCTAGCACAGAGATTGCCGTGTACGAATAGAAACGTGTTTTGCTTTTCCGCCAAGTACTCAAAATCAATCGCCTAGCAGTGTGAAATCGCCAAATATGTTTAATTTTGATAATTTTTTGAGGTCGCTGTAATTAATTTCAGCCGACAATTCTTTCATTTTTTGGTGTTTTTTGAAGAGTAGAATCAAATATATATATTTTTTTTTTCAATACTTTTTGAAGATGACACCTTTTGAATGTTTCCTTGTTAGAATTTTTTTCTCAATAGTAACCGAGTAGTGCGCGCTGCGACTTGGTCATATGAGTTCTCTTACTAACAAGGGAACTCTTTGAAGTGCTAAGAGTCGATTTTCTTGAAAAAAATTCTGGCATAAGATTTAATCATGAATAGCATCTTCCTAAAGTATTAGCTGCTGAGTCGCAATAGATAAGCTATAAAAAATTATTAAAAGTGAAAGCATGTCTGCAATATTTCCAAAAAAGCGCCTGTTTGGCGACTGCATTCTTTGGAATTTCATTGCAATGAAGATTTAATAGATGTAGATGTTCTACTTTCTATTTGATAGCCAAAAGAACTCCATACGCTGTCAAGCACTTGAGAATTCAGAATAGATTAACAAAAACCAGATAGTTTACTAGATTGAGACATACTTAGTCGAAATTCTAAATGATATTTAATATTTCAATTAAATAACCTGTGCCATTAACAATTGCAAGAGCATTAACGCCAAGTTTTTAATAACGACATTAAAAAAATATATGATCAAGACTTTTATATAAATTTAAATAAAACAAAACATTATATATTTAAATACAAAGCTATTTTTTTTAACTAAATTGAAAGCATTCCGTATCCGAACACATTTTTCTTATAAGTGTGATCATTTTATTGGGCAGTACGAACCTTCGACGAACAAGCAACTCCACAGAACATGAATTGTGTGATCCAATATCTAATTAGATCACATCCAATATCTAATTAGAGCTACGCAATGAGCAATTGGAGAAGGTTGGTTGAGTTTAACGTCGCACTAGTTCTGCACTATGGGCAATTGGCGACGGTTTGCGATGTACTTCTGAGGATGGTACAGTCGGCTGCAAAATTATTCGAGCACTAGCCAATAATTCTTATATTTAAAAAGTACACTTAAGACTGTTTTGCTAAGTAAATCCTTGTCGAATCATGTTCTTAGACTGATTAAGAACATGACTCGACAAGGATTTATTTAACAAAGCTGTATTAAGTGTACTTTTTTTTGGCAAGGATTATTGCTAGTGCTCGAATAATTTTGCAGCCGACTGTATGGTGACATCTGCAGGTGATAAATGATTGCATTCTGCGTATGTTATTTATTTTTAATATATACATCCGATTTGTATGTTTGACTCGAAATCCACACCCCCCCCCCCCCCGCCTGTAAATTTTGCCGAGATGAAGACAGATATAACAAAAAAAATTAAAAAACACCCTGTGTCAGCTGGGGAATCGAACCCATTCTTTTACACTTGAAGGCGAATTGCGAGGGTAACATATACATTCGGCCACGGAGGGTCTGTATTCAGCATAGCAATTATTTTTAAAACAACAAAATTTCACAGTTAATAATTCTACAAAATTCCCTATGAAATTCATTATGCAGCACTAGTACGACGTAAAATCCAACCAAATTTATGAAATTCTAGTGCATATTTTTACAAAATGGTTTATATTATTATTCGTAAACTTATATAAAATAAATTGCCAGAAATGTGAGAAGCCATAAAGTAGTAGTTATGCACAAGTTTTTCCAATTTGAAATAATTCCCTCCGTAAAGGATCAAAATTGTAATAGCACGTCTACGGACCATCTCTAAGAATGTATCCCAGACTGTCGCCATTGCATACCTGTAGTGCGAATTAAAACTTAAAACCTACTCAACCTCAAATATCTTAAATATTTTAATTTTGATTTATTTATTTGAGTATTAATTTCAATCAACTATACTAATAATCAAATGTTCAATCAAATATTATAATTTATATTGGTCGCCATTGCTCTGCACTAGTGCGACGTAAAATCCAGCCAACCAACCTATAAATCAGATTAGCTTTTAAATCGTCTGCAAATTTATATACAGTCGGTAGCAAAAATATCCGAGCACTAGCCAATAATTCCGATGCCAAAAGGATACACTTAAGATTGTTTTGTTAAATAAATCCTTGTCGAATCATGTTCTTAGACTGACTAAGGACATATCTCGACAAGGATTTATTTAAAAAAACAGTATTAAATGTACTTTTTTTTAGACAGGAATTACTGCTAGTGCTCGGTTACTTTTGCTGCCGAGTGTACGATCTGACTTGTGATACTTGGTGTGTGTGTACGATCTGACTAAGATAGCTGCGATTGTTACAATAGTATACCTCCCTATGTTATATCTGTCCTCATCTCGACGAAATTTACAGGAGGGGGATGTCGAGTCAAACATACAAATCGGATGTATATATTAAAAATAAATAACATACGCAGAATGCAACCATTTATCACCTGCCGATGTACCGGACCCTCCTCAGGAGTGCATCGCAAACCTTCGCCAATTGCCCATAGTGCAGTACTAGTGCGACGTTAAACCCAACCAACAACAGGACGTAATTTAGGGCAGAATCATAGATCGTCTCCAATTGCTCATTGCGTAGTTCTAATGAGATATTGGATCTACACAACTCATATTCTGTGGAGTTGCTTGTTCGTCGAAGGTTCGTACTGCCCAATAAAATGATCAGACTTATAAGAAAAATGTGTTCGGATACAAAATGTATATATTTTTTTAATGTCGTTATTAAAAACTTGATGTTAATGCTGTTGCAATTGTTATTGACACAGCTTATTTAACTGAAATATTAAATGTTATTTAGAATTTCGACTAAATATGTCTATCTGGTAAATTATCTGGTTTTTGTTAATCTATTCTGAATTCTCATGTGCTCGACAGCGTATGGAGTTCGGGGATTATTGCTAGTGCTCGGATACTTTTGCTGCCGACTGTAAATGCACATGCCGAGAACTTCAGACATTAAATTACTCCAGATTATATATAAGCTGGAGTAATGTAAAAGTAACTCTGAAATTTAGATTGCATTATTTTAAATAAATGCAATATTGAAAAATTACAAAAAATAATTGAATATATTGGATCTAACATAAAACATAACGTCACTTTTTCTAAATAGAAATTTCTAGATTTCAGAAATTATCTTGACTGTTGAGTGGGTTTTAACGTCGCACTATAGCTACGCAGTGCGAAATTAAAGGCGGCCTTATATTCACACTTAGGTATGTTCCGTAGACATGACATCTTAATTTTGATCCTCCACAGAAGGGATGGCTTCCTTTCTTCAGTAACCCCTAGAGCGATAGAAAACACTACCCTCCTATATTTAAGTTCTTTGGCATCATTGAAGGAAGGTTAATGTGATTTGGCGATGACTTTTTTCGTATTTGGCGTTCAAAACGGAAAGTTTAATAATTTTTTGCAGCTTTCCTGTGTCGATTCAGCAGCTAATTTTTTTACCAGTGAATTAAGTACAACGTAAACTATATTCTGTAATTTTTTGAAGGAAATTGATGATTAGCACTTGAAAGAGTTCCCTTGTGAGTACTGATTACATACATAAAGTTACTTTGATTTGAATACCCCACACCCTTGCCGTCTCCTTGTAAGTTTCCTGGAAAGCAAAACAATCAGGTCATTGATTAGAAATAATGTATTTGATACCATCTTGTTTAAGATTAAAACCTCGGAAAATTCCAAGAAGTGAAATTAGTCATAAATTTTATTTTTTAGATTAAAGAATCCACGTCGTTTTTCTCAGAAGCCGTCGACACTGTCACTTTTACATCCCACGGATGAATAACAAAGCAGTTATCTTGTGTAGCAGAATTTCGTTTAATTATTTTTTATAGTAGAATTTGTTAAACGATTTTCTTTTTTAGGTGAGTCATGATGGAAAAGTGAGATTATGTGCTTTGAGGGACAGATTTAAGATTTTTAAACAGGCTGTACATTTTTTGCATTTTGTGAGGATGTTTTGGGAAAAGTAGGTTTAGCAAAAGACAAATGGGAAGCGGGGGATGTCTGATTATGTTTAGTTTGAACATTAGAAGAGATGTATTTAATAGTTTCGTCAGATGGGTTGTTTTATGATTATCTGTTTGAGTAGCTATTTTTCGATGTTTTTTTGAGATTTGGTTGAAGTTACAGCAACAAATTATTTTCCTATTGTTGGAGTTCTAGAATCAACTTTTTTTTTGTGTCTCAAAATAAGAAATGATTTGTTTCATTCGAATTGTTTAAAACTTTTTTTTTTTTTTTTTTTTTTTTTTTTGTATTTGATTTTTTTCACAAGATTTTGAATAGGCTGCTTAATTTTCTTTGCAGATTACACATGAGATCGAAGCTTCACAATTCTGATCTTCATAGCCAACTGCACTGCAACAGGCACATGTAAGATTGCGATTATTTAGAATGAGCAAATCTTTGGCAATTGAAGCAGTTCAATGGGTTTTGAATATAAGGCTCTATTGAGCATCCTTTATATCCAGCTTTAATGAAGCGTGGGAGTTCAGTGAATCTATAGTAATTATGGCATGCTTGGTGGGTATTTTTTTTTTCTATCTCGAGTGATTAATATTCTTCGAACTATACTATTTCTTCTACTACTTTTTTCTTTGAAAGTTTCAAGTATTTCAGTTTCAGGGATATACTCGTATTTATAAATCGTGTTCAGATTCTGCGACTTGTATTTAAACATTGATGAGTACCGATTGTTACAGGGATATTCACGAATATAATACTTTTTTTTTCAATGTTCTTGCTTGGTAATTGTTTTCTAGTTCGATTAGCAATTCTCTTGACCTAAGATTTTAATGGATTTTGATTTATTTACAATACTTCGTAGAGTTTTCTGTATGAGAATTGGAGAGGTCTAAGAAAAACCTCCTTCATTTCTTTTGACAACAAAAAAATCTCGCTTCACAGTTTATGAATATATTTTTCTCGCTAAAAGTGCAAGAAAATTCTTCCATTTCTCCAAGAATTTTATTGTCTTTGTTATTTTAGCCCAAATCAGACGCATTATTTGAAACTCGTATATTTGACACTTGTATGAGAAAAAATAAAGGAAGGGATCAAATACTCCCACAAGTGAGAAGATTTCGCAAAGGATTTTTTAAATGTCTCCATGACCGCTCATCAGCTATCAGGTCGTTGATCTAGTTCAGGTATCATATGTGTCAGTCGTGTTAGTCCGGTTAATCTCGTTGGAGTAGTCACTGTTTTCTCACCTTCCCCAAGAGCACCAACTTCCCGTTGTGATCCCAAGATTAAACTACTGTGTCGCAAATAGTTAGCGCCACATCTACACCAGACCCAACTTGGTTAGTATTTTAGAAGTAAGTAGTTCTTTTATTTTTCTTAAAAGGCAAAAGATATAAATCAGAACATAAAAAGGTAAGTAAAACAAAGTTAGACGTTCTATTTTTTGTGCTCAATTTTTTTTTCTAGAACAACAAAAGAATAACAAGTAAAAAAAAGGAATTATTGACAGGAAAAGAAAAAGTAAAACACAACCAAAAACTTAACCCCTTTGTTTCTATAAATTTTGAACAAAACCAAAAGTTGTTTAAAATTTAATGAAACAAAGGGAAAAGGAAGATATGTAAATAAAGAAGAAAACGAAAGATCTCTTGGTTCGTGATAACTCCTGAATACCTGAGGAAGGCATTCCCTGGGGATATTAAAGTTATGACATTAACTCTTGTTGCGCCCTGTATATTTCTATATATTACGTACAATCGCAATTTCTTTAAATATTAAACTGTTGAATCATGTATGACTAAAGGATAAATTTTCATTTAAAGAAGATCGAAATAGTAGTCAGAAAATATTTTCGAAGTTAACTGCTATAGTTGAATGAAATTTAAAGATCAATACATTTATTTCAGTATGACTAATTAAGCATATAAGATTTTCAGAATCGCAATTTCATTTCAATGCCTGACTAAACTTTTATCGAAATTTCAAAGTCCGTAAATTCATGAAAACTAATACTGCCTCTATTAAGTCAAAAAGTTACTTATTCTTACCATCCTCGGAGAAAAAGAATTAAGCTACTTGACAAAATAAAACATGTTAGGATTTTCTTTTTCTTCCCAAAATAAATAAAAGAACATTTCTAAAATCCAGATTGAGTGGAATAATGGCCGACTCTTTTGAACAAGACATGTCCATTTTTGTTTTGTTATTGAGCATATAGATTGAAAAAGGGGAAGCTTTAGCATTCAGACAACGTTTATAAAAAGGTACTTACGCAGAATAGTGTGAAGCTAAGAAAAAATAAATAAAAGTTGACGTATAATATATTACTGTGTTTTGGTTGTATAAAATAGGCGTATAAAATAAAGTAAAATTTCTCTTTTTTTTCATAATTATACTGATTAACTAAACTTTTCTATCTCCTTTCTTGGAGAAAATTAAAATAACTGTTTCAAAAATATAGACTAAGTATGTAATATAACAAAGATTTTCATTATTTTCGAAATTTCAATTGAATAACAAACTTTCCCCATATCCTTTCCTGGAGCAAATTTTTAAAATTCGTTTAATTTTTTAGGGTATTAAAAGGGTATCACTAAACGACATAATTTTTTAAATGTATTTATCAGGGATTTTATTAGAGTTAAATATTACCTTTTTTAACACTAGATTGCGAAAGAAAGTCATTTTTACTGTTTCTTAACTATCTGACCGCCGCTGACTGATATATCCGGTTACTGGGCTATTCTGTTTTCCACAATACACTAATCATTCAACATTATATAATTGTAAATTTTTAGATTATTTTTCAGATTTGAAGAATGTTCTTATATATATTTTTATCTTAAGCTGAATTAACCATCTTTTTATTACATAGAAAAAAAAAACTGTGCCGTAAAAACAACATTACAATACAATCTCCCCCTTTTCAAAAGCAATCAGAGGGTTAATTAAATTTATGTATATAAACTTAATTAAGAAGCAATCAATATATAAACTCAATTAAGAATCAGTCGTTGTTGTTGTTGTTGTTGGGGGTTTTCTTTGAGACCTATAGCTGCTGGGGCTGTTGTCTCAACTGATCCATGGTCTATCGCAGAACGACGAGAGGACAAGCCACAACGATCTATAGCTTACTTGCACTTTTTTTAAAAACGATTAATAGAATGCAAGAACCCAAGAGTGCAATGACGAAAGTTACTTAATGAGCAGAATTTTTGCAGGAAAACAGGAAAGGACCTAAAATTATCACTATTTAGCAGCGCACCGAAATACTGAATGCGAATCTGCTGGTAGCGACTACAAGATAAAAGAATATGTTCAATAGAGTCCATTATGTGACAGCGATCACAAATGCCATTGTCAATAAGGTGGAAGCGATGCAAAAGAGCTGGGGTAACGATCATCTTGCAAAGAAGCCTGGAGATCAGCACATCGTCCCTTCTGTTGGAAGACCAGGAACTGGTCGTCTTGACCGGAGGAATGTCACCATGAGAGAGCGCATATTTACTCTGACGATAAGTATAAGAAATCGATTCTTTGAAACAATTGGTAGCGTAATTGATAAGGTCCTCAGGAGAAATCCAATCCAAGAGAACGTCCGAGGGACCAGTATTCTTTGCGATTCTGTCGGCTTTTTCATTAAGAGAGATACCTCTGTGACCAGGGACCCATACCAGCCGAATACTACAAGCAAAAGATGAGGCACGGCAAATTTTATTGTGGAGCCAAAGTATGACTCGGGGAGATTTGATGGAGATTGATTGGAGAGCAGATAGGACCGATAGGCTATCCGTAAGGATTATGAAGGAAGAGCTTGAGGAAGCCAGATCATCAATCGCTGTACCGATGGCAAGGGCTTCAGCGGTGAAGATTGAATTTATATGAGAAATCCTATACTTGAATTGAGAATCAGAGGAGCAGCCGGCAATAGCCGTTAAGGTATGAGTTTTGGTCGCATCGGTAGCAAAGATATCGTGACTCGACGAGAACTCTGAGATAAAGGCCGAGAAAAAGGACTGGATGATAATATCATTCAAAGTTGTGTTCTGGAAAGGAAGGTCAGAAAGATAAAAGAAAACTTTCCCATGAGCCATGGGTTGAGGAAACTGGAAAATTACTAAACTCTCCAAGCAGGAACTAATATCATCAAGCCCATCTATGCCATACGGTAAAAAGTCGAGCTGTAGTTCTTTGTCATGGTCATCAGCTTCATTCAGAAAACTCCAAAGAGGGGACCAGGTACCCAGACACAGCTGACGGATCCAGAATCTGAATGATTGCAAACGAATTCTGTAACCTATAGATAGGACATCAGCATGTTTGTGAAGGAGGGCTATGGGAACCCAAGAGGGAAGACCGAGAGCAGCTCGAAGACCACAATTCTGGAAGACTTCAAGCCTCTTGATTAGAGAGGCACCCGCCGAAGACAGAGTAGCAGCACCATAATCGACTAAGCTCCCGATAGAGGACATGAAGAGCGTAACTAAGTGATGTGACCTAGCACCATAACTCTTTTGAGAGAGGGCCTTGAGAAAGTTAATTCTTTTAAAAGCTTTTACACGCAGGTAGTCAACGTGCTTCTTAAAACCACCCCGACGAGAAAAGAAAAATCCTAGAAATTTCACATCATCCGACCAATTGATGAGGCCGCCGTTAATGCTAAAATTAAAATCACAAGCGCCATTTCTGCGAGAAAAATTAATCGCATGGCATTTATCCGGCCGAATGGAAAGTTTCCAGTAAGAACACCACCGGGAAATATTCTGTAGGACAGCCTGTAGCTTCTCGTGGCAATAGCTCAAGGAGTCACCAAAGCAATAAATGAAAATATCATCGGCATAAACTAAACACCTGGTATTAAAATTCAAGACTTCAAAGAAGTCAGATAGAAAGATTGTGAACAAAATAGGGCTGAGGACCGCACCTTGCGGAACCCCGCGCCGAGAAGGATGAGGAGACGAAGCCACGCCCCTCCAAGCAACTTTAATATAACGGTTTGACAAAAATTTATGGATCCAACGGAGCACATTGCCCGTGATACCGACTTGGGCGCACTTCTGGATAAGGCCATCAATATAAATGGAATCATACGCAGACTGCAGGTCTAAGGAGATGCCAAGAATAAACTTTTTGTTTCTTTTTGCCCTCACAATATCCTGGTGCAGCATCATGACAGCCGTTTGGCTATCCCGAAAGGGAGTAAAACCCAAATGTCTGTAATCAAGAGACTTATTTTTGAGAAGAAAGGTATTTATTCGCTGGGCAATCATACGCTCACAAATCTTGCAAATAACAGGGGTGAGAGCAATAGGACGGTAGGAAGAGGCCGAGCACTTAGGCTTGTCAGGTTTTGCAATGGGCAGAATCTGAGCAGAGGTCCAATCAGGTGGGATAATCCCCGTAAGAAGAGATTCATTGTAAATTTTTAGTAATAGCTCAAGAGAGTGGGAACCAAGATTCTTGAAGAAACAGGCAGGAATCCTGTCCTCACCAGGAGAGGTAGATCTTGTACGTTGAATAGCAGAAGTCAGTTCGGACATGGAGAATGGTTTGTTGAGACTCTCATCATGATCAGTCCCATAAGTAAGAGGAAGAGGAGGAAGGTCAACCCCACCGCAATAAAACTCCGCAAAGATCTCAGATTGATCGCCCGCGTCAGACACAAGGGAACCGTTGTGCAAAAGGCAAAAGTTAGAATCAGGAGAAGACGAAGGACGATTTTTTAATTTATGGAACACCTTGAACAGTAAACGGGGGTCACTAGCATGCCTGCAAGCAGAGTCCCAGAAGCGCCTTTTGGCGTCCTTGATGGCCTGACGAAGTAAAGCGGAGGACTTTTTGTATTTGATCCAAAAGTCAACAGAGGCCAGCTGAGTAGCTTTCTTGAGGAAAAACTTCTTCTGGGAGAGAAGGGCCTTACAACGAAGGGACCACCAAGTAGGAAAAGCTTTCTGACGAGAATGTACAACCCGGGAGTTTCTAGCCATCGCCCGCTGGACGGAATCCGAAAAAGACTCATAGCAAACAGAGGGGACAGACAGCAAAGAAGCGTCAACTTCCTGGCAGATACGAGACCAAAAATACCGTACACAGGCGGGCTGAGGGACAGGAGCCGACTCAACAACAAGAGACACAGGAAAATGGTCACTGCCGACAGGGTCATCCAAAACCTGAAAAGAGATCTGAGGAAGGATTTCAGCCGAACACAGAGAGAGATCTAACAGTGAAAGAGAACCATTGGGAGACATATGGGTAGGGCGTGAAGAATTGATCAGGCAAAAGGAACTGTCAGCAAGCCACTCCACAAAAGCCTCACTGTAACGAGAAGCATGGGAAGCACCCCAGAAGGGGTGATGGAGGTTGAAATCTCCCAAGATGAGGGAGGGACCAATAAGACCAAGACAGAAGGAACGGAGATCCTCAGTGACTGAACCAGAGCGCGAGTAGACATTAGTAATGTTCAAAGAACCAGAACCCGTAAAGATTCGAACGCACATGATCTCATTCTCCAAGGAGGACAAATGAGTTGGACCAAGGGACGAGGAAAGAGATTGATTAACCGCAATTAGGAGGCCCCCGCCAGAACGGGAAGGCCTGTCCAAGCGATACACGACCTTGCCAGGAATAAAGAGGGACTTCTCAGGACGAAGGAAACTCTCTTGAAGCACCAAGATATCAAAGGATGGAGATAGGGTGTGGACCAGCAAGTCAAGCTTGTTTAAGATGCCTCTACAATTCCATTGAAGAAACTTGAGGGAACCCATAAAAGAAATACAAACAAGAAAAGACCAGACAAACAAAAGGTCTGACAGGCTACACCCTGCAGCTCAACAGAAGAATAAAAACATGGTACAGGAACAGCGAAAACATTATCCCTTGGAAGTCGCCGGAGAGCTCCGGCGTTTACGCTTATCAGGCGAAAGGTCCCCAATGGATTCTTGGAAGCTTTTGATTAAATCGCTTAAGGCAGAGATAGCATTAGACAGAGAGTCCGAGTTTTTTCTAATAATTTCATTTAGCACTTTCACCATAGCATTCGTGCGATTCTCTATATAGTTTTGGATAGTTGTTACGTCGACGTTTTTTGCGCTACCTGTAACAGTAGCGTATGATGACTCTTTTGGAGTTTTTTTTACAAATGTTCTGCGAGCTTCTATGAAGGATAAAAAGTTTTTGCATTTAAAGTTCAGAAGCTCAATTTCCTTAAGTCGGGCTGGACACTGGTTGTAATCAGCACGATGCTCGCCCGCGCAGTTAACGCAGGATAAAGAGCCCGTACAAGGCCCCTCATGTGAAGTACCACAAGTCGCACATATTTGGGCTAATTTACACTTGGCAGAAGTATGGTTGAATTTATGACATTTTACACATTGCCGGGGTCTATCTATGAACTGGCGTATGGGTTGGATGGAGAACCACAGTCTAATTTCTGATGGGAGGGCTGTCCCGAGAGTGGTAATGAGAACAGGGGAAGATTCACGAGTACATCCTCTTTTCACAAACCTACGTAATTCCAAAATGTGCAACGGATTGCTATTTTCTATTTCTTGAGCAAGCTCGCTCAAAGAAATGTTTACAGGAATGTTGAAAATTAAAAACCGGTTGGTGATGTTCTCCCATATTACCCGAGAAGAAACAGTCACCCCTGCGAAATTGGACAAATTACAAATTTCCTGGGCACAACCAACATCAGAAGTGCTAATAATTAGGCTTCCCGCTCTTGTGTGACGTATGTTCACAATTTTCCCATATGACTTAATTTTCAATTTTATTTCCGCCTGAATTGAGCGCGGATCTCGTTTAGGAATACATCCAGACTCTGTACTGTTTATAAATATATTGTAATTTGTACCACCATTATTACCAGCCTTTAACAACATATCACTAATAGGAGCAGACGAGCGCAAAAAATTCTGATTAATATTCTCAATAGAATGGCTCTCGCCATCTGCAATAGACATTTCCACATTATTCGTTACAATATTTGACATTTCCGAGGATTCCACAATGTTAAACCAAGAGTGGGCCATACCACCACAGTTACGACAAACTCATCATAAACAAACCAATACAAAATAACTTAAATGAATAGCCAGAAAGCAATAAAACAAAACAGCGCTTACCTTGCTTTCAAAAGATAAGAGAGATAGAAACACAAACCGTTTAAGAATACCACAGAAGAGAAAACGAACCGAACTTAACAAAACCACACAGCAGCTAGAGGAAACGCCCTACCGCGCCTCTCTTAAGAATCAGTCAAAATATATTTATACAGGGTGATTAGAATTAAAGTTACGATTTCAAAACGCTGTAATTATAAAACTACCCATTAGAGAGATTTGATATTTTACCAGAGCAATTGCGAGGCAATGGAATTTTGTTTGGGGAAAGAAAGTTCCAAAATGTGCCGTTAATTATTCGTAAAGTATTTGTTTCATGAAGCTCCTCTTTTTCTCTCTTCACTATGACTATTTACGCCGTATTCTTGTCTTTTTGCTAAAAAAAAAAATCGTAGTAAACCCTTGAAGTCTTATGTTTCCTGCTATTCCATTGTGTTGCTAACAACATTCCTGTGTTTGATGAGTGCATTTCCCTGACATTCCCCTGATAGCGCCATCTACAGTGACATGTTGGAACTACTTTTTTCCTCCCCGAAACAAAAATTTCATTGCTTCACGATTGCTCTGGTAAAATATCAAATCGCTCTTACGGGTAGTTTTAAAATCATAGCGTTTTAAAATCGTAACTTTCATTATAATCACCTTGTGTATATGCATGTATATATATATATATTTATATGAACGTTCATTGTAAAAGTGAATTAATTATCTCCTAGTAAATGAATTTTGAAATAACGAGCCTTTTTGCAAATTTATGTGTAGTAAAAAAAAGTACAAGTATTCAGTCTGTTTTATCTATTTTTATTGCTTAATATAAATCAAAGTTACAATAATTTAAAGTAACTGACAAAATGAAATCAAAACTGAGTTAATAAATGAACTTAAACTTTTTTCTGGAGTTAGTTCACTGTTATAGTGACATATTTTTAATCATGTGTAATTTCATCATCAGAGGAATGCTCATCGGCATAACGTGTATGTGAACGAGTTAAAATATCGATCGGAAGATTTTTGTAGTAATGGTGGTAAATTGGCGGAATGGTAGAAGATCAAGCATATCTTTCTTCTTTGGGTTAGTAACTGGTCTTCTTGATGGATAGAGTGAATCTTGGCGAATATTGCACAAGTGTGCTTGTTGTTCTCGTTTTTATTTTACATAAATCTACTGTAAGAGGTGAAAGTACTACTGTAAGAGTGTGAAATTCTAAAGTGTGGATTATTTAAACCCTCAGCCAGCTAATATTTAACCAGTTGAAGTCATAACTGTATATTTTTTTCTGTTTATAATAGAATTTTTTAAGGCAGCGGTACTTAAGAAATTGGCGGATGGTTATCTGGTACTTGATTGTAACAGTCAAGATCAAACCACCCTCACTCCATTCCTCAATGGACATCTTAGATCTTTGACATTTTTGAGCGGTTCCAAGCGTTTTAAAGTCTGTTCCAAGTGTTTTATTGAACAGGCTTTTCCTGACCATATTCTTGAGTGTCTGGGGCTTTCTAGACAGAATCTTACAGACAATCTCTTGTGGTGTACTTCTTTAGGGTGCACAATTTCCTGGACCTGATTTAGCTCTGCTAGTCTTTGTGGATGAGCAACAACAACAAGAACTCGACATTTTTCATTTCACTAGCAAAAAATAAGTTTTTTTTTTTTTTTTTTTTTTTTAATACCGAACCAATAGTCTGGGCTATAAATTTGTCCATAGCGGTGACTAGCATTCTCTATTACTCTGAATTCCCAGTCATTGAGAAGATAGGAGTGTCCTGATACCATGAACTTATGGTCTATTATGTCAATACAAGTGTCAGGTTCTTGTACAAGCTTCAAAGACAGAGTTGTCTTAACATTATGGTTTTGTCCAGTGGAAGAATCGGAATGCATAATGGCATGATTTTGTAATGCTGCATAAATTTTTAAGTTCTTAACAAAACATGCTGCTATGTCTTGAGAACCTCTTCCACCTTCAACTTCGTCCAAGATATTAATGTATCCTGTAGTATTATTTATGCAATATATTCCTAGAATGTATACATAAAGATTTCTTTTACAGTTAATTTTGGAAGTTAATTTTGGGTAGGCTAAAGTTTTCCGCATGTCAAAAGTTAATACGTGTTTTATCAATCTTTTCAGAATCATTCTGATGGCTTTCTCTCACTGAGTCTGCTTTTCGTAAATGAAGTTCTTTTTGGGGCTCAAACTCTTTCTTGGCGTTATTATCATCCGCCCATTGTACTTTCAAATTCAGGTCATCACAAGTCTTGCATGTGTCTTTTCGGGTGCCTTACAATGAACATTAACTTAGTGCTAAATATTTTCGTGTAATACTTTAATTTATTTGGTTCAGTCATTTCTTCTCTCATTTTGTTTCAGTACGAAGGTTCTTCATATTACTGATACCTAACCCAGGATTCAAATATTTTCTGTTAGGATTACATTTTCGTGAATAATGGCTTTGGTATGCGCGGAAAATTTGAAAGGGGGCAAAAATATCAGAATCATCAAGTTTTTGGTAATTTGTTGAGAGGCATCTTTAGAGAGACACCTATGTAATCTACCGTCCCTTATTTCAAATGTCCTCAAGAAGTTTTTTGTTTTTCGATCTTTTGGTTGTTTTTCTGTTAACTGTTTTTTTTTTTTTTTTTTTTGCACCAATGCATACTAATATAAATTGTGCAAATTAAAGTCTCTTAAATTCCAGAACAATTCAAATATTTACGTACGTAAAGCGTACGTCTGTACGTCTGTACGTAAAGCGTACAGACGTTCGAAACACTGGCTGCTGCAGTGGAAAATTGTGCATAGGTTTCAGATTCATGCATTTTAAGTGAACTTTTGTATCTCAAAATGCATGAATCTGAAACATATGCACAATTTTGCACTGCAGCAGCCAGTATCACGAACGTCTGTACGCTTTGCGTACATGAAAACCAAAAAAAAAAAATCACTGGATACCCCTATTTCAAGATGCATGAATCTGAAACATATGCACAATTTTATACTGCAGCAACCAGTATCACGTACGTCTGTACGCTTTGCGTTCAGGAAAACCAAAAAAACCATCACTGGATACCCCTATCTCAAGATACATGAATCTGAAACGTATGCACAATTTTGTACTGCAGCAGCCAGTATTTCGAACGTCTGTACGCTTTGCGTACATGAAAACAGAAAAAAAAAATCATCACCTGATACCCCTATCTCAAGATGCATGAATCTGAAACGTGTGCACAATTTTATAATGCAGCAGCCAGTATCACGTACATCTGTACGCTTTGCGTATATAAAAACCAAAAAAAAAAAAAAAACATTACTGGATACCCCTATCTCAAGATGCATGAATCTGAAACGTATGGACAATTTTGTACTGCAACAGCCAGCATTGAGAACGTCTGTACGCCTTGCGTACATGAATTTATGATCAATTAATTTATAAAATAAGTTTGAAATTGTTTATTTTATACTTTAACGGTCTGTCATTAGTTATTTCATAGAACAACTAGGTAAAGTATGAAGATTTTTATCTGTTATATACTTTAACTGACTTGTCTAGTTATTTCATGAATTACCTAGTTATTCTATGAAATAACTGAATTATATACTTTAACGGTAACATATATGTAAATTCCATGTCACGATGTTTGTCCGATGTTTGTCCTCCTAAACTAATGAACCGATTTTAATGAAATTTTGTACACTGTGTGCAGTTTGGTCCAACTTGAGAGATAGGATAGTTTTTATTTCCATTTATAGTCTCAATATTTTTTTTATTGCAAATTATTTATTATATGGCAAAGATAGCGTTAAGTAAGCCATTTAAATATTAGCTATAATTTAATTGTTGCCAAAAACATTTACGAGTTCATTTTCTTTCGACATAAAAATAAATACATTTAATAATACGTGAACATAAAAATATAAAGTGTTAAATAATTAATCTCGCAGAAATTGACGTCATTATAACTTTAAAAATTTTATACAGATTGATAAAGTGCTAATGTAGTTCATGGTGCTAATATATGTTGTTCTGAAAGAATTTTTTATTTTTAAAACCAAAGTTTTTTTTCCCCTATAATTATTAGTTCATTGCACTGAGTCCGCTTGTTTATATAATATTTTTTATTTTATTTATAATTTAATTGTTGCCAAAAAAAATTACGAGTTAAAAAAATAAATATATTTACTTAAACGTGAACAATAAAAATTTGTAGAAAATTAAATTATGCATCTTACAAAAATTGACGTCATTATAACTTTAAAAATTTTATTCACACTGATAACATAATAACAAAATAACATACACGATTCAATAAAAAATTTAAAAACATTTTATATAAAAAGTTCTTTTTGTCTTATAATTATTTTATTTAATTTCAATTTTTATTTGTATCATTTCGTTAGTAGATTTTAAATTAGTTATCTTTTTGATAGATTTTTTAAGAGTTAAATTTAAAATTAATGTCAGTCCAATAATCAGCATTGAACTACTATTAAAATGAATGACGTTCGAAACTATTTATTTTGTATCTTTTCTCCTATATTACCTAATATTTGCCACTTTTCTCTTTTTCTTTACGAAATTTGGGATCATATAATTTTCTAAACAAAAAGTAACCGTTTCAATATTTCAACACTTATAAATGGGAAGATTTTAAGTCTATTTATTTGTTTTGTAAAACTAATCTATATGATCGATGTTCGGAACTTTAAATAATTATTTCTCTTAATCTTCTTTTACTTTACTTTTCTTTTCCTTTACTTATTAACTTATCAATTTACTAATCCTTATTAAAATTGTGATTTATTCATATATTTAACTTTAAAGTTTGACTCACATTTCTTGTTAAAAAATTATCTTAAAATCTTGCTGTTTTCTTATCTTAATCCCCATTGTTTCCCCATTTGATTAACTTGTATTTACTCTTAAAATTTTAATATACTCAAAATCTTCTTATCACTTCGTTAAAATATATTAATCTTTTCCAAAATCATTTTCTTTTTAAAATGATACCTTTATCTTATACTATTAAGTGAGCAATATTTGTATAGATATTTCACTGTTCTCGAAAGCGGTAGCTCGGACAGTCACGAGATTTCACAAAGGTGCCCCTCGAAGGATCATTATGCACATCGAAGTCAGAATTTCGAATTTCTGTTTAGTTTTCTTTTAATTAATAAAAATATGAAAATAATAAGCTAATAATAGCAAAAAATTAGCCATTTAAATTTAATCCATAATTTAATTGCTGCCAAAAAAAAAAAAAAAAAAAAAAAAAAAAAAAATACGAGTTTTTTTTTTTTTTTCCAACAGGAAAATAAATACATTTATCATTTATCTAAACATGAACAATACTACACACTACTGATCGCAGAGCTTCCAAATTTGGCATATAGGTACCTGGGACCCTGCAGGCATGCAACTCCTCGAGATTTTTTCGAATTTGAATTTTTTAAATTGTTTTTTCGATTTTAAACATTGGCTTTTATGTTTCATTTTTCATGAATTTATTCTTCGATTGTAATCGTCTGCGTATCTTAGCAACGGCTATATTATGCAATTTATTTTTTATTTAATACATTTATTTGAGGGCGAATCTTTTTTGTCTTTTTAATTTATTATATTTATGGAAAATAAAATGGTAATGCAGTAGAAAAAATTAAATATATTAAATTTAAAATTTAAAAACGTATTGAAAACAGTTATGTTTATGCATAATTTTTGTAGTATAACAACAATTATTTTTCATTTGTTAATTTAATTTCTTTAAAAGTTTTTTTTTTTTTTTTTTTTTTTTTCAAATTTATAGTATTTGTCGGGAAATAATGGTAGTATATAGCAGAAAGGATTAAACTGATTGAAATTTATTTGTTTTTTATGTATTTAATTCGTTATAAAAGAAAATCTACATTTTATTTTATTTCATTATATTGGTCGGAATCAAATTGTAATACAGTGTAAATAGCATGAGCAATAAAATACTTGGTTCAAAAACTAAAATATTTAATAGACGCTGAGACACAGTTATCTTTAAAATCGTAGTTCTTAAATAATGGCAGACCCACCTATCGTCAATAAATACCCATATTGAAATACATAGGAAAGAGGTTTCTGCAGGCAGTGGGAACCTGCTCCCTATACAGTGCGGGCAGAGAAAGAGCTGCCGTAGTCAGCGAGTACCCGATCCGAGGCCTAGAGCGATTCCAATGTAATTATTTTAGTTTTTATTTATAATGTGATGTGAAAAACAAATAATGAACCAATTCTTCTGGAGATTCATTTAAATATAGTAGCCAGCGAAGCGGGCGTAGCCTGCTAGTTTACTTTAAATGCCCAGTATTTCATAAGATATCCTATTTGAAAGTTTTAAAATATTTATCAAATTTTCTTATTTTTCTGGCTTAACCATATTGTTTCCCTTTTTATAACTACAGCTGATGTCATCTTTAAAATATTTAAAATGATGAGATCATTTTATAATAAAATTATCCATAATAGCATTAGACATATTATAGTTCACTCCTCCATAAAAATTGATTTTAAAATCATCTGCTTCTTTTATACTTTTATTGAAATAGAATTTGAATAAAAATGAAATTCCATATTAGCCATTTTAGTATTTTAATCCAAAATAACTTAAGACCATAAATAAGTGTCCAGGCCAAACAATGTCCATTTGTGGTTTAGACTTGAAAAATCGACGTTTTTCCCATGTTGCATGCTTACGTGATATTAGCGCTAAATTAAATTAAAATTGGATTTTTTTTTATTCACAATTGATGAATAGAATCATTAAAATTGATGAATAATCTACGCTACCTACCTCATTTAGAAAATTAATTGTTATATGTTATCAACTAAGAACTTTGTAAATTACGCATTTATTACAAACTATACTTGAATATATGAGATGAATAAAACACAAAATTCAAAACTTTATGTTGATTTGTGCTTTATAAAAATTTTTATCAATCTCTTCCAAATTTTGACCTAAGGTTCAAATCTCAATCCCGTGAGTTTTACATCGGCTACAAGGTTTTCGTCTTTATTCGTAAATAATAATTTGACTGTATTGAATAGTTTACTGCAATATAATTCAACGTATAACTTAGCCACAGCAACGCGTGGCCGGGTCTGCTAGTATATATATATATATATATATATATATATATATATACTAATATATAAATGCGAAAGTTTGGATGGATGGATGGATGGATGTTTGTTACTCAATCACGCCACAACGGCTAAACAGATCTGGATGTAATTTGGTACAGAGGTAGAGAATAGTCTGGAATAGAACATAGGCTACTATTTATACCGGAAATTTGATTAGATTTTTTAAAATTAATTAAAATATGAAAATAACAAACAGGTAATTGACTTAATATAAGCAATTTAAATTTTTTATTGTTGCCAAAAAAAGTTTACGAGATATTTTTATTTATTCATTTATTTATTTATTGTTTTCAACATAAAAGGAAATATGCTTTCACGTGAAAAATAAAAAAAATACTTAATGTTAAATTGGTCGATTTTAATCCCCATATTTAGGTATAGATATGTATTAGTTATCATGTCCATGCGTTAGATTAAGTTATTTTTGTTGTAAATTTGACAAAATTTGAATTTTTAATTTCAAAACTCTAGAAAAAAAATGGCAAACTTCCATATTCGATTAAAAACACAAACATTTAATTTCAAAGGATGATATTAAAGGATGATAAGGATGATTCAATAAATATCCAACTAATATACTAATTAAAAGGAAAATGATAAATATTCTATCATAATTTGAAGTCAAATTTGTTTTCAAATGTCTAAATAAAGTATCTGATATAAGATACTAATATGTTGCAGCGGAATAGATTTGATATCGGTCATCCTTGGCAGAAAAAAAAAATATCGCCAAATTGAACATAATTTAATTCCTTTCAAAAATCATGGTTATTTTGACAACTTATATGAAGAGAGTAATGAATAATATGAAACAATATTTCGTACAATGCATATTACGAAAATATACATCTGGCATGTATATTTTCGTATTACGTTTTTGATCACCAAATACAATAAGCGCCAAGAACGACAGAGTTTTGAAATTTAAAATTAAAATTTTGTAAATTTGACAGCAAAATAACTCAATCTAACATATGCACATGCTAACTAATACATATATATATACCCAGATATGGGGATTAAAATCGGAAAAAAATTTTCCTCGATTTTTAATAATTTTTTACATTTTCTTGCATCCACGGACGGTCAGTGACGTCACACTTTGCTTACGTATAGGAACAATAATCGCATAAATTATATTTTGGTCTAAAACGGCGACAAAAATTCAAAAGTCGCAAAGGGCATTAAGGCTGTACCATGATCAAGTTTACATATTAATTAATTTATTTATTTTTCTATATACCAACTACTATTACCCCACTAAAAATAATCTCAAGATTTTCTCTAAAAATATCTGCAGAATGTCTTCAGAATTATTTAAATTATTTGGCCCATTTTTTAAAAAGTTTACAAAATTTCTTTATAAGTCTTCAAAATTTCTGCAGATATTTTATAGAAAAAGGAAAATCTTCAATTTTTTTTTTTTTTTAAATTTTTGAAGAATGTCTTAAGAAAATACTATTTTCTCAAGAATATCTTCGGATTATTTTTAGTAGGGTAACTAAGCATGAAGTATATATAACCACAAAATAATAATAATAATAATAATAATTGTCTCATGCGATAGAAGTAGCCGATCATAGCATATTGTAATATTATATGTGGCTTGAAATTGCCGCCATTCTATGGTTGATCGATTAAATCAAATAAATATAGGAAATAACTTGAGAGCAAATATTATATACATCACGTATAATGTTGTTCATATGTGACTGGGATTCAGATATAAAAGAGCTACTTCAAATTTTTCGATACTGTCCGTACCGAAACTATCAAATATGATAAGCACCCAAATGGAAGCCCACGGGTAAGCCATTGTCGCAGGCAATAGGGACAGGCTCCGGAGATTGCAAGGACGAACAGGGTCGATGCCGAAGGCAGAGGGAACCCAAAGCGAGCTTTTGACCTCTTTCAGTTTTTTTTCTTTTTCCTTTTTTTCTTTTTTTTTTATAAAGCTATATAGAAAAGAGTTTGCCAGCGAAGCGGGCAAAGCCTTCCAAAATTGTTTAAGAACTAAAATATTATTCAACAATTCGCCGGGAGATGAAAAAAAAATCTTTTCTTTGTAAAAAAAAAAAAAAAAAAAAAAAAAAAAAAAAAACTTAAAAATTTGGAACTCTTAAATATTATATGAATTTCACCACATAATTAAAATTTTAATTCACCAGTCACCAAATTCTTATTAGAACAAGATTAATATTGTGCAATAGTGAACTAAAATCATACAAAGAAAGGCTTCGAAATAAAATTCATAATTGACAACCCAGTTTTTATACTTCAGCAACGCAGTACTGTTTTAGTACAGGATCCCTATGAATGAATTTTAATTTTTATCGCCCTGTTGGCGATAACTTTTTATTAATTTATTTTGGCATTTTATTTTGGCATTTTATTTTGGCTTTCAATGAGTTACAAATTTTTTTTAATATACTTTATCAGACTCTGTTTTGCACAGCACCACAATTATAAGGTTTCATTACATTACATATTATGATCAAACCGTCAGTTTCCACACATGCACATCAAAATTTCCACGTGAACGAAGTCGCGGGTTGCAGCTAGTATATGTATGTATATATATAAATAATGATACGTTTACTTAGATTTCATGTGACTATATACATGATGTAAATTTATTTATTAATAGCTGTATTTATTACCCCCTCCACACTCTATTTCATATCTATAATTTCCAAAAGCAATCATTTTGACTTCATGTGCAATCAAAGTGTTAAAAAAGTGTTTTTCAATGAAATTTAACATTTTTTTTTTGCAACTTGAATAATTAAAAATGTTCCTCATACATAAATTTTAAATGATATATAATTAATATAGAAGTTTTAGCCGAAAGCCGCGCCCATTTCGTGAAGAAAAGGCTGCGCGAAAACGACCACGCCGAAATGGGTTTCGCGCCGAAACGGTCGCGCCGTAAAGGCCGGGCCGAATAGTCCCCTTCCTTATCCAAGGTATTTTAATCATAAGTTCACTATCCAACTTTTGTTTGAATCAGTTTACTATTTTAAAATTTATCGTGATGGCATGTTTCAAGTGGCCACAACTTGTTAACAAGACGTCAGAACAAGTTGTCCAGTGAAGTCATCCAATTTAATTATATGATAGGATCACTGTTCAACTCTGGATCGAATTGAATCAGAATTTTAAAAGTTATGTTTATCAATTTTTAAGTGCTAACCTAATTTCAAGTTGTCTCGCTTGGTTTATAACATCCGCACTTTGTTAAAAATGGCGAATAATGTTCATTAATAAACTGGGTTGTGACCCTTATATAATCTATGTCACATCAAAATACAAGCAAATCCGGTCTTAAATATGCTTTTTACAGTGTGAATTTGAAATTTCCAAGTGGCTTCCACTTCAAAACCAAATGGCGGAGCGATTCGGTTAATAAACCCATCTAAGATATTTATAAGACAAGTTTACTTCCAAATTTGGTTCGATTTGGAGTTTTATTTCGGAAGTTATCGTGACTTTAAATTTTCAAGTGGTATCCTTATTTCAAGTGGCCTCGCTTCGTATAAGATATCCGACACTTTGTTAAAATTGGCTGATAAATTTCATTAATAAACTTGGTTGAGACCCTTATATTGTTTATGTATACATTAAAATTCAAACAAATACGGAATACGCTTTTTACAATTTGAATTTGAAACTTTCAAGTGGTCTCCCTTTGAAAAAAAATGACGGAGCAACTTGTTAACAAACTCATCCAAGATATATTTAAGATAAGTTCACTGTCCAAATTTGTTTCGATTTGTAGCATTATTTTGGAAGTTACCGTGATTTTAAATTTTCAAGTGGTAGCCTGATTTTCAAGTGGCCCCGCTTCGTATAAGATATATCCGCTACTTTGTTAAAAATTGTGGATAAAGTTCATCAATGACATTGAAACACTTATATATGGTCTATGTATACATCAAAATTCAAACAAATTCGGAATATGCTTTTTATAATGTGAATTTAAAATTTTCAAGTGGTCTCCACGAACAAAAAATATGGCGGAGAATCTTGATTAACAAACTCATCCAAGGCATTTATAAAATAATTTCACTATCCAAATTAGGTTAAATTTGGAGTATTATTTCTGAAGTTATCGGGATTTTAAATTTTCAAGTGGTAGTCTGATTTTAAGTAGCCCCACTTAACTTAAGATATCCAACACTTTGTTAAAAATGGCGGATAAAGCTCAGTAATAAACTTTATCGAGAAACCGTATGTGGTCTTATGTGGTATATTTACATAAAAATTCAAGAAAATTCGCCCTTTAAATACGCTTTTACAATGTGGATTTGAAATTTTCAAGTGGCCGCCACTTGAAAACAAAAAGTCGGAGCAACTTGGTTAACGAACTCATCCAAGGTATTTATAAGATAAGTTCGCTGTCCAAATTTAGCTGGATTTGGAGTATTATTTCGGGAGTTATCGTGATGACAAAATTTTCATTATAGATAGATAGATAAACGAAGTGATCCCAAGCAGCACCGAAACGTTCTATGAACGTTCAAAAATTGTTCTGCAAACACGTTCTAAGAACGTTCACTTTGAACGTGTTATAGACGTCTATCTGTCCATTTTGAAGACGTACAATAGTACGGTTCAGAGAATGTTCAATGAACGTGTAACTATCACCATCGGTGGTATAGAAGCGTTCTGAGAACGTTCTATGTATACGGTCTCAGAACGTTCTAAACTTCTTAGAACGTTTTCAAAACGTTATACACATTTTCAGAACGTTCTAGAAAACGTACTGTAAACGTTCTAAAAGAGTGTAGAAACGTTGTGAAAACGTTCTATACATATGTTCTCACAACGTCATGTAAACAACTTTTGAACGTTCTTGCTAAAATGTATTTCATGTATAATAAAATGGAAGAACTCGCAACAATTGTTCCGGGTCGAAAGAAGACATGACCCTTCGTCAGACGAACATAGTAGGCACGAGTACTGCAAATAGAAGAGCAACGTTGAAGTTTTTTTTTCAGCACTCGTGCCTACTTTGTTCGGTTCCTGAAGGGTTGTGTCTTTTCTCGACCCAAAACAATTGCTTCGAGTTCTTGAATTTTATAGTGTCTATTCAAAGTTTTGTACTTCTTATTTTATTTACTTATTTTTTTTCTTATCTTTTTTTTTTTTTTTTCATAAATAATTGTCTAAGTATTATAAAATTTTACATACATGCATTGAAATATGGTATAACAAAAGATCAAGTATTTTGAATATTCCTGTTAAATATTGGAATTCAAAAACAAATAAATAAATTCAAGATTAGGAATATTTTGAAAAATTTTAAGATGTATGCCCCCTGCTAACTAATTATTATTCCCTCCCTTAGATTTTGCATCATTATAATTTAACAATATAATATAACCATATTTGGATATTAATTTTACTAAGTTAAGCAAAAATATTTAAAAATATTTTTATGTCTAAATTTTGAAACTTACTGCAAACTTTTAGCATTCTAACACAAAAATATTTTATTAAATTTTAAATTATCAATGAAATCTCAAATTAATGCCCAGATATGTTACATATTCTATTTTCAAACTATAATAATGCACAATCATTGAAAAACAAAAAATAAAAATTATTTAAAAGAAATACACAAGTGTACAAAATTAACTCGTTTTCTTTTTTTCCACATAATTCTTAAACAAATAAACACAAAAGAATAAAATTTGGATAGCATGGTTTTTAAAATACCATGAATCGAATTTTATATAACTTTAGCATAAGTAATAAATTTTAAACTAAAAATCAGTAAATTTTTCTTAAAAGTAAACTTTGAAAAAATGAAAAATTTGAGCAATTTAGAAAAGAAAACTTAATGAAAAATGGTCATGAAGATGCATTACAGATAGGTTAAAGATGTACGTGCATCCATATTTTAGATTAAAACCGTATATTTCTTCTTGTAGTCATTTTTTTGTTTCTCCTTTTTTCTTCATTTTTTCGCGTGTAAATATATTTTTTTTAATTTTACACAGAAACGTAAAAATCGGATAAGACGTTCATTATTAAATTATTTATCGACGTTTTTATTATTCTGGTGATGGTCACAGTTAATAAAAATTAGCAATTTTTTTTTTTTTTTTTTCAAAAATTGCGTTATTAAAGTAAAAGAAAAGTGAACACAGAAAGAAAAATCAGGATTTTGTTTTTAACATTTGAGGGCACGTGCGTCTTCACTTGTCTATAATGCATCATTAACACAATTTTTCATTAAGTTTTCTTTACTAAAATTGTTGAAAATTTTCATTTTTTCCAAAGCTTACTTTTGAGAAAAATTAATAATTATTACTTTAAAATTATTGCCTATGCTAAAGTTATGTAAAATTCGATTATTGATATGATAACGAACATGCCATCCAAATTTTATGTCCATGTGTTTATTTGTTTAAAATTTATGCACAAAAGAAGAAAATTGGAAAGAAGGTTTGTTCCTTTAATTTTGATCAGCGGTGTATTTTAAATACGTTAAAAAAAATAATAAATTATTATTTATTTATTTAAATAGATTCCGTGAAATTTACTTAATATTTTCATATTTCAAATCATGCGTATGCAAAATTTATTTAAATTATTGGTTTTGAGTTTAAAAATTTTACATACACCATGCAGTGAAATATAACAGTACAAAATGTGGTAAAACTTTTTAAAAAATAAATAAATAATTAATTAAAAGTTTATTCTGCAAACAAAACAAATAATAAATAATAATAATAATAAAATAAAATAAATAAACTTCAAATTTTAAAACATTTAGAAATATTAAGAATCACCTTAGTAACTATATACCGGGTGATCCAAAAGTCAGGACAAATTTTAAAAATGAATAATTCGAAAACGAATCAAGATACAAAGATACGGTTTGCACCAAACGGATGGAAAAGAAGTCGGGTTTTGTGTGGCAAAGAAAAAAAATAGTTCTGTTGGGGACCAACAGATGGCGCTGTTCTGATGTACGATTATGCAAAGCAACAAACGATATAAAAAGGAACAACTACAGCAGGTAATGGTAGTCGAAGCTTATATGCATCGAAATATCGCATTCTCAGTCGCTACTTTAATCACGCATGGCTTCCAATATCTCCCGATATGACACCCTGTGACTTTTGGCTGCGGGGCATTTTGGAAGTCAAAAGTGTACCGCGACCAACCGGCATCACTAGCAGCACTGAAAGATGCCATCCGCCAAAATGTGTCTGCCATAACGCAAGAAATGCTACTAAATGCTGTGAACGATGCGGTGAATCATCTCACAGCTGTACTTCTGAATGATGGATATTGAACAGTTACTGTAGTAGTACTAATTAACTGTAATTAAGTTGACTTGTAAGTTGTCAACATTTTTTTTTCATTTGTAAATCATCTTTTGGTGAAATAAAACACTATAGCGCCATCTGTTGGTCGCCAACAGAACTAATTTTTTTCCTTTGCCACACAAAACCCGGTTTCTTTTGCATCCGTTTGGTGCAAACCATATCTTTGTATCTTGATTCGTTTTCGAATTATTCATTTTTAAAGTTTGTCCTGACTTTTGGATCACCCGGAATATATATTTTAATTACTTCTACCTACTTTTACATTTCTACAGTGTAATGTAAAATGTAAACATATATGCTCAAATCTATATAATATTTCTCTAACGTGGATCAGTTACAATTAATTTTTGTCGAAACGATACAATAGTAGTATAATTATTGAAATACGCGAGGATAAAAAATAATATTCAAAAATGAACAATATTTAAGCATACCGACTCAACTCAATGAACTAATAAGAACAAATTATGACATTTGCCTGCTTACATTAATTTATGGAAAACTGTATTTTTAAAAACTGCTTCTTCAATCTTTATAAGCGTCATTTTAAACATAGAAATACGTTAAAGATTATACAGAATATGAATTATTGTCATAAATTGACTAAAAATCATAAACATAAAAATATAATCTAATTAATAATTAGTTGTTTTTAAAACAAAAAATTATACCAAAATAAATAAAAAGTCACCGCCAACATCGATACAAAAATTTAAAAGTCATCATGGAAATCCTATACTATAACTGTACTGCCTGCGGAAGTATGAAACTAGTTCTTCAACCATGAATTTTATTTTGAAACCTTTCTTTGAATGATCATGGTCTCACTATTGCACTATATTAATTCGGTACTAATAAAAATTTGCTTTCTGGTAAATTAAAATTTTAAACAGATGGGGAATTCGTTATAATATTTATGAGTTTCAAATTTTAAAAGTAAATAACAAAAGAAAAGTGCGAAATATTCGCATGGGTTTGCTAGTTTAGAATGCAATGTTGAATTGTAATAGTAAAATATCGAACGAAATAAATTTAAGAGTTAGCGTGAAGTATGTAAAAAATTTAAAAATTTCAAATTTAATTTAAAAATATTGTTGCGTACTTGGGGGTTCGTGAGTTGTCCGAGAATGAAAGGCCAAACTTACAAAAATTCAGTAATTTATTCACAGAAAGTTCCAGAAAAATACAGGTCTATAAACCAAGTATCAGCTTCAATTCCAACAGTAAACACAGCTTAAACAACAGCTGTCAATAGCAAATCCACAGTACCAACTGTATAGCAATAACACATAAAGCAAGTCTCTTCCAAAGAGGCTCAAGAGCAATGCAAGCACTAGCGAAGCTGGCTGAAAGCTGAACTGAACTAACTGCCTTGACGAGAAAGCGCTTCTTGTATACTGTTCCATGGAACCCAGATTTTTCGAGAAAACTCTAGAAAGTGGTCAACCAATCAACTTACAGCTCCCATATTTGGTATATCCCTAATAAGGATTTTCTCGCTAAGGTCGCCAAAAAAATCGCCAAGGTGGGAAAAAGTCGCCAAATTTGGCGCCAAATCCATTACCTGCCTTATTGGGGCTTTTTAATGCGTTTTTAAGGGAAAATAAGGCTATTTCAACGCTAAGACGACTAGAAATGCACAAAATTAGCACTTTATCAACTTACTAAGCCTCTTTAAAAGAATTTATACAAAAATAAACACAATTATTTACAATTTTGTAACAATAATATATGTTTTTTTTTTTTTTTTTTTTGATAGATTTTAATAAACTAAATTTTGTAAGATTTCAATGCATACGTATGCAAAATTTTACAAAAAGGAAAAGTGAACTTATCTGTATCCTGAAGCTGTAGCGTATCCGAAAGTTAAATTCAAATCTGAATGTAAATACAAAATACGATGAGTAAGTAGGACAGCAGAAGCTTTGGAATTTGGATCCCACACGTACGAATACCAACTTCCTGCGTAACTGCAGTGCAGATGGCCATTTACACGTGACGAAATTTTCTGTTGATTAAACAATTTATTCAATAACTCACGTTTCTAATAAAAAATTTTCATACTGTTCAAAACTTAAACTTTTTAAAAATTAGTATATTGAGGCCATCATAAAACTCTCTTCTATATTTTCCTGCACAGGTCGATGCCGTAAATATTAATTTACTAAAATAATCTATCAAAATTATTTTCCATGGCAAAGGTACAAGATTTTCATCTCAAACAAGAAAACACTAAATATCCAAAAAAATCAATTTTATAGTATACAAAATATATATCTTAAGAAATGTATTTTACATAATGAAAAAATGTAAAAAGTCAATAACTTTGTTTTAAATTATCACAGATTTAGGGTTCATCCTTTCGCTTTAAAAGTATAGACGACTTTTCTGGCAAGAATATTGAAAATTTTAATACAATAGCGAAAGCGATGAACTATACAAATTGCCCATAATTTTTTTAAAATTAAATATTACTAATATAAATATATATATATATATATATATATATATATATGTATATATACATATTTAATTTTCCATGGAAAAGTTAAAACTAATGCTCACTTATATACATTTTTACGAAATTTTGTCCTATTCTGCCATATTAAAAATTCTGAAAATAATGGTATGACAGCACACCTATTGAACGATTTATTAACAAATATAATCGCCACCAGTTTAGGTCACATTCCAAGTAAACCAAGTTTGAATAATTTACGTTTATTAGTTCCTGAGATACAGCATCCATAAAATTTTAAAATTTATTAATTTAATCATAAAAATGTAATAACGCAGGTTCTTATAATTAACATTTTTATATATCAAATTTTGTACACTTTTCACCAAAAGATGCTGAAATAGATATCTGGAAAATCGCAGAATGTAATAGCAGTACCATCCGTCAGTGGATATGTACCGAAATTGAAGCAGCACATTTTGTCATTATATATATATATATATATATATATATATATATATATATATATAACATACAAGGTTTGATAAGTATTCGTATTATAGAAGATGAGGTATAGCCTTCCCGTAAGCTGAAACGAAACGTAGCAATGTCACCTGTCATTTGATATGTACCCGAAGTGAATCAGTAAAATTTACGTAATATCTGTTTCACGTACCATTTTTAGAGCATTTATAAAACATAGAACATGAGCTATTGCGTTCTCTTGAAAGAAATTAAATTGCAGCATATCTGTGCCTCCACTTCCCAAGTAGCACCGGAACGTTCTTTGTACGTCTAATAACGGTTACGATAGTTCAAACACCGTGTTTCGTGTCAAAAGAACGTTCCATTAGACGTTCAAAAATTGTATTATTTAGAACGTTCAAAAAAAGTGTGCATTGTACCTTCCATAAAACGTAAACGTTCTGAGACCGTATACGTAGAACGTTCTCAGAACGTTTCTATAACACCGATGGTGATTGCTACACGTTCATTGAACGTTCTCTGAACCGTACTATTGTACGTCTTCAAGATGGACAAATAGGCGTCTATAACACGTTCAAAGTGAACGTTCTTAGAACGTGTTTGCAGAACAATTTTTGAACGTTCAGAGAACGTTTCTGTGCTGCTTGGGTTGTCAGATAAGCACGCAAACTGATTCAGCAAAGTTTTATATGATATTAATTTCACATACCAAGTTTAGTGTATTTATAATTTTTTATATAACAAAAACTGAATTAATGCCATTACGTTAACGGGATTAAATTGCAGGAGTGCAGCGCCACCAGTTGGTCAATATACGCACCTGAATTAAATCAGCGTAGTTTTACATAATATCTGTTTCACATATTAAGTTTGGTGCATTTGTGCACTGTAGAAGCTGAGATATAATCTCCCCATAAAAGGGGGAATTTACAGCATAGAAGCGACCCCTATCTGGTGATACATTCCAAAGGCTAATGAGCACCAAAGCTAATATTTAGGTCAATATCTAATTAAATATTCCTGATATTTAGCAAATTAGATTAAAGTCTAACTTAACATAAAGTTTGGTTAAATTCCGTCCATTGGTTTGTGAGGTACAGAGTCCACAAAACTTTGATAACAGGCAGACAAAAGACACAAAGACAGGCAGACTGGCATTTTTAAAGAATGGTCGAATTGTGTTCTGGACATCTCAAGAGTGTATAAACCCATGGAAAACCGGAGATTGAAAATTTCCAGTTATCCAACACATTTTTCTTGGTATATACAAAATAAATAAATAAATAAATAAAATAAATTACTTTTTCGTAACGTAATTTATTAACATTTTAAGAAGCAAATCATAATGAATATCTGCAAAAGTAATCTGGAGTAATGCGTTTGACAGTATTCAATAATATAAAACTTAAATAAAATTATAAATATATATAATGATTATAACATATATATAAAGTTTAAAATTTTGTAATTTTTTCCCACCTCATCTGTATTACATTTCTATGATTATCCTATACTGGCATGCCAACAAAATCTGAAACTGAAAATAAGGAAACAAAACTTGGGGGGGGGGGAAGCATTTTTTCATATTCGTTATTATCACACTGTGACAGAGCGTGTTACGATGGCGATACACTTGAACGTTTTTCATAGAACTAGAATTGTACGTTTTATAGATGGTATAAAGCAAACCTTTTCAGAACGTTGTAAGAAATACTATTTTTGAATGTCTAATCGAACGTTCTCTTGACACGAAACACGGTGTTTGAACAACTGTAACCGTTATTAGACGTTCACAGAACGTTCCCATGCTACTTGGGATTGCAATAGGTCGATTTCTAAAGAAATCAATCTAAAAATTAGCTTTACGTGGAAAAATTTCAATTTAAAATATCTTTTTTTTTTTTTTTTTTTCAAATCCATTTGTAAGTTGTTTAAATTAAATACTTGCTGCTCATAAGAGATATGTTTTTAAATATCTTTCCTGATTTTAATTTTAACAATTTAAGAAGTTTCGTTGGACGCTCATAATTTTATTTTGTAGATAAATAAAGTAAAAATTAACAAATAAAATCATTTTTTAGAATAACTAACTAAGCAAGACAGATGTGATTGTAAGGCGTATCTCTAGAACATTCGTCTTCAAGCGGTCTGGATATTTTGGTAAGATATTTTGTGACCCCCAGATATTTAATTTGGATGGGAATATGAAGGACATTGGAATTTGAAGTGTTATATATCTCATAATTGTTTTACGTAGGGTCCGAGAGGTTGGCGGGATCGTGTTCTCGTTAATTAATTATGCTCCTTTAAGTTATCAATTTCGTGTGAAAGACATCGTGGTTCAAAAACAGGAGCCTATCCTTCCATATAAAATCAAAATGTGGTGGTTTGGAGAACACTTAGGGATGACTCCAAAATCTGTTTTTATTTATACTCTGGATGGGGTCCCCCATCTAGACATGGTTTGGCGCAGAATATCCTATGCTGGATCTTGCGCCATAAAAAACCAACCAACCAACCAAAATCATTGCTTTCACCTCCTTGGAGGATCAAAATTACGATGGCATGTCTCCGGATGTCTCTTGGATGTGTCCCAGACCGTTGTCCATTGCACGTTGCGCAGCACCATTGCGACGTAAAACCCACCCAAGCTTTAACCCTAAATGTTGTCGACAATGAGGATTTATGTACTGTTTGAAGACAAACTGCTAAAAGTGGAAACTGTTCCCAAGAAATGGGGACGTTTGGCCAAATTACTTTAAAGCAAAAAATGAAAGATGTCCAATATCCTCAATTGTGTCGGATCAAAATTGTGATGGCATGTCTTCAAACCACACTTACGGATGTATCCCAAGTTGTCGCTAGTTGCCCCTAATGTAGCACTAGTGTGGCGTAAAATCTACTCAACCCACTTTAATCAAAGGTGTCCGCTATTGGAACAAAAGAGGGTCCACTACTGGCTCATTTTAAGTTCTCCGAAATCTTTTATTTTTACGTATAAAAATGGTACAATTAGCAGTTTTCTTAATACACTTATGTGAAGAAAGAGTTAATAAAGGTGTGAAACAATTTTTTTTTTTGTCTCGAAAATTATGAAAATTACTCAAAAAAGCCGAAAAATGTCCTTAAAGTGTCTGTTTCTGGTGCGTTTACCTTAAAAAAAATTTCTGCATTTTCTCTAATTAATTTTTTTTTCCTCCAAATATGCAAGTTCTTAGAATGAATTTCTCTCTCAAACCTTGATGAAAAGAAAGAAAAAAAAAAAAAGCAGCTAAACCATTCTATAAGGTTATTAAATTTCCATTACATGAATACGCTAAATATATAGAAAATAATGTAGCGACTACTCAATATAATGACTCGAGATCGGAGATTCTGATGCAATAGCTGTTCCTAGTGAAAATTAAATTGTATAGATTGAGTGAAATAAAATTTACAACTTCAAAAATTATATTTATGTATCTGGTATATAAATCCGTTACATATTGAAGGTAAAATATTTATATAGATATTGAAAGCAATATTGCTTAAGATAACTGATTTGATTGAAAAAACTGCGCATACCACATCCCACAATTTTTTTTTTTTTGGTTTAAACATGGACACTCATTAATTTGAAGTCAATTTTCACGATATAAATATGGAAATACTGAACTAAATAATTGGATCGAGGTAATTTTTTTTTTTTTTTTTTTTTTTGAAGTATCAACTTCGAATTAAATATATAAAATTCTATCTTGAAAAATTTTGAAACTTCTTAACCATAAAGTCCAATATTTAGAATCGCATAAACAGGAGCCTTAAACCCCTTCCACAGGCGTCAATCCACACAAGGAAGGATTCTAGGGAAAATATCGGAATCACGTGCAGTTAATCGACTTTAACTCTAGGAATACCACCATCAGCAATACCTAGAAATAAAATATTCATCAATTTCATTGGAACCATTAATAAAAATTTATTGTAAAATAATTGAACAGGCAGAAAAAAATAATTAAAAATATATACTGCCTCCATTATCAATAATGTGGTTGCTGCAATGCAGGTCTCGACAACCGGTGGTCCATGCCCCACTAATGGTTCGTGACAAAATTTTGGTGGTCCTCAGAAAAATCTTCACATCATTTATATATTTTTAATTTAAAATTATACCGATGCCAATTTCAACTTCAAAATTTTCTGCATTTATCATATTTACAGTAGTAGACTTCAGAATTTTCTCGATGAGAATAATCCTTTATCAAAAGAAGTTTGAATTGTAAGTAATACACTGTTAAAAAATGAATAAATAAATAAAAACAGGAATTTCCTGAAACTTTCCTACAGAGAACTTTTCATTTTCTAAAACAACAGAGAGTTATTGTAAAATTTAATCTCAATCTGTTAAAAGGGACATTTTTCTTTATCGAAAGACAGGGATTGACAAAAGCTTGGTGACCATCTGATTCTAAAGAAACACAAATCATGTACGAATGTGTTTCCAGCTCAGACTTGAAGGGACGAAAAGAGTCAAATATGAATATCAAAAACTGTTTAATATTTCAGAATTAAAACATTTTACAGAAAATACATGAAAATGGGTAGCCAAAACATTGGCTACCACTAACAAGGAGAGGTCACGACATGGAAAATTCAGATCGGGACGAAACTCCGCAGTATTGTAGTATACTATGAAGGTAACAACATATTAAAGCAGTAGGACCCACTATCCACAAAATTTCGAGAAAAAAGCATTAAAAATTTCAGTAATCTTTAAATACAAGTTATTTCGCAAGCGAGCAAGCGCCCCATTGGTGTGATCCTAAAGCGCGAGTCTGCTAGCCAGACGACTTGGGTTCGAGGCTACCTCGAGACAACTTTTTTTTTTCTTCTTCTTTAACTTTTTATGTAATCTAAACTTTTTATTTATTTTTACTTTATTTTATAATTCAATTCAAAATTTGAAAATTTTAATAAAATATTATTTAATATTTTTGAATATAAAATAAATAAATTTTTGTATTTTTAATATTTATAACTTAAAAATACAATAAATTTCAAAAACTTAAAAAAATAAATTCTCGTTTTATTTTAACTGTAAACTAAGGTAAAACTAAAAAAACTATTTTTGATTATTCATCGAAATATGTTTTATTTTATTTTAGGTATGCTTGAAACAACAGTACATTTTGTTTTTTAAATTAAAAAAATAATAATAATACAGAGAAATGATCATTTTAATTGCATATATAATTACTATCCAAATTAAATAATTACTTCTCCAATCAATACAGTTTCTTGAAAAATTATAGTATAGTATTACGTTACGATGCTATTAAATTATTACAAGTAAAGAAATGTTTACCTTTAAATGTAGATTTTAAATGTTAATGAACATCGTTTATTTTTCGATAACGACTTCCTTTTTTTTTTATCCTTCTGTGCACAAAATAAAATTCCATCTGCCCTTTATTATTAACAAGCTAGAAGCGTTTACGTAATTTATACACAAAGAAAATCAGGAAGCTCGAACCAAGATTTAAGTAACACCTGCTAACTATTTTAGACTTTGTTTACAGCTTGCTTATTTTTTAATTATTTAAATATTTGTCTGTTTTTCTGTATGTTTCTTATTTAGGGTTTTGTAAAACTAAACTTTATTTTTTAAGTCATAGAAATTTATTGTATTTTTAAGTTATAAATATTAAAAATACAAAAAGTTATTTTATACTCAAGAAAATTAAATAATTTATTAAAATTTTCAAATTTTGAATTGAATTGTAAAATAAAGTAAAAACAAATAAAAAGTTTAGATTACATAAAAAGTTAAAGAAGAAAAAAAAAAAAAAGTTGTCTCGAGGTAGCCTCGAACCCATGTCGTCTGGCTAGCAGACTCGCGCTTTAAGATCACACCACTGGGGCGCTTGTTCGCTTACGAAATAACTTGTGTTTAAAGATTACTGAAACTTTGAATGCTTTTTTCTCGATATTTTTGTGAATAGTGGGTCCTACTGCTTTAATATGTTGTTACCCTCATAGTATACTACAGTCCTGCGCAATTTCGTCCCGATTTGAATTTTTCATGTCGTGATCTCTCCTTGTAAGTAATCACATATGTATATCAAATGAAAGGTGATAAATATCTGAGACAGTTATAGTATTTATGTCCTTTTAACATCAGTGAGTATTAGCTAAAGTCCAGGAATTGATTTGCATAGATTTATTGTTATTTCCTTGTTGAAATTCTTTGCACATCTCTACAGAGCACGAATCAGTTCTTTCTGGTTATCTGTATTGCATATCGCTATACACGACCTCCTCCTCCATTAGGTACCACATAAAATTAGGTAGCCAAAATCTTGGCTACCACTAAGTAATCACATATGTATATCAAATGAAAGATTATAAAAATCTGAGACAGTTATAGTATTTGTGCCCTTTTAACATCAACGAGTGAACGAGGTAAAGTCCAGGAATTGATTTGTATAGATTTGTCGTGATTTTATTGTTTAAATTATTTGCACATCTCTACTAAGCACGAACCAGTTTTTTTCCTGTTATCGTATTGCTTATCGATATACACAACCTTCTCCATTTAATGCCACACATTTTTTCATGATTTTCAGATCGAGGGCCAAGCTAAGACAGTCATTTTATTGAACTTCAGATAAGCCAACACTTTTTTTGCAGTATGGATACTCGCATTGTCTTGCTGTCAAATCCATTCATTCTGGTCAAATTGTCCGTGTCACCACGGGATAAAGGTGATTCGTTGATTAACAAGATATTTTTGGCTGTTATATTTGTCTTCAACAATCTTTATCACAAGATTACTAAAACTGGAGATTGCACCTAAAATCATAAAAACGCCATCACCCATTTGACGCTTCACTTAATGCAATGCGATAAAGCTACAACTTCTTTGGTAGAAATATGAACTGACGTTATCAGGTCTATCCAGGCAAAAGCATTTCTCATCCGTGAAAACCACTTGTTTGAAGTACGTAAATTCGACAAGGTTCTATTGCGTACGATCTTGAGACCCTCTTCCGTGTGTCTCGACCCATACGTTAACGGCAGCTGTTTCTCGATTCTTTCGAAGCTAAAGTCTTGTTCAGCTAATGTTCGATAAATAGTTTGGTGTGAGGCTGTGACACCGGTTTTATTCTTTATGATATGGCTGGTGGCCAGTTGATCTTGCCCTATTAATTGACGTGTCATCTTACTAATTCTCCTTTTATCACGGACGGACAAAGCTTCAGGACATCCAATTTTCTTCTCTGTTCTCCGGTTTTTATTCTTGAGCACCCTGATGACTGCACCCTTGGATACACTTCTTGGACGGCTGTTCCCTGTAACTTTTAAGTTGGCCATACAACCTGGTGATTTCGGCACGTTTCTATTCAGTGATCATCCTTAACGTCCTGAAGTTACTGAATGCTTATTGCACTAACTGTAAACTATACAACAGATAACTGAACACTTATCTTCATATGAAGTATTTCCAAAACTCTTACTGGTGGCCAAACTTTTGACCACCTCGATTTCTCGATTTTTATTATAATCTTTATTGTTTTTTCTATAATATAGTAATTTGATGTTTACATGTACAGTCGGCAACCCTACCTCCCCTCGACTAATTTCGCCGTAAATTAGCGTAGAAACATTCGACTGGTACTGATCGATTTGTAATAACATCTAGTTTATATCGGTAGAGTTAGATTTTGCTTAGGGGTCGTTTACATAATAAAAATGACATCAACTTTATTTTTTTCAATGATAACCTCCATTTTTGATAGTTTTTTTTTTTTTGTATTATTTGGATCAAATCATTAGGAAATTGATGTATTTCGCTCAATTTTTCATAGAGTTATAAACTGTCAAAATATGGGGATGCTAATGTTAAATGAATGTGACAAACACTAATTCATATATTCTGGAAAAATTATTATATTCAAATTTTGTTTTTTTTTATATACGTTTGAGTGAAGTGATCCAAACATATTCCATGCATATTTTTGATAAAAAAATATATTTTGAATTCTGAAAATTATTAATAAATTCATATTCGAAAAATTTACTAATTACGACCAATATTAATTTTTTAAGAAAAGAACAGGCATCATCAAAAACATAGGTGTATTTACAGCTCATTCCTATTATTATTTTCTGAGTTGCAGTGATATTTCATTTTTTATTGCATATTTAGTCCAATACATGTTATCATTTGTATCATCTCTAAGTAAATATCTGTATATAGCCTGACAGAAAGCTATTTTAATTTACTTTTATGTTATTCTTATTGTTTTATAAGCAACATTTCGATGTACAGTCAGGCAAAAAAAAAGCTCCCCCCCCACACCTAATTTCGTCGTAAATTATCGTAGAAACATGCGACTGGTACCGATCAGTTTGTAATAACGTCTAGTGTTATAGTTAGATTTTACTTAGGGGGTCGTCTACATATTAAAACTGACATCAACTTCATTTTTTTCAATGGTAACCCCCCCCCCCCTTTTTTTAATAATTTATTTGAATTCTTTGGATCAAATCATCACGGAAAATGGTATAGTTTATATATTTCGCTCAATTTTTCATAGAGTTATAAGCTGTCAAAGTTTGGGGATGCTAATGTTAAATGAATGTGACAAACATTAAATCATATCTTCCGAAATAATAATGATATTTAAATTCTGTTTTTTTTTTTATTCGTTAGAATGAAGTGACCCAAACATATTCAATGCAAATTTTTGCTAAAAAAACATTTTTTTAATTATGAAAATTATTAATAAATTCATATTTGAAAAAATTATGAATTATGACCTATGTTAATTTTTGCGCGAATAGAACGAGCTTCATCAAAAACATGGGTTTCCAAATTTACAGCTCGTTCCTAACATTATTTTCTGAGTTACAGTGATATTTCATTTTTTACTGCTGTTAGAGGGGCGTCACTTGTTATAATTTGTATCCTCTGTGAGTCAATATTTCTATACATTTTGACGAAAAACTATTTTAATTTACCTTTATGTTATTATAATTGTTTTCTAAGGAACATTTCGATGTTTATTATACAAATTAGCATATTTTTTATAAAATTATCGCAATGCAGGCAAGAGATTGGGAAAGAATTCCAAAAGAAATGTAGCCCCGCCTCTATATTGCGGAAACAGTATTAAAAAAAACTAGTTTGCATACTCGTATATGACTCTATATGTGACGCTGGTATGCATAAATGTCAATGGCATTTACTACATTGAATGCTGAAGACAAAATTTTAATGATTTAATTGGAAGTATGTAAAATAATTTTGTTTTATAATGTAAAGTTTTAGAAAAAATTCTGTAAAGGCGTGGCTTTCGTTTCAAAAAGGAGTTTACTCGATTCTAAAATGTTAAGTCTTTGTTCTTAAATATTACATAACTTTTTCTAGTTTCTCACTGCTAAAATTCTATTTTATCCCTTTTGTCTTTTGTTTTTAACTTGAATATTCTAGGATTCGTGCATCTCAAGTTATATATCATGATTTAAAAAATACGGTAGGACGAGGATTATTATTTGAAAGCGCAATATGCAGTGAAAAATACTTTTGTTTTTGCTTTCTTTTAAATTAATATAATTAATTTTTATCAGATTTTTTAAAACATAATATTTGTTTTAATCTTGTTGTGACATTTTCGCATTCGTTTACTCTACCTTTCATGCTATTTAAATTTTATCGCATGACGTAACATAAGAATATATAAAGTTTTTATTAATTTTTTTTTAAAATACCGAATAATATAGTATATATATATATATATATATATATATATATATTTAAGTTTTTAAAATCTATTATTGAAACAAAGCGCGATATTATTATTTTCGATTATTCTAATCACGGCGTAAAACTGGCGACACATTTATCACGGAAAAAGAATTTAAAACTAAGTAATATGTCTTATAACTTTTAAAGATATAGATTTTACGCATTTAAAATTAAGAATTCAAGTACAGTAAACGACTGCAGAACGGGGAATATTCGTTGTAGGCAATAGGAAACCGTTTTTTCTATATCCATATTTGTTTTCATATGAATATACACAATAATTATACTCTTTCTAGTGAAAGTATTTGTTTCAAACTATTTTGTTTATATAAATATGAATATAAGGAATATTCTTAAGAAATATCGTAACACACAAATGTGAAAGAAACGGAGGAGTTACAGATTTCCAAATGACGTGAAACTACATCAGCAGTCGCGAAAATATTAAATATCCTTTCTCAGATTTTAGTTTAAATCTTGTTATCTATATTTTTGTATATTATCTATTGTTGGTTTGTACGCCTAAAATTAAATGTAAAACTTCATAGTAACACTTAAAGGGGGATTACTGCATAAAATAAAAATATACCCAACAAGAAGTAGATAATTCTTTATCTCAAATATTAAACAATTTTTTTTTTCTTTTAACCACTATTAATATTATTATCATTATTACTATTATTCTTTTACCTTGGTACCTAGATTTTTGTCATTCAACATTGTATTGTAGGGTTCCTATGATTCAAGCTATTTAATTTTCTTCGTATGAAGTGATGTATTTTACTATTCAATGTTTAATAAATAGAAACCAATAAAAATCTTTTAATTCATAAACTAACACAGAAAGTTTTGCGAAATAGTATCGTTTTTTATTTTATAATAAACATTTCTGAACTTTGTTTCCGGTGTGAAATTTAATAAATAATGTATATTGCGTGGTAGATCAAAATTTATTTTTTCTAAATGTATAGACGGTCCCCTAACACATGTTCACGTGTAACAATCCATTTAAAGTATATAAATAGGTTATAATAATGTTTAGTATATAATAATGTTTTCCGAACTGCCTTGATCTCAAAAATCGGAATATGAGGTCAAAAATAGGGGTCGTCATTGAAAAAATGAAGTTTATACCTGTTTTAATATGTAGATGACCCCTTAAGTAAAATCGAACTGCACCATTAAAAACTAGACGTTGATGCAGATCGATAGGTACCAGCCGCATGCTTCTACGATAATTTACGGCGAAATTAGGTGGGGGGGGGGGCGTTTTTTTTTTTTTTGGCTGACTGTACATTATACAAATTAACTTATTTTTGTAAAATTAAGAGTTTGTGAAAGAATCCCATAAGAAAACAAGCCCCGCCTTCTGCATCGCATAAACAATAGTAATTTTTTTAAAAAAAAGAAAAAAACTATTTTTCGTATTCGTATTTGACTCTATATGTGACGCTGGTATGCATAAATGTCAATGGCATTTAATACGTTCATTGCTAAAGACAAAATTTAAATAATTTAATCACGAATATGTAAAATCCTTTTGTTTTATACTGTAAGATTTTAGAAAAAGGTGCAAAGGCAGGGGTTATTTTACGAAATAGGAACATATCATTTGATATGTTGAGTCTTTGTTCTTAAATTATTAAAACAGGAATAAACTACTATGTCAGAAACGCCAAAGAAAAATCATTGAGGTGCATACAGCTGTTTTGGTAGCCTAAAGCGTACCGTCTTCAGTGCAAAAAGAATTCTGAATCTGGAGAAGAGCTCGTATATATAGGAGAGGGACCGGATTTAGTTCAACCAATAAGATTACAGAAGAGGTGGGGAGTGTGGCCAATAGGACTTAAGGAATGTGTAGCTGTGTAAACAGTAGAAAAAGAAATATTCTTAATATTAATATAATATTATAATATTATATTATAATATTATAATATAATTATAAATATTATAATATAATAATTATAATATTATATAATATTATAATATTAGAATTATAATATTATTTTTGTTTTAATCCCGTTGTCCTTTTTCTGTGTTTGAATATTGTAGGTTTCGTGTACTTCAAGTTAAATATGATACTTTGGAAAACGCGGTAAGGCGAGGCTTACTGTTTGAAATAATAATATACATTCTATAATCGTTTATTTTTATTAACATTTAATAACTTTTATAAGATTTTTTGCCGAGAATTTATGTTTTAATCTTGTTGTCCAAATCTTCGTATTTATTTATTGTACGCTTTGTACGCCTTAAGTTATTTAAATTTTATAGCGTGATGTAACATAAAATATTTAATTTTATTATATATATATACTGAATCAAATGTTGGGCAGCAGTTTCCACACCTATCCATATTTTTGTATTTAAATATGGTAGGGTTCGTACGCCTGAATCTAATTAAATTTTAACGCATACAGTGACCTAATTTTTATTATTATTAATATATATATATATATAAACTTTAAAAAAAAATCGCTATATTTCAGAAGAATTACAAGTTAAAAAGATTTTTTTATATACCATGTTTTTATAATTTTCTGATGAATCATATAAACGCTACCGAAGGCAGCGGGGTCCCGAAACATTTGGCTAAAAGTATTTAAAAAAAAAAGAATGCATCGTCACCGTTGTTGACGCATGCGCGTCACCCGTCGTTGATCACCTGTCATAGGAGGAGAAAAAATATGTTCTCTTTTAAGTAGTACAAAATGAGTGCTGATAGCACTATGGCTACAGTTAGATGCGTTGTATAATTACTATTACCAACTGCTATACTGGAAATACAACCATCTAAAATTGTGGATAATAACATACCTCAAAGAAATCCACAGTACTTCAAATGTTAATGGATAATCACTAAAAAGTATGTCGAAATCCTAATTTCATTTAAGTGTTTTATATATGTATATATGTAAATATTATTCAGTTTATATTAAATAATATTAAAAAAGTCCATCGTAAAAATAATCTCTTGTGGTAAAGTTTCTACAACCGTGTTCTGAGCTATTCTGAAAGTTTCAAATGTCTAGCTAATCGGGAAGTTAGTCAAAAATCGATTGCAAGATTTGTACTAGACACACAAACAAACAAGAATCGAAGTTAACAAAAACATGGTAAAAATGCAAGTGATTTAAACCTTTGAGGAATCAAAGATTTGAATATGTGAAAAGGTTAAATTTATCTTCCACGTTACACGGGACTGTATATCGTGCTGCAGGAGTACTGGTCGCAATCATTTTGTCGGGTTTTACGGGAGCGAGATATACGAGAGTCAACTTTAATTACTTAAGTTAGTTTAAATACGAACACATCTTTAGTAACATCTTTAGTTTATTTTACTTCATATTTAAAATTTTTGATTTTTTTTTTTCGGTATGAATCTAAATGAATAATTTAATTTTTATGTGAGATAATAATTTATTTTTCCTAAATGTATAGACAGACACCTAATACATTATCACTTGTAACTTTATCAAGAATTAATTTAAAGTATATAAACAAGACATTTTCCAGACTGCCTTGATCTCAGAAATTTGAACATGGTATTAAAAATAGGAGTTGCTATTGAAAAAAATGAATTTTTTAACACGCTTTTATTAGCTTCACCTGTACGTATGTTTGTATGTATAATTTATGTTTCTAACCGCTCTGGGAGCAAACAAAAAATCTATATTGGAAAAAAAGACTTGCCCTACGTGAACGCTGTGGCTGTGAGGTAAAGCTCCGCGCTACGAACCTAAAGGTCTGGCGTTCGAGCGCAGTCAGGGGAGATTTTTAAAAAATGGTTTTTGTTTAATTCTATATTATTTTAATTAAAGATTTAAATGTATGTAAATATTATGGTGTGTCACTCACACGATTTTCTCTTACCCTGCATTTTAATACTAAGATAGATATTTTGTAATAATTTTTTAAAACTATAATATTACGACTATACTATATATACTATAATAGACGACCCACTAAGCAAAATCTAATCACACCGTTTTAAAATAGACGTTATTACTAATCGATTGGCATCAACCGCATATTTATAGGACGATTTACGAAAATTAGGTAGGGGGGGGGGCTTTAATAATTAATTTATTTTTTATCACTTTTTTTTTAACTTCCTTATTTATTTTTATATACAAAGACCTTTGTGTCAAAGCAGGATTGGGAAGTGCTAACACAAAATATACTTCTTTCATAGAGAAGTAGCATCTTCATCTACACTAGAAGGGATTCTGGTTCGACCCCAGCTGATCGAACTGACCAATTTTCTTTTATAGCAAGATTTTTTAAAGTGTGCCATACAGGAAACGAAATCGGTGTATAAATATTTCCTGTGTCGTTCTGTTACAAAAAAATATTTGTCAATGGGGTTTTACCATAAGATAGGGACTTTTTTTTTTTTTTTTTTAAGTACAGTCGGTAACAAAAGTCTCCGAACACTAGTAAAAATTCCTATATAAAAAAAGTACACTTAATACAGTTTTGTTAAATAAATCCTTGTCGAATCCTGTTTTTAGACTGACTAAGAACAGGATTCGACAAGGATTTATTTAACAAAACTGTATTAAGTATACTTTTTTTACACAGGAATTTTTGCTAGTGTTCGGAGACTTTTGTTACCGACTGTAGCAATATATTGTACATATTACTAGATTTATTTAATAGTTTTATATACGGGAACAGCAATTTATTTTTGTAGTTAAAACTCTAGTATAGTTTCTTAAAATATGGAAGCAATTAAAATCTGCTCACGTTTTTCCAGTATAATAGTTTTATTATAATTAAATAAATATTAAAAGCATCGCTCTTATGATTACATAAGTATTTACGTTCATCTTATTAGCAAAATGAAAATTTATAATGTTTTGTATAAAATAAGTTTCTTTCTTAATTATAAAACAGGCATTGTCTCTTTTGTAATTATAAAAAAGACATCTAAGTATATATTTACATTTTTAATCAATAATTTTAGTGGTCTGCGAGATGATATACACTTCATCTCGCAGTTTGTTAGTTAAAAAAAAAAGGAAGATGATAGGAGGTTTTACCAATATTTATTTAAAACCAGCGAATACTGTACTGCGATTGGGAATTGATTGAATCAAAACCTCTTATAGTTTAACTCTTATTTTGAGAGAAACTGAAATTCTGTTCATTCTATCTCTCGTAACTTTTTGAATTGAAACGATATTTGTTAGGAGTTTTCATGTGAGTAACTCAATACTTTTGGCTATTAAATTATGTAAATGGAGTTTTTATACCGCTTGCACATGCATAATTAAAAATTACTTAGTAAAAATACTCATATTTCGCAAGATATTTAATATTTTTGCATCCTGATTGCAGTATGCTGTATCTAATGTAGTACGCAGAGCTGGCTCTAATACCCTTCGTGTTACGATTCAAAAAGTGGCAATTTTTTTGCAATATATTTTAAAGAAACCGTTATATCTCCTTGAACATATGCGGAAACCTCATAAAAATTAATACGGATAATTAGAGGAATACTCAATCACATGCTACAGCCAAAACGCGTTCCAAGCATTACTTTTTACAGGGGGATGTAAAAGATTGATTTTTCTTTCATTTTTTACTAGTCCCCTTTTTCTCTTCAGGATAAAACTTTTTCTGAAATATATATAAGGTGTAACAGGTTTTTTATACTCCCAAAGTTTCAAGATGATTCCTAAAGAATTTTTCAAGATATTTGGCTTGATGACCGCTGTTGGGAAGTACAGTCGGAAAAAAAAAAAAAAAAAAAAAAAAAAAAAACGCAACACTCGACGTTACTTTGTTAATGATCGATGTAGAAACCAGGAATGATTCGTTGGGTTTTTGAGCATCACCTTAGTGTTGCGCTATGGGCAATTGACGACAGTCTGGGACACATCCACAAGGACGGTTCGGAGACATGTCATCACAATTTTGATCCTCCACGAAGGGGAAATCTGTCCTGCTCTAGTGATCACCAGAGGTATAATTTAGAGGTGAGCATTCCAGCCACGACAGATTTTGCATGCACCAGCAACCATTAATGCACACGACAGTCTTTGGCAGGCTCGAGTATCGAACCCGTAATATTCCAATTACGTGCTCGGCTCTCTACTGACCTGGCTACCGTAGCTATGCAGAAACATGGGAATGAGGAATTTCACGCGTGGAGAAATTGATAAAATTTACTTTTTTCTGGTAAATATAGTTCCAAAAATGTTCTCGAAAATTCAAATGTATCACTTATTTGTAAATTAATTTTAAAGTTCAGCGTAAACCGTTTTAATCCAAAAACGGGGTCATTTACGCGACGTTAGAGTTTAGAACGGTCTCCGGACCAACCTAACCTTTGACCCGAAGCACTGCAAACGCGGAGGTCTGTTGTACATGATGTAACCAGTTATTTTGTTAGCAGCGAGAATTTTTTTAATAATTGATATTTAGAAAAATACTTGAGGGCAACCCCCGAGGGAGGATTCGTTGCCCTTCTATCATTAACCCTGAAGACCTCTACCCGCTCATTCACAGCTCGACACAAAAACAAATAATTTATATTTAATATATAGAGAAAAAGCAATTTATCTCCAAAACGTTTTCAGTTAGAAAATCTTTAGTGAAAAATTCTATTTTCCTAAATAAATAAATAAATAAAAACGAATGATTCTGTATTTTGCTAAAAGTTTTATACGGTTGGAATGAAAATTAAACGATTTTTCTGATGATACCTCTAGTTAGGAAATGAAACCATTGATTTTCCGTACAGGGCCATTCAAAAAGAGATGCAGACCTATGCCAGTTATCCATTGCGCAGTACTAGTGTGACGTTAAACACAACTTATCAGACAAAAAGAGATGGACGAATGTGTTATTTTTCTCCCATTTTGCATTCATTTTCCGCCAATCTGAAATAATTCTTTTTAAAGTATTGATTCTTTTCTCCGCATTTTCAAAATTACCTAGCTATTAATCTGCTAATAATCCTGCAAAATAGAATTTTAATTAATATTTAAAAAATCTCGCACTTTTATCATACTCTGCATAATGGAATTATTTGGATTTTAACTAAGGTCATTTAATTAAATTAGTTCGAAACTGGAAAAAAGTAATAAAAATGTTCTATTGCACTAATTACAGATAATTCGAATGCTACTATTAAAAAAATGAAACCAAAACTAAGCATATGCCTTGCTGATACTATAACATTTAAGATAATGAAAATACTAATATTATACTAAGATTTTGAGTAGATTAAATGTATCATAGTAGATCACTTATTAAAAAAAATGCAACATATCCTTTTTAAATAATTAACCTTAAAAAATTCTAGCCATTAGTTTATTAATAACCTAGTGTGCTCCCACGCTACTTTCCTGTATAAAAAAAGTACACTCAATACGGTTTTGTTAAACAAATCCTTGTCGAATCATGTTCTTAGACTGACTAAGAACAGGATTCAACAAGGATTTAGTTAACAAAACTGAATTAAGTGTACTTTTTTTCTATAGGAATTTTTGCTAGTGCTCGGATACTTTTGCTGTCGACTGTATGTATTCTGCTGCGTTTTTATGATACAGAAAATAGTGGGATATTATAACTAACGGAAGTTAATAATCAAGATTCAAAATGAAACAACATGTGCAGTATCTTCTTATTTTTTCATTAATGATAAACTCGAAATCGAAACCATGCAAATTCCTTAATGTGTTTACTATTGGAAAACGAAAGAAAATTTTGGATTAAGGGTCATCTACTTATTAAAACTCACACTAATATATATATATATATATTTTTTTTTCCCCAATGGTAATGCTTAATTTTGATTTTCTATTTGACAATGCGAAAAAATGCATTTGTTGTATAATTTACTTATATTTTTATAGAGTTTTAAATCGTTCAAAGTATGAAGCTGCTAGTTTTAAAATCATACGTTTTACGTCGCACTAGTGCTGCGCAATGGGCAATTGGTGACGGTCTGGGACTCACCCCTAGAGGTGGTCCGGAGACATGCCATCACAATTTTGATCCTCCACGGAAGGAATGGCTCTCCCGCTTCAGTGACCCCCAGAGGTATAATTTCTCATGGAAACATGGAGGACATTGGATTTTACGGGCACCAGCCACCATTAGTATACACGAAGGTCTTTGGCCGAAACCGCAATCTTCCAATTACGAACTCGGCGCTCTACCTACTAGGCTGCTGCGGTCCTAAATCATATGGGTAACATTTACCTATATCCTCACAAAATATAACTTGATTTATATTAGTTAAGAGTGGGGTACCTTGGGGCCTGGCCCAAATTGGGACACCTTAAATTTCAGCTTTGATTTTGTAAATAGGAATTAGTTTTCTTAGGACATCATAGTAGGCAGTCTACACTTCAGTGGAATTTCGAATTTCTCATAATAATCAAATTTTCTTTGTTCCGAAAGATTCAAAGTTACGTTAATGGGGAAATTCATAAACAAATTTATAGTACAAAATATAAAATAATTTAAATCTGAGTACAGTCGGTAACAAAAGTCTCCGAACACTAGCAAAAATTCCTATATAAAAAAAGTTCACTTAATACAATATTGTTAAATAAATCCTTGTCAAATCCAGTTTTTAGACTGACTGAGAATAGGATTCGACAAGGATTTATTTAACAAAACTGTATTAAGTGTACTTTTTTTACATAGGAATTTTCGCTAGTGTTCGGAGACTTTTGTTACCGACTGTATGTGAGAAATAAAATATGGACATTTATAATAATTTTAATGTTAAAAAATGCATTGTACTACCAAGCCTAACTTTTTGAAAGTTACATTATGATAACGATGTGGGGCAGATTGAGACACTCTTTCAACTTGCCCCACCACTATGCAATGCAAAGAAAGCAATTTTTGCATGTACTATATAAATTTATTGAGATATTAAATGTATTAAAATAAAAAAAAAATGGTTATTAGGATATATTTTTTTTTTTTTAAAGAATTTAGACGAGAACAATTTTCAAATGTAAAATACATGATTTGTTAATGTAATATACTAGTATACTATACATTGACATTTATAAGGCTCTAAATTTATAAATAAAGTTTTATTGAACAATTAGGCTTAATATTTTTAATCATTAAAGTTTTATTGTCAGTGTCCCAAGCTGCCAAAATTACTGGCGCAGGTTGGGACATTGTAGAGAATTTTATTTTTATTTTTTATTTATTTATTACTTTTTTTTTTACTGACGTTAAATTCGGTGGATGAATCATATGATACTTATGAATCATAATGGAACATACACATTTCAAGAATGGTTCGCGAAACTTTTCATTAAATTTTAAAGGTTTTTTCTAGTAGAATTTTCTTTTGCAGTAAACATTGTTCATTATGGCTTTCCGCCGTCTTCTCTTAATTGCGATGAAATATTTTCAAATAGTAACTGTAATTTTATCCTTTTATTTTTAAAGGTCAAATAACCACTGTTACGTCATGTGCTTGAATACCCTTTACACCTATCAGAGGAAAAAAAAAAAATACTACAATTTTTTTAAAAAAGGGGTTTAAAATTTTTTATCGTATTTAAGGGTCTGTTTACACCATTTTCCTAAATGCGACAAATTTTATCCCTTAAATGCGGAGAGTTTTACAGTTGATATATAAAGGTAAATTTAAGCATTTTTTCCTTTTTAACACTTTCCAACAAGGTTTACAAGTGACTTCGGTTTGTCTGTCTGTCTGTCCGCGCTCTAACTCCTGTAGGGACACCCGAAAGTATTCCAAAGCATTGTGTTCTATGAGTGGTATTTCTGTAAGCCATATTTAATACCTTAACTGTATAATCTTAGTGAAATTGAATCATGTTATTCAAGTTCACTATCTGATGTTTCATATATAAAATGGAACAAATATCAACACTAGTTTGTGTATAGGGACACTCGAAAGTATTCCAAAGTATTTCGTTCTATGAGAGGTAATTCTATAAACCAAATTTTAATAACTTTACTTTCCACAAAGCTTAATGAAATTTAAATATGTTATTCATATGCACAAAAGAGTGCTTTCTATAGAATATAGTATGATCAGCATTAGATTTACAGGGCCACACAAAAATATTCAGTTACATTATGAGCTGTTAATAAAAATTTGCTAGAATTGCAATTTCGTTTACATTAAGCGTTTTTAACACTGTCTAATAATTTTTATGTGTGAACATGATTTCAATTTAAGTATCTGTCTGTTCGTCTGTCCATCTGTCTGTCCATCCGTCTGTTCGTCTGTCCATCCGTCTGTTCGTCTGTCCGCGCTCTAACTCCCGTAAATATTTATGTAATTTCTTGAAACTGATATATGTTATTTAAGTTCACTATCGGATGTTCCCTATTGCAAAAGGAGTTTATACCTCCACTGGTTTGTGTACAGGGACCCCCTAAAGTATTTCAAAGCATTGTGTTCTACGAGAGGCATTTCTATAAACCGTATTTTAATACCTTTACTGTGCTCAAATCTTAAAAAAAATTGAAATATGTTATTCCAGTTTACTATCGGATGTTTTGTATATTAAATGGAGTAAATACCACCACTGCAGTAGGCACAGAGACACTTGAAAGCATACCAAAGCATTGCGTTATATGAGAAGTATTTCTATAAACTAAATTTTAATAACCTTATTCCACATTTTAATAACCTTATCCTAAATTTTTACCTTCCACAAAGCTTAATGAAATTGAAATATGTTATTCATATGCAAAAAAGAATGCTTTCTATAGAATATAGTATATTTAGTATTAGATTTACAGAGCAGCCCAAAAATATTCAGATACATTAAAAGCTATTAATAAAAGCTTGCTGGAATTGCACTTTCGTTTACATTAAGCGTTTTTAGCATTTTCTAACAATTTTTAAGTGTGAATATAATTTCAATTTGTGTAACTGTGTATCTGTCCATCTGTCTGTCTTTCGGCACTCTAACTCCGGTAAATATTTATGGAATATCTTGAAACTAATATGTTTTTCAAGTTCACTATCGGATGCCCCTTATTAAAAATGGAGTGAATACCTATACTAGTTTGTGTACATTGGCATCAGAAATTACTGCAAACCATTGTTTTCTATGACAGGTATTTCTATAAACCATATTTTAATACCGTTACTTTACACAAACCTTAATGAAATTGAAATATGTTATTCAGTTTTCACTATCGGATGTTTCCTATGTAAAATACATACAATATTTCCACTGGTTTGAGTACAGGGAGACACGAAAGTGTTGCATTGTATGAGAGGTATTTCGAGAAACCAAATTTTTATAACTTTACTTTGCACAAAGCTTAATGAAATAGAAATATGTTATTCATTTGCACAAAAGAATGCTTTTTATAAAATACAGTATGATTATTATTAGTCTTACAGGGCCACATAAAAATATTAAGTTACATTAAGAGCTATTAATAAAAACTTGCTGTAATTGCATTTTCTTTTACAATAAGCGTTTTTAACACTTTCTAACAATTTTTAAGCGTGAATATGATTTTTATTTGTTTATCTTTCTGTCCGATTGTCTATCTTTCTATCTTGTTATCTCTGGTTTTGAGAGTTCTTAAACATTTTCAGAATTTTTAAAAATTGATATATGTCATTAAAGTTCACTATGGAATGTTTCCTATTTAAAATGCCATTAATATGTCCTAAACAAGCGTACAGGAACTTCCAATGCTTTGCATTTTAGGACAGATATTTTTAGAAATCACATTTAAATAACTTTCTACCGTAAAAATTATAAATAAATTGAAATGTATTTTAATATTCTAAAATAATGTTTTGTATAGAACATGATATGATAAACCTTCAGATTTACAGGACTACACTAAAATATTCAAATACATTAAGGGCAGCAATTATAATCTAATGGCTGGATTTTCTTTTCCATTAAGCCTTTTTAACGTTCTTCAACGATGTCTAAGAGCGGTTTTAAATTCAATTAGTCAGTCTGTATATTTTTCTGTTCTTCTGTCTTTTGTTTGATAATGCAGGCAAATAATATTGAAAATTATACGATACAACAAGCACGTACAGTTGGAGAGTGTTAATAACCAGTGCGTAGTGCATGATTTTTCTTTCTTGTTTTAACTCTTTCCAAAAAGGTTGAAAAGCGTTAATGACTTCGGTTTGTCTGTTTGTCTGCGCTCTAACTCCCGTAAATATTTATAGAATTTCTTGAAACTGATAAATCGTATTCAAATTCACTATCGAATGTTCCCTATTGAAAACAGAGTGAATTCCTCTCATGGTTTGTCTACAGGGACCCCCAAAATTTTCCAAAGCATTGTGTTCCATGAGAGATATTTCTATAAACCGTATTTTGATACGTTTACTTTACACAAATCTTAATGAAATTAAAATATATCATTTAAGTCCACTGTCTATGTTCCCCATGTAAATTGAAGTAAATACCATCACTGGTTTGTATACAGGGACATCCGAATGTATTTAAAAGCATTGCGTTCTATGGAAGGTATTTCTAAACACCAAATTTTAATGACTTTACTTTGCACAAGTCTTAAAAAAATTAAAATATATATTATTCATATGCACAAAAGACTGTCTTCCATAAAATACAATATTATTAGCATTATATTTACAGGGCCACACAAAAATATTCAGCTACATTAAGGGTTATTAATTGGAAATTTGCTGGAATTGCATTTTCGTTTACATTAAGCATTTTTATCACTTTCTATATGTTTTTAACACTTTCCAACAAACCTGAAAAGTGTTAATGACTTAGGTTTGTTTGTCTGTCTGTCTGTGCTCTATCTCCCGTAAATATTCATGGAATCAAACAGAGTTACACATACACAGGTTCAGAAAAGAAGAGTTAAACACGGAGTTACACACTCTGTTAGAAAAAGGCAAAGTTACACAAACAATTACACACAAACTGGCAGAGTTACACACAGAGCTACATACACACTGGTAGCAAAAAATTAGCGGTACACGCAGCTTTACACACATTGACAAAAAAAAAGAGATTTACATACGGAGTTACACACACTGTTAATAAAAAGGCGGAATTATACAGAATTATACATACTCAGAATTATACATACTCAGTTAATAAAAAGGCAGGGTTACATACACAGTTAAAAAGAAGGCAGAGTTACACAGAGAGTTACACACGTACTGTTGATTATATACAGAGTTACACACACACTGTTAGTTACACATAAAAGTACACACACTGTTAGCAAAAAATGAGTGATACACACAGAGTTAAGCACATTGTTAAAAAAAAAGAAGAATTAAACATTGAACTACACACGCTGTTAATAAAAGGTAGAATTATACACAAAGTTACACACACAGAGTTAATAAGAAGGCAGAGTTACACACATACTTTTAATTACATACAGTGTTACACACACTGTTAGTTACACATAAGTATAATTACACACGCTGTTTGCAAAAAATCAGCGATACTCACAGTGATACACACAGTTTTACACACACAATGTTCAAAAAAGAAGAGTTACATACACTGTTAATAAAAAGCAGAGTTACACACACTGTTAATAAAAAGCAGAGTTACACACACTGTTAATAAGAAAGAAGAGACACACACACACACACACTGTTAATTGCATACAGGGTTACACAGAGAGTGTCAGTTTCACATAGCGTTACGTACACTGTTAGAAAAGTTCAGCAATACACACAGAATTACACACTCACACACTGTTAACAAGCAGCAGAGTTCCACACACTGTTCCACACAAAGTTCCACACACTGTTAATAAAAAGGAAGAGTTTCACAAACTATTAAAGGCAGAGTTACAAGTAGAGTTTCACAACATTTTATCTTCAAATAGTTATGTGGTATTAAATGTTTTATAAACTATAAAAAAAAGACAAAAAATCATGCATTACGCTATGATTATTAACACTTTCCAACTGCACGTAAATGTTGTATCTTATAACTTTCAAAGTTATGTACCTACGTTATCACACAACAAACAGACAGTAGTTCTGAAAGGCATACAGACAAACTAATTGAATTCCTAATCATTCCTAAGCATTCTTAAGCATATCTCCTAAAATGCGATGTATTGGCATTTTTTTGCGTGTCCGTGTACAGAAAAAAGTTGTATAGGACCTATTAATGTCCTTTTAATTTAGGAACATTCAATAGTGAATATGAACAACATATATAATGTTTTAAAAATTCAGAAAATATTTACGGACGATGAGTGCGGTAGACAAACAGATAGACAAATGGAGAGTCGGGCAGATAGATACAAAAATTGAAAACACGTTCAGACTTAAAAAATGTTAAGAACTGTTAAATCGCTAAATGTAAACGAAAACACAATTCCAGCAAATTTTCAATAAAAGCTCTCAATGTAGCTGAATATTTTTGTGTGGCCCTGTAAATCTAATGCTAATCATACTACATTCTGTAGATAGCATTCTTTTATGCATATGAATAACATATTTCAATTTCATTAAAATTTGGGTAAAATGAAGGAATCAAAATTTAGCTCATAGTAATACCTCTCATCGAACGCAATGCTTTGAAGTACTTTCGGGTGTCCTTTATACAAACCAGTGAAGGTATTTACCCTATTTTCAATGGGAAACATGCGATAGTGAATTTGAATAACATTTCAATTTTATTAAGATATGTGTAAAGTAACGGTCATGAAATATGGTTTATAAAAATACCTCTCACAGAACACAATGCTTTGGAATATTTTCGGGTGCCCCTGTGAACTAACTAGTAGATGTACACACTTCATTTTCAATAGGGAACATCCTATACTAAACTTTAATAATATGTATCAGTTTCAAGAAATTCCATAAATAATAACGCTAATTAAAGCGCGGACAGAAAAACGCACAGACAGCCGATAAACGGACAGACAGACAAACCGAAGTTATTAACACCTTTCAACTTCGTTGGAAAGTGTTAAAAACATTTAGAAAGTAATAAAAACCTTTAATGTAAACGAAACTGCATTTCCAACAAATTTGCAATAGCCCTTAGTATAACTGAATATTTTGTTTGGCCCTGTAAATCTAACTATAATCATACTTTATTCTATGGAAAGCATTCTTTAGTGCATATGACTAACATATTTTAATTTCATTAAGATTTGTGCAAAGTAAAGTTTTTAAAGTTTGGTTTATAGAAATACCTCTATTAGGACGCAATGCTTTAGGGAATACTTTCGAGTTTCCCTGTATTCAAACTAGTGATGATATTTACTCCATTTTCAATGGGGAACATCCGATTGTAATGTTGAATAACATATTTCAATTTCATCAAGATATGTGTAAAGTAACGGTAATAAAATATGGTTTATGAAAATACCTTCCATAGAACATAATGCTTTGGAATACTTTCGGGTGTTCCTGTATACAAACCAGTAGAGGTACACATTCCATTTTCAATAGGGAACATGTTATAAGGAACTGGAATGGAATTATTACTAATGGAACGACCATTACGAATGGAATTATTACTAAATTACTGTCCCTAGTACAGACGTAGGGATGGACAGACGGATAGACAGACGGACAGACAGGCGGACAGACTCAAACCGAAGTCACTAACAGTTTTCAACCTTCTTTGGAAAGTGTTAATAACATCCAAGCAACTCCCATACATTAAATGCATTATCGCAATTAGGGAGTTTGAACGTCGCATTTAGGATATAGTACCTTAAATGCGACAAAAATTTCCTAGATGCGACGCTGGTATATTTTTTCATAAATTACAGACATTCTTTTAATTTCTGAAAAAGAAATGACACAAAACTCAAGTTTAGAACTACGAGTGTAATGTTCAGCCATTTTCTCTTCCTTTTCATACTTATTTGTTCACTAAAATGTCATAAGTTTCCTAAATGCGATAAATTTACCAAAAATCACGTCGCATTTAGGCACAATGACCTTATATAGCGTATGTCTCACCAGCTACGCTACAACGTGAGCAATGTAGTTCAAGTGTGTATAGTGTAAGAAATTGCGAACAAAAAAATGCATGTTTTTAGCCTTGTATTTTTAGCATCAATGTCAAAACTATCTTTTCGTACTAAATCGATGATGCTCTGCAATTTTATAATTCACTTTTTCCCCCTGTCTTAAACCGTTTCCGAGATAGGAACGTTAGCATGAATGTCTAAACTATCTTTTTGTACTAAATCGGTGATACTCTTCAGCTTTGTAATTCACTTTTTCTTTAGAACTGTTTTCGAGATAGGAACACTAACTCCGCTATTTTCCACCAGGTGGCGCTGCAAACTGTTTATCCTTGTACTGCATGGCCATTTTGCTATACTTACGTACCATTTTTATTACTATAACTGCAGCCGTTTAGCAGTTAAAAGAGTTGGGACTGATTTTTTTGGGCACCCTGTATTTTCTTTAGATCGTAAAGGTATTACAATGGGACCTATTTTAGACCAATACCTTTTCAACAAAATAAAAAGTATCAAAATCGGAGCATCCGTTCAGATCTTATGAGCTAACAAACATAAAGAAAAACATACGGTTTGAATTGCTAACCTTCCTTCTTTTTTGAAGTGATTAAAAATATGAGTGTGCAAAATTGCAGTTTATTCTAATTATTGATTTTCGAGATAATTATTTTTCTCTCGAAGGGACTTAATGGGTTCTCTCTTAATTTTTGTATGAGATAACGAAGAAAATCTTAAAATGTAACAGAAAATTAAACAGTGTGTATAATTTTTTTAAATTCATAGAAAACGGAAAGGACTGAAAAAAAAAAAGTTTGCAGTATTAATATTACTAGATCGTAATTAAAAAAAAAAAAAAAAAAAAAAAAAACTTAAACACCCATAGCTGGCGACAGCCTGCACAAGTCAAAGAAAAAGTCTCGTTCCCTCCGCTTTTATTTATTTAATTTTTTTTTAACGTTGGAATTTACGAAACGCAATGGTCACTGATTCTTTTTCACATAAAATAACTTTTTCCTTTGCACTCAGCATTCTTCTTCACATGCACCGTTTTCATTGGTGAATTGCGTGTAGATTTAGAACCTAAGATCTTATAACCGTCTCATTTGTGTATTTTCGTGAAAGTCGCTTGTACTATAGCTATGTACCGGCTGTTTTGGGGGGTTATTATTATTATTATATATATTTGTTGTAAAAAAAATCCCATTATCTCTCTATCGATGCTAAACAAGTAAAGAGGTTTTTTTTCCCTTGTTGCTTATCCAGTTTTTATGAATTTTTAAATTTTATAGGGACTTTTTTCCAACCCGATTGAACAACAACGTCTAATGCAAAAAAATCGATTTTAAAATATTGGCTTTAGCAAACGAGAATTCTTGTTTGATCAAGAAAATTGCCTTTGAGCGTTCTTTTAAGCCTAGAACACTAGCGTGTTCACATCTGCCGCTATCACTGGAGATTCGTAAAATTCGTTTTATTTGCTTCTATTACTTTAATGTTGTTTCTAAATATGTTTAGTTATTTTCCACAATATTACTAACTTTTCATCAAACGAATAATTATTTGTATTTGCAAACTAAAAATGCATACCAATAAAGGAAGAGCATTCCATTAGTGTTGTAGAGCTAAATGAAAAAAAGAAAAGAAAAAGTCAGTGTGATTTGTCGCATCGATAAAATTTGAACCATTTACTTACTAGACACAGGAAAAAAAATAAAAGTGGATTTTTTCAAAATACTTATTTAAAATTGCACTTATAACAAACATTTAAATGGGACTTTTACATGGACAAATAATTCAAAAATATCTTGAAGGTGCTCAAATTGTTCTATAGAACAAAATCGTGCTTCCTTTTTCAAATAGACAAATAGATGGACAAAAAGAATTATCAATTGAAGAAAACGAATGTGTCTATTGACAAATCGCTGCAATGCAAGGCAGAATTGGAAAATCGCTTCTCGATGATTAAAGTGTTTAGAAAACATTAGTTTAGTTTGCTTGGATTTTTATTTTAAGTACTCTTTAGACTTAAGAAAATTTATTTTAATTAAGAAATTATATTTTCTAGGTAATTATACAGATCATTTAGTTCCGTTGTTAGTTTAGTAACAGATCATTTAGGATTATCATATACGATTTTTAAATGTTGAAACTATATTTTACAATAATTTTTCTTAAAGTATATAAATTATGCATTGCTGTTGTTCTTAATTATGCAACACTAGTATTAATATCAATTTTGTTACATATTTATTTGTATGACACTCTCTCTCTCTGTGTGTGTCTGTGTGTGTGTATATATATATATATATATATATTATATTCACGTTAAAGTTATGATTTTTCTGAGACGTATAATACTTTTGATTTTTATAAAGACGAGGTTTTTTTTTTAATTATTTAATTTTGATGTTCATGAAAATTATATTTACGATAGCAGAGCTGCCAACCTAATCCGGCAAATTGTTTGTACCGCCCCTTTTTCTACACATATATATTTTTAGAGTATTTGTTTTCTTAATTCATCGTAAATATATTTGAAGAGAATTACTCTAAAAATTAAGTGGCGTAGAAAAAGGGGCGTTACTAACAATTTTCCGGATTAGGTTGGCAGCTCTGCGATAGTGTTAATATTTACATACAGATTCGTGGTATCCCTATGGGGAAGAGCTGTAGTTCAGTTTTAGCTGACATTTATTTACGTAGGTAAGAAAATAATTAATTTTAAATAACAATGTAAAATGTTTTAGATTTATAGACGATCTATTGCTAGTTAAACTTAATGAAATTGATGAAAAGGTGAATTTTAGCTTTTATCCAGACATTTTAAAATTAAAACTTTCTTCTAATAATCCTATTAATGCCGACTATTTAGATATTAATTTAAAAATGAAAGACAATAAAATGATTTGTAGAATAAAAATGAAAGACAATAAAATAATTTGTAGAATAAAAATTAAAGACAATAAAATAATTTGTAGAATAAAAATTAAAGACAATTAAATAATTTGTAGAATAAAAATCAAAGACAATAAAATAATTTGTAGAATAAAAATCAAAGACAAGAAAATAATTTGTAGAATAAAAATCAAAGACAAGAAAATAATTTGTTGAATAAAAATCAAAGACAATAAAATAATTTGTAGAATTTATGTTAAAAAAGATCACTTTAATTTTGAAACAAAGATTTTACATTTTTTTTTCAAATCTACATTCATCAATTTTCATAAATATTTTTTAAAATGGAATTAGACGTGTACATAAACTAAGTTCTTAAACTTCCGATAAAATAAATGATATGTTATGTGTTAGTCAAGCTATTGAACGGAGTTATCCGGTTAAGTTTATTAGTTTTTTGCTCAAAGGTTTTATAAAAAATAAAAAATACCGAAGTGAAGTGATGTCATTTTTCGAAGTTGATGGAGTTCGTGTTTCAGAATGGTGACTTGAGTATTTTGTTGTTTTTTTCTGGTCTTCGCAAATTTGAGGGAGTATTGTCAGTGTAAAACTAGTTTAAACCCCACAGGCAAGTCACAAGTCTTGCCGCCTGCCTCCTTTCTTGAATTACTTTTTCATAAATTTTGTTTCAGTTTGTTTTTCTATCTTTTAAGATTTTTGTTGAGTTAGTTTATCGTTTCGTTTGCGTTGCAAGTTGTTAATTTTCAAAATTTAGTTTCTTTAAATATGGGTACACACACACACACACACACACACACACACACACACACACATATATATATATATATATATATATATATATATTATATTATTATTTTTATTTATTCATTTATTTATTTTAAGAGAGAGAGAGATAGAGGGGAGAGAAACATTATTTCAGCTCACACATTGTATTATGCCTACAGCATCAAATAACATTTCTTTCAATTTAATAAAAATCACTTAATAAATATTTATTGCTAAATCAGTAGTGCCTAGTTAGAATATTTTTTTTTAATTAAATATATCGCACAATTTTCAAATAGCATTTTCTGAAAATTTTAGGTGTAATAAATTTATCAACCGGTACACTTAATAACTAATTCGATTTTTGGAATGGCATCTGGTAATCGGTATATATGGCAGATTTCAAGTTTTTGTTAAAATCGGTCGAATATTCGTAGTATAAAAAGAAAAGAAAACAGCAATTTACCATCATCATTCCGGGATTTATGACAAGTACATGAAGTGTTGGAACATATGTGACAGTATCTTGTGACACGGGTTTTGGCGAATGGCAATATAATGACCCTCGAAAATAAATGTTCTAATTAACATCTGAAAAACTAATCACAATAAAAAAAAAAAAAAATTCCCGTTGCACTTCGCTCCCTCTAATGAATTTGAACGAATTTTCTAGCTCTGCGTTGCGCAGCCGATAAGCCTATAAAGAAATGATAAAGTGACATATTTTATTAGTATAGATAACATATTACTAATATATTTTTAGATCAAAGTCCTCAACAGTCTGTTTGCATCACCCATTACTGATCAGATCATTTTTATTTATTCCATATTATTTTAAATGATTTTATATGTATATGTATTGTTGCGAAATTGTAAATAATTGTATTAATTTTTGTATAAATTCTTTCAAAGAAGCCTAAGTATGTTGATAAAATATCAATTTTCTGCTTTTCCAGCTCATTTTGCGTTAAAATAGCCTAATTTTGCCTTAAAAACGCATTAAAAAGCTCCAATATGGCAGGTAATGGATTTGGCGCCAAATTTAGCGAGTTGTTTTGGCTACCTTGGCGAAAAAATCCTTATCAATATACCAAATATGGAAGCTGAAATCCTCTTGGTTGACCACTTTCTGGATTTTTCTGCAGTTTTCTACGATTACGCGAGTATTTAAGGAGCTGTTTTCTGCCAAGGCGGTCAGTCTGAGATTAGCTTCCGCCAATGTCGTATTGCTATTGAAAGAGCTTTGAGCCTCTTTGAATGAGCCTTGTTTTACGTATTATTGCTATACAGATTGTACTGTGGATTTGCTATTGACAGCTGTTATTTAAGCTGTGTCTATTGGTGGAATTGAAGTTGATACCTAGTTTATAAGCTTGTATTTTTCTGGAACTTTCTGTAAATAAAACTCCTGAATTTTTTCAAGTTTCGTCTCTCATTCTCGGACAACTTACGAACCCCCAAGTACGCAACATTTCTGGTGTCAGTGAAATGATGATAACTAGTGCTATGGAGCAAGAAATGAAGAAACTTCTAGAAAGCTTAGCTGCCCAGATGAATGGAATGAAAGCAAGACAGGAAAAGATGGAAACCGGATTGATCAAAAGAATGAAAAAAGGACAAAGAGAGGGGAAAGACAGTATGGAAACGGGACAAAAGAAGATGAGAGATAGATTGACCGAAGAAATGAAGGAAATGAAAACAATACAGGAAGAGATGTAAGCCGAATTGACTGAAGAAATTAAATTAAATCAAGGTGAAATGAAGAAAGGACTCTTAGCAGAGAAGGGCGACTTTGTTTCTGTGCAAATGATTATTGAAGAGAAACTTTCGACTATGAGAGATAGAATTAAAGAAGTGGAACTTAAAGTCGATACAGTTATGAAGATAGAAGAGAAAGTTATGGAGATAGAACAGTTTCGAGGACAAAGTTAAAGAAAATGTTGATCAAGAGCTAAAAGAAAGGTTCTCGGAGATAGAAAGCAAGTTTAAGAGAATAGAGGAAGATCTTGAGAGAAAAATAAAAGAAGAGTGCAACACAGGAGTGATAGGGAATGAAATGCAAAACAAGATTCTGAGTGTTGAAAAAAAGTTCGAGTCTATGTCCCAGGAAACTGAAAAGAGAGATAAAAGAATCCAGAATCAGGAATTTATTAAGCTATCCACCTACGACGGCAGTTCTTCCTGGCCGTCGTAGTTATAGTATACTCCGGAATAAATTGAAATGTTGGGATCTATGCAACTTTTACGAGTTTTTGTTGTCGGTATATCAGACGCAGTTTTCCATCGTAGCTGAAGCTAACGGCTGGGAATCCACTACAGTCCACTTAGAGACAGTCCAGTTAGAAGCAGCGCTACGGGGAGATGCAGTCGATATACTGAGAACTATTTCGAAGGAAGAACGGTACGACATGAGACTCTGACCAGAGCACTGGAGCTACGTTTCGGAGAAATGTGTTCTAAGGACTATAGTCGCCTCCAATTAAATTCCCGTTACCAAAAAGCGGGTGAAAGTTTGCAAGAGCTGGCAGCGGATATTCAGAGACTGTCGCATCAAGTATTCTCCGACTGCCATGCGACTGCCTCCGACTGCCACTCGAAATGATTTGGCCCTTCATTACTTTATCGATACCGTTAGAGATCCAGAAATCGAAAAAGCACTTAGACTCTCCAATACCAGGGATGTTTAATCAGCTTTAGGCTACGCGCTGAAGATAGAGGCACCTCAACAAGCTTCCCGTAAAGACCGCCATACCATCAGAGCAGTCTCATTAGGTGATACACTAGCTTATATAAATGAAAAGACGAGAAATCTCGCAGACATCACGAGGAGATTGCGCAGCCTTGAAAAAAAAAAAAAAAAAAAAAAAAAAAAAAAAGAAAAGAAAAAGGATCCGAAGATAAAGTGCTGGGGCCTTGGAAGAGGTGGACACATAAAGAGAAACTGCCCTATACGACCATCTAAAGAAAATAACCCGACTTCACCATCACTGCCGGGAAACTAAGAAAAAGCCATCTCACGGGGCGGATGTTGCCAGAAATTTTAATTATGTTCGTAAATTCCGGTGGCAGTGTAATTTAAATGATCCGAATTACCTTGCACCGCAAAGGGTTAAAATACTCCGGAATAAATTGAAATGTTGGGATCTATGCAACTTTTACGAGTTTTTGTTGTCGATAATGTTTACCCAGGTAACACATAACGTTGTTATATCGTTGCAAATGTGTCTGAACAGTGAAAAATTGGTTACGTTATTTTATGTCCGTTGAAAAATAGTTTTTATTTCGCAATATTCTCACTGAACAATTTCGAATATTTATTCAGTAATAAAGAAAACCTATAACAAACGTTGTTTTATGGTTGTACTTTTTCTGTTATTTTTTCGACGTTTTAAAATATGTATTTTATTAGTTTTTGTTTTCCTTTTTGATTCTAATAAAAAATATGTGTTTTCAACGAATTAATAGGTACTTTTTATAAGTCATTATTTCCGTCAAATAACGTTGAATCTCTTCAACTTGATATCGATACACGATTGTGAATTGGCGGGATGTGCGTATTATAATTTTCTTTAGAGTTTTAGAAGATGGTGTGCTGCGAAAGAACTTCTGACATGATAAGAAGGTTAGTTTTCGGCAAAGTAATTAACTAGTAGTAGATGTTCTTTGGCTTTCGGAAATCGTAACTAACGAAGCGTACCATATTGTACGCTTTCTCCCGTTCTACATGGAAAATCGCCAAGTATATTGTGGCAAACCTTAAAAGCGTCTTACGAGCGTGCCGGCGTGCCATTTTGAAAGTGAATGTGATGTGAATGAAATTATCGCTTTCCTGTTAAATTGGTATGAAAGTTTTCAGTGAAAGAATAATTAATTAAACGCAATTTAAAACTTTTTCATCGAAAGGGTAGGGAAAGGTAACAAAACTTGCTAGCTGGTTAGCTCCTTAAAATCTCAAAGTTATAATATTCTTTGGCTTTGGGTTTGTTTAACCTGCTAGCATAATATTAAAAATTATCGTTTAATTGATGATTGTGCATATTTATTTAAACAAGATTTTTCAAGTAATGAAATGAGTGTTTCTTTTTTCCTTCTTTAATTTAATGTTTGAATTCTTGTCTTAAATATTCAGGGGTCGGTCTAATTTCAAATATTTAATACTCTTTTTTAAAACAGTACTTTTGTAAAATTTTACTTTTTTCATATTTACTGAAAAAATATATCTATATATAATGTTACGCTACTATTGTTTTATTGAACGAAGTATATTCAGTAATTTTTTATTGTTAAAAACAGGTCTTATGTACACAAAAATTATACTTTTTGAAAAGCTCGTTTTCTACGAATTTAAATTTTGTGCAGGGAGCAAAACTGGCATTCACAATTTCGGCTTAGATTTATTTTATTTTATTATAATAAAATTATTACATTTTTGATTTTCTTTTAATTGAAGATTTTAATTTTTGTTTACATTGATTAATGTTCTCAATTTCCGCTTTGATTTATTTATTTTATTTTATTACTAATAAAATTATAACCTTTTTGATTTTCGTTTGATTGCAAACTGTAATTTTTGTTTACATTAATTAACATTCCCGTTTTCTGCTTTGATTTTATTTATTCTATGATTATTAATAAAATTATTATCTTTTTGATTGTCTTTTAACTGCAAATTTAAATTTTTGTTTACATTAATTAACCTTCCCAATTTCCGTTTAGATTTATTTATTTAATTTATTTTTATAATCACAAATTATTATCCTTTTGATTATCCTTTAATTTCAAATAAATACTCTTAGCTAATAAATAGACAATCACAGGGATCTAAATGTTGGTTTATGGAAATTTTAAATATTCGATTTTTTAGCTTTATTATTATTAAATTGTGTGAATTAAAACTAACTAGAGTTTACATAAATAAAATAATTTTAAAACAATATATATAATTAGTATAGTATTTTGTATTGAAATCTATAAATTTTATCTATGAACTGTTTTCCACATAGATACATCTCAGCATCTGTTGACTAAAATTACACCAAATTAAAAAAAAAATTGATTAAGAAAATTAGTATGTTCAATCGAAAAGCGCCACTTGCAGTTATTCAACAAGCACTAAAGTTTTATATAGCTTCTCAGAATGAAGGTTTTATATACAGAATTTGCAGCAATTTTAATTAACACATGTTGAGATGTAGTCATGTAAAAAATCTCTGAAAATGATTAATGAGAGCATCGCCTGTCGGCTGATACACACTCTTAACTAATTCTGCATTCGTTTTTATAATGGTTGTCTCACATGTCAAATTTAGTGCAGTTGTATGTGCTATAAAATTTAGCTTTCCACGAAAAACAGAAGTTAAAAATTTTTACGTATCTAATATTTTCGCATATTGAGTGTTAAAAAGTAATAAAATTAATCATAAAAAAAGTCTAAAAATTAAGTAAAAAAGAATGTTCCAAAACTTTTTTAACATGGGAATTTTTTCTTTTTTAAATTATTAGCAATATTTTAGAAACGAAAATTCAATGGATATATAGAGCTAGCTATTTTTCTTGGATTTCAACGTTTATAAGACATAAGAAAAACCGTTGAAAACTGATACAAAAAACACGAGAGTATTGCGATTTTGAACAACCCTTTTACAACGGTTTTCTTTACGTTGTAAAATGTATTAAAACCGTTGAAAGATGAAGAAATCAACGAGACATATTTTCAGATTATTAACGTTGCGGAAAAACGATAATTCAACGTAATGCATTGCCGTTTGTTCAACGTTGAAAATACCATACTATGCTACCTGGGTACTTATAAAGTGATTTATTTATTAAATTAAATATTATTTGAATTTAATAAGGTTTACTTACAGATGTTTCAAACCGAAAATTTCTCGAAAAGGAAAAATGCTAACTTTTTATTTTTTAAATATTTATGATCAGCTATGTGTCTAAAAGCCATTTTTAAAATTAGTTTAGTAATTTTTAAAATAAATTAAGTAGTGAACGTTAAAGGGTTAACACTGAAAGCCCGGACATTCAGCTAATTTGTCAGATAATAGCCAAGTCGGAAATTTCCATCCCTCCACACACACAGACAATAGTTCCGGAACACCTTAACGAGCAACACTTCCGATATGGACTGATTGAATACCCAAAGATAGACAATAGCCTGAGAAGAGTTCTGGTGGCATCATCTTTGGTTGATCTGACGAAGAGCGTTATTCCTGTAAGAGTCGCCAACATAAGCGATAAAGTAAGGACAGTGAAGAAAGATGAGGTGTTAGCAACGTATACTTCTGTCACATGCATGAACCAGCCCACGCAATCAACCGAATCCAAGTCTTCAGAATTTTCAGCGACGGAATTACTCAGGAATGCGGAATCAGGAAATGCACAGAGACGTGTTGTGGAGTAGCTACTCTATGAATTTAAGGATCTCTTTTCTCGAACACCTGAAGACTTCGGAAGGACTAACATTATTCAGCACCGAATTGACACAGGAAATCCATTTGTTATGCAGGAAGAGGTCGCTGAGCTTCTGAATGACATTCAGCGCAATGACATCATCGAACAATCAACGAGTCCTTGGGCCTCTCCCATAGTACTAGTGCGAAAGAAGGATGGTTCAACAAGATTTTGCGTGAATTATCGTCGTTTAAATGACATTACGAAGAAAGACAGTCACTCTCTTCCTAGAATTAACGACACATCTGACACACTTGCTGGTAATAAGTGGTTCACGACTTTGGATCTGAAGAGCGGCTACAGGCAAGTAGAATTACATCCCGACGATAGTGAGAGGACTGCATTCACCACGAAACAAGGACTATGGCAGCTGAAAGTTATGCCGTTTTGACTATGTAATGCACCTGCAACTTTCGAGCGCCTGATGGAGACAGTATTGAAAGGACTGTCCTATGAAGCCTGCCTGGTGCATTTAGATGATATTATCATTGTGGGGCGCACCTTCGAAGATCATCTAAGAAACATCCGTAAGGTGTTAGAAAAACTCAAGATGGCTGTCCTGTAATTGAATCCTAGCAAGTGCAACTTGTCCCGTCGTGAAGTGAGTTATCTCGGCCATATCTCTGCTGAAGTTGTGAGAACTGATCCTGAGATGATCTCTGCAGTCCAGAACTGGAGTCGCCCTGAAGATGTACACCAACTCTGAAGTTTCCTGGGATTATGCTGGAAGTTTGTGATGGGTTTATCGACTATTGCCAGACCACTCCACAAGCTGGCGAAAGCCAAACAGAAGTTCCTGTGGACAGAGGAATGTGAAAAAGCGTTCAAGAGACTTAAAAGGGCTTTAATATCATCGCTTATTTTGACGTATCCACAGTATCCCGATAAACAGTTCATTCTTGATACAGATGCCAGCCATGAAAGTGTCGGTGCTGTTCTGTCGCAGGAAATTGATGGTCAAGAACGTGTCATTGCCTGTTGGAGTAAATGTCTGTCTAAACCGGAGCAGAATTACTGTACCACCAGGAAAGTGCTTCTCGCCATCGTAAAAGCCATAGAACATTTCCATCATTACCTCTATGGCAGAAGATTCCTGCTCCACGCTGACCACGCATCTTTAACGTGGTTGCTCCAGTTAAAAAACCTGGAAGGCCAGATTGCAAGTGGATACAACGTCTCAATCCTAACAACACAAAATGTTTCAGAAACGTAACAGTCATATAACATCGAAACATTGTAAATATTACAGAAACGTTCAGTTAGCTTTCCGATTATATTCATAAACATAGAAATGTCCGCGATCGTAGCAAAAAAATCAGATACGTAACAGAAACGTTTCAATCACATAACAGAGTGAACATAGAAAAGGGCGAATGCTTCAGAAATGTATCAGACAGCATATTAAAATGTGTTACGTTTTTGACAGTTTGTAAGCATTTTGCAACATAACTGAAACATTCTGTGCTGTATGGGAAGGAATATTACTTGGAGATCGCAAAGGGACTCTAGATGGTAATGCAGATGCCTTGTCACGTAAGCCCTGACAGAAAGCTGCATACTGCTCTAGAGCCGAACAGAAATATCAGCAGATAAATCCAGTTGTCTTCCAAGCTACAATTTCAACACCACCGACAATGGACCAGTGGAGTGACCAGGAACTTAGACGAGCCCAGTTTGAAGATCCTGACGTATAGCCAATATTACAGCTGAAGGAGACGACCACCAACAGACCTACCTGGCAGGATATTTTCACTTTCAGCCCCCATCACGAAGAGTTACTGGGTACTTTGGGACTCTCTTCATATTAGAAATGGCGTACTATACAGAAAATGGGAATCTGACGATGGCAGGAGTTTCAGATGGCAGATACTATTACTAAGATCAAAGATTCCAGATGTTCTAGAACAGATGCATAGTAGCCCTACTGGAAAACATTTTGGGGTGATGAAGACTCTACAGAAAGTTCGAGAATGCTTCTACAGGTGCAAGGCAAGGGAGGACATGGAGAAATGGTGTAAATCCCGTGATGCTTGTGTGGCACGTAATGGCCCAAAGAATCGAAGCCGAGGAAGACTACTACAACGATATAACGTAGGAGAGCCATTTGAACGGATTGCACTTGACATCTTGGGTCCTTTGCCACGGACCTCCAATGGAAATAAGTACATCCTCGTCGTCATCAAGTGGCCTGAAGCATATCCCATTCCTGATCAAGACGCATGTACAGTCGCAGAGGTCCTAGTGCAGCAATGGGTGTCAAAGTACGGCACGCCCTTTCAACTTCATACCGACAAAGGAACGAATTTTACCTCTGCCGTATTCAAGGGACTGTGACAATTACTCGGCATAGACAAAATAGAGACAACACCCTTACAACCCCAGTCGGACGGCATGGTCGAGAGGTTTAACCGTACCATTTTGAATAACCTCTCTCTTCTAGTATCAAAGAACCAGCAACCAAAATGCATTTGTAAGAAATACCCTCTACAGACTGAAATGGTACGACATTCTTTTGTGTGTCTCTGTACACGAGCAATAGTTATTATATAAAAATTATAAAACTTAATTCCTTGTAACTGTTTACTATTTGAACATAATTTGACATTATTTGGAGGTTTACAGAATCTTTTGTGTGAAATGAATTTAGTCTATACACACCATTTTCGAAGAAAAACATGCTTTTAAGCATCTATGTTAATTGCATTATGTTAAAGGTAGCATAAAAGCGTTAAAATAAGAGAAGCCAACATTTTAATTTATTCCGGAGCATTTTTAGCCCAGCCCTTTAAATCATACCATTTTTTTCTTAGGAGAATTTTTTTCTTAATTTATCGTAGTTATATATTGGAGAAATATGTTTTATAATTAACGTGGTGCGAATTTAAGGCGGGGCTAAAAATGCTCCGGAATAAATTTAAATGTATCCAACTATGTAAAATGCGCTTAAATAAGAATGTGTCCGTAGTCTTTAATGCCACAAATCCCTGTAAACGAGCTTTAAACATTATATACAGTAGTAAAAGACTATACAACTTATTCTATGTAGCCCATGAATAATTGTTCGAAATTTGTCAGCATTTGGATTATTAGGGGACATTTTTGGAGCAATTTTGTAAGGTCCTTTATATTAACTATTTATTCTAAGCACATACTTTCTACAGAAAACATGCTTTAAGCATCTCAATAATGTATGTTAATTTAATTTTGTTGCATGCAGTGGAACCATGTTAAAATACGTTTAAATGAAATTCTGTCCATACTCTGTAATGATAAGAAAAACTTTGTGTCCCTGTGCACGAACCATAAACAATGTAGATACTAAAAGTTTTACAACTATTTCTGCATAGCGCTTAAACGTATGTACCAATTTTCAAAACAATCGGGTGATTTTTGAGGCCGTTATCGCAGTACAAAAAAATTCTGTTCACAGGCCGTAATGATAAGAAAAACTTCAGTGTGTCCCTGTACACGAACTACAAAAACAATATACGCCCAAAACTATACAGCTATTTCGGTGTGACTAATGAACTTGTGTGCCTATTTGAAATTCAGTAGGGTTATTTTTGTGACAGATATCGCGAGGCATACATAAACACAAATAAAAAAATTAAAAAAAAAAAAAAAAAAAACAGAACCCAAAGTCTTTGAGTCTCCACATGGAGGCCTTCCCACTGACATTTAGGCAATTACAGAGATTTAAAACAAAATGACCAAAATTTATAAACATATCGTGATAAATTTATACATCAGGACGGAATAGACATAATAGCCAGTTCTGAAACTTTTTTTTTTTTAATAAAATATGTGTATATATATATTAAACAAAAACTTTTTAATAAACAGAAATATATATATTTTAGTCGCTTGTATTTTCCCGAGAAACTTTTAAATTTGAGATTATACATCTTAAACGTCTTTGTGATTTCCGAATAGGAAGAAATATAAGCCACCATTGATAAAATATACGTACTCAAAATAATTATATATACTAGAGGGCTGTGCCCCCTGCTCAGTTCACTCACTAACCCCCGAGGGAGGCTTCGCCTTCCCCCCGACTCACTTTACTTATTAACACATGCAGAGCTCTGCCCGCCTATTCGCTGCTTTCTTTCACCTAAAACGAATATTAATAGTGCATATTACAGGACAAAAACAGAAAAATATTTTTTGGAAATCCTCATATTCAATGTCAAATTGAAATATATAATATATATATATATATATATATATATATATTTGAATAGAAAGAAATACATAATATCTAGACCATTTTGCATTACAGCTTTAGTATATGACCCTTTTTTTTTCTTTGCAACCTTAGATCCGGACCACGGTACCCCAGTCGGTAGAGCGCCGAGCTCGTAATTGGAAGATTGTAGGTTCGGTTCTCGAGTCGGCCAAAGCCCGTCGTGTACACTAATGGAGGCTGGTGCACGTAATATATATCGTGACTGCAATATCCTCCATGTTCCCATCAAAATTATACCTCTGGGGGCCACCGAAGCGGGGCAGCCATCCCCTTCGTGTAGGACCAAAACTGTGGTGGCATGTCTCCGGAACATCCGTAGGGGTGCGTCCCAGACCGTCGCCAATTATCCATAGCGCAGTAATGGTGCGACGTCAAACACAACCTACCTAACTATCTACCTACCTACAACCAGGGATCATATTTTTATTTTCCCGTCTAAGAAAATTAATTTTCTAAAAGTAGAGAAAAGAGTTGATATTTATTTTCTTTCTTTTTTACATCTATGGTTGCGGACCGCGGTACCGTAGTCAGTAAAGCGCTGAGAACGTAATTAGAAGATTGCCGATTGGATACTTGAGCCGGCCAAAGACTGTCGTGTACACTAATCTTGGCTGGTGCACATAAAATCTGTCGCGGCAGCAAAGTCCTCCATGTTCCCATCCATATTATACCTCTGGGGATCACCTCCTACGTGAAGGATCAAAATTGTGATGACATGTCTCCGGAACATCTCTAGGGGTGCGTCCCAGACCGTCGCCAATTACCAGTCGCCAATAGGTGCGACGTTAAATCCAACCTACCTGCCTACCTATCTATCTACCTACATACAACCATAGATCACATTTTAATTTTTCCGTGTAAAATGACTTCATGACCGAAGAACAACGTCACTGGGAGAAACTTTTTTCAAAATGGCAAATAGAGTACCTTCACAAACTTGTCGTTTTTGGTTGATAACTTCTTCAATTAAAATGATAGAAATTTCTAAGCAGCTGAAATGTCTTCCTTGGAGTGTTCGGAACATATTGATACCTCTCATGACACGAAGGACCCTGCCCTCCGCTAGAAGATGCTGTCGCAGACAAAAAAAAAAAATTGAAGCCAGCGACAGTAAATTTTTTTTAATATATAGAGATATACATGTGTGTGTTTCCAGATGTGTGTTTATAAAGAGTTCTTTAATGTGTTTTTCCAGATATTAAGTTTTACTTTTATAAAATCGTCAGTATAATATACATATATTTTAATGTACTTTTTTTTTAAATAAAGTAACTTGTCACTGCAACTTATTTATTCTATTAGTTTGGCACTCAGATATTTAAAAAAAAAAAAAAAAAAGAAAAAAGAAAAGCAAAAAGAAAAAGAACGAAAAATCATGCTGTACGCATTGATTATTAAGACTTTCTAATTGTACTTACTTGTTGTATTGCATACGTTTCAGTGTTCTTTTCATACGTTCTCACACAACGGACTGACAGAAAAACTGAAAGGCTTAGACAGTCTAATTTAAATCATAATCACTATAAAACATTGTTGAAAATGGCAAAAAATGCTTAACGCAAAGGAAAATATAACCTTTAGATTCTAATTGCAGGCCATAATGTATCTGAAAATTAGAGTGTAGCCCTGTAAATCTGAAAGTTATCTATATCATATTCCATACAAAACATTATTTTAGCATATTAACAACAAACGTCAATTTCTTTATGATTTTCACAGTAGAGAGTTATTTAAATGGGATTTTAAAATGTCTGTTCTAAAACGAAATGCTTTAGCATTTTTCTAGTTGATCTTGTACACAAACTAGTTGTACAGGAATTATTAATGCCATTTTAAATAGGGAACATTTCACAGTGAACTTCAATCACATATATCACTTTTTAAATTTCTGAAAATATTTACAGACATTGGGGCGGGCAGATAGACCGTCGGACAGACACGTACACAAATTGAAATCATATTCACACTTAAAAAATGTTAGTGTTTAAAACACTTAATGTAAACGAAAATACAATTCCAACAAATTTCCAACAATAGCCTTTAATGCAAGACAATATTTTTGTGTGGCCATATAGATCTAATGCAAATTATACTATATTCTACAGAAAGCATTCTTTTTTGTATGTGAATAACATATTTAAATTTCATTAAAATTTGTACAAAGTTATTAAAATTGGGTTTATATACCTCTCTATGCTTTAGAATACTTTCGTTTGTCCCTGTCCACAAACCAGTGGTGGTATTTACTCCAATTTCTATAGAAAACATCCGATTTTACACTTGAATATTCAATTTTATTATGATTTGATTAAGTAAAGGTGTTTATTAATGGTTTATAGAAATAACTCTCATAGAATCATGGAACAATGCTTTGAAATAGTTTCGGGTGTAAATAAAAATAGAAGTGTTTACTCCATTTTTAAAAAGGACCATCTGATAGTGAATTTGAATAAAATATATGAATTTCAAGAAATCCCATGAGTGTTTGCACGGACAGATAGACAGAAATCACTAACACTTTTCAATCTTGATGGAAAGTGTTGCACAATATCAATTATATATTGACATAATTTCTATACATATCTTTCAATACACATTAACTCAGATATATCGGAAAAAATATAATGCATTTTTTTTTCTGAAATTTTAAAAATTTTCTGTTGAATGCAAACTAAATTCAATTTAGCATTAGTTTCTAAAATGAATCCATCAAAGTTGTAACTTTCAATCTTTAAATGGTCTTTACGGATAACTTTTCCATAGCAGTTTGAAATGATCTCGATTTTTATTGGGAGATTTCGTTCTCAGGCATTAAGTACCCGAATTAAATTTATCAGCTCTGTTCTTGGAAGAGTCGGAATTGCATGACTCATTGGCTTTAATGGAAGAATCGTTAATTTAATTTAAGAGTCGTTTATTGCGGTATCTATCAAATAATCAAGGAAAAATGGTTTTCTTATTAGAAATACTACATTGGCATGATACGGGATTTTTAAATACACATTTTGGGAAAACTAAATTAAGGAATTTTTATCTGTTTATATTATTTAAAATTAACACGTTATGTGTAATATTTTTTCTCTGCAGAACTTTAAATAAACCAATGTAATTATATTTTTTAAAACTGATTTTGCTGGTCTTCCAATAAATGATTATCTACTATTTATCTTTATGCATACGTATAGTAGTTAATAATCCAAGCGATTGTATTTTATAATGCAAATTGCGTTTTTATATTACATTTATTATTTCATGTTTTTTAATAATATTTATTTTAAAAGTGCAAAGAAACGATATTTTCGGCGGAATTGAAACCTCGAGGACTTGACTTCAGCTTTTTCGAAAAGTAAATTATGAAAATTGGAGACTTTGAAAAATTAAAATTATTTAACAAAACAAACGATTCTACTCGATCGTAAAAACAAAGTTTTAAGAAAATATTTCGAAGCATTTTCAGCTAAAAAGTCAAGTGACACAAAATTTCAATTTTTTTTTCACAATTTCTAAATATTCCTAAAAATGTCGGAAAAAGATAATGTACATTGAAACTCACCGACTCCATACAGTTTTTCAGAATTATCAACGTTTCCAAATGAAAGAAATTTTTTACATGATTTTTTATTTATTTACAAATGACGTCGTATCTTTATTTTTATTTTTTAATACCTGTCACAAACTGTCCTAAACATTATAATGTAAGAACGAAATTCATCTTTGATATATGATACATTAACAATATTTAAGTACCTAGACAACAGAGTTCAAACGGGGTTATTGTAAAAATAACTCACAGTGTATAATTACAAGATAAAAAGAACTTTTATATACCATGTTTTTAAATTTTCTGTTGAATCATATAAAGGCTACTGAAGGCAGCGGGAATCCGGAGCAATTGGATAAAAGTAAAAAAAATTCATTGCTATCTAGTCGGGAAGTTAGTTAAAAGTTGATTGCAAGCTTTGTACTGGTAACGCTGCCAAATGCAGCAGGGTTCCGAAGCAATTCGTTAAAAACATTTTTTAAATGCATTTTCACCGTATTCTGAAAGTTTCAAATGTCTAGCTAGTCGGAAGTTAGTTAAATAGATTTTCTGTTGAATCATATAAACGCTGCCGAATGCAGTAGGGACCTGAAACAGTTGACTAAAAGTATTAAAAATATATATTGCCACCGTGTTCTGAGCTATCCTGAAAGTTTCAAATGTCTAGCTAGTCGGGAAGTTAGTTAAATTTTCTGTTGAATCATATAAACGCTGTTGATGGCAGTAGGGACCTGAAACAGTTGTCTAAAAGTATAAAAAAAATGAATTGTCACCGTGTTCTTAGCTATCCTGAAAGTTTCAAATGTCTAGCTAGTCGGGAAGTTAGTGAAAAATCAATTGCAAGCTTTGTACTGGTAACGCTGTCGAAGGCAGCAGGAACCCGAAACAATTGGCTAAAAGTATTTTAAAAAAATGCATTTTCACCGTGTTCTGAACTATTCTGAGAGTTTCAAATGTCTAGCTAGTCGGGAAGTTAGTTAAAAATTGATTGCAAGATTTGTACTGGACAAACAAACAAGAATCGAAGTTAATAAAAACATGGTAAAAAAATACAGTGATTTGTTTTCAGAAACATTTCTTACTATTTGTTTGCCATGGATTGATTGCGAGATACCAGTGAAAGCTAATGTTCCAGGAGAAAAGAAAAATTCCAATTGAATTATAACTTAAAGCACCAAAAAATACATATTTTAAATTGTTCAAGCAGTTTCCTAGAAATCCAGGCTTTTGCTACATTTTGTTTTATCCAAAGCATAGGTTAGTAGCGAATACTAATATTCTCGAGGAAGAAAATAAGTAACATTGGTTTTCATCTTAAAAAAAAATAATAATAAATAAATAAAACATCCAACTTTTTTTTTTTCTTATTGTTTCAGCGATTTAAAAAAAGCACCCCAGGTGGAGTGAGAGTAATCAATGAACGCTAATTATATTGCGCTGCATAATAATTTTTTTTTTTGAGCCCTCATACCATTGTTGCTGATTTTTGCGTAAATTGACCTCCTGAATCTGAATATGACCTTCATTTTGCCCAATCGCCCACCGTTTTTGCGGTACGCCACACCCTCCCGTAATGTTCATCACTGTTCGGCAGATTTATAGCCATGCATTTTATTTAAAGGCTAGAAAAGGATTATTTTAGGTGTTAATAAGAAAGAAATATATGGTATAATAAATAATAATAATGATTAATAAAAATATAACAAATATAATTTCTAATTTTAATGACGAATCCACCCCCCCCCCCCCTTAAATTTCTCCTTTCCTACAAATGTTCATGTTTTAGAATTTTTCACTTCTGTAGAGCCTCAGAAGATATTTAACAGTTAAAATTATACTTTACCCCTCTCCAAATCAAATTTATAGCCATAAAATTGCCAAACAGTGATACAAATAATGTGACATCCCCCAAAAAACGGTGGGTGATGTGACAAAATGGACATCATATTCGGATTCAGGAGGTCATTTTACATACGAATTTACAAGAATGATATTGGGGTCAATTTTCGTGCAGTGCAGTGTTATCCTGAAGGTTAGCGTAATGTAGAACGAGATAATCCATTGAAATGCCATTTTACAAACACACAAACTCTCAACTATAATCAAAATCATTCGAGTAATGCAGAAGAAAACGAAGTTTATACCATTTCTATCAGTGCGAAGCACGATTTCTCGCTAAATGGTAAGTGTCTACAAGAAAAGGGCAAATCTAATTAAATTGTAAACTCAAAAAGCACCTTAATCTAAATTTATATTAATCACTCAAAAGATTTTTTTTTTTTAAGAAAATGAAATTTCTGCCGTATTTTTCCAAGGGAGGAGTAAAGTTTAACAGTATAATAGAGAAGATACATTAGATGGATTTCTCATCTAAATTAAAAAAAAAATTAAAAATTAATTTTTTTTTTTTTAAAAAAGGGTAAAATTTTATCATACTTTGCAGACGGCGGATGAAGGGTTAGCAGCAAACGAAAATTTTCCTGGAAATGAGAATATGTCCAGTTGATGTTACCCCCAAAAACAACCCCAAACTTCCATCAAAGTCATTGTATCAATTTCTGAGTAATCCAAATTTATTCCATATGCTGTATTTCGTTACTGATAGATAAAAGGTTAAAAGCGATAATAAAAAAGACAATGTTTTTCGAACCAAAAATTACTTAACCCTCAAACTTGCATAAAAAACTTCTTTCTAAAAACTAATTTTTTTCATGAATTTTCCCGAAGATGAAAGCAAGATAAATCTATTTTTCAAATCAAAAAGCCTTTAACCCCAAACTTTCGTAAAAATCACTAGAGAAGTTTCCAAAAAAATCCAAGACAAATAGAAATCTATTCCAGTTATCTTTTTTTTCATATTTTTACAAAATTCTTGGTTGATAAGATTCTTAAATAGGATAAAAATCGCACCTTGTTGCACTTAGTGTTATGGTCCTAATTGCAAACATTAGCGTAAGTAATTTAAAATGAATTTACCTGTTTATTGATATACTGTAAATGAATCATAGACATAATAGTTAGAGATTCGATATGATGAATTCATTTTGAATTCTTATTTCGAAGAAAATAAGCTTTCAGTGGGCATCCCATCTTCACCGAGGGTAAACATGTAAGAAATATAATAATCTGAAACAAATCATTTTATCTACACAATGAATGATTTTTATAATGAACTTGGTTTACACACATATATATAAATATATTAATTACAAGTACTCTCTCTCTCATACACGCGCACACACACACACAAAGGGACCATAAAAACAGCCGCACTGCAGAAACATTGACTTATAACTTTATTTGTAATAAGTTTAAGCTAATGGTTAAAACAAATAAAACTGTCGTGTTTCCATAATACCAAACAGACAAATGTACAAACCAACGTATAGGTATCATTTCGCTTTATTACACTCTACGAAGTAATTAATAAAAGTCTACATAAAACATTCTTTTTAAACGTAATATAATAAACATACACTTTGTATTCTATTAGGATTTATTATATAAAATAAGCAAGTTATATTTTAAAATATGAAATCAAACTATTTATTTGTTACATTTAAACAATTACTTAATAAAAATATGTATTCTGCATTGGGCTAATTCTGCATTGGGCATACTGATAAACCGTGAAAGAAGATCCCTGGCGTCATCTGCGCATGGGTGAAAAGGACTGGTCCATTTATAAAACAGGAATCTCCGTAGTACCTAGGTATGTGTTTGTTTATGGGTATGAAAAAATTATAAACTCACTAACTGCATTTATTTTAAAAGCACTATTTAAAATTGGATATTGCTTTAAATGTTTGACACTTACTTTTATTTTAATATTTATTATCAAAATTCTCGAAGAAATAATTAAAATTCTTCAAACAATAACTTCTCCTTCCAAAGCTTCTTTATCGCAAAACTTAATGACATTATGTACAATACGCTTCGATTCACTACGGAAAGGTTTAATCCGAGAAATCGTACCAGATGTTATGATCCATTTGTTCCAATATAAACAAACTGTTATGCAGAAATAAATAAAAGAAAACAAAGCAGAAGTATTAATGATTCTAGTCATTAATAAAGAAACAAGAATAATAGAAAATTTCCCCCTCTCTCTTCCTTCTTCCTTTGCTGTGTCTCCCAGCGAGTGAGTGGAATCGTCCTGACACTTTGCCAACCAGGGATCAATCGTCCGCGGGCGGACAGTAATATTATACAATGTTTTAATATAAATCTCAGAAATTTCACAGTGCCAAATATCATAAATAATTTTTTGTAGTTCTTGCATTGTTGTAGGCTGCAAATTTCGAATCCTCGCCAGACTAAACATTGCAAGTGGATTGAGAATAGGACTATTTCCAGGTCTCGTTAAGAACAAATTGTATGATATTCTTTGTGGGATTTAACTTAAAGTGAAAAAAGATATCATTACTTACAGAATTATAGGTGCTCGTGGAAATAGATAGGTAATTTTAACGATTTGAATCAAATAAATGTACGACGGATGCCCTTTAGCAAGGTGCATTATCTTAAAATGCTGTTTGCAGAAAAGTCTGAGATACCTTCAAAATAGTTGGTCAGGTGCTACTTTTATAATGGCCGTGTTATATTTCGAGTTAATTGATCCCTTCAGCATGAAAATTTTCCCGACTCCTCGAAAAGTTATACACCTCCGTACCATAATATACGGAGAATGTGTCACTGTTTTATGAGTGTAGTTTTCATTAACACAGTCACATTTTTAACATCCTACTAGCTTTTTTCAGCAGCTCGAAATAAATTAAACTTGATTCATCAGAGAAAAATAGTTCAGCCCAATAATTAACTGATATATATTTTTTAATTTATAGTCAACTGAAGTCGTGGTTTTTTTTTTTTTTTTTTTTTTTTTTTTTTTCAGATCATCTGGTTTTTAACCTGCTTTGTTTAATTGTTCCCGCACTGTTTTTAAATAAAACATTTTGCTATACACATTTTTAAAACATTTTTTAAGTTATGAACATGATGCAAATCGATTTTTTAAACATTTGCTTTTTAAATTGCGGTCATTTCGCTTGGATGAGTAACGTAGCCGCCTAAAGCCAAATTTTCAGTTTAAACAGCCAGAAAATTTTATATCTTCCTAAAAACCATCTCACCAGTATTTTCTTAGCATTTAATTATTTTGCCATCTCGCATATTAAAATATTTTTTTGATTTTCATTCTAAAATTAACACTTTTTTTGGCATCGTTAATTGCCTTATCCTTTCATTTTTGAAATACTTTCTGAAATTAGAATTTTCCTGACAAATGCATTTTGTTTTTAACACTGGGCTTAATCCTAAAAGTGCACGTGGAGGACAATGTAGTAAAATCTATTCGAAAATTTGCTTTTTTAAAGATAAAATTGACGGTTGCAGAAAGAGAAAAGAAAAATATCCAAATGCGCTTTTTTGGGGGGTACCTCAGTGTATATATTACATGTCACGTGTTTAACTGGTTTAATAAAATCGAACGATAAATGAAGCTTTTTTTTTTTATTATTATTATTATTATTTAAAAATGTCTTTTTTTTTTTTTTTTTGGTATTATTTTTAAATGTTAAAGATTGAAAATGGTCTAATTTAGATTTTATATGTTGCTGTTCACTACAAATAATTTTGGTTCTCTTTAAACGAAGATTGGAAGAAACAAATGTTCATAAACTAATAAAATTTAAATATAAAAGAAAAGAAATTCCCAAACGTGTAGCTATCATAAAATACATAAAATGTACGATTTATTTTCATAATATAATGGCTTTTGAAATCCTTAATAGAAGTTTGAAATTTTATTTCAAACTTGTTTTAAAAATGAATATTTATTTTTAATCTTTAGCCAAAGATATTTAGTTTTGTAATCAGTGTTTCTCCTTTCAAAATTATATGTTCTATTACAATGCTTTTGAATAAATATCGCATAATTTTTTTTTTCATATAAAGGCAAAAACCTAGATCTTTGCCCTCCAAGAGTTTTAACTTAAGAGTGCAGCAATTGCCAGATATTTTGCTGTGAAGCATCTATAGCATGAACTTCTGTTTTTCTAAAGAAAACTCATGTTACTTTTAATCCATTTATTTATTTAATATAGTTGATGATAAAGAAATGGAAATTGAATATTAAATTCTGTCTCTACAAGTACCACACTATGTTGAAATGCAATCTCCCATGTGCACTTATGCCTTATTTTTATATGCGTCGTATTATTCGGTTGTTTTACGTCTTCTGGGATTCGTTTTGCACTTCGAACACAATCCACTACACATTTCGTTTTTGGTTCAATAATTACTAAAAATCCCAAAGCATGTACAGTCACCCCCAAAAAAAACGCCACCCCCCCACCTAATTTTGCCGTAAATTATCGTAGAAACATGCGACTGGTACCAATCAGTTTGTAATAACGTCTAGTTTATAATGTTATAGTTAGATTTTACTTAGGGGGACGTCTACATATTAAAACTGACATCAACTTCATTTTTTTCAATGGTAACCCCCATTTTTTATAATGTATTTGAATTCTTTGGATCAAATCATCACGGAAAATGGTATAGTTTATATATTTCGCTCAATTTTTCATAGAGTTATAAGCTGTCAAAGTTTGGGGGTGCTAATGTTAAATGAATGTGACAAACATTAAATCATATCTTCCGAAATAATTATGATATTTAAATTCTGTTTTTTTTATTCGTTAGAATGAAGTAACCCAAACATATTCCATGCAAATTTTTGCTAAAAAAACATTTTTTGAATTATGAAAATTATTAATAATTTCATATTTGAAAAAATTATGAATTATGACCTATGTTAATTTTTGCACGAATAGAACGGGCATCATCAAAAACATAGGTTTCCAAATTTACAGCTCGTTCCTAACATTATTTTTTGAGTTACAGTGATATTTCACTTTTTATTCCTGTTAGGGGGTCGTCACTTGTTATAATCTGTTTCCTCTATAAGTAAATGTTTGTATATAATTTGACGGAAAATTATTTTAATTTACCTTTATGTTATTTTTATTGTTTCCTAAGCAATATTTCGATGTTTATTATACAAATTGGCATATTTTTGTAAAGTTATCACAATGTAGGCGAGGGATTGTGAAAGAATTTCAAAAGAAAAGAAGCCCCGCCTCTGATTCGCTGAAACACTATTTAAAAAAAAAGACAAATTTGCATATTCCTATTTAATTCTATATGTGACGCTGGTATGCATAAATCACAATGGTATTTACTACATCGATTATTGAAGACAAAACTTAAATGATTTAATTACAAATATGCAAAATTATTTTGCTTTATATTATAAAGTTTTAGAAAATTTGTGAAAAGGCGTGGCTATTTACATTAAGCCTTGATATGGAAGCTATGTTGCTGTTTTCGATGCTGCGAAATTTACAAAATATATTTGTGTAAATATCCTATACAGATAGAAGAATAATTATATAATATCAACAAATCTTCTTTAATCAATATGTTTATATACATTACTGTATGGAAATGTTTATATATGAATATTGTATTTATTTTAAATGAGAGATATAAATATAAAATACTAAAAAAAAAAGAAGAAAATGTGTTATAAATTTTTATAAATCAAGCAAAATATATATGCATACTTGCCAACCTAACCCGTAACATTGTTAGTTCCCGCCCCTGTGTGTACACAATTTAATTTTTAGAATAATTAACTTCAAATGCATTTACGATTAACTCATTGAGCGCCACGCGAATTCTAATGGAAATCCCATTCAGGGCACACGTGCTGCTTAGAAGCGTGTTATGTTTATCGAGTTTCAATAAACCCCATTAAGCCTTAAAGATATAATCCTATAAAAATCCTATTAAAAAAAAATAAATAAATAAATAAAAAAAAAATGAAGTAAATTTTAAATAAATTGTCAGTAATTACTTAAAACTATGTAAGTTCTGTAGTTTTATATCATATTTTACACTGCCGGCTGATCAGTGTCAGCCACCGATGGCTGACACGGCTCTAAAAAGACTGATGTGAAAAAAATGTACGGAAAGGGGCGGGACCAGTAATCTTCCGGGATAGGTTGACAAGAATGTATATACATAGAGCAATGCCAGAAAATGTTCTTTATTTTTCATGAACCAGATGAATAGTATTTTTTTTTTCTGAATAGTCTATGTATTAAATATAATGCTGCTTTAAATAGCCTTTAAATGAAAAGTTTTATTACATAAAGTAATTTTCTGGCACTCTACAGCTCCCAAATGACACACAATACAAAACCCCGCCTTTTTCCAGTATTTAAAGGGTATTAACGTTTAATATGCTTTATATTCGTTTTGATCTTTCTTTCTCCTCCTTATCTTCTTCTTTTTTCCTTAAAAAAAAAAAAAAAAGAGAGTTATGAAACATTTTGACCTTTTCAAGTGAAGATTTATATTAAGGGTAGTCAGCCTTTCTACACCCACCGTCCACTTCGGTATCTGTGTTAAAGTGTAGAATTTTTAGAACATCCCATTAATTAGTAGGATTTATTATTTTACAACATATTAATTTGTTACACATTATAAAATATAAAAGCAAAAGAATATCGTGGAGATTTATGTAAAAGTTTTTAATAATGTCATGAAAAAAAAATAATAATAATAATTAATTAAAAAAATAAATAAATAAAAATAAAAAAATCTGTTTTAATATTTTAAAAAAGTCAATTAAAGAAAATAAAAGTACTGCAGTATCAGAACAAACTCCCATTGTCACTGTGAAACGGCCGTGGGAACCAGGTTGAGTGCCGCCGTTTCAGACAATTATACGGCAGCTTGAGTTAAAATAATTTTGAATTTTCAAACAAATTTAAAACCATTCTTCTTTTTTTTCTTTTTTTCTTTTGATAGATATTTTAATATCTATTCAAGCTATTTAATTTTCTTCGTATGAAGTGAACTATCTGATGTTTAATCAATAGAAACCAATAAAAATCTTTTAATTCATAAACTAACTCAGAAAGTTCTGTGAATTAGTCATTTTTTTTTATTTTATAATTAACATCCCTGAAATTTTTTTCCGGTGTGTAACTTAATAAATAATGTATACTGGGTGGTAGATCGTGATTTATATTTTCTGAATGTATAGACGGACCCCTAATACATTTTCCCGTGTAACTCTATTTAATATTGATTTAAGGTATATAAATAGGTATGTTTTTCGAACCGCCTTGATCTCAGAAATCTGAATATGAAGTCAAAAATAGGGGTTGCTATTGAAGAAAATGAAGTTAATGCCAGTTTTAATATGTAGACGACCCCTTAGGCAAAATTTAACTATACCGTTATAAACTAGACGTTATTATAAATCGATCGGTACCAGTTAAATGTTTCTACGATAATTTACGGCGAAATTAGGTGGGAGGGTGGCGTTTTTTTTTTGGGTGACTGTACGTCCGGACCACCTCTAGGAGTGTGTCCCAGACCATCGCCAATTGCCCATCTGCGCAGCACTAGTGCGACGTAAAACCTAACTATCCATCCCAAAGCATGTACAGTTTGGAACACAGAATCTATTAGTCATTGTATACAAACTACACTTTGTAACACTTCTAGGGGTTTACTCAGAATATTGAATGACGAAATAGTGACACCAACGGAGTTAGAGCACTGATATTAAATGGCGCAATATCGATGCCTACAGAGTGTAAAAGTTTTAAAATTTAACTGTCGTAAATAGCAATCAAGTTTTTATTCGAATTTCTACGAGTTAATAAGATTTTTACTTTATTCTATAGTGTTACAAATTGCATCACATGTTAGAATCAGCGTTTGGCATAGGAAACAAATATGTGTCATAAGGCTTTTGTCAGTAAAACACTTTGAATGAAAAAAAAAAAAAAAAAACTGCATTATCTTAACGTTTTGGACTTTAGGGAACCTCAAAATGATTTTAGGGTATTTTACCGCTGTGCATGAGGAAGGTGGAGGTATAAAGAATTTTTTTTTTTTTTTTTTTTTTTAAATTCGACTGGGTATGACTCATTGAGACTCATTGAAACCTTTGGACAGCCCCTGCCTGCCTGGACGAGTCAAGCTTAACGGGTTGGATGCTGTCCGCCGGAGCGAATAAATCGCCGGATCACTGCATGATAGCTGCCTACTGCCAGACAGTAATCTAGACGCAACAGAGAATGAGCTGTGTCCGATGGCTCGTTCAGACTTCTAACTTCAATCGAGAGAGGACCACTCTTCTGCTAGGCAACAAGGTGACATCACAAGACAGTTCTGGTACGACAGGGCTGCGACTTCTGCTTCTGGACACATAATGCTCGACTGACACACCACACCTCCAGATCGCACAAGGTAGGAAGCGCACAGGCACGCTACCTGGGTGCAGAAATTTAGAAAATGTGCACACTATCGGAGAGCCAAAAGGAAAAATTAATAATAATAAAAAAAATAATAATAATTAAAAGTTTGAATTTTGGGAAGGGGGGAAACGCAGGGGGAACCAAAATGATAAGTTGTGCACTCAGATTTATGCCGAAATGAGGAGGCCAAGTAGAAAATGGGGGGGGGGGGGGAGCTAAACGCCGAAAACTGCTGAACGACAAACGAGAGAATAAAAAAAAAAAAAAAAAAAAAAAAAAATTTAATTCTTGCCACATGTGGAAGGAAGAAAAACTTTAGTAGCGCATATTGGAGATTTGGAGTGGCTGGTCGAAAGGGGGGAAAGGGACCATGCGCTTATGGCCTAAATGGAGAGGAAAGGGGGACCATCGCAATTTTGATCCACCACGGGGGATGGTGCCCCGCGTTGGTAGCCCGACGACTGCTTAACGACCCCATCGAGCACTTGACGGTGCAGCACATTTTTACGAGGACCAGACACCGCCACACCCTCGGTACGTTCACAGAAATGAGAAAAAAATAAAAAGAAAAAGAAAAAATAAATAAATAAAAAAATAAATAAAAAATAAAATAATAATGAAAAAAAAATTAAAATAATAATAATAATAATAATATGGATGATAGAAAAATAATAAAAATAAATAAATTATGAATAGGTAATAATAATAAATGATAATAATTAGGAATAAGTAATACAATAAAATATATATATATATATATATATTTATTTATTATGGTTTGTAGTTAGTTAAGCGACCTTCAAGGCTTCGGGGAACTGCAGGGAGGCGGGGAGAGAACAGCGGAGCGAACCAGGGGAACCTCGGGAAAAAAAAAATGGGAGGGAGAGCCACTCAAGCTTGGCTCCCGGTCACCTTACCCACTCAAGGGTCCGGTTCAGGAATACCAAGGGGCTCTAAAAAAAAAAAAAAAAAAAAAAAAAAAATGGGAGGGAGAGCCGCTCAAGCTTGGTTCCCGGTCACTTTACCCACTCAAGGGTCCGGTTCAGGAATACCAAGGAGCTCAAAAAAAAAAAAAATAATAATAATAATTGGGGGGAGAGCCACTCAAGCTTGGCTCCCGGTCACCTTGCCCACTTAAGGGTCCGGTTCAGGAATACCAAGGGGCTCAAAAAAAAAAAAAAAAAAAAGAGGAGACGGGGGGAGAGCCTCTCAAGCTTGGTTCCTGGTCGCCTTAACCACTCAAGGGTCCGGTTCAGGAATACCAAGGGGCTCAAAAAAAATAAAAAAAAAAATAAAAAAAATGGGGGGATGAGCCGCTCAAGCTTGGCTCCCGGTCACCTTACCCACTAAAGGGTCCGGTTCAGGAATACCAAGGGGCTCCAAAAAAAAAAAAAAAATGGGGGGGATGAGCCGCTCAAGCTTGGCTCCCGGTCACCTTACCCACTAAAGGGTCCGGTTCAGGAATACCAAGGGGCTCAAAAAAAAAAAAAAAAAAAAAAAATGGGGCGGGGAGAGCCGCTCAAGCTTGGCTCCCGGTCACCTTACCCCCTCAAGGGTCCGGTTCAGGAATACCAAGGGGCTCAAAAAAAAAAGGAAAAAAAAATATGGGGCGGGGAGAGCCGCTCAAGTTTGGCTCCCGGTCACCTTACCCACTTAAGGGTCCGGTTCAGGAATACCAAGGGGCTCTAAGAGAGGGAAAAAAAAAAGAAAATGGAGGGCGCCCTCGAGGAGGCAGCACTGGCACCTCCCCGCAATAACCCAAAAAAACCCGCTGAAGGAGGAAGAAAAAAAAATGGTTATTAATTAACGGTTAATTAATCAGTAAGTTCAGTTATGAATGATTATGGAGTACAAAGGCTAAAAAAAAAAAAAAAAAAAAAAAAAAAAAAAGGGTGCATGATCAAGATTCGAGTGAGACACTACGGACGTGCGAGACCCGATGCGAGGATTCAACCTTTTAGATCCCTTCCTGAGATACTGGAGTAATGGACTTCTTCTGTTCGGACCTAAGAATGCTGATAGGTGATCCAAAGCGGTGTGCTGAGCGGTAGCGCTAGCTTCTTGATCATACCATTCATACAAACTCATGGAGCAAAAAAAAAAAAAAGGATTCTGTACTTAACCGAGATAGAATAAAATAAAATAAAATAAAATAGAATAAAATAGTTGCTTAACTGTTGGATGAGTGAGAAAAAAAGAAAAAAAAATTTTTTTTTGGTTTAATAACCCATTTATGCGCGGTCATGAGCGTGGTGCGGACTTACAGACCAAATAAAACCGAGGACCGTTTACATTTACGCACATTTTTTAGACACTTTTTAGACGCTTTTTTCACGCAAAAAAATAGACATTTTGGTAACAATATGGATAGTGACCGATATTTTGGATCAATATGATATGCATAATACTCGCAAAAGCTGTAGTGAAGTGAGTGAACGCACAGTTTACTAAGAACATTTTTTTGTGTTTACATATTTACTTAAAAATTAGACCCAGGCAAATAGAAACGTTTACACTTACTTACATCTCTCATCTAACAAGGTGACCACTGGTCAGGGAATCATGGAAACGTCAGAGAATTTAAGTGAGTCTGGAAAAGTCATGGAATAGTCAGGGAATTTTGTGTAAAGTCAGGGAAGTCTGCCAAATTTTGTAAAAACAGGCCTCTTTTTTAAAGCTCGTAAATTGCTAAAATGTGCGCTAATTTTGTGAATTTTTGTGAGAAATAAACACCGTAAGTCAGGTAAAAGTTCGGGAAAATGGTGAAAAATTGTCATGAAAAAGTCAGGGAATTTGGAAAAGTTCTAATGTTAATCACCCTGATCTAAGCCATCTGTTGTAATGCCTCAACGAGGTATTTTCTGCACCCACATTAACACGAAATCTGCCTATTTTGGTTTCCTCTACTTGCCTTCACAACTGTACATTGTGGTTTTGCAACGCCCTTTATAAGATTTTTTCTCTTTCTGCAAGATGCACTTTTTATTTGTTTCTTTTTAAATTTCATTTTATTTGATACATTTCTCTTTTTATTAGCCATTCAATAAATTTATTACTATCAAGGTTCGAGATTCAATTGACTTGCTAAACGATAACTTTTTATAAAATGATTTTTTTTTTCTGGAGGTAATATAGGGCGCCATCTGAAACTCTGCACACAGGCGCCTGACAATGCTGGCGCGCCCCTGTTGGTGCCTGCTCCGGCCATTGTGGTTTCTGTTGCTGTTCCTCTTCTATACGTTGTTCTTTTCCTTGTTACGACTTTGTAGCCTTCTTCATCTGTTCTTCCTTGATCGTATTCTACTTGAGGTCTTCCTTCTTCGGTATAATAGATGGGAGTTCTTCCTGACACGCCTTGCTCAATATAGTTTTACCTCCTTCAACTTCTGCCCCGTGAAAATGACTGGACGGATTTAAATGACATTTAGGTCTGTACCTAATAGAAATTATATACATGGAACATTTCAAAATTTTAATTAGATTTATAGATAGGAGCAAACAAAACTTTCCCTAATCAATTAAAATTATATCTAGGTATTTAGATACGTTAAAATAGCTATATTTAATTAAAAGAAATTGACTTTTTAATTGCTGCTGTTTTGTTTTTTAATGTAAACTGTTCTTCCACGCAGACGATATTTCTTTTCATTTTTGATCATTCTTTTAAAATTGATATCTCCCTTTAAAAGTTAGATTGTTTGATATATAAATCATTTTATTGAAGGAATGGTGATTAGATGTTCAGTACAAATCTGTAAAGAAAATTATGTGAAAGGAAGATTTATTACATTTCACAAGTAAGTATTTTTTATATTTTAATATTGCGTACTTTTTTAATTAATTAGTTTTGTAAAATTCTTGTAACTTCTACATTTAGTTCTTTAAATTAAAAGTAACAATTGTCTGTATTAAAAAAAAAAAAAAAGTAAAATTAAATTAAAAAAAAAGAGCAACATTGTTACAGAATTTATGGGAATTACACTGTAAAAAAGTATGTCCTATTTGCTGCCAGGAATTCTCTGTAATTTGAGAAAATACGTTCTGACAATATAATTTTTTAGTAAATTATGCGTATTTTCTCAAATTACAGAGAATATCAGGTAGCAAATAGGACATATTTTTTACAGTGTGTACTTATTTCTGGCTATTGTATTAAGTAAAAAAAATAATAATAAAGTCGAAAATGTGTTTTACACAAGTTTTGATCTTTTAAGTAATCGACAATAACGTTAACCGTTTCCCTGAAATCAACTGACTCATCTTTCCCAAACTTTTGTATATACTCGTAATAAAGCAATGCTCCGTCCACTGTAATAATAGGTCTACAGATAAAATTTAATATATGTTATTATACATTAGTGTCCACATTTAAAAAAAAAAATTTGCACTTTTGCTAAAGTAATTTGCAAGTAAAGTCATTAATTTATCACAAAAAATATATTCTTTAAATGATTCGGATACAGCTTTAGTATAGTACACTACACTTTTGCTGACATTTAAATATTTAAATATTTTTTTTATTTTATTTTATATGTTTTGGCGATGAATGGAAATGACTATTGCAGTTACGTTAGAAAAGACCTTGGCAAGAAACGACCGAGCTACTTCGGTGCCAAATTTCAAATTTCGCCAAGTGGGGCTACTAAAGGTCTTCCAAAATATAATTATTTTCCTTGTTATCGATACCTTGATCGATACCTTGTTATCGATACCTTTATCGATTTATAATTCCTTGTTATCGATACCGGATTCAAATATCGCCATTTGAAGAAAATTCAATGCAGAAAAATCAATTTATTTTCGATGCTGTTGAATATTGAAGAAAAGATATAGCTTTAACATAGGAGCCTCCTAGCGAAGTTTTATTTACTAGCTATTGTAGCTGTTTTTCGTAACGCATTAGAAATTTTTGGAGCATTGAAAAAATTTATTCTCAAATTAGTGCACAAGCATCAATGTAAATTAAAAGCAATAATATATATAAAGGGAAAATTTACAAATTAAAGATTTAAGTCCAATAATTTATTGTGTCTTCATCAGCATAGTAAGCTTCAAATAACACAATTATTTTTTAATAGTATACTGTGGATATTAATTCCCATGCGAAAAACGTCGCAACGGCTAGTAAAAATAAATAAATAAATAAATAGTAGCTTTCAATACAAATTTTGACAAAAAGGTGCACGCCCACTTTATTTTCTGCCAATTTACAAAAAGTGGTATTATAAGAGTTTACGTTAGAAAATCTTTTCTTTGTCATTAAATTGATATCAAAATAGAATCCCATGTATAAACAGTTATCAGATAGAGGTCAATTTAGGAAATAGACAAGGCTCAAAATTAGGAAATCCATCTCTATAAAGAACAAGGAGAATTTTATGTAACAATTGGGGAAACAATGTTTTTATTGCACTTTGACCCCGAATTTGCCTGTTACGAGAGTGAAATTTGGAGCAAAAGTCCGGAATCAAACATGACGACCAAACCTCTGTCACCCTATATCTACATTATCCGTTAGATTTAAGATAAGGATTTAACCGTTTACTTAAGCGTTTTCTCGGATTTCAATGTATTATTACAATACTCAAAATGTACTTGCCTTAAGCCTGGAGTGCATGAGTAAGAAGATGGTGACCAAAATGGACGGCATTTACGTGCGTCTTGTTGTATTTGGAATATAAAATCTATCATATATATGGTCTTTAATTGTTGATTGTGTGCTATGTAAACTATTGTGTGTGTTATATGATTTTATGTAATGTTTTATATTTTATGAAATACAATTTGGTAAGAAAATTACGTCACTGATGATAATTACTTTTAATATTTTTAGTCATTTTTGTAATATGTTTTTTGCAGGAATTCGTGATCTTCTTAAATGGTACGGCTCGAACCTCTAACCACAACCTATGCAGATCCTGACAGAAGTGAAAATGTTCGAAGGACAAATAATCAGACCTGACGAACCCGCTTTTCATTTCGATACATTTATTGGGTTGGCCAAAAGGTGATTTATATTTTTTATCGAAAACAAAATTTTATTACACTTATGTACTGTCCATTTTTTACTCGATCACTTTTCCCACCTTTCAGGCAACTTCAAAATTTCTCACTTTAAAAAGCTTTTATCTTTATCGCCAAACACTGTTCCAAGAAAAATTTGTTATTCTTATCAGCAGTGAAGGTTCTACCATTCAAAGCGTTTTGCAGAGAACGAAACAAATGGTAGTCTGATGGTGCCCTGTCTGACGAATAGGGTCGATGCGGTAACACATACCATCCAAGTTTCAAAAGTTTTTGATGAGTGACCAAACTTCTTGTACACTGTTAAAAATTTCTGTAGATAATATTTAACCAGAGTCTTTGTAAATGTACAGTAATTCTTAGTTAATGGTGAATAATCGAGATTCTCGATCTTTATTCTGTATTTTTACCTGATTTTATTATTTAATTTCTTAATTAAAATTAAAAATGACTGTTTCTACTTTAGAAAAAGCATTCTAAGTCCGAAACATTTTCTCAACAATAATTAATTAAATTAATATTAGTCATTAACATGAATGTATAAAATAAGTTTTTTAACATCTCCGTTTATTTTCTCTGTAATTTTACGTAAGACTAAAGATAATATATTACACAGTTTTCTCTGATGAAATTTTTAACAGTGTATTTCACCGTAAGAACGCTAAACCACATACATGTTTGCGATTCACTATATCTGGACGCTTCTGCTTGATTGCACTATTTCATTTATTCAGTTGGTGGCAGTATATATATATCCAAATTACAGGTTTGGTTTCTTGGAAACAATTCAAAATATACAATACCTTTGAAATTCCCCCCAGACTGACAATATAGCATTCCTTTGATGAATATTTGCTTTTCGAGTGCATTGAGTAGGTTCATCACGCTCGCTCCACAATCTTTTTCTTTCGACGTTGTTGCAAAACAATCTATTTTTCAACGCCTGTTATATGTTGAAAAAAAAAAAAAAAAAAAACTTTTTTCCCTGTTTCAAGAATGATTCGCAGATGTCAACACGTTTAGTGAGCAGGATCTCTTTGAGCTCATGTGGTACCCAAATATCGAGCTTCGTAAAATAACCAAGTTATTTAAAATGTTTTTTAATACTCAGTTTCGATATGTTGAGATTCATGCCTAAAAGTCGATTGGATTCGATCAATGCCTTTATTCTGTCATCATTAACGTCGATTGGCCTTCTTGTGTGTGGTGCCATTTTAAACATCAAAATCGCCAGACCGAAATTTAGCAAACCAATCACAATGCCGTGCTTTTACAAAATCTTCAACGTACACATCACATAACTTTTTATGAGCTCTTGTACACCCCTTTTCTCTTCTCGGAAATGATACAACAAATATGAAGAAAATGGTCGTTTTGATATTCCATTTTGAAATATAAACCAAACAAAGAATTGTTAACGGAATTGCGCAATCTTTTTTATTAAATCAACTTTAAAGTGTCTACTTTGAAGTTACATAATGACTTTGCACTTCAAAAGGAAATTAGTTACATTTCTAGACAAGTATTGCCATCTATTAGAAAAAAAGGAAGAAAACGCTGTTACTTTTTTGCTAACCCAATACATTGTTCTAATTGTTAATTTGTTTCATTAGGGTCAGTTCCGTAGTTTACTTTTCATGCAATTTCATATTATTTTCAATGCAACGATCCCCAAAATGCAATTTTATATGAAAAATTCTGTTCTATTCTGCTATATTGATATCTTAAATTTGGAATAACTTATAAAATATTCAAATTAGAACATTTGCAGCCAATGATGTTTAAGCCAGAATCATAAATAATATTTTAAATGTGGTCTGACAACTTTATGATAAAAATATCTTTCAAAATAGGTATTTGTTTGAAATTTTGGCCTATTTTGCTATGTTAAGAAAATAGTAAATTTCCAATAACTTAAAAATTTTTAAATTATAAGATTCATAGTCAAAGATGTTCATAACAGTATCCTAAATAATATTTTAAAAGTTACTCGACATCTTTACGATGGAAATATCACTAAAAATGGACGTTTATGCAAAATTTTGCCCTATTCTGATATGTTAATTCTTAAATTTCAAATAACTTACGGAATTTTAGAAGTTGGATTTTCATAGTTGGTTCATTCCAGCAGCATAACTGATATTTTAAAGCTAGTTTCACATCTTTACAGTAAAATTATTCTTTTTAATACACTTTAAACTAAAATTTCACCTATTCTTCCACGTTAATAAAATCAGAAATTTCGAATAACTTACGAAATTTTTTAATTAGAGAGTTGCAAATAAATAGGGTTCTTATAGGTGTCATAAGTAATATTTTAAAACTTGCCCGACCTCTCTGCGATCATTTACTCTCGAGATATCGTGTACACGACTAACAAAGTAACACACTAATAAACACCTGTTATTTTTTGATTCCTAACACCTCAAAACGTGTCAAAAAACCCTCAAAAATTGAGGTCGAAAATTTTCGGGATTACCTACAGTCAGCAGCAAAATTATTGAAGCATACATCCCCACTTTTTTTTTAGTTTGATCGCTAATTTTTATCATAAACTTACTTTTTTATAAACAGTATAAGACTAAGATCATTACTCGACAAATATTTACTTAAAACAGTATAAGGTGCACATCTTTTAAATAGGAATTACCGCTAGCACTTTAATAATTTTGCTGTCGACTGTAGAATCGGTAACAAAAGTGTCCAAACACTAGCAAAAATTCCTATTTAAAAAAAGTAGAGTTAATACTGTTTTGTTCAATAAATCCTTGTCGAATCATTGTCTTAGACTGACTAAGAACATGATTCGACAAGGATTTACTTAACAAAACAGCATTAACTCTACTTTTTTTACATAGGAATTTTTTATAGTGTTCGGACACTTTTGTTACTGACTGCAATTTCGCCATACCTATAATATCATGGGGAACTAAAACACTTTAACGATTCTTTTCTTATCTTTGCAATCTTGCAATAAACAATGTTTAAACACTGAAATGGTCATTTTCTCATCTTCTTTGATTCGTTGCTTATTACCAAGCTACAAAGTTTGATTGCATTATGCTTTGTCTGACGTAGTGTGTCAAAATGGTTCTGCACTGGGTTTAATATCTTGCGTGTTATAATTTAAAAAGTGACTTTTTTTAGATTTTTAAAGAATCTTCACGAATTTATGTAGTAGCCTCATAAAAATTTACACAGATAATAAGGAGAGGCATCGTAATGATATGCTACAACAGAAACGAATTTCAAGCATTGCATTTTAAATGGGGACACAAAACATTTTCCTACTACCCCTTCTCTTGTTTCAGTGAATTACATGATGTATAAGATGCTCTTTAAACTCCTAAAGTTTCAAAATGATTCGTGTAGTATCTTTTCAGATATTTGCCAAATTTGAATTTCGGTCATTTATGGAAATGTAGTGGAAAAACTTAACTAATGGAAAAACTTCTATTGATTATTATTATTATTACATTCAGTTGGCTTTGTTATCTATCACGATACAGAAGAAAGTTTGCAATGACAATAATAGACTAGTTTTAGTCAATTCCTTGGATCTATGTTGTAAGAAATGTTGGACATCTAGTTCTTTCTGACTGCTTAAAACTTGTTTCGCATCCATTTCAAAAAATGTCATATTATACTAATGTATGTATTAGATATCAATATTTAAAGCATATTTTTTCAATTTAAATTAACTAAGGTGGAATTTTAATAGTTATTGATATTTAATATTAGTCAAGTGGAAATCTCATTTTTTAATTATTTTCTATAAAACTGTAGATGTGTTTTTGGTAAGATAATAGTGTTGAGTCATATCCATGTTATATCAACACAGCTAAAAACCTGACCCCTCATATTTTTATGAAATTAGGCCCATTAATTTGTTCGATTGAAAAATGATTGTATACCAATTAATAGGTCCCATCACTTTTAATTTTGATATACAGGGCTGCAAAAATGGGTAAAAAATGCAAATTTCTGAAATTCTTTTACTACAAATGTACCCATATTTTTTTTTCTAATTAACTTAGAGACAAAAAATTAGTATCATTAGAAAGCGTATAATACAGGATTCCAAATAATATACCACAAGTATACATTTTTAAATTTTTCCATTTTGATTTTGACCTTTAACCCGTTAGTAGTCGCTATAGACATCGCCACCTATTACAGATTGCGCACATTTTATTTAACTGTCACCAATAATTTTAAGAAGGGATGTGATCGACGTTTCTTAGGTTTTATTCGCGTTTTATGTATATCAAATGCCACTTCTAAAAATTTTTGGTGGCTATTGAATAAAAAAATCTGGCAACACTGAAGGATGGGCGGCAAATCAACCAACTAGCGACTACTAACGGGTTAATATCTCAAAAAGTACGCATTTAATTTTGTTTTAAAAATTATGTTATTTTTACATTTATTAACTATTGCAAATTTCAACATGAGACGGCCATGGGATGCTGAGTTATAAATTAATATGCAACCCTAAATCAGTATTTTCATGCTAACACAACTACGTTTTTCCCATAAAGTACATATTTAATTTTCATTTAAGAATTAGAAGTTATTCTTACGTTTATTATCTCAAATTATTGTAAGTTTCAACATGGTACGACCATGGGATACTGTGTTAGAAATTAAAATGTAACTCTACCAGTAATTCCATATTAACATAACGTACAATTTACAAAAAATAATTGCCGTCCCATGCTGTAACTTACAATAATTATAGATAATAAACTTAATAATTTTAAACATATAATTTTTAAATGAAAATTAAATATACTTCTGAGATATTTGAGTTTAAGGACAAAATGTTTGACCTTAAAATGAAAATTTTTAAAAATATATACATGTGATGCCATTTAAAAGCCCGTATTGTAAGATTTCTAATGATACCAATCTTATATAAGTAAGTTAATTAGGGAACAAATTATGGGGAAAAAAACTTGCGTTATATATATGTGAGTAGGAAAATACTGATTTAGGTTTGCATATTAATTTATAACTCAGCATCCCATGGCCGTCTCATGTTGAAATTTGCTATAGTTAGAGATAATATTTGTAAAAATAACCTCATTTTTAAAAGAAAATTAAATGTGTACTTTTTGAGATATTGGAGGTCGAAATGTTTGACTTAATGTAAAAAAATTTAAAAATATGTACTTGTGATATATCATTTGAAAGACTATTATAAGATTTCTAATGATACCAATCTTATATAAGTAAGTTAATTAGGGAACAAATTATGGGGGAAAAAACTTGCGTTATATATATGTGAGTAGGAAAATACTGATTTAGGTTTGCATATTAATTTATAACTCAGCATCCCATGGCCGTCTCATGTTGAAATTTGCTATAGTTTGAGATAATATTTGTAAAAATAACCTCATTTTTAAAAGAAAATTAAATGTGTACTTTTTGAGATATTGGAGGTCGAAATGTTTGACTTAATGTAAAAAAATTTAAAAATATGTACTTGTGATATATCATTTGAAAGACTATTATAAGATTTCTAATGATACCAATCTTATATAAGTAAGTTAATTAGGGAACAAATTATGGGAAAAAAACTTGCGTTATATATATGTGAGTAGGAAAATACTGATTTAGGTTTGCATATTAATTTATAACTCAGCATCCCATGGCCGTCTCATGTTGAAATTTGCTATAGTTAGAGATAATATTTGTAAAAATAACCTCATTTTTAAAAGAAAATTAAATGTGTACCTTTTGAGATATTGGAGGTCGAAATGTTTGACTTAATGTAAAAAAATTTAAAAATATGTACTTGTGATATATCATTTGAAAGACTATTAAAAGCCTTCTACTAATACCAATCTTTTATTTCTAAGTTAATTAGGAAAGAAAGTATCGGTATATTTGTAGTAGAAGAATTTTGCATTTTTTACCAATTTTCGAAGCCCTGTATATCAATTTTTTTTTGTTATTGTTGATTTGACATGGAATGACTCTGTTGATTTTTTTTTTTTTAACCTTTTTGTATTTAGTATGTGCTATATATATATATATATATATATATATATAAAGGTCGTTTAGAAATATATATATATATTTCTTTAATTAAAATCAATTTTGCAGAGAAGAAAAATATAATTTTCGCTATATAAATTCACTGTATAAATGTCGCAATATTACTTTTAATTAAATAACTTTACTTCTCCAATACTGCAGAAATTGATTAATTCGAAATCTCTTCCTGTTTAATAGGAACTACTCAATTTTAAAACATTAAATAACATATGAAATAGATAATTATTAATTATTTGCAATTTAAATGCATATTAAAATTTTAATTTCTCAATCAACGCAATGATTATTTGCTGACACTAATGAAATTTTACTTAAATTACTTCATTTCATTAGTTTGTAATAGGAAAGCATTCAATTTGCTGAGGCAGAAAAATTGATGAGCAAATAATCTGTAAATTTCATCGTATCAGTAAAATACTTTTAAATAATTTCTGATATCTCGTAAAACATTAGATACATTAAATTATAAAACAGGTTATGAAAATAAATATTTAATCCATTATAAATGTATTCTGATTAGACGATTAGTTGAAATCTAAGCACATTTGTCTCTCTCTTTAGAAATTGGGTGTTTCAAATACAATAAGCAAAAATTGTAAAAATAAAATAAAATAATCTTGCATAATTTGCGAGGAAAAATATTTCAAGAATTTTTTCCTGTTAGATTTTTAACATTTTTGAACGTCTACGTTGATTCTAGCTGAAGCCGTTTTCAGAATTAAATGGATGTAAAAGGTCTATAGCGTCTTCGTATGTAAATTATTATAAGAAGGCAAATTCATCAGTATTTAAAAAAGAAAGACAACAAATCTGGGTAATAAGATACATTTACACATATCCATCCTAAAATAAAATTTTCTATACATAAGAACAATAACTATGTCGTTCATTTGATGCAAAATTGAATTCCATACATATCGGATCTCCTGAGATCACTAAACATAGGAGGGCAAAAGGCAAAGGAGAATAAGCGCAGTTCTGGTGATACAATTAGTTTGCTTTCTGTAGAATGTGGGCATTTTTTAAACGTTCAGAAAAGTGTTCCTTCAAGTGTCCGCTAGAAATTTAAGGATCTGTTTCCCAAAAAACCTAATTGGTTTTCAAAGAAAAAATACGCTGATGCGTATGGAAAACTTTCATATTTATTTTTTATTTATTTATTTATTTATTTTTTTATATATATATAAATTATATATATGCATACTTGCCAAGTATCTCATTATGAACCGTACAATTTTTAGTACCCGCCTTTTTTTTCACACCAATAATTTTTTAGGGTAATTTTAATCTTATTTAATCGTAATAACATTTGGAGAAAATTACTCTAAAAATATAGTGGTGTGAGAAAAGGGGCGTTTTTTCAGCGGGCGTTAACTATTGTGCGGTTATTAATGAGATGGCTGGCAAGTATGTACATGCATCCATTTATTTAACTTTTGATTTTATTTTAAATAGGATCATTACTTTCATAAAATGCTCGATTTAGAAATATATATTTAAATTTCAGAAAGTTGTGTGAAAAAACATTTTAAATGGGGGAAGGGACTTTTAAGTATTTAATGGGTTATGCTTGCCGTCAAAAAACTTTTTACTGTATGTGCGTATGTGTATATGTATATATATACACATGTTTTTGTGTATGTGTGTATATATATACCAATAGGCGGATAAGATTTTTTTGATTGAATTAAGGTATAAATATGTTGATGTCTTCGAATTTCGAAGACAAAATAAATAAATCGTCTTAAACTGTTCAATTTTAGCAATTTTTATGGATGAAGTACTTGAAAACACGAATTTCAGCTTATTTATTATGCATATAATAATTTATTATAGTGAAACATTAATAACTTTATAACCGGCGTCATTATGTGTGTTATAATTTCTTGTAGACGAATAACAGGATTCGATAACGCTAGTCACCTTAGGTATTAAGTGCTCATATTATATATAAAAAGCATTTCTATCTCAAAAATGAGTAAAACTTAAGAAGGAATTTTATCAGTTATGGGATATTCATTTACTATTCAAACTGAAAATATTTTAAACACCTTTATAATTTCAGTAATATCAAGGTTTTTTTTTTTTTTTTTTTTTTTTTTTTTTGCGAATACTGAAATATATTTTTTGCTATAAAACATCACATATAGCTAATTGCGTGATCATGAAAATTAACTTCTTTCATCTATGAATATTTGCAAAATATTCTACTATAGTCCAACTTACTTTTTTCCTAGAAATAAGATTTGTTTTCAAAAATTTTCTGCTTTCATTATACTGGTTTGTTGAAGAAGTGTAATTTCATTATTTAAATGCAGAAAATAGTAGATAATACTGTCCTAAACATTTATTTCATAATCGAATATAATTTTATTTTCCAGTTCCTTGCTTTTTTCTGAAGGAAGAAAATTCCTTTTTAACTTATAATGCTCTCTATTTCTAGATTGAAAATTATACTTGCTAATTTTAGTATAGAAGATTTTGAAAGAAGAAAAATTGGTGATTCGTTTAAAAAAAAATGACATTGGGCGAAAGTTCTTTAAAAAAATTCCCTCGAAAAGCACGAATAATATAAAATACCTTTTTTATTTAAATCTTAAAATATAAATGGTAAAAGAATATTTTAATATATATATATTAGATAAAAATTTCAAATATCTGTAGTTCATTTAATGCAGTGTTATTTTAATTTTCAACTATTTATTTATTTATTAAAATAAAAAATTAATCGTAAAAACCGGTTCGTTGAAGCGGGTAGGCTTGGATAGTTGAAATTTTATTTTGCTGAAATTTTCAGGAGATGATCTTTATGTAAAACTATTAGACATGTATTTTTCCTTTTATTTTTGCGAAAAAAAAAAAAAAAATCTTAGAGTTTTGGGAGGTCAAACATGGAGTCCTCTGTTTTTTTTTTTTTTTTTTTTTTTTAAGAAAAGCATGGATTATGGAACCTAATTATGGAAGCCAATACTTTTTACGCCAGAAGTGAACCATGGTACTGACAGTTATTTTGCATTCTCTTGTTTCCAGAGTAACTACTGGGACATAAATACTTATGGTTGACTCTTAGCGCAAAGGTCAAAGGTCATTCACAATTCTTTAAAGAAAAAAAAAAAAAAAAAAAAAAAGGCTTTTTTTTTTTTTTTTTTTTTTTTTAATATTACTTTGACCCTCAAAATCCTATAGCGCCAGAAATGGACCACAAAGGTATATACTTCTGTAAATACATACGATAATAACTACCCCAAAATAGTAAAATTTGTGCGGTTGAAGAAAATAGTTGACTTTGAAATTGCAAAACACTAAAAATTGCATGACTTTGAATATCATTTGCTGCTTGCGACAGAAGTGAACAGGTATGAAATAACCGGAAAAAAAAAAGCCTTACGTACAATAGAAACAAGATTAATTCAAACACGTACGGTAACTTATTTTTTATGCAATGCGTCTCTATACTTTGTGTTTTGTGGCACACGCTAACCCTAACAGCACATACAAGTGACATCCTAAAGATGCCTTATGGATGAAAAAGACATCCTATGGATATCTTCAGGATGTATTACGGACAAGTATGTTGTTAGGGAAATAGCTTTCATAATTTTATTTCACTCTGATTACTTACACACATTCTTAATTATAAAAACCTACGTTTCATGTGGATAACGCTAAAACTACTGTCATAGTTACAAAAGTATGTTGAAATAAAAATAAATAAATTTTTATCCTTGGTTTGGAAGAATGAACAAAATAATGAAAGACGGATTATTTAACGTTAAAAAAAGAAAATGACGTCACAATTGCAACACTGCTTCTATGGTTACTTCAACTTTTATGTAATGCGGCTATATACTCCTTAGTTTCGAATTAAATAATTTTATATCCAAACGCGGCAAAAAATAGCAGTTTAGGGTTTCCAAAGTTTGGAATCTCTAAGTTTAATGGAAGTCAAGTTCTGAAAATTTCAGGAATGCTTCATTGGTTTCTAGCATAGAACTACCTCGAAAATCCTAGAAACCACTGACATGATGAATTGAAATTCTATTCGTACTTCGAACTGTGCAGATAATCTTTGTCCCTGAATTAGGGAAATTTCTGTTTTGTGGTGTAACTCTATTTGATTTCTTTACTACGAATGACGGTTTTGAAAATGCTTGTTGATTAGTTATTAAAAAAAATAATAATTTTATTCAACTGATTCCTGAATATTCATTAAATAAAATACTTTCGTCGACTAGACTTTTATTATATGTTTGCAAATTATTTTCCATATACAAAAATATCGACAACTTTTATAAAACTATCATTATAAGCTCTATCATTTGATCCTTTTAACTATGACGATAGGTAGCATATGTGGCCAAAATCATTGTAATTTTGATCATTTCATGTTTGTAAATATATCCAAAACAGAAAGTCACAATAAGACCAAAAAAGGAAGTGCATAACTAGATGTTATAAAAACTTATATACCAATTTGCAATGTTTGTGTGTGCGTATCTCTCATAACTTGAAAACTGTCTACGTACAACCGTTTTCGAGTTATGGAAGATACATACATACGTGCATACAGACGCCAAGAAAAGTCATCTCAATTTGTAGATATCTCTAAAAATAAAAGCTTGTGTCAAGACGAAAAGATGAGATTTACAACTAGATGTCATAAAAATCAGATATAAATTTACAACATTCTGCGATCATTCGATTTTCAATTATACATCCATTTCGTAAATCGAGATTACAGTCATTTCTTTATACTTTAAACTAGGAAGTAAAAATACTGACATGTTTCCAAACATAACCTATACCAAATTATCCGGATTTTTGATGCATGGGCTGGTTAAGTGAACCCAATGCACATTATAAATGGAAAAATCCTACTTCACCCTTTAACGCTGGGAGCAAAGAGCACTTCTCCGAACGTAACGCTGCTCCAAATTATCTAAGGAGGATAATGTTTCGATGTGCGGGGTTATTTAGCTAATTGTTTTGACTATAATTTGATAGCTTATAAAACGGGCAGAACTTTTGCACTCACCCAAAATATCACTCCTGAAAATTATTGGTGATTAATGAGTTAAAATGTCTCCAAATCTGATAATATTGGATTTTTAGAGAATGTCATTAATACTGTTTTAATTATAAGCAGTTGTTAGCAGATAAATGAAAAAAACTACACTTTGATGAAGACACTGAAATCAATAAATAAATATTGTCTATTTCACTAGTAAATTTAGCTGTTGTATTATAAATTAAGGTAAATAATAAATCCACCCATTTTAGAAAAACAGCGGTAATAAAAGCGGCTTCTTTTACAAATCGTACCATGGGATGAAAATTGACATAAATTCAAAATTGCTATTTTAACATATCATTGAAAAAAACGTATGAAATGGCTTAACGTGAACAAAAATAGTCACATCTTTTCTTTTAATTTATCCACCCGAGAGACAATTGTGCCAATTTTATTAGAAACTAGTCAATGCTATCTAAATTTTCTACAAATCTGGCAATTTTTTCTTGTAAGAATTCTATAACCGTAAAAGCCCTTAAGTAACACAGTTAAAAAAAAGTCCTACATATTATTGTGAAACTATGTAATATGGATCATTTGAAACGGAACTCATTGGAAATGGAAATCTCAAAGCCGTCAAATAAAATAACACACTGTACTAGCCAATGTTTTGGCTCCTGCGGTAGCCTTGGTTGCTACTGCGGCACCCACCGTAAACTTTATTTGCCCTGCATGCTGATACTCCGTATGCTAACCCCTCTTATATTATTCCTACAATAATTATCTGTATTACGTTCGCTTAACATCGCTAAATAAATATTCAAAACCTAAAAATGTATCAATATATTTATTCCATTTTTTTTTTTTTTTTTTTTACGATAGGAAAATAAGTAAAAAATTTTTAATTTTTCAGCTAATTTTGCGTTACCGATCTGATCTTTAACCCTCTCGACACCCTGAACCTCATATGAGGCTCCTACTTCAAACTGTCATACCGGGGAGAAAAAACTCCGCTAAATAATTATTTTTGCCGAAACGTCAGTGGAGGCCCTCTGTTGAGACTCAAAACGGTTTTGGACTGTGTCTGTGTGTCTGTCTGTCTATCTATCTGTCTGTCTGTCTGTCTGTCGCACGATAGCGGCCGCAGAAATAGCGCTATTGACTTGAAATTTGGTACACATGTTTATGAGCCCTACGAAATCAGCTGTATAGTTTTTGGTATGTATTTCATTTGTAGTTCGTATACAGGGACCCGCCAAAAATTCTCTTATCATTACGGCCTATGGGAGGAATTTGTATGTATCGCGGTAGTGGCCGCAAAAATAGAGCTATTGACTTGAAATTTGGTACACATGTTCATGAGCCCAACGAAATCAGTTGTATAGTTTTTGGTATGTATTCCATTTGTAGTTCGTATACAGGGACACGCCAAAGTTTTTCTTATCCTTACGGCCTAAGAGAATAATTTGTAAGTATCGCGATAGTGGCCATAAAAATCACGCCATTGACTTGCAATTTGGTACACATATTTATGAGCCCAACGGAATTAGCTGTATAGTTGTAGGTGTGTATTCCATTTGTAGTTCGTGTACAGGGACACGGCAAAGTTTTTCTATCATTACGGCCTATGGGAAGAATATGTATGTACCGCGATAGCCACCGGAAAAATCAAGCTATTGACTTCCAATTTTTGCCGAAACGTCAGTGGAGGCCCTCTGTTGAGACTCAAAAGGATTTTGTGTTCCATCTGTCCGTCTGTCTGTCTGCCGTACGATAGCGGCCGCAAATATCACGCTATTGACTTGAAATTTGGTACACTTGTCCATGATCCCCACGATATTAGCTGTATAGTTTTGGGCGTGTACTCCATTTGTAGTTCGTGTACAGGGACACGCCAAAGTTTTTCTATCATTACGGGCTATGGGAAGAATTTGTATGTACTGCAATAGCGGCCGCAAAAGACCTTCGATTGACTTGCAAATTGGCGCACACGTCCCAGTTTGCATATAAGTAGCTGTATAATTTTTATTGCTATATTGTTTATAAACTGTGTATAGGGACGCGCCAAAATTCTTAACATTACGGCGTATAGGGTGAATTTCTTTTAAACGCATTTTAATATCATTACTTTGCAATGAAGAAAATGAAACTAGCTTACGTGAGTAAGATGCTTAAAGTCATGTTGTTTGAAGAAAATATGTGCTCTTAAGCTTTTTAATTAATATGCAGGACCTTACAAAAGTGTTCTGACAATGTCACGTAGTCATCCAAACGATGCTAAATTTGGAACAATTATTAATTTTAAACGCAAAATAAGCTGAATAGTTTATATTGGTGTATACGAGGTTTATGGTTTATTTACAGAGACACCAGAAAGAATTTCGTAACATTAGAGCCTATGGACAAACTTTTATTTAAGCGCGCACTTTAATGCGTTTATGTTAAATTGAACTTAATAAAATTAACATACATTATAAAGATGCTTAAAATTATGTTTACTCTTAAAAAAGGTTATGTACAGACTAAATAATTTATGGGACCACACAAAATAATTCCGAGTATGTACTGTAATCATCCAAATGATGTCAAATTAGTTTGAAAAATTAATGAGTTATAATTAATTAGGTTTATTCTTATTATTGGCGTTTATAATGACTGTGGCTACTTTTCCGGGATATATAAAATAATTTCGTACTATTACGGTCTATAGTCGATATTTCTTAAAAGTTTATTTTAATATGGTTACACCCAACCAAATATAATGAAATTTTATTAGAATTTTAAAAGCATGTTTTCCTGTTGATAACTGTGGGCATAGAATTGGAAATTAATTTAAAGGTTACGCAAAATATTTCTGATATGCTATGTAATTTTTTTTGTATGAAATTTGATATTTATGAATTTCAGGGAATTAATACAAGACCGTCGTTTATTAAGAATACATATTGTTGCGTACTTGGGGGTTCGTAAGTTGTCCGAAAATGAAAGCCGAAACTTGGAAAAATTCAGTGATGTATTCGCAGAAAGTTCCAGAAAAATACAGGTATATAAAACCAAGTATCAGCTTCAATTCAACCAGTAAACACAGCTTAAACAACAGCCGTTAACAGCAAAACAACAGTACAAACTGTTTAGCAATAATAACTGTTTAGCACATAAAGAAAGTCTCATCTAAAGTGGCTCAAAGCAAAGCAAGCATTTGACGAAACTGACACAGATCTGAGACTGACCGCCTTGGCGAAAAAATGCTCCTTTTATACTTTTCTATCGAACACAGACTGTTCTGGAAAATTCTCGTATCTCATAATTAGATTAGAGCTTCCATATTTGGCATATCCCTAATAAGGATTTTCTCGTCAATGTCGCCAAAAAAATCGCCAAGGAGGGAAACAATCGCCAAATTTGGCGCCAAATCAATTTCTTCCCTTATTGGAGATTCTTTAAGTGTTTTTAAGGGAAAATTAGGCTATTTCAACACTAAAACGACTAGAAATGCACAAAGTTAGCATTTTATTAACTTTACTAAACCTCTTTGAAAGAATTTACACAAAAATAAATGCAATTATTTACAATTCCGGAACACTGAATAAGATATACAAATAGAGATACAGCGATGGGTTGAGGGGGGCGGCAGCTCCCCTCAGGAATGTATCTGATTATGGTAACAAGTCGATCGAATCAATATATACGATTATATAATAAGGAATATATAAAAATGACCTATTGAATAATGTCTGATGTAAATAGGACGTTGAGGCTCCTGATCTGCAGATCCACTAGTTTAAATTCATTGACACCATTGACGTATTTAGAACACATATGAGGCTTTTAAATGGTTGCAGACATAGTCCTGCAATGATCCCAAGACGGCAGTACCAGCTCGTATAACTCATTTTTAGATTTGTTGCTTCATTGTTTGAGAAGAAAATTCAACTAATTTATTGTGGGGCTTTATCAACTGTTTTCAGAGGTAAGAAAATATTTTCTTATTCTTTAACCTTTATGTAATATGTGCTTGCTTTTAAATTTATTTTAAACAAAATAAACTTCTTAAAAAATAGGGAAATATATTGAGCCTCATACGAGGCTTAAAGTCACCAGTGGTTTCTTTCACGCTGAAATGTTCTGTAGTTAAGCTTTAGAAGAATAATGAAATTGTAAGCTAATATAAAGCTATATTGCAACTTAAATAAAAAAATATTTGACATGCGATTTAAATTATGTAAACTAGTTATAGTATTTTATAGGCAGGAGAAGATTTATGATTAAGCCATAACTAGAATATGACGAGGCGTTTCATTTTAAACACACAAAATTTAATAGATGACTATGACAATTACAGATGAAATACACAAGTAACATAAACGACTACATTTTTAAGACTGATCTGTTTTAGCAGAGATAAAGTAAAGAGAAATGAACAGATCATTGATTGGACGTGACGTCACTTACCAAAGGTCCAATAGATTGAATCAGGAATACAATGACGAAATACACCACAATTCTCCTCCCCTTAACTCCGTATACCATACCTGATGGGAGGTTTTCTTACTCTAGATGATCTTCTTACAACCTGTTCAGAAAAAGACAAATTAGTATTTTTAAGTTTTGAATGTTCAGATTTTAGTTCATTTTTATTTAGAGTACTGTTGATATTTTTATCACAGTCAATTTCTCCAGGCTTTGTAGACACTGATCTACTGTCGGTTGGCACTGGATCTGGTGTAATGGAAGGATCGGTTGGCACTGGATCTGGTGTAATGGCAGGATCGGTTGGCACTGGATCTGGTGTAATGGCAGTCCTCCTACCAGACTTAGATTCTCCATTGCTTTGTAGGTGTGGACTTTTGCTATCGGGAACCATGGAAATATTTGCACCAGGACTTGTAGTTTCCTCCAGTTGTACTCTGGAACCTACACTTTTCAGTTGATCAACGTGTCTTTTCCATACACATGAACCTACTTGAATTTTGTAATGCAGTTTACCTAGTCTGGCAATTACTTTACCTATTTTCCATTTATCTCCCGATGTGTAATTGCGTACTGCAACTTTTTCATTTATTTGGAATTCTCTTATCTTTTTCTTGTTAAAAACATTTTTATGTTGTTTGTTTTCAACATAATTTTTAACATTTGGTATAAGTAAATCTAGTTTTGATCTGATATTTCTCTTGAGAAATAATGATGCGGGACTCTCCCCTGTTGTAATATGAGGCATTATTCGGTATTGGAATAGAAATTCGTTTAACTTAAATTGGAGATTTCCGGGTTCTGAACTTAAGGATTTCAATCCTTTTTTAATTATTTGGACATATCTTTCAGCCTGACCATTTGTAGAGGGACGATATGGTGCAGTTAAGCTATGTTTTATGCCTTTACTTTGTAGAAAATGTTCGAATTGTTCTGAAATGAAATGTGGCCCATTATCAGACACAAGGGACACAGGATAGCCATATCTGGCAAAAAGCGAAGAAAGACAGTTTATAGTGTTCTCAGCAGTAGTATTCGGAACAATGAACACTTCTGTCCATTTACTGTGGGCATCTACTACGATTAAAAACATTTTCCCCATCATTGGACCAAAAAAGTCTACATGTATTCTGTTCCAAGGTGTTGTAGGCCATTCCCAGTGATGATTATCCATTTTAGGAGGATTATGTTTTAATTTAATACAAACAGAACAGTTATTTGCTAAATTCTCAATGTCTTTATCAATACCTGGCTACCATACAAAACTACGTGCCAGTGCTTTCATTTTAACTATGCCAAAATGGCCAAAATGTAAATCTTCTAAAACTTTTTGTCTATGAACAGTCGGAATTACAACACGATTTCCTTGTAATATACAGTTATTTATTAATGAAAAATCTTCTTGTTTATGTCCGAAAAGTAAGTAATTTGGCATCTGTGTGCCTGATATTAAATGCTGGTACATTTCTTTCAATTTTGGATCTCGCTTAGAACATGCACACAACGTTTTTGTAGTTAACGGTAACGAAGTGATTTGATGAATAAATAAACAATCGGATTAATCAGGGTTGCCAAATAAATTTGGTGACAAAGTTGGTGACATTTTTTCTGGCTGTAGCGAATCGGACGACGGCAGCAGTAAGTCTTCACTACGTAATGGAAGACGTGATAGAGCATCGGCATTTCCGTGCTCTGCAGATTTTTTATATTTAATATCATAATTAAATGTTTGTAAGTATAATGCATATCTTTGCATTCTAGCTGCCGAAAGTACCGGAATACTTTTTACGGGTGAAAATATGGAAACTAGGGGTTTACTATCTGTATACAGAGTAAATCTCCTACCATATAAAAATTGAAAAAATTTCTTTACACCAAAAATTATTGATAACGCTTCTTTATCTACCTGACTATACCGCTTTTCTGCAGAAGACAAAGTTCTAGAAGCAAAAGCTATGGGTTTTTCGGAGTTATCTGGCATTGTATGCGAAAGTACTGCCGAAATTCCATCAGGAGAAGCATCAGTGGCTAAAATTAAGGGTAATTTAGGATTAAAGTGGGTGAGAATCCTTTCGGAAGTAATTTCCTGTTTAATTGCATTAAAAGAATTTTCACATTTTTTAGTCCACTGAAAATTTACATTTTTACGTAATAATTCATTTAGAGGATAAGCAATCGCAGATAATTTAGGAACAAATCTAGAATTGTAAGATACTAAGCCTAGGAACGCTTTTACTTGAGTTACGTTTTTAGGTATTGGAGCATTTAAAATAGCAGAAATTTTTTCTTGCGTTTTGTGTATGCCATTTTTATCAATTTTGTAACCGCAGTATGTAATTTCATCATTCATGAAAAAAGATTTTTCTTTATTTATTTTAAGTTTATATTCACGTAACCTTTCTAGCACTTGTTTTAATCGCTCTAAATTTATTACATCAGTTTCCCCTGAGATACATATATCATCAATAAAAACTGAAATACCCTCTATACCTTTTAAAATTTGTTCTATAGTTCTCTGCCATATTGCTGGAGAACTCGCAATTCCGTATGGTAATCGCGTAAATTGAAATAAGCCTTTAGGAGTGTTAATAGTAAGTAATTCTTGTGAATTTTCCTCTACCGGTAAATGCAGGTATGCTTGATTTAAGTCAATCTTTGTAAAATGTAATCCATCCCCTAAAGTTGCTAATATATCCTCAATTTTTGGTAGCGGGTATTTGTCAACCTTTAAAAATTTATTTACCGTGACTTTAAAATCGCCGCATAAACGAATTTTCCCATTAGGTTTTACCACCGGAACAATAGGTGTTGCCCATTTACTAGTACTAACAGCTTTTATTATCCCTTCACTTTCTAATCTTTCCAATTCTTCATTTACTGCATTCCTTAATGCATACGTAACTGTTCGCGATTTACAAAATATTGGTGATGAGTCTTTCTCTAAATGTAATTCAGTTTTAACATTTTTAATTTCACCTACGTTATTTGTAAATAAATTCGGAAATTCATTCAGTAAAATCTGTTTTAGCAGAGATAAAGTAAAGAGGAATGAACAGATCATTGATTGGACGTGACGTCACTTACCAAAGGTCCAATAGATTGAATCAGGAATACAATGACGAAATACACCACACTAGTGTTTTTTTTTTTTTTTTTTTTTTAAATGTAACATAGACAATGGATGTAAACGTAAATGCTATACCGGGAACATCCAGAGGCACTGTTTCAAAAAATGATGCTGTGAAAAACAGGTAAAGTTTTACCAAATTTATATTAGTTCTGAAATTATACTAAAATGGGCTAACATATTACATTATTATATGTTGTGTTTTATACAGTATTTTAATATAATATAAAATGAATATTTCTCTTTTATATGATGCTGTTATTTCTACAAAGTTATCTTTGATAGATTTATGTCACATTAATCTCTCAGAAGTAACTTATAAACAATAAACCTGAAATTTTCATAACTTCTAATTAATTTTGTTTTCTTTTGATTTTAGGATAAGTAATAGGAGAACAACTCCCCTTACACAGGCAGAGATTGATGCCTTCTTTTTTGGAAGTGACTCAGAAGATGATTTGCTTTCTGAATCTGAAGAAGAAATATGGGTTCCAGAACCTCAGGATAAGAATTTAGCACACGAAGATGATTCTGATGATAGTGATGAAGAAGAAAACACAACTCCCCTTGCTCACACCCAAGCAGATTCCAATAAATGTCGCAAAACTTTGTGGTTTGCCGAAAAAGAAAATAGTTTGAAGGATAACGTTCCTGATTTTTTAGGGCATCATAAATCTAAAATCTCTGGAGAAATGCCAATTGATTATTTTTCTAAAATGCTTCCTGATAAATTTTTAGAAACTATAGTGTATGAATTAAACTTATATGCCACAACAAAAGGTAATGAAAATTTTTGTCTTACTGTTCCAGAACTGAAGGTGTTTTTGGGTATTAATTTTATCATGACTTATCTTCGTTATTCAAGGTTGCAACATTATTAGTATAGTAGCTGATCATATGACAAAAAATCGATTTGCTGAAATTAGAAAATATTTGCATTTTGTCTCGGGTAACGTACCTAGAATTGAAAACGACAAACTCTTTAAAATCAGACCAGTACTGAATCATTTTGCCAAAGTATTCAAGGAAGCTTGTGATCCAGGGGAATATTTATCTCTCGATGAGATGATTATTCCTTTCAAGGGAAGGGCAAAAATAAAACAATATATTAGAGACAAGCCTCATCCTTGGGGCATAAAAACGTGGACACTTGCTGGAATTTCAGGATACGTATATGCATTTGAAATTTATGAAGGAGCAAATCAAGTAGTAAATGAGTTTTCTGCTGAATTCGGAGCTGTTTGATCTGTAGTATCTGCTTTGTGGAGACATTAAAAATAAAAACGATAAACTGTTTTTTGATAATCTTTTTACCACGATTCCACTTCTGAGAAAGCTTTTCGAGAAGAAGATTTTTTGCTACGTGCACAATACGAGCAAACGGATTAAAAGAAGCTTCTGGTAAATTAAAGCCAATAAATATTCTAAAAAAGGAGCCTAGAGGTTATTTTTCTATTGCAACAAATAATGAGAATATAACTGTTACTAGATGGTACGATAATTCTGCGGTCCATGTTGCTTCCTCATTTTTAGGAGCAAGCTCTGTAGGAACAGCTAACCGTTGGTGCCGAAAAGAAAACGTGTTATCCAGATTCCTAGACCAGCAGCAATAGAGATATATAATACAAATATGGGAGGTGTGGATCTAATGGATTCTTTGACTGGCCTTTACCGGCATACATTGCGACATAAAAGATGGTACTTTCGAATTTTCCATCATATTTTAAATGTAGCATTGATCAATTCCTGGCTCTTATGGAAAATGGATCCAGAAAATGAAAGCCTAGATTTGCTTGAATTTAAATCTTCTGTTTCCACTTCATTAATATATCAAGGCTCTTCAAGTTCAAACAAAAAGAGAGGTAGACCCCACAATTATTTGAAAAACCAGCAGTAAAAAAAAGGGTAAGGATACAAGCTGCAACTGAACTGAGAAGAGACGGGAGTAATCATTATCCTGCCAAAACTGAAGGAAAATATGCAGCTAAATGCCGTTTATATGGCTGTCCTAGAAAAACTAGGTACATTTGCGCAAGATGCAAAGAACTATATTGTGCCCTGAATGTTTTCAAGCAATTCATTCACGATAAACATTTTGTATTCAAAAGAAAAAAACATAACGCTTAAATTTTGTAATTATAATTTTTTTTTATCATAATTATTGTGTGAAAGATTAAAACAAATATTTTAAAATTAAATACTATTGTTATAGACTTTTAATTTAAGGATGCAATGACTATGTACCTGTCTGCACATGCAACACTTAAGTACAATAAGCCTCATATGAGGCTCGTAAAAAAACTGGTAGAAAGGGTGAAATTTCCGACAGAAAGTACGTTTTTTTCTCAATGTACATTAACTTTTTTCTAAAAAATGGAGGGAATATAAATAATTGAACCTAAAATACATCGTTTTCAGAGATACTTGGTTTTGCCTCAATGTTTTATAATGCATGGGATTTTTTTTTTTTTTTTTTTAAGATTGAAATTTGAACTAACGACACGTTACCGATCTGATTTTGAAGGCATAAAAGTTATTCTGTTGTCATAAATTTAAGTAAAATTTGAAAATTTGGTGAAGAATCGAATGCAAATCAAAGATTACTGCATTAAAAAAAATTTCAGAAATCTATCGCTATAGAAGTATAACTATTGAAGTAACACAAATATTAAAAGTAGCACACATTAGAATTACACACTAGAACACATTAGAAGTGACATTATAGTAGCAACACAAGAAATCGTTATAGAAGTAACAGAGATTGGCACTTTTTCCAGCATTCATCTTTATGTTAGGAGATTAAAAATACCTATAACAGTACACATAATGTGTTTAGTTTATTCATGAATCGTTAACCCCTCTTCTTAGGCTGTTATTGAAAATAATAAAAAAAAGCCTGAAAATGGATCATTTGAGACAACAGCATTTGTTGCTACCGATCTAAAAGCAAACCTTTAAAAACTAATTAAATTTTATTTAATTTTGCGCCGACATCAAAAGTTATGATTAATTGTATTTTTATAGGTTGTTTGGCGAAGGAAATTATTTTATACTTTTAGGCGCAATTTACAGTTTCATTTCATACTTTTTTTTTTTTAGTTGTTTGATTAGTAGTTGCTTTTTGGAGTCGGTTCTATTTTTTTACAAAAAGATTTTATTTAAAAATAATTTATTAAAATTATTTTAAAAAATTATCTTTTATGATAATGCAGACGATTTTCATATTAGAAAAGTAGTATAACATCAAATATCCAAAAAAAGTCCATTTTATTCTATATATTAAAAAAAAAAAAAAGTTTTTTTTTTCGTTAAAAGTAAAAAAAAAAAAATCGATAACTTTGTCTTACATTATCGCAGATCGATGGCTCAACCATTCGTTTTAAAGGTATTGGCGAGCTCTTTTGAAAGATGCCCATCATGAAAATTTACTCCCCTCGAGGGAGGACTTCCCCCCCAGGGGGGAGGCAAGGTTCCTACATACACAAAAAAAATTTTTCGAGTTCACTATCTCTATTACAAAAAATAAATATTCGTTTCATTTAGTTTAGTGCAGTCTATAGACGTTAAACTCTACTCACCTGCATTTTCCCCCATAGACGTAATGTATTAGAATTTTCTTGATTGTCCCTGTACACGAATCATTTGCTTGATCTTAACGAAAAGCTTACCGTAGCATCCCTATATGATACACATTTAGAATACCAAGTTTGAACATATCTGCCATAATTTGTTTTTGAGATATGCTGATAACAGACAGACACACACACAGACCATTTGCTAAAGACATGATTTTCGTATTCAGGGGACTTCAGAACATGTAAATATAACAAAAACTAGCGTTCGAAAATTTGATTCCCCCCCCCCCCCCAAAAAAAAAAAAAACCTTATGGGTAAGAGAAAGTAAAAATACGATTTCTTTTCTAATTTTTTTTCGTTAAAAGTAAAAAAAAAAAAAATAATAATCGATAACTTTGTTTTAAATTATTGCAGATCGATGGTTCAACCATTCGTTTTAAAGGTATTGGCGAGCTCTTTTGAAACATACCCATCATGAAAATTTACTCCGCTCGAGGGGGGACTTCCCCCCAGCGTGGGGGGGGGCGAGGCTCCTACACACGCAATTTTTTTTTCCCTGTTAACTATCTCTGTTGCAAAAAATATATATTCGTTTCATTTGGTTTAGTGCAGTCTATAGACGTTAAACTCTACTTACCTGCAATTTCCCCCATAGACGTAATGTATTAGAATTCTCTTGATTGTCCATATACACGAACCATTTGCTTGATCTTAACGAAAAGCTTACTGTAGCTCCCTATATGATACACATTTAGAATACCAAGTTTGAACATTTCTGCCATAATTTGTTTTTCAGATATGCTGATAACAGACAGCCATACACACAGACCATTTGCTAAAAACATGATTTTCGTATTTAGGGGACCTCAGAACATGGAAATATAACAAAATCTCGCTTTCGAAAATTTGACCCAAAAACAATACTTTCTCTACCTTATGGGTAAGAGAAAGTAATAACTTACAAAATAAACTATAAAATACCAAATATTCCTCAGAATTGTTTATTCCCCTTGAGTGGGGAAATAAACAAGAAACAATGTTTTAAATTTCATTATATTATTTTAAAGTTCCGTGTGAAATGCGTTATACTGTTCATATGCGTATGTTTAATCCAGTATATCGGATGCAACGGCGATATCATGAAAAGGATCCAAATTTGCTTTATCACTTACACAAAGCGGTTACATTTTCGTAATATTCACAAAAAGTCTAATTTGTCTTACACATTTAATACACCTTCTGTTTATTTAAAGTATTTTGATTATTAATTTTAAGAAGAAATGGAAACTAGATTAGTAACAGAGGAAAAATGTAAAAATTTTAGGTTTTATTATTTTAATAAACATGAACCTAATTATATTTAATTAAATTGACAGTAAATATATTAGATATAAAGGTATTTCGGCTAACGGTTTTGTTTTACGGTCATTTTTCTCAAATTAAGGCTCGTTAGATCAGGACTTGCAGCCTAATGTATATAACAAACCACTCCCTCCGGGATTCGAAACTGGCACCTGATTGTAAAAAATAAGGAGGTGAAAGATTAGATCAAACAATGAATGGAGTTCTAGATGAATAATAATTTAAGGAAATTTCGTAAAATTTAAAGCAGATGTTGAGGAGTTTTTTCCTCAACTGTATTAATTTAGGAAATAGAAAAAAAAAAATAACTTAATAAAGTAATGTAAAAAATAAAGAAATCCCTAGAATAAAATCTACTCAGTCAGCGAAAAAGAATACAAAAGAGATGGCTTTTCTTTGCTGCAGTTGAGAAGAAAAAAAAAAGCAACATTTTCGCATCCTTTCGAGCGGTAAGGGAAGGTTGACCTTGGGCGGGGAGATGCTTTCCCCCTCACGGGTCAGGAAAAACCAAGAGAAAGTGTGAGAGTGAGATAGTTACGAGGCTCAGTGGCGTATCCGGTGAATACGCCAGGTTTTTTTTTTTTTTTCAGGAGAAGTTTTCTCTTACGTCCTGGCAACGAGAGAAGGCGGGAAAGAGACACGCTTGGCTAGGAGAGGACGCGGAGAGAGGATCGTTGGAAGGTGGTTCAAAAAAGTTCCCGTAGGGGCGTACGCCACTGCAGGGGCTCTCACTGGTGTGCCCCTGTGCTTGGAAACGCGATTATGGGAAGAAATAGATAAAATTCATCTGCGACCAAAATTTGGAAAAGAGAACTAAAGACCTAACAACAGCAAAGGGGATCGTAAGTGCCGGTGAACTGTTGAGCAGTAGTCTGTCATCTTGTGGAAAAGAAACATAGCTTCTTAAATGACAAGCGTTAGGCAAGATGCCTAATTTTTAGAGTATGGAGATGTCTATTTTGTTTTGATGGGGCCAGATGCTTTAAAAAGGAAACGGGACGTTAAATGGCCGTTGGAAAGGATTCGTAAGCAATCCGAACGTGCTCGGAAGATTTTTCTCAAAAAAATAAAGTTGGATAGGCATCCTCGCTGTCATGCCGGAGAAAAGCAGCACGTGTGTGTGTGGTATTCATAAAGATTCCCTGAAAGGTGCTTAGGATCTTTCCCAAGAAAGTACATTTTGAATAGTCAGCTTCGCACTCGAACTCAGTTAAGAGGCACCTGTGCAACCCAAAATGAAAATAATGGCTTGAAGAAAGTGGAATCCCCAGTCATTCCCTGACTCCTGATCTTAGGTAATTATGATTTTCCTTTAGTGTTTTGTGTCAACGTGAACTTAGAATGTATAAACATGGTTGTTTAATGAACCAAATTTGCATATGAGAATAATTGGTTTAAATAATGTTCTATGTCAATTGCTGTTAATTTATATAATATGCAAGGTAGGACTGATATTGTGAAGACTTAAAATTTTTATTATGATCTTTTTAAAATTCTCTAATAGTAATTATTAAATAAGATGTGTAACACTAAAAACTCAAGGACATTAATTGTAAATGCAGTTAATAAAGATTAATTTATAGACTCAAGTCCAAGAAACAACGTGTTATGTACTCTGTGTGTTAATAAAGTGACATCCAGGTTGATCTTCTGTTATCTCTGAATGAATGATAAGACTTTTATTATAAAGACTTTAAATCTTATTTTTATTTGAATTCTTGCACGATAGGGAGCATATGAAATTATTTAGAGTTTACAATTAAAAGCTTAGTATGGGAGTTGCTGTCTGTGAGAAGTTTGATTTCATAAGTAGATTTATAAAGTAATGAAATAAAGTGATGAAGGTTTAAAGTGACCCATCACCCAATAAGGTCTATGTAAATTTGCAGACAGCACATCACATCATGACCACTATGATAAAAAAAAAAGGGGTTAAACTAAAAAAAAAAAAAAAAAAGGGGATGTATATTTCAATGTGTGTTTAAGTATATTTTCAAATTTTGTGGGGAATTTAGTACCTGCTGTGAGGGAAGTTTTGACTAAAAATCCTAGGATTTAAGAAAAAAAAAATATGAGCATTGTTGTATAAATGTATTTATTATTATGTGATAGGGCTGACTTCCCATTACTCACAGCAGGATACATGACTAATTTTTATTTTTGTTTGTTTTTGGGGGGTGGCAAATTGCCCAGTGTGTATTTTTTTTTATTTCTTATTTCTATTTATTATTTATTATCATTGAGTATATTTTAAAGGATTGTCTATGAGAGTCTCTGTCTATGCCTAATGATTTTATATAAAGTTTAATGATGGGTAGTGCTGGACAGAGGCTGCCATAGACCATAATGTAGGAAAAATCCTTTTAACACCTACATTGAGCAAAAATCATAACTGCACAGCAACATAAAACTTTCTAGTGTGCAATTTATTGCACAAATAGTTTATATTTAGGGAACCTGGGAAATTGCGGGAAAAACACAACGCTCTTTAATGGGATTTAGTAGTATGAGAAAAATTTAAAAGATAAAAATTAATTAAATTAAATCAACGGTGAGATAACAAAAACATCAATCTCATCGTCACACAGATAAAGCTATGCATTCGTATTCATTGAACGCAGAACACAAAATAAAATATTAAATGCGTGAATGAAAAATACAATTAAGATTATATCGGAAGCTTAAAAAAAAAATGTAGAGGTTGCCCCCCACCCCAAAAAAAAATAAAAAATAAAAAATAAATAAATAAATAAATAAAATAAAATCGGAGTATTAAAATAGTACATGAATAGGAAAAGCAATATTAGTATTGTTTTAAGTTATATGCGGTAAAAGCCAAATTACTAATAGAGTGAAACCGTTCCCGCATTGATCGTTTTATTTGTATGTTCCCTGCACAAATAGTATTTAAATAATGTTAACGAAAAGTCATTTTCCCGATTTCATCATTGCAAAACTTTTCTCCTGACCTTATAAAAAATTCTACTAAATGTCAAGCGGTTGGTTCCATATGGCATATAAACTGGAATTACTTGTTTCATCCTAAAATAATTCTTTCTTCCATTTCCATGGAGGATCAAAATCGGGATGTCATGTCTCCGGACCATCTATTCATTTTGTATTTTCAGCATGGCAGGAAGTAACCTCTTCAGTAATCCAGAAAATTATTTCGTGAAATGCGGTTACGTGCGAAAAAATGAAAAATACCAAACAGAAACAGAAGGGCCAGAAAATGTTGATCATGATGATTATGCTGCTGATAATGCAGATTAAGAGTAACAGAGGATGCGTCTGGTACAAAATTCAGTTAGAATATTATCATTAATCAAGATGTTGCGATATGCAGGATCCTAAAGCATAGAAGAAATGTGCGATTTCAATAAATGAAAATAATGGCGAAGAAACACACACCGATGATGCAATTATAGCGTTTTAAAATGTACGAACTTTTATATAAGCACATGAAATTACAGAAAAGGACCAGAAAAATGTTGGAAATCTGGAAAAATTCTTGTTTAATTTATTAAGAGGAACAAAAAAACTCAACATAAAATGACTGATTTTTAAAAATAAATTTTACTTAATATTCTATAACATTGATTTATTTCTTTGACAGTTTGGAGCTTTTATTAGTTAGTATTATGTATACATTGTGTGTATTAAATCATAAACATTGTTTTCTTCGTGTTTAGACTGTAACCCGCATTCGTCGTTTTCATAGTTTTTTTTCACGCACGATGAGTCGTGGTTGTACTGTATTAGGATATGTTCGAAAACAAAAAGAACAAAAAAAATGTAAACATCTAATAAGAATCACTTCTGAAAAACCCTTATAACTCATGATTTTATGAAAATAGACATTAAGTATTTTAAATGAAAAATCGTTTTAGAATAAACTTTGTCATTATTTATATTAATAACATAGTACAGTAGACTCTCGTACAACACGGAGGATGCGTTCTGAATAATAGAACACCCCGTTATACGGGACATACCTTGAGCAGACGATTTCAATCTGTAATGATCCAAAAGCGTCGAGTGTTGGCATAGTAACGGGGCAATCCTTATCACAGTGAAAAACTACAGCTTGAATGTAGAAAAGAAATCGTCACGAGATAACTTCACAGCGTTGAAAGAAACTAAAAAGTAAAGGATAGATTGATAAAGGAAATATTTGTATGCGTTAGAATAATATTTTCATTAGAAAAAAATATACTTTAGCCCTACACTGGAAAAAATTTGCTTTTTTTGCTGCCAAACATTCTCTGGAATTTGGGAAAATTTACTTTGTATTTTCTCAAATTACAGAGAATTTCTGACAAACAAAAAGGCAAATTTTTACAGTGTACGAACTGAAATAAATAAAATATCTGACAAGTTGAAAAAAACGTATAGCGGTAGAAGATATAATAAAAATTTTGGATAGATTGAAATCTGGGGGTAAAGTGGATACCTTTTAATTTTTGTAGATATAAGCGAAAAAAAAGTTTCTGAAAAAAAGGAAAATATATTTTTTTAATAAATGAATGTACTTCTGCTGCATTCATCTTTTCATCGAAATGTTTCCTTCTTTCATTTTGATTTCATGCCTTTCCTAAAGCCCTTTTCTTTATTTCTTGCTTAAAAACTTCCCTTTTCTCATTATTTCTTCTTTCCTCTACAACTATTTTCTAGTTCCTTCCCTGTTTTTTCTTTTTAATGTTGATTTCTGATCGTACTTTTTTTATATTTTTTTATAGTAGTTTTCATATCAATTTTTACATTATAATAAATTTGATATTTCACGAATTGATAAATCCTGGAATTCTAACGTCTGACGCTCTCTTTCCTTGTAATTCGAGAAATCTCCGGTCGCTTCAGTATTATTATTATTTTTTTTTTTAAATAATAGGACTGAACTACCTGATCAGTGAGGGCTTGGATTGGGGTACTTCTTTACGGTCACTTTTTGCATATTTAGGCTCATTAGACCGGAACCTGTGGCTTTAACTGCATTCCGAATCGCTACGTATATCCATGCCTGCATCGGGATTCGAACTTGACACTTGAAGTTTGATCCTTGAGATGTGAGCAATATTTTTGCTTTTTGTCGGATTATTATTTGCTAGTTCTTGTACTACTTACACTGCAGTATTTCCTTCAATCAAGGTTTGAAGAGCGTGTTCAAATTCTTCGGTAATTGCTGTTTGATCGTTAGGTTGAATCGTAGTCTTCATTTGACACCAAACTTCAGAAGAGTAGGTGCGCCGAAGGTCTGTAGAGCGTCGAGTTCCTAATCGGGGGATCGCGGGTTCGATACTCTATATATGCATTAATGGTGTCTGGAATCTGTTGGAACTGCAAAGCTCTACCTATTCCGTAAAAAAGAAGTGGAGGTGCTATTCTCTTCTAAAGGATCAAATGTGTGATAGCAGGTTTACGAACTACACCTGGGGATGTATTAATGACCATCGTCAATTGGAAATTGCGTAACTCCAGCGCGATAGTAAATCAAATAACCTCAACCTCAATCTTCAAAATGAAAATAAAAAACCCTGATCATCTATATTTGGAAAATTTTCTCCAAATAAAAAGAGTTAATTAACAAAAAAGAATATATGCTGACGTCTGATTCATTCATTTCATTATTACATCGTATAAAATTATCTTTATTTATCTTATTATTATTATTTTTTTGACTGTATATCGAAACTTACTTTCACTGTTCTAAAGTAGTAGCACATTAATTTTTGAAAAAAGTAAAGGGATTGAATGGCCGAGTGGTTCCGCTTTCAAAGCTGGTAAACGGATAGTACCAGGATCGATCCCATGTCGGGCTCTTCGGTCTAGCTGTTCTGAGTTTTCCATGGTTTTCTCTGAAACTTTGCCAATACGGGCTAGGTTGCCTTAGAAACAAACTCTTCCTAACCCTCTCTATTAAAAACGACCCACCTAAGCCTAGGATCCTTGCATAGTGAATCAGCTTTAACATCTATACTGCTACAACTTAAACGATTCGCATATACGTAATTAATGAGTGAAAACTTCAGTAAATGCCCAGAATTTTACTCTCAACAAATAAGATAAAAAGAGGTTGAGAGGGTCGGAATACAAGTACAAAACGGAAAACTACTAGAAGGAAAAGCAAACAGAAAGTTCAAATTTTCTATTAATCTAATCATAATCCAAAACTGATTGGAAGTATTTGTAGTTCGAGATATTAATTATAAAAAAGCACCGAATTCCATTTTAACAAAAATAATTTAAATACACGCAGCATATTAGATAGTACAGTCGGCTGCAATATTATTCGAGCACTAGCAATGATCCTTGCCAAAAAAAGGTACACTTAATACAGCTTTGTTAAATAAATCCTTGTCGAGTCATGTTCTTAATCAGTCTAAGAACATGTTTCGACAAGGATTTACTTAGCAAAACAGTCTTAAGTGTACTTTTTAAATATAGGAATTATTGGCTAGTGCTCGAATAATTTTGCAGCCGACTGTATTTAACGCAGAAAAAAAATTACAACTAAACTTACCTTTTGAAATTATAATTCTTATATACTGCTTTGTTAAACGTAAAACAAGACTGACGATTTCTGAAAACATTCAATTCCAAGATAACATAGCACTGATGATTTTAAAATACTACTGTGACGTAATTTATCATTTAAAATCTAATTTAAAACATAGCTCAAAATATAGCACTGAAGCTATGAAATATTCTATTTAGATTTAGATTTGTGGCCAAAATAACTATACAGACACAGATATTAATTGAACATTGTGTCGGATGAGGTTATAATCACTTATTTATTGTTCACACATATAACTGACTTGCATGTTTCAATTGAGGTGAAACGGTACACGAAGAACAGCCCACACCGTCAACATATCTTGATTCGAGCCAAGCATTTCGGGATCCACACATGCTTGCTAGAGAAGAGTGGAGTAGAATGGGTTTAACATCGCGCTATACCTACGCACAGGATAATGGATGTCTAGAACATGAAATGTTTGTGGAAAAAAGCTGTACTATGATTGGTTATATTCCACTATTTGTGAATTACCCATTGCGCAGGACTAGTGCGACCTAAAAATCGAACAAACAAACCAATCCACTACTTGTGGGCTAAATTAGGACTCCTATTGGTTAAATGAAAGAAAATCGTCATCATGACGTCGAATGACTTCAAAGAGTCATGTCGTCTATTGGCAATTGCCTACGATTCACACCTCGGAGAGGTCCGGTTAGTTGGTTGCGTTTACCGCCGCACTAGTACTGCGCTATGGTTAATGGCGGAAGTCCGGAGACACGCCATCACAAATTTGACTCTCTGCCAAGAAGAGATATAGTTAATAGATATAGCGTATTTATATAAAAATCTATTATCCCAATCTTATCAATCAAAAATTTTTTTATGCCGAAAAAATGTTTTGGCATCAGCCATTATAGGAGATTGAAATTCAGCAATAGAAATAAAATATAACGTTGATTAATTTCTAAAATGCCCAAATCAGGCGAGGCTTTTAATTGTACCAATGAATATAAGAAAAATGGGGTAAGTTATCATCAGTAAGCTATATTTCACTAATTCTTCTGTAATGACCGTCATTCCCCGAGTGAAAAAGAATAAATTTCTTTCCTGCGATGACTAATCTATGCCATATTGCTTTATATACGGAGGAGCTTTGTCCTTATCCTCTCGGCTTCTGCAGCTCCAACCACTGTAATTTAAGTACGAACCTTTCGAAAAATATCCAATGGATTTAGAGAACACTGTCAAACTCTCAATCATTCAAGTGAAATTGAAGATGAGGTTGAATGTATTACATATCCCACAAGAACTTAGCGGTCTGGGAGACATTCCACAAGATATTCAGTGGTAAGTTTAACATCACACTAGTGCTGCACTTTGAGAAATGTGTGACGATACAGGGCAATCTGGAGACTTCACTTTTAATCCACAAAGGACGACCTACGGGCGAAATCGAACACTTGAAAGTTCATAACAGATTGACAAGAACCAAATACCGTGATACCTTCGCAAAGGAAATAATCTGTAATTTTGCTCATCGAACTTTAACAAATACAATAGATTACCATGACCGAGTGGTTATATGGACCATTCTGTTTCCTCCAAACATTGCCTATAGCGCAGCACAAGTACAGTCGGTAACAAAAGAGTCCGAACACTAGCAAAAATTCCTATGTAAAAAAAGTACACTTCATACGGTTTTGTTAAATAAATCCTTGTTGAATCCTGTTCTTAGTCAGTGTAAGAACACGATTTGATAAGGATTTATTTAACAAAACTGTATGAAGTGTACTTTTTTTACATAGGAATTTTTGCTAGTGTTCGGACACTTTTGTTACCGACTGTACGACATAAAACCCACTTACTCTTTCGCTTATAACCCAGGACCAAACATCGTCAAATGATTTAGATTTAAATTTTGATAAACACTCTAAATTATTTTTTGTCATTTACAGTTTCCTATGCATTTATTCTAAGCGGTGGAGCCACCTCCTACCCGAAGAGCAACATTGTGGTAATATTAGGCTGACCAGATCAGAGCAACTTTATAACAGAGAAGCGTTAAAAACTGCTACAATCATCCAATAAGGAAAGGGCACGTGACGTCACTCGCAGTCAAATTACGGGTAAAGTGGCAAAACATTGGTATTTCCACCAATAGAGATTGTTCTTTTGCCACTCGAGAGTGGCAAAGATTGATTGACGGAGCGTTTGTTTGTAAACATGCCCTTTTCTTATTATGGATGTATTTTTTTATTTTTTTTTTCATTTTTAATAAATAAGGACTAAAAATAAAATATTATCGATTAATAGTTTACTTTCTACAGTTTAAAAAAACTTAACTTTAACTTAAAATAAATGCTTTCAAAATAAATGCTGTCCCCAGAAAATGGGGATATTTGGTCAGTTTAGGACCTAAACAACCAGTGTGGAAAAATCTCAAACTGTTATAAACTGCGTAGGTCTAATCCGACTTTAAGCCCACACAACTTCAACTGTTCATTGACTTCCATTGTGGGTTCGATACTCGAGCTGGCTGAAGACCGCCGTGCACACTAACGATTGGAGCTGGTGCACGTAAAATCTGTCGTGGCTGTTATGTCCTCCATATTTTCATCTAAATTATACTTCTGTGGTCACCGACGGGTGGAAGATAGCTTCGGTGTAGAATCAAAATTGTTATAGCATGTATCCGGACCGTCTTTAGTGGCGAGTCCCCGAGGACGTCGCCAACTGCCCATTACAAAGCACTAGTGCGAAGTAAAGAACCACTCACTCACCTTGTTTTTTAAAATACCAAATGCGACAGCAACGTTTGCACGTGGAAGTCATGATATCTCTGATTTGCGCATGTCACAAAACAGGGGTGAGTCCCAGACTATCGCCATCTGCCCGTAGTGTAGTACTAGTGTGACGTAAAAACCCACTCAATTAATAGACTACAAGCTTAGGAGAGGAATTCTGTCAGCTCTTCTGTGCAGTAATTGGTTTATGTTTCATATAATACTATCATTCTGTGCAGTAATTGTTTCATGTTGTTATAATAATATAACAGTTAAAATTAATCTAAAGTTTTCACTCTTAAAATATCTAAGTTCAAAAATTCTATAGCAGGTCTTTTTTTAAAAAAAAAAAAAAAAAAAAAAAAAAAGTTCTTTTTATTTTCATTTTTGTAAGTTTTAGTTCAAATAAAAACCAAAGCTTATGTGAAGTCCAAATTTAGTTCTTATTTACGGAGTGGCACTTTGCCAACGAACGGGCTTTATTTGGGGATTTAATTTCGATTGATAATGGACTCGTATCGTGCAAACTACTCCAGAACTGACACCACCTCATTTATTCTCGAACTTCTTTGGAATCTATCATGTCCTCATATAGATAAGAATTTCGAGACAAGGAAACATTCAAAAGGTATCGTCTTCAAAAAATATTGAAAAAAAAATACATGTGATTCTACTCTTCATAAAACACCAGGAAGTGAAAAAATTATCGGCTGAAATGAATTACAGCGACCACAAAAAATTATCAAAATTAAGCATATTTGGCGATTTAGCGCTGTTAGGCGTTCAGTTCGCTAGCACCGAGATTGCCGTGTACGAACAGAACCATGTTTTGTTTTTTCCTTCAAGTACTCAAAATCAGTCGTCTAACAATGTGAAATCGCCAAATATGCTTAATTTTGATAATTTTTTGTGGTCGCTGTAATTCATTTCAGCCGATAACTTTTTAACTTTTCAATGTTTTATGAAGAGTAGAATCACATATATTTTTTTCAATATTTTTTGAAGATGACACCTTTTGAATATTTCCTTGTAAAGCAACAAAATGGTGGGGATGCGTCGGCCTATATAATTTATTTAAGGGGCTCTAATCCACACCATCCTATAGATATTATATGAAGTGTTGTTTCGATGTAATTGGCTGATGTTCGGTGACGTAAAGCTCAGTTCGGAGTCATTATCATAGGATGTGTTGAACATGCATATATGATGCGAAAAGTAAGAACAAAGATAAATTCATAATAATGTAAGCATGATTTTAACTTCATTTATTTATCTACAGATTAATTTTTAACATTTTCGTAAACATTGCATTTTTTTTTTTTTTTTTTAAGGTTTTACATTATGAATATGGGGGTTAGCAAAAGAGGAGAGCAAAGGATCCGAATTATGATTGCATGTCTCCGGTCCAGCCCTAAACCATCCCAGAACGTCATGAATCCCTCCCCTTCTTGCATAGAAATGAAAATTCCACTACATCCGGTAACGATTTCTTCATACGTGGAATATTGCACAAAGTTTTTTCATAATATTTTATTCCCTTGATTAAGTATGGAGTATATTTGATCCATATAGTATTAGAAATCTTGTTATTTTCTGAAAATTATAATTACTTATAATACTTTAAGGATTTATAGCTCTTTCAAGTCTTATTTATAACAAGGAATTTATAGAAATTTCTGTAAAAAGCAATTTGTTTTCTTGCATTTTACTCTTCAATAATCACATTATTTTCCTCAAAAGTTTTACTAACAAGGAAACATTCAAAAGGTGTCTTTAAAAAATATATATGATTCTACTCCACATAAAACAACAGAAAGTGAAAAAATTATCGGCTGAAACGAATTACAGTGACCACAAAATATTATCAAAATTAAGCATATTTGGCGGTTTCACACTGTTTGGCAATTAATTTTCAGTACTTGGCGGAGACGCAAAAACATGGTTCTGTTCGTACACGGCAATCTCAGCACTCGCGCACTTATCACCTAACAGTGCTAAGTCGCCAAAAATGCTTAATTTTGATAATTTTTTGTGGTCGCTGTAATTCATTTCAGCCAATATTTTTTTTCACTTTCTGGTGTTTCATGAAAAGTAGAATCACACACATTTTTTTCAATATTTTTTTGAAGACAATACCTTTTGAATGTTTCCTTGTAAATTTCCCCGGTTATATTGCTTAACCACTTCACCGGCTATCCCGAGATAACTCGGGGGAAATTTAGCCTTCCACACACTACTGTGGCCAGTGAAGTGGTTAATAAATTAATATATATATTTCAGGTCAGTATGGTGACGAGGTGACAGTTATATCAAACTCAACAAATGTGGCCATAATAACACACATGGGCGACAAATTTGTCGCGAAAATTTTTTTAAGAACCTAATACTTTTAATTTCAATTTATATTTGTCACGTGGAAGAGTGAGATATCCGGAATAAGTCAACATTCTGTTAAAGTTGAAGAAATTTATTAGCAGGTAGCAAGCAATCCCACTACAGAGCTATCCTCCGGATGAGGGAAGTCTCCTACAGCAACTCAAGAATTTTCTAGAAATATTGAACTAAAGTAGATTAACACAAACTGCAATGTTATCGAAGTTTTGAGAAAGGCAATGTAAATTAAAATAAGGTTGAAAGTCTCTACCTGTATTCGAATCGACGACCTGTCAGTCAGTAGTCTAGTGTGTTAACAATTCGGCTATGCTGTCACTTGCAGTTAACCCATGCTTTTTGAATCTGGAACGAGTTATTGGTCCGGTACACTTTGACTGCTTCTTTTTAAGAGACCTGGAATCTTGTCCGGATGTTTGTTTCCACGCGACTTACCTTCATCGTGTATTCATATCAATTTCTTGGATATCTGGTTCCTAGTATGGTTTCATTCGAACCTGATGGATGACAACTTCAACTTTTCGCATTTTTGAAGATGAGGCGAAATCTTCAACTTCATAGGTAACGTCAGATAATTGCTCTAAAACTTTATGAGCCAAGGTACATTTGAGGAGCTTTTCCGACAGATCAACTATTCGAAATTGCATAAAAATTCATTCTAAATCTCCTGTTCTGTACCTTTTCGCTCAATGTTTAACCTCATAAATCTAACGATTTTTCGGTTAAGCTTCCAGAAATCGGATGCGAGCTAGCTTGTATCCCATTAGGACTATTTAAAAACATATTATCTAGGATTGATTCAGACTCACTTGCAAGGGATAAAAAAAATATATAAATCTTGTTGTGTCTTGTCGTTCGGTTTTATAATCATACGTCAAGTATGTAAGTATTTCGTCCCAATTTTTCTGTGCCACATCCACCTACATTGACAACATGTCTGATACCGTCATCTCTCGGTTTTATAATCATACGTCAAGTATGTAAGTATTTCGTCCCAATTTTTCTGTGCCACATCCACCTACATTGACAACATGTCTGATACCGTCATCTCTCGGTTTTATAATCATACGTCAAGTGTGTAAGTATTTCGTCCCAATTTTTCTGTCCCACATCCACCTACATTGACAACATGTCTGATAACGTGATCTCTCAATGAAATCATGAGTTTGTGCGTGTCACGTCGTCGTCTATATTGCAAAATCTATTCATTTCGGTTATTAGCCTGTATTGAAAGAATTATCCTCTGTCACTGTTTATAATCTTCGGTGCTCCATGATTCAGAATTATATCCTTAATCATGAATTTCGCTACTTTGTGTGCCTCAGCAGACGGTAGAGGTTTTGTTCCAGAAAAACGAGTCAGATAGTTTATATAGTTATTATTTTACATTTTTATTTTTATTTATTTTTTTTTAACATGCTCTAAAATCTACTCGAGATTAAACCTGATCTAAAATCCATTGCTAGAGAAAGAAAAAGAAAGAATGAAAACTCGATGATAAAAGAAATTCAGTCAACAAGACTTTAAAGAAAAAAAATCAAACAATTCAAGTCGAAGCAGAATTTTTGTCAGAAGTTTGTATCTGACTTGCAAAAATTCCTTTAAAAAATCTTTTATTTATTTATTTTTTAAATTTTTTTGGGTGGAGGTGGTGGAAGGGAGGGGACATTTTCGTTTATAACGGAAATGGATTTGAACAAAATTTTACAAAACTTGAAAAATTTAAAAAAAAAAAAAAAAAAAAAAAAAGGAAAGAAAGAAAAGAAAAGAAAAGAAAAGAAAAAAGAATTTTAAATAAACATTTCAGATTTTTTTTTTTATTGTAAAGTGTATATTTAATTTTCGCTTAGATATGAGTATTTATAGTAAATAAAGTTTTACTGTTGTGCATGCGCGAAAGATAGAACTCTTTTTGTTATTATATGGGATGACAGTTACATGAATATTGCAATTTATGCCATAAGTTCACTTGACTAGAATAAAATAAAAAATAAATAAAAAATACCATTAAAAGAATGACCTAAATTTGCAAGCCATAAGAGGTTTTCCATACGCAAAGTTTTTAATTTGGAGGTCCAATTGCTTCAGCCACATTGCGAAATATCTTTTAATGAAAAACCTCTTATAAACTCACAAATGATATTAAATAAATTTACGTTAGTGTTAAAAGGCAATAAGAAGTTTCCTATATATCACGTATTTAGTTTAGATATCTAAATACTTCACCCACATATCAAAAACCACTTATAAACTCACAATTCTTAGAAAAAAAAAACTTTAATTCATCCTTTGACGAAACATTTTTTATTCAGTTCAAATGAAAATTTGACATAAGTTGCTTTATTTATCTAGCTATCAACCTATGTAATAAAAAGTAACCTTCCTAACCAACCTATATAATTTCTAGGCACATGCGCAGTAAAAAATTATTTACTACCATAACTCATATCTCAGCAAAAGCTTCATTTTATGCTTCAGAAAAATGTTTCTCTAACATTTTATATTTTTTTCGCAAATTTTTTGTTGAAATGAAATCTTTTCAAAAGCAACTTTTCAAAGTACAATATTTTCGACAGTTATAAGCAAAAAATTTGCCTAAAAATTCATAATATTATTTATTTATTTATATACATTTATGTAAATATTTCTCATATTCCTACAAAAGATAATAATTATAAGATAAAATAAACCATACAAATATTGTAAATAATTTGTGGAATTAAGTGTTGCATTTACAAGTCATATGAAGCATTTTATGATTCATGTAGTGTGTAGTATTTTAGTTTTTCTTCAATTTGTGGTTTGTTTCCTAACTTGGAACTAAATAATTACTGGGAATTCTTAGCCTGAGAATGTTATCTGCGTGTCTGAAGTTTGAGGCTATTGGAAAACGAAAATAATAATAATAATAATAATAATAATAATAATAATAATAATACTATCACCCACTTTCCATTTCAGTATGGTTTTACGTTTGCATAAGCCACACATAATCATATTTGTATATAAATAAGTCATATATAATACATATTGTCAGTAAAAATAATAATAAGATTATCACCCACTTTACATTTCAGGAAGGTCACGTATGTAATATAATAAATACAATTTAAATAAATAAAATAAATCTTTCTCTTCTACATGAAGAAACTGTCTTTTGCTTTAATTTAATTTAAAAAAAAAAATTATATTTTAAAATTGCCTTTAAAAAAGGAAAGAATAATTCGATTTATGTATAAATTAAAATAAAATAGGAAACAGATAAATATATTTTGTTTAAAGTTAAAAAATTAAATATCTTGAAATTGAATTATCGTTAATTTTTATAATTTTAATTTACAAAACAAAACGTCATATAACTTACAACTGATATATTATATTTGATTAAAATACTTGGAAAAGTACATCGAAGTACTGGAATCATGAAAATCTATCGAAACTATGAGCCCTTTACTTAAAGAAGTAATCTTTTCAAATTATTCTAACTTTCATTAGAATCTTCCTCAAAGTTTACGTTTAGTTTCCTGAGATTAACTTCTTAAACTATTTGTTTATTTTCAGAGAACACAAATCGCCTTTTACTACTGACTGATCACAAGGAAAGATTTATGATAAGTTTACTTTCACAAACTTAAGAAATTAATTATATTAAATTTTGTTGGAATCATGATTAAAATTTGTCAACTCTGAATTATTTTAGCAGAAAATATTTAAAGAAACATATCGAACAACATTACCGTAATTTAAAGACTTTTAAGTTCGTAGTATACTACGTTAAGGAATACTAATTGTCTATTTATACCGGAAAAGTCTTAATCTTAAATATTTTATAAAAATACTTTTTAGTATATAAAAGAACACGCTTTTATTAAAAAATACTGTTATTATTATCATACATTTATAGTTAAAAACAGCAAAATATTAGATTATTTAAAATATAATTAATATGGTTTCATTTATTTATTATTATATCAGACAAAAATATTTTAAGTTAGTGAAAGTGATACTTTCATTAAAATTTTAAATTTACACGGGACTCATTCAAAAACTGAAACTGTTACGTCTTTATTAGGTAATGTAAAGTTCTTGTCAGAATGATTAAATTGCTGGAATCAACACGAACAGTTAATACAGATTTGAATACAGTTTGATTTTCTTTTGCAATAACAACCCTAGTAATTATTAAAAAGCTTCATTATTGTTGTTTTTTAACAGATAATATCAATTATCATCGAGTACTGAAAAAATAAAAATAAATAAAAAATTAATGAAATTTTTGAAATTGTATGGCAAGCTTAAGAATTCAAATTAAATATGTTCTTCTCGAATCAATATAATTCAGAATAATGTATTATAACCAAAAAAAAAAAAAAAAAAATCAAAGCAGTCTTTGGGGACTGCCGATAGAAGTGAAAACTAAGTAACTTGTGAATTGTATCGTCGAGCTATTAGATTATTATTTTCGAATTATTTTTGGTTTGTAAAGAAGTGTTTATGATCTGCATTATATGATTCGGCACGATATTTGTAGCTACCCATATTAAATGAACTAAGCCTTATATTAGGTAAACATATTGATTACTTATAAAATTATTTTATTTAGTAGCTGCGATACTAAAGAAAACCGTTTCAGGAAACCTCAAAACGTGTAAATCAGGTGAAATCTCGAATTCCACTTTCGATAATATAAAAGGACTTTAAAATATCTTTCGAATGATGTATTAAAAATAATTTAATCATAATTAGAAATTGAAATATCGAAATTTTAAAATATTACAGCGCCATCTAGCGGTAGAAATTTCTGTAAGCTACTGTTCGATTCCAACTCAACAAAGCTTTCAAATGATGTATTACTTATGAAATTATTTTAATTAGTAGCTGAGATACAAATGAAAACCCATTCAGGAGACCTCAAAACGTGTAAATCCTCGGAAATCTTGAACTCCACTTTCGATAATACACTGCTCGACATTAAAAAGGCAACACCAAGAAAGAATGATAATAACGGAATGAAATTTGTTGGACACATACATTATAGTAGGAAGAACAATTGATTAAAATTTCAGGAAGTTTGGTGTAATATGTACTGAGAAAACAGTACGTAAAGCAGCGAACTCTGTGAGCAATAACAGCACATATCTGCCTAGGCATTGAATCGAACGGCGATTGGATGACATGTACGGGTAGAGCACTTCATGAAGCTTCAACACGATGCCACAATTCATCGATCGAAGTTACTGGTGAGTGGCGGGGGGCCAGTCGCTTTTCAATGATTAAACAGTCATTTTCATTGGTGCGAGATCAGGAGAACGCGCTGGCCAGAGCAACAGTCGAACACATTCTGTATCAAAGAAGGCCCGGACAATACAAACAACTTGTGGTCGTGCATTATCTTGCTTAAATTTTGCGTTACGGAGGCCTCGAATACAGGGCAGAGTGGCGGGCCTTAACTCATCAGAAATTTAATGGCCGCTGTTCAGAATGCCAGGAATACGAACATGAAATAATCGAGACGTCCAATGGGAACCCATAACATCATAACAAATCATGGACAGTATGATGATGTCGAATCCCAGCTGGCAATGTGCATTATTCATATTGCCGTTAAATACGGATAAGGCAATCTTCATGCTGTAAACAGGATTGTGATTTGTCTGAAAAGTGAATTCACGCCATTCCTGCGTCCAGGTTCATCGTTGATCACACATTAATGGCGCCCATATCAATAATGTAGTTTTGACGGTAATCAGAATTTTGGTAGCCGCATACTGAGTCACCACCTGGATTGATGGTATGTTGTACCATTGGATACATGTCCCGGTCACCTCTTGTTTTCATTCCCGCCACTCTGAATACGAGCCATTACATTTCTGACGAGTTAAGGCCCATAGCTCTGCCCTATGTTCAAGGCCTCCGAAGCGCAACATTTAAGCAGGACAATGCACGATCGCAAGTTGTCCATATTGTCTGGACCTGCATTGATGCCGAATGTGTTCGGCTGTTGCTCTGGCCAGCGTGTTCTCCTGATCTCGCACCAATGAAAATGACTGTTTAATCGTTGAAAAGCGACTGGCCCTTCACCACTCACCAGTAACTTCGATCGCTGAATTGTGTCATCGTGTTAAAACTTCATGAAGTGCTCTACCCGTACATGTCATCCAATCGCTGTTCGATTCAATGTCTAGGCAGATATGTGCTGTTATTGCTCACAGAGGTCGCTACTTTATGTACTGTTTTCTCAGTACATATTTCTCCAAATTTCGTGAAATTTTAATCAATTCTTCTTCCTACTATAATGTATCTGTCCAACAAATTTTATTCCGTATTATCATTCCTTCTTGGTGTTGCATTTTCAATGTCGAACAGTGTATAAAAGTACTTTAAAATATCTTTCGAATGATGTATTAAAAATAATTTAATCATAATTAGAATTTGAAATACGGGTATTAGAATAAAATTTAATTTCCAATTAAAATGTAATTTTTTTCCAAAATCGATAAAATTTGAACTGCAACTATCCCCTGTGTTGTTAATGGCGCACAGAAAGTTTGAAAGAATTTAGAAGAAAATTGAAGCATTTTGAAATTTGCAATTTTTATTCCTACTTAGAAAAACCACGTGATGTCAATTAGTAAAAAATATGTTTCTTCTCATGGAAAGCCTTCGCTGACGATAACGCGAGTTTCGTGATTTTTGTTCACCCAAAAGTGCTCAACGCGCATAAAGAAGTTTTCACTTCAAATGGAAAACCTTCGCTGACGATGACGCGAGTTTCATGATTTTTGTTCACCCAAAAGTGCTCAATGCGTCTAAAGAAGTTTTCACTTCAAAAAAAGAAAAAGTAGAGGATTTCAATGCAGTTAAATTATTTCTTTTAAATAAATGTTTGAAATACAGACATCATCCTTTAGTCTAGTTTTCAATGCATCACTGAACAATAATGATTTATGAACAATTTCTTCCTAAATTCTTGATACATTCCCTACGCACACACTTATCCACAGTTTATCTTAAAGACATCGCTTTTATCCACATTCCATCCTAAAGATGTCTATGTCATTCTCAAGATATCCCATTAATGTCCTGGAAAAAAGCTGTGTTTGTAGGGTTCTTAACCGAAATTTAGCAGTTGGTAATATTTTCATAATTTTTTTTATAAAAATGAAACAAGTAACAAATAATGTGTCTTTTCACTACAAATTTCAAAAACAGACTGGCATTTTAAAGGAAATATTTTCTAGAGGCATAGGCTAAAGAGCAGAAAAGAAAATATTTTTTCTTTTAATATTAATCAGAAGGTTTTTCTCTTGAGTAGTTACTTCTTACTTTTTTACCTTTCTGCGTAGGAAGTAAAAATTGCAGCTGCTCTCTAATCTTTAGAAGTTAAAAGAAGTTATCTATATATATAAAATCGTTTGTCCTGAGTGCGTGCGTGCGTGAGTGAGTGAGTGAGTGACGGATTCATCATCGCCAAGCCCAAACCCCTTGACCTAGAAGCATGAACTTTTGTGACAATGTACCTTCTGTGACGTAGACATCCACTAAGAAGCGATTTCACAAAATTCGCCCCCCCCCACCCCCTCCAAGGGCGGGAGAGAGGGTAAAATGTGATTTCACAAAATTCTTCATATCTCAAAAAAAAAAAAAAAAAAAAAAAAAAAAAAAAAAAAAAATCTATATATATAGCTATATATATATATATATATATATATATATATATATATATCTATATATATATATCCGTAAAAATATTTGCTTTAAAATATCTAAAACAAATATCTAAAACAGCTAAAACAAATATCTAAAAACAAATTTCTGGAATTTTAGGAATTCGGTCCCGAAGGGGAAGGGGGGGGGGTACGAGGCAAAAAGTGATTTCACATGCGTAAAACGTAATTTCACATAATCCTATATATCTCAAACACAAAAAAAGAAACAGATGTACGTGATATTTTTGCTCTAAAATATAGCTAATACAAATACCCAAAAACTAATTTCTGGAATTTTAGAAATTCAGCCCCTAAAGGGGGAAGGGGACAAAACGTGATTTCAAATAATCCTTTATATTGAAGAAAAAAAAAAAAAAAAAAAAAAAAAAAAAAGGCACATGTGATATTTTTGCTCTAAAATATAGCTGACACAAATATCTAAAAATCAATTTCTGGAATTTTAGAAAATCGTCCCAGGTGGGGTGTAAAGAGGGGGGGGGGTATGGGAAAAAATATAAATACAGTTAGACCGTTCAAAATTGTTGGCACAGATAGGTTTTAGTTGCCTGCAAGTTGAATGAGGATATTTTCGAAAGTGTAACGTTCTTAGGAGGAGCGGGAAGGGAGGGGCGGAGGGGCAAAAAAAGTAAAAATAAAGTTAGATCGTTCAAAATTGGTTCATAGAGGTTTGTGATACCTAAAAATCGATTGCGGATATTTTCGAATTTGTAAAAATTTAAAAGTGCGGGGAAGGGGGGGGGGGATGAAGGGGCAAAACAATAGAAATAGAATTAGACCATTCAAAATTGGCATGTATAGGTTTTTGGGACCTACAAATCGATTGCAGATATTTTTGAAAGAGAAAAAGTATTAGGATAGACGTTAAGGGGGGGGGGCGAAGGGGCAAAAATATAGAAATAAGAGTTAGAGCGTTGAAAATTAGTATTATTAGGTTTTATGGCCCGATAAATCGATTGTGGATATTTTCGAAAGTGTAGAATTATTACGAAGGGCTGGAAGGGCGCCGGGGGCAAAAATAAAGAAATTCAGATAGAACGTTGGAAATTAGTATTATTAGGTTTAAAAGCCCGAGGAAACGATTGCGGGTTTTATTGAAAGTGTAAAATAATTAGGACCGACCCAGACCGATTATTACACCAATGAGAGAAGAATGTTTTTTGTATTTTATATTTATGCTTTTCGATTACGATAATATAGGGATTCCTTAAAAGTGTCGAACGTAAATGAGCGGGCACAGTGCACAATGGACTGCACTACTGAAGGCAGTGGGGACACGGTGCGACATTTTTCCCGATCAGAATTTTTTGTTCTTTTTTCACATGATAAAAATGAATGCAATTTTGAGACTTAATTAATTATAGTGATTCATTTAAAAATAGTGACCCTGCTGGTATAATCTAAACATATTAAAAGTGAAACAAACCAGTATTTAAGTAGCACATCTGCTTAATACTTCCTCACATTCCGGTCTATTTTACTTGTTCTAATTTTCCTGTCTGTCTTTCATTTACTTCTATATTTGTTATTCAGTGTTTTATTTATTTATTTGCTAATTTATGTCACTAAGGTTGCGAACAAACGATTGTAAAAATGAATGAGCTTAAAATTTAATATTTCAATTATTCAAATCCTAAATATGAAAATTTTATAAATAATATTTATTTATTAAACTTTATTAAGAAAGGATTATTTTTATATTACTTAAATAAATTACCTTAAATAAAATCTTTTTAAAATACTTAGCATATAATTATTTCGGGTACTCCGTACCCATCTTCGGTGCCAAGTGCAAAAACGTCGTTCTTCTGTTGGTTATCAAATTCGTGGTGTCGTGGTGTGCACCGACTGGAAAGTGAAGTGAAGTGAAAGCACGCACACCACGTCAACACGAATTTGACATATGGCAGCAGTTCCTACAAGAAATCTAACCGACTGGAAAGTGAAGCGAAGTGAAAGCATGCACACCACGACACCACGAATTTGACAATCGACGTTTTTGCACTTGGCACCGAAGATGGGTACGGATGTACGGAATACCTCGGAGGAACGATAAGAATGGAGACGGCGAGAGCCGGTTTTCAATGGAGAAAGAGTGAAGTAACTGTATGAGGTCCTTTTAACTGATGTCCCTTTAACTGGGCACCCAAAACATTCACTTAAATTCTATTGCCGTTAGTGTTAAACGTACGAAAAAATGGTATAAAACACGGTTTATCCTTCAAAAATACTGAGAAATATTTTTTGTTTATTGTATCAATCTTTTTTTATTTATTTATATTTATTTATTTATTTTATTTTTTTATAATGAAATAAAAGCAGGAGCATTTTATCGTTAAATATTCTTTTCCTTTTCCCTGCCGTAAAATTACACAACACAAAAAACATTTTTTGTTCTTTAAAGTTAAAATCACATTGAAAAAGCTAAAAACTTATAAGAAATATATTCTTTAAGATTATGTTAAATTGGCGAGAATATAGGTTGCTTTCTATTTGAAACTGTGATAATGATAAAAATAATGATTTTTATTATTTTCTTCTATTCAGAAGAAGAAAGTATTGAATTCGTGAAAATTTTTGATGCATTTACACTTTTTGTAAAGTCTTGAAAATGATTTCACCATTTTAAAAAATGCAAGTCTGACTGTGTATCGTGTATGTGTTATCAAAATTTTGTGGGTGCTGTATCTCATTAAGTAATGGGCGGAATTCCACAAAACTTTATATTTAGTTAAATCTTTATATGAATTGGTACTGATTATATTTCGGAGTAAATCGCCCATCAGGTGGCGCTACTATGCATATTACTCCCATTTAAGATAAAGCTATATTTCATCTTCTGTTGCGTATAATTTCGTAAAATTTTATATGTAATTGGATCTTAATGGGATTTTATCCTGAAAACACTTTGCAGTAAATTTCCCAACAGGTGGCGCAGCTATGCTATGAGGCTTATTAAATGTAAGTATAAAAACTGCAATATTGATTTTAATTATCTCAAAATAATTTTAAATGTTTGGGTTTTTTAAATAATGCTTTTGTAATTAAATATATTTACATAGTCATTGTGAGTGCATTTTCAGCCAGATAACATAATTAAAAACTAAATTCTGATCCTCATCTGATAAAAATCTCAAAGAACATTTTAATTCCTAAAGGCAACGAAAATTTAATTTAAGATTGTTATGAACAACAATTCAATTGTTCTTTCCTTAATAAAGCAAAATCTGCTACAAATGTAAGGCGATATATGCTTTGTCCTATTTTTGGGATTTGAAATTAATGCTTCAATATACATAATCTCAATATTTTATTTGAAAGATGGGCTATTTATTTAAAGAATTAATATATATAATGACCCTCATCGTCATCTGTCATTCACGATTCCGGTTTGCACCGCTTCAAAACAGACTTTTGGCAGCCATTTTTTTTTTTTTCCCCAATTTGTTCAATTCAACTTACGAAAACATACATATCATTTTCATACATGTTTTGTATCGCACATATTGTTATTTATTCCGTCTAAAACCTTGAAAAACTATTCAATTGTAATGTTTAAATGTTTAATTAAATATAACGGATCACTGGCTATTATAAACATGAACCTATAAATAGAATTATGTAACTTCATGATTATAAACAACGCAATGCCAAATAAAAACAAACATAATTTGTTGCCATTCAGAAAATACAAATTCCAAATGGACAACTCTTTAATTGCAAATGAACGACTCTTTGACTGTTTCATTAAAAAAAAAAAAAAATGCTTAAAATATTTCTAAAACATATTAAAGCCTTAAAAATCTTAAAATATATTTGTAAAAACATATTAAAATCTTTAAATATTTTTATCAAGCTTCATTATTTGTTTACATTGTATGGTATGATTGGCGTCGAGTTCAGTACGTAAATGTCGCCAGTTGATTTTAGTTTTGAAATTAATGTAAAGTTATAGTTGGGATAGAATGTTTGGTTGGGCAAGTAAAGGTCACCAGTTGAAATGAGTATTGAAAGTAGGGTAGTCTAAGGTGATAATGTCGAGTCAAGATAAAATGTTCGGTTGAGAATGAGAAAGTCCCTAGCTGGATCCTGGATATTTTGGCGATGTTGTGGGTGAGATAGCTGGTTGGGAGTATAGAGTAGAGGTGAATTTGGGTTAGCATGGAGTGTCTGTAATCATTAGATAGTTAGTTAGAAAATACGCAAGCAAAGTGATGACGTCACTGGGCGTCAGTGGATGCAAGAAAAAGATTTCCTATGTTAATCGCCCATTGGATTTTTTGCAAAAAATTATTAAAAATTGAGGAAAATTATTTCCCGATTTTAATTCCCATATTTCGGTATAGATATGTATTAGTTATCGTGTGCATGCGTTAGATTACGTTGTTTTTGCTGTAACATTGATAAAATTTAAATTTTAAATTTCAAAACTTTAGAAAAATAAAATAGCAAACTTCCATATTTGATTGAAAACATAAACATTTCATTTCAAAGGATGATATTTACACAATAAATATCCAACTAATATACTAAAGAAAAGGAAAATGATAAATATTCTATCATAATTTGAAGTCAAATTTGTTTTTAAATGTTTAAATAAAGTGTCTGATATAAGATACTCATATGTTGCAGCGGAATAGATTTAATATATCTGTCATCCTTGGCGGAAAAAATATATCGCCAAATTATTTGGCGAACATATTTCATTCCTTTCAAAAATCATGGTTATTTTAACTGAATTATATGAAACAATATATCGTACAATACGTATTACGAAAATAAACATCTGGCATGTATATTTTCGTAGTATGTTTTTCATCGCCAAATACAAAAAACGCCAAAGATGACAGTTTTGAAATTTAAAATTTTGTCAATTTGACAGCAAAATAACTCAATCTAACACATGAATACGATATCATACCTATACCCAAATACGGGTATTAAAATCGGAAAATAATTTTCCTCGATTTTTAATAATTTTTTACAAAATATACAATGGACGATTAACATATAGGGAATCATTTCTTGCATCCACGGACGGTCAGTGACGTCACATTTCACTTACGTATTTGGAAACAGGATCTTCGATCTTCGATAGTCTTAAAGTATTTTGGTAAAATGAAGTGAATCGTTATTTACTTCCTCTTACCCATAGGGTCGAGAAAGTATTGTTTTAGGGTCAAATTTTCGAACGTGAGTTTTTGTTATACTTACATGTTCTGAGGTCCCCTGAATACGAAAATCACGTTTTTAGCGAATGGTCTCTGTGTCTATCTGTGTGTCTGTTATCAGCATATCTCAAGAACGAATAGTAGCAGAAATTCCAAACTCGGTATTCTAAATGTGTATCATATAGGGATGCTACAGTAAGCGTTTCGTTAAGATGAAGCAAATGGTTCGTGTACAGGGACATTCAAAAGTATTCAAATACATTACGGCGGTCTATGGGGGAAATTGCAAGTAAGTAGAATTTAACATCTATAGACTGCACTAAACCAAATGAAACGAATACATATTTTTTGTAATAGAGATAGTCAACTGGGAAATTTTTTTTTGTGTATGTAGGAGCCTCGCCTCCCCCCCCCCCTGGGGTAGATGTCCTCCCTCGAGTGGAGTAAATTTTCATGATGGGCATCTTTCAAAAGATCTAGCCAATACCTTTAAAACGAATGGTAGAACCATCGATCTACGATAATTTAAAATAAAGTTAATGATTTCTTTCATTTTTAACATTTTTTTTTTTTTTTTTTTTTTACTTTAATATTGAGAATAAATTCAACTTTTTTTTAGATATTTAGTGTTATACTATTTCTCTAATATGGAAATCGTCTGTGTTATCATACAAGATAACTTTTTAAAATAATAATTTTAATAAATTATTTTTTTTAAACTGAATTATTTTTTAATAACCGAATTAAATTCTATATAAATGTAGGTGCATTAATGAAACGGGGGGTTGAGGGGAGCCAGAACTAATTATCATATAAAACTCTTCCGAACCCTAATTTGAATTGTTTAACATAGGTTTACATAACAGTACACGTTATCTCACCTCTTAATCTCCAACCTGTACTTATAGCATTAAATTTCAGGGTAAGAGAAAGTCGTGTGAGTGACACACTAGATTATTCTTATTATGAGGACTTTAAATGGAGCACTTAACGGAGCACTGGGATGTGTTGTTGCTGTTGTGTTTTCGGGCCTATATTTTTTGTCACCCAGCAGTTTTTTTGTCATTCATATTTATTGATCGGGTAGAATTATTTTAATTTCAGAACGAAAATTAGAAAATATCGAAACACATTTGATTTCTAAACAAAAACTGAAAATACATTTGAATGATCACGTGGTAATCTTCATGATCTAAATATTGTTTTCAAGATTTATCGTTCACATTCCGTCATTTTTGACGGGGCTATATACTAGTATTACTATATTTAGAAAATCTTATGTAAATATTCATATATTTTCATTTTTGTCAATTATATATTTATATAAATTCAGTCTCTATTGTTAAAAATGTCAGTTTATAAAATCTACTGTTTTTACTTTCTTCTATATTCAATAGAAGAAAGTATTGGATTCATAAAAATTTTCGACCTCGGGTTTTTGATGGATTTACACGTTTTGAGAGCTGTAGAACACGATTTGACCATTTTTAGAAAATGTCTGTCTGTCTGTCAGTCTGTATGTGTGTGTGACAAAATGTGTGGCAACTGTATCTCAAGAACTACTGCACATAATTTTATACAAATTGGTATGTAGTTGCACCTTGACATAAATTAGTGCCTATCAACTTTTGGTAAAAATTATCTTACAGGTTGCGTTGCCAACCCGCTTTTTCTAAATTTTTAGCATGATGATATAGGACAAAATTTTGTATAAATGTGCATAAAGAGAGTTATTTTTTAGTAATCATTATGAAATTTACAAGAATTATTTATAATAGAGATAGTCAACTGGGAAATTTTTTTTGTATGTGTAGGAGCCTCGCCACCCTCCTGGGGGGGGAGGGTAAGTCCCCCCTCGAGGGGTTAAATTTTCAAGTTGGATTACTTTCGAAAGTTCTCGTAAATACCTTTAAAATGAATGGTTGAACTATAAATATGTGATAATTTAAAACAAAGTTATCGATTTTTTTTACTTATAACGAAAAAAAAAATTGAAAAAAATCGTATTTCTTTTTGTTTTAATAGTGTTACTGAGTGAATTTGTATAGGAAAATATAAATGGAAATCTTGTGGTGGCCACAACATACTAGTTTTTTAATAATCATTATGGAATTTACACGAATTATTTATAACAGAGATAGTCATCTGGGAAATTTTTTTTGTATGTGTAGAAACCTCGCCTTCCCCCCCTGGGGGGGATGTCCCCCCTCGAGGGGAGTAAATTTTCATGATGAGTGTCTTTCAAAAAAGCTCGCCGATACCTTTAAAACAAATGGTTGAACCATCGATCGGTGATAATTTAAAATAAAGTTATCAATTTTTTTCATTCATAAAAAAAAAAAAAAAAAAAAAAAAAAAAAAAATGTAATAGTGACAATAAAGTTGACATTTTTTTTTGGATATTTAGTGTTATACTACTTCTCTAATATAGAATATATAATCTCAAATATAATATATTTTACTGAGTCAATTTGTATAGGAAAATATAGAAGAAAGTCATGTGGGGGCTACAACATACTAGTTTAAAATTAAAAGGTTGGCAAGTATGTAGAAGTTGATAAAACCCTTCTAAAATAGTTTTCTTGATCCCTGTTTGTTATAATTTAAGGAATGAATTGTTTTATTTCATATCCATTGTTTTAAACCCTTTCACTTGAATGAGTTATTTGTGGCAATTTGTTTTCTTATGCAATAAAAACAAACAATTTTGTTTGAATAATAATAATAAAAAAGATTTTACATTGCAAATTTTTGTAAAAAATTACAAATGAACTAGGCGCTTTAATATTCAATGCAAAAAATAACAACCCTCCCCCCCTTCCCTAATATAGATAATTGGGCCAATAATTTTTAATTGCATTATCCCTGTCATTTTTTAAATACTTCTCAAAATCACAACTTTTCTAGCAACTGTTTTTTTTTAATACTTGCCTCAATCCTAAATTTTATGTGGAAAGCCTCGGAGTAAAACCTGTTCAAAAATTTGCTTTTAAATCATAAAATTGGCGGTTGTAGAAAGATAAAGGAAAATATAAAAATACGACTACTTCTTTTTAGTCCAACAGTGTAAATGCAATAGCCTTTCTGAGGTTTATGAGTTCATAAGCCAAAATGGTTAAAGCATCATGCTAATAACGCGAAGGTCGTGGGTTCAATCTTTCAAAAGGCCAATAAGTTATTTTTTGCACCTAATTAATAAAAAAGATATTAATTCATAAATGAAAATTTTCCAGTGTCTTCATAATATCCTAAACCGTACGGATGACGAGAAAGTGACAAAAACAATGCTAAACTTAGAGGTGTGTTGATCTCTTTGTAAGTAAACGGCTGAACGCAGAGCTACAAAGTTTTGCATCGAGGTCTGTTTCGACTTCAAGTTCTCCTGATGCACCTCAAAGACCGATTTTTGAATTTTTGATTAATTTTTTTTTTTTTTTTTTTTTTAAATTTTTTAACTTTTTTTTTAACTTTTAATTTTTTTTTCATTAATTATATTTTTTGCAACTGAGGAGATTGCCTGGTGCTGCCATCTGTTGTCATAGAGTGAAGATGATAATCAGTCCAAAAAATGTAGTTCTTGATTAACAGCAGCGCCACTTATCATCAAGATAATATGATCATCATCTAAATTAGATCATCACCTAAATTGAGATGTCTGGTTATGGCTCATAAGCAAGGAGTGGGGACTCGGAACCGATACAGCGCAGGTGTGGAAGACTCTGCCGAAAGAACACGGGGCGATGATTGAAACGATTTTTATAGAATTAGTTTTTATTTATAAAATTTCAAAATGGGATTTTTTTTTTTAATTGAAAATTCCTTTAAATGTAGCGACTAGCAAAGCAAGCAATGCCTGTTAATATATATATATATATAAAGCAAATTGAAATATTTAGAATTACCTTGAAATCAGCAAATTAAATTATTTTTCTTAAAGAGATTTATATCGTGATAGGTTTAAAATAAAATACACAAAATTTTAAAGTTTGTGCAAAAAATAATTTTCAAAATAAACAAATAAAAATAAATAAATAAAATGTATATTTGTAACTTAAACAAACGTTATTTTCAAAAGTATCCACCGTCATCAACACTCGTTATGCAAATGGTAATAAGAAGTAATAAATAGAATAAATACCATAGTTTATTCATTCTATCGAGAGAACGAAACTAAATAAACGCACGTGCGGTTTGGCTGCGGTGAAAAACCTGGCATTCTGCCAGGAGTGCCAAACAGAAAGTGTGAATTTCTTTTTTTTTTTCTTTATTTGCACTGTTTTGCTCGTGCTATTGTCTGATTGTTAAATTTGATAATTTTTTCGTGTGATTTCGTATTTTACCATAATGGAGAGTGAGAAAAGTTCTTTGAGTCCAGTGAAAAAGAAAATTAAAAAAGAACCTTTAAGTAATGGTGAAAAGGATATGATTTTAAACGTTTATAAATATGCGCTTGAATCAAATCCTGAACTTTCGATTTTTGATGTAGGAAATGAAGCTGCTCGTATAACTGGGGTATGTAAAGCTTCTGTTTTCCAAGTGATTTTAGAATATAAAAAGTGCGGTGCTTTAAATTCTCCGAAGAAGACAATAATTTCAGAAGATGTAGATGATTTTGAGAGGAACGCTATAAGAAGGAAAGTACACGATTTTTTTTTTTTTTTTTTTTTTTTTTTTTTTAATGAGCTACCGACTATAGATAATGTTTTGAAAGTCGTAAATGATGACCCTGACTTACCAACCTTTAAAATAACAACCTTTTATCATCTTCTAAAAGAATTAAATTTTACATATGCATGAAGATCACGAAAAAGTACTCTCATTGATAAAGACGAAATAATTGTGTGGAGAAGAAATTATTTAAGACAAATAAAAACTTTCAGGGAAGAAGGCCGCAAAATATATTATAACTAGCGAGCTTCGCCCGCTAGCGGGTCAGTATTTTCAAATGAATCACTATAATTAATGAATCACTAACAGTAACTTTTAGTCCTAAAAAAAGAAAAAAAAAAAAAAATCATTTCTGATCGGGTAAAATGTCGTCCCGGGTCCCCACTGCCTTCGGTAGCGCAGTCCCGTGCGCGCTGCGCGTGCACAAGTTAAGGGATACACGCGCTGCGCGCGCGTATTCCTTCCCTGACCCTTCGTGCCCCCCCCCAAAAAAAAAATCATTTCTGATCGGGTAAAAACTCACACCGGGCCCCACTGCCTTCGGCAGCGCAGACCCATGCGCGCTGCGCGCGCACGTGTGAAGGTATGCGTGCGCTGCGCGCAAATATTCCTTCTCACATCAAATTTTTATTCTTATGAAAAGAAATGAAAAAAAATCATTTCTCATGGGGTACAAAGTCGGCCCGGGTCCCCACTGCCTTCGGCAGTGCAGTCCCGTGCGCGCTGCGCGCGCACAAGTTAAACAATACACGCGCTGCACGCCCGCATTCCTTCCCTGACACTCGTGCCCCCTAAAAAAAATCATTTCTGATCGGGTAAAAAATCACACCGGGTCCCCACTGCCTTTGGCAGCGCAGACCCATGCGCGCTTCGCGGGCACTTGATAAGGTATACGCACGCTGCGTGCACGTATTCCTTTTCAAATAAAATTTTTATTCTTAAGATAAGAAAATTAAAAAAATTATTTCTCATCGGTTAAAAAGTCGGACCGGGTCCCCACTGCCTTCGGCAGCGCAGTCCCGTGCGCGCTGCGCGCGCGCAAGTTAGGGGATACGCGCGTGGTGCACGCCTATTTCTTCCCCACCCTTTCAGCCCCTTCTAATTAACGTACGTATACCAATTTTTTACGGTCTTACTCAATTAGCTGAGATGCAAAAGAACACCTAATCAGGACGCCTCAAAACGGGTAAATCTGCTGAAAACTTTTGATAATATAAAAGAACTTTAAAATATCTTTCGAATGATGTATTAAAAATAATTTAATCATGATTAGAAATTGAAATATTGAAATTTGAAAATATTACAGCGCCATCTGGCGGTAGAAATTTCTGCATTCCACTGTTCGATCCCAAATCAACAAAGCTTTCTAATGATATATTACTTATGAAATTATTTTAATTAGTAGTTGAGATACAAAAGAAAACTGATTCAGGAGACCTCAAAACGTGTAAATCTGGTGAAATCTCAAATTCCATTTTCGATAATGTAAAAGTACTTTAAAATGTGTATCAAATGACGCATTAAAAAAAATTTAATCATGATTAGAAATAGAAATATTGTAATTTAAAAATATTACAGCGCCATCTGGCGGTAGAAATTTCTGTAATCTACTGTTCGATTCCAACTCAGCAAAGCTTTCAAATGATGTATTACTTATGAAATTTTTTTAATTAGTAACTGAGACAAAAGAGAAACCCATTCAGGACACCTCAAAACGTGTAAGTCAGGTGAAATTTCGAATTCCATTATCTACGGTAGTCGGTTAATGGAAGTAAATAGAAAAAGAAATATTTTTACCTTAAGTGTATTTGTGTCGTTTTGAAACTTTCATCCTCTTTCGACAGATAAAATGTCAGGCGTGTAAAGATAAAATTTAATTTGCAATTAAAATGTAAATCTTTTGTTTATTGACCAAAATGGATGAAATTTGAACTGCAAGTTTGTTTTGTGGTGTTAAGATTGTATACTAATAGAAATGTGCGAATTTTGAAAAATTGAAGAAAATTTTTAATCAAAGTACAAAAAGACGTGACCTCATTAAATAGCAGATGTTTTTTCTTTCCGTTCAAGATCTTCTGCAAAGTTAAAATGCTTGTGATTTGTTGCCACCATTTTTTTTTAGTTTAGTTAATTTAAAAAAATCTAATCGTCTGATCGATAAGCCGTTTAAACCATCGGATTGAGAAAAAAAAGCCCTTTCCAATGGTATCTTGTTTGTAACAATACGACTGATATTTCTAATTTATTTTCCACTTTTTCCGTAAAAATGTCGCTTTTTAAGCATTTAATCATGAATTCTGGGTCATTTTTTGGTAGACATGGGTGGACATTTTAATTAATATCTCCGCTAATTAGTGTCGCATCGCTTAGCGAATTATCGCGATGTCGAGATGAAGAAATTCTGCGTCTGTCGACACTGGTTTCGAGGCGATGCGACCATTAGCGCCGGAGCTTTAGCGGTCACAAGGCATTTCTCACAGACAGACAGAAAGACAGACGCGTACAGATTTTAATAATATAAGGAGATGACGAAACATGGTTAAATGCAGGACACACAGTCAATAAATTTTGGAAAGACACTGCAATACAATCTTCTAAGCAAGCATTTTTATCTGGTCTTTCTTCCGGACTAACATCTCCATCGGGGAAAGGTAAACGGATTATAATTACTCATATTGGCAGCGAATGTGGCTTTGTGGATGAAGGACTTGACATATTTGAATCCAATAAAAATAAAGATTATCATGAGGATATGAATTCTGAAAAATTTGAAACGTGGTTTGCCAATATTTTACCTCTACTCGAAAATAACTGTGTAATCGTAATGGACAATGCTCCTTACCATTCTAGGAAAGCCGAAAAAATACCTAATACTTCGTGGAAGAAACAGAAAATTGTCGATTGGCTTTTAACAAAAAGTATTAAATTTGAGGACGGAATGTTAAAAGCTGAATTATTGCAATTAGTGAAACGAAATAAAAGCAATTATGACAAATATATTGTAGATGAATTGGCAAAAGCGCAAAAATAAAACTGTCTTGCGACTAGCCCCCTATCACTGCGAGCTCAATCCCATAGAACTAATTTGGGCACAAATGAAGAACTTCGTTGAGAAAGAAAACAAGACATTTAAATTTTCCCATGTAAAAGATTTGTGCATGCAAAGCATAAAAAAAATCGGCGGTGAAGAATGGGAAAAGTGCATCCAGCATGTAATAAATGAAGTAGAAAAGAAAATGTGGGATCTGGATAATACGATAGATAATATCGTCGATTCCATGGTAATTGAGCTTCACTCAAATTCTTCAGCTGCATCTTCTGAAAGTGATTTCTGAGGTTCTCTAAATTTTCTGAGGTGTTCTAAATTTATGATATTAATATTTTTTCCATAATATCTGAAAATTGCTCTATATATAAATAGTAAAATAATAATAACATAAAATAAAAATTGAATATTATTGAATTAGTTTTTGAGTATCTCAATTTGTAACTTAAATAGTTTATCCGATATTCTTAATTAATTAAATCATTATATATTGATGAAAAATAAGCCCCCCCCCCCCCACCCCTACCCAGCACCTTCGGTATACCAGCAAAACATCTCGCACTCTTAAATTCAAAAATAAATTTAAAAATATCTGGTACTCTATACAAATCTGTATTTGCTTGATAAAAATTGCTAGAAAAAAAATTAAATTCTCCAAATTGGGGATTTCGGCTGAAAGTGAACCTTCTTGGCTATTTTTGTGCAACCCTTTTATTTAGTTCCGGTCTCTTCTTTCGTTGAATAAACTATAGTTATTGGAATATTCCTTGTGATAGATATAAAATATTCATTCGGAAAATTTGGATAAATTATTCGACTCTTTCGAAAGTGCTGTTTTAGGATCAAAAGGCTGACCTCAACTCTGCTTAATGCTTCCGAGTTTCAATCTCTCCTATTCATAGAAAGCTTTACTTTCCTAAATTCATTAATAAAATTTGAAAGAGAATATTTCGAAAGACTATTTTTTCTTTAACTAGGGGGCTCTGCGCCCTGCTTGCTCTGCTCACAAACTCCGAGGGAGGCTTCGCCTCCCCCCGACTCACTTTACTTATTAGCACATGCAGGGCTCTGCCCGCCTATTAGCTGCCTTCTTTCACTGAAAAGAAATATCAATAGTGCATATTACAAGACAAAAGCAGAAAGTTATTATGGAAATCCTCATTCAATGTCAAATTGAAATATACAGTCGGCTGCAAAATTATTCGAGCACTAGCCAATAATTCCTATATTTAAAAAGTACGCTTAAGACTGTTTTGCTAAGTAAATCCTTGTCGAATTATGTTCTTAGACTGATTAAGAACATGACTCGACAAGGATTTATTTAACAAATCTGTATTAAGTGTACTTTTTTTTGGCAAGGATTATTGGTAGTGCTCGCATAATTTTGCAGCCGACTGTATAATATTTATATATATTTTTTAATAGAAAGAAATTCATAATATCTATACCATTTTGCATTACGGCTTTAGTATATGATCCTTTTTATTTAATTTTACAACCTTAGATCCGGACCATGGTATCCCAGTCGGTAGAGCATCGAGCTCGTAATTGGAAGATTGTGGGTTCGGTTCTCGAGCCGGCCAAAGACCGTCGTGTACACTAATGGTGGCTGGTGCACGTAAAATATGTCGTGGCTGCAATATCCTCCATGTTCCCATCAAAATTATACGTCTGAGGGCCACCGAAGCGGAGGAACCATCCCCTCCGTGTAGGACCAAAACTGTGGTGGCATGTCTCTGGGATATCCGTAGGGCTGCGTCCCAGATCGTTCGATTTGATTTGACCTTGGCATAAATTTGTGCTAATTAAATTTTGATGCATATCGTACTGTAGGTATTGCTGCTATGCTCCAATTTTTCTCAGTTACAGGAAGGTTATGTATATGTGCTTCAAACTTGATATTTAATACGGCTATTACAAAACAAAACTATATTAATTTAATTTTGGTGCATATCGACTGATAGGTGGTTTTTTTATGCTACAATTTTCACTAGTTACTGGAAAAAAAATCTCAGTTTCTATAGTGTATAAATGCACCAAATTTCACATATAAGACAGGTATTATGAAAGACTACAATGGTTTAATTTGGGTAGGTAGGGCTGCTATACTGCAATTTTTCTCATTTACGTAAAGGCTGTAATTCAGTCTTCCTTGTGTACAAGTGTATTGAACTTCAAATGTGAGATGGCTTTTATTGAACTGCTGATTCAATTTGGATTCATATCAGCCGATAGGTTGTACTGTTACAGAGCCTTTTTCAGGCTTTACCTAATTTTTTGCCAATTAATATTTTAAAATTATATAGTTTTAGAAAATGAGGTTTGTGATGACCACAACATACTACTTTACATTTGAATTCACTGTATTTATCTGTGAAAGGTTATATCTTAATTTGAGTTTAAAAAACATTCCTGCAAAGAGATATCTGAAAGCTTTCTGGTGATTGGTATATCATAAATTTAAACTATTAAAATCTTAAGATATCCCTATTGCATGGAATCAAACTAAATTTTATTTTTTCAGAGTAATAAAAGTTATTTTTCTTCAAAATAGTCTAAAAGTTCTACACTGCGTTTGAAGCAAATCAATCAGGAAAAAAGGCATTTATAGTTTATTCAACGAAAGAAGAGACCGGAACTAAATAAAAGGGTTGCACAAAAATAGCCAAGAAGGTTCACTTTCAGCCGAAATCCCCAATTTGGAGAATTTAATTTTTTTTCTAGCAATTTTTATCAAGCAAATACAGATTTGTATAGAGTACCAGATATTTTTAAATTTATTTTTGAATTTAAGAGTGCGAGATGTTTTGCTGGTATACCGAAGGTGCTGGGTGGGGGTGGGGGGGGGCTTATTTTTCATCAATATATAATGATTTAATTAATTACGAATATCGAATAAACTATTTAAGTTAGAAATTGAGATACTCAAAAACTAATTCAATAATATTCAATTTTTATTTTATGTTATTATTATTTTACTATTTATATATAGAGCAATTTTCAGATATTATGGAAAAAATATTAATATCATAAATTTAGAACACCTCAGAAAATTTAGAGAACCTCAGAAATCACTTTCAGAAGATGCAGCTGAAGAATTTGAGTGAAGCTCAATTACCATGGAATCGACGATATTATCTATCGTATTATCCAGATCCCACATTTTCTTTTCTACTTCATTTATTACATGCTGGATGCACTTTTCCCATTCTTCACCGCCGATTTTTTTTATGCTTTGCATGCACAAATCTTTTACATGGGAAAATTTAAATGTCTTGTTTTCTTTCTCAACGAAGTTCTTCATTTGTGCCCAAATTAGTTCTATGGGATTGAGCTCGCAGTGATAGGGGGCTAGTCGCAAGACAGTTTTATTTTTGCGCTTTTCCAATTCATCTACAATATATTTGTCATAATTGCTTTTATTTCGTTTCACTAATTGCAATAATTCAGCTTTTAACATTCCGTCCTCAAATTTAATATTTTTTGTTAAAAGCCAATCGACAATTTTCTGTTTCTTCCACGAAGTATTAGGTATTTTTTCGGCTTTCCTAGAATGGTAAGGAGCATTGTCCATTACGATTACACAGTTATTTTCGAGTAGAGGTAAAATATTGGCAAACCACTTTTCAAATTTTTCAGAATTCATATCCTCATGATAATCTTTATTTTTATTGGATTCAAATATGTCAAGTCCTTCATCCACAAAGCAACATTCGCTGCCAATATGAGTAATTATAATCCGTTTACCTTTCCCCGATGGAGATGTTAGTCCGGAAGAAAGACCAGATAAAAATGCTTGCTTAGAAGATTGTATTGCAGTGTCTTTCCAAAATTTATTAACTGTGTGTCCTGCATTTAACCATGTTTCGTCATTATAATATATTTTGCGGCCTTCTTCCCTGAAAGTTTTTATTTGTCTTAAATAATTTCTTCTCCACACAATTATTTCGTCTTTATCAATGAGAGTACTTTTTCGTGATCTTCATGCATATGTAAAATTTAATTCTTTTAGAAGATGATAAAAGGTTGTTATTTTAAAGGTTGGTAAGTCAGGGTCATCATTTACGACTTTCAAAACATTATCTATAGTCGGTAGCTCATTAAAAAAAAAAAAAAAAAAAAAAAAAAAAATCGTGTACTAAAAAAAAAATCGTGCTCCTAATAGCGTTCCTCTCAAAATCATCTACATTTTCTGAAATTTTTGTCTTCTTCGGAGAATTTAAAGCACCGCACTTTTTATATTCTGAAATCACTCGGAAAACAGAAGCTTTACATACCCCAGTTATACGAGCAGCTTCATTTCCTACATCAAAAATCGAAAGTTCAGGATTTGATTCAAGCGCATATTTATAAACGTTTAAAATCATATCCTTTTCACCCTTACTTAAAGGTTCTTTTTTAATTTTCTTCTTCACTGGACTCAAAGAACTTTTCTCACTCTCCATTATGGTAAAATACGAAATCGCACGAAAAAATTATCAAATTTAACAATCAGACAATAGCACGAGCAAAACAGTGCAAATAAAGAAAAAAAAAGAAATTCACACTTTCTGTTTGGCACTCCTGGCAGAATGCCAGGTTTTTCACCGCAGCCAAACCGCACGTGCGTTTATTTAGTTTCATTCTCTCGATAGAATGAATAGACTATAGGTGCTATTATTCAAAGTTTCAATCTCTACTCGATTACGAGTTCAAAAACAACCAGCGCTAGCGCTCCCAATCAAACTTAAACTTCCATTTATTAATTGTGTTTTTCGGAGCTTAGATAGGTCGATCTGCATTTTGGGCGCCATTGTATTGCAGAAATTTGAACTTGGGCTCGTCTGTCTGAGTGTGTGCATATCTCCTACTCCTACTACCCTACAACCTACGCCGGTGATTTAATCTTATTTTCGCTTAGGAAAATCGGTGTATCTTTTTTAAAATCTCATTAAAAATGTAATGATAGATTCATTGCAACAAATGAAATGACAGTTTCAAAAAAAGTAATATTCAAAACTCTAATATCTAAAAGAAGAAAGAATTTTCGGATTTTGGCGCCCCCTAAAATCTGTCGCACATCCCCTTCTCACAGCCCTGGGCAACACTGATCCTTGTTTTATTCGGATCAACGAGTACTTAGAACACTAAACCGTGAAAAAAAAAAAAAAAAAAAAAAAAAAAAAAGAATATTTTTTAATAAGACAAGTCTTTTTATTTTACGTAATTCAGACATTTTAAAAATTTAACGTACTTGTTCAATATATTAATAAAAGTAAAAAAAAAAAAAAAAAAAAAAAAGACAATATGTTAATTTATGAGGTCATTTATTAAAGAAAACTATTTATTTAGAGTGAATTAATTTTAGTATAATATAGTTTGCATGTTCACTGAATTGGTTAATTGCACTCGTAGTCTTTTTAAGTAGTAAACGTTTTCTATTTATGCAATCTTAAAGGAAAGTTCGAAGATGTATGGACGCATTTTAATCGTCATTTTCATATCTAAAAATATGTTGTATTATTAGATTTTAATTTCTAATTAATTTATTAACTAATTATATAGACATGATACGAGATTACGACGGTACGACGTAAAAGTATCTGAAGCATCAATCTCTCTATATATATACATGCGTGTGTGTCTTCAGTTATGTATATTATGTATATAATATATGTATTTTTGACGAAAAAATTCTGAGCTACTTTAATTTTGAAAGGTATTTCTTGTGGAAATGACATAGAATTGAAGTTGGTTAAGAATTTTTAATGAAGAAAGGAAATTTTGCTACGAAACTAATCTTATATATGTTTTTAAAAGACCAAGAGGGGAACATTCGAGCATACGCGGAAATGTTTAATTCATATTCCTGTCATTAGTAATGTTATATATGTACCTGTGACTATAACTGTATCTATATGCAACTGTGGTTATTACTGCGTCTGGTATTGTAACTTTAAGGTATTTAAGGTACTTTAAGGTATTGTAACCGACAAGTTCTTGGTAGTGGAAGCAATTACTGACTCATAAGTGACAACAGTCAGTAACTGCTCTTCAATAAAGAAGTAAAATGAACGCTGAACCAGAATTCTTTCGGAATCAAGTTTCGAAAATATACTAAATGGATTCCTTAAAAATTCTAGAATATTTTTTGAGTTCTTTTTAATTTTCATGTGTAAAATTTACGCCATACAGAAATTAATTAAGATCCTGGAATGAAGCCCTTTTTGCACGCATTTAGTAAAGATATGGATTTCTCTCCATTTTCTATTATCGTTTTTAAGAAGCAATCTGGGGATAACGTAAAGTGGAGATATTAGGATTCTTAGTGGTCAACTCCATTTTTTAACATGTCAATATACTCAAAAATGAGTACATGGAATTTTCAAATTTAAGTATATATTGTTTCGGAGCTATTTTGAGACAATTTTGCTCATTTATGAGAAACCATTTTTAACAGTGTAATTACTCATCTTTATTTTTGTATGAATGATGTATTTCAAAGATTGAAACATTTCTTTAACGTATTTAGATCACATAGAAGAAAATTTAAGACCCTGTACTGAAGCTCTTTCCGCATGCCTGTAAAAAATTTGAGCATTTCTCTTAATTTTATAATATCTTATAAGAAATAATCTTATATATATTCATTGAAATTTAATTTTTCCGACTGAGTGAAAATAATGCCTGGACCGGGACTCGAACCCCGGATCATTGACTTACAAGGTCAAGGCTCTACCAATTGAGCTATCCAGGCCGACATCCCGGTCAGCATTATTCACTCAGACAACCTAGTTGTCTATCGGAAAAATTAAATTTCAATAAATATGATTTTCTTCCACAGTTGATTGTGTGATTTTATTGAAATATATATATATATATATATATATATATATGTTACCGTTAAAGCTCGAAATCCGTTAATGTGCAGATTACCTAGCTAATCTGCAGATTAACTAAAATGACCCGTTAAAGTGTGAAATCAAGAGTTTTCCGCATTTTAACTAGGTAATCTGCAGATTAGCGGCTTCTGTGTCGTTAAAGTTCAAATGTTTGTTTCGAGCCTTAGTTTTTTTTACATTCACTATGACGTCAAACAGTCATGTGATACAGATACGCGAATGACCTTCAAACACAAACCAAAACTTTCATCCCTTCCGCTCCGCTTCCGCTATGATAATTGGTAAACGCAAAACTTGGAGCATCGCGAAGACATGGTTATTATAGGTTTCTTATCATGACCATCACAAAACTTAAAGTAACAAGTAAGTTATAATTGTTTTAATTTTGATTTTATTTCTTCTGTTTTTTAATTCTGTCAATATAAGTTTGATAAGGGTCTGCACTGCATTTTTTATTGAAATAATCTAATCTTAATCTAAACGCTCTATCTCCTGAAACTTTATTTTGAATTATGAATATTAAAATTTACAACACAGTAATTATTTCCTCCCGAAATAAAACTATTAAAACACAACTTTTTAAAACTAATTTATTTAAAAATTGATTTAAATTATTATTACTTACTGAAAAAAAAAAGTTTTAATTTTTAACACTGAAAAATATGGCATTCAATATTATGGCTTTTTTTAATAAATACTTAATATGAAATTTTTATGCATTTTTTAGCATTTCATTACATTTTGTTGTTGTTTCTTTCAATTTCAACTTTCCTTTATATATATTATTTATCATGATTTTATTTTTATTTTGTTCGCTTTTTCAGATAATTTCGAGTTTATCACATAAAATGTGTTAATAAAGTTTTTTTTTTTTTTTTTTTTTACTTGTAAAATTAATATATTTGCTAAACTTGTACTTGCTGTTGTAATATGTATACTGCAAAATATAGTTTAATAAAGCTTTGGAAAACAGTCATTTTAATTTTCCTGCGGTCTAAAAATTATTAAAGCAGTTTTAATTATTTGAAGTACTTCTTAAATAATGCTTCTGAATTGTCTAATTTAATATTTCTTTATCGAATTAAAAATTGGTGCATAACTTAAAAAAAAAAAAAAAAAAAAAAAAAAAAAAAAATAGTAATAGCAATGTAAGTTGTTAATAAAACTTTTTTCTTTTTAAATTTAAATGGATAAATATTTTTATTTTGAAAAGAAATCATTACTGTATTACAGTTCTAACATTCATTTATAAAATAGAATTTATTATAAAGCTATTAAAGTTATTATATTTCATATTAAAAATGCATAACATCTTCAAACTTATATTGACAGAATAAAAAAGATGAAATAAGTAAAAAAATTAAAACAAATATAACTTTAAAAGACATAAAAATTAAAACATATACAGATTAAAATAAGTAAAGAAAGAAAGTAAAGGAAAGAAAACTATTTTTTTTTTTTCCCCGAATGAAAAAAACAAATACAACACAGCGTGCTGTAAAATTATAACACCAGAGATCTTATTTTCACTTTAACGAGTGCCTAGTAGGTAATGTGCAGATTACCTAGGTAATTCGCAGATTACCTAGGTAATTTGAGAAATGAAACAATTTTCCTCACTTTAACGGATCGCCCTAGTTAATGTGCAGATTACCTAGCTAATCTGCATATTAACTGATTTCTGCACTTTAGCGGTAACATATATATATTCATTTTTATTTGTGTGTATATCATGTTTTTCAAACATGAAACAATTCTTTAAAGGGACACTTCACCTATTTCACCGGCAGTCTAACTTTATATTATTCGAGGATAAATTTTGTTTTATAAATTACTCTAGAACTAATGTATTTTTTTTAAATTATGTTTTCAGATTTAGGAAATTACAACCATTAAAATGTTTCTAGATTCTCAAAAGTATTTTTTTAATATTTCATTTTGAAGCTATATCAAATGCTAAAAATGCTCTTAGTAATTCTCTCTAAAAATGCTTTTTCGTTGTATTGTAATTGAAAATTTTCTGAATGTGAAAACGAAATAAATAATCTGGTGTGTCACTCACACGACTTTCTCTTACCCTGAAATTTAATACTATAAATACAGGTTGCAGATTAAAAGGTAAGATAACGAGTACTGTTATGTAAACCTGTGTTAAACAATTCATATTACGCTTCTGAAGAGTTTTATATGATAATTAGTTCTGTTTGAGGGGGGCTGCCGACCCCCTTAACCCCACGTTTCATTAATGCACCTACATTTATAGAGAATTTAATTCAGTTATTAAAAAATAATTCTGTTTTTAAAAAATAATTTATTAAAATTATTATTTTAAAAAATTATCTTTTATCATAATGCAGACGATTTGCATATTAGAGAAATAGTATAACACCAAATATCCAAAAAATTCCATTTTATTCTCAATATATATAAAAAAATGGATAACTTTGATTTAAATTATCGCAGATCGATGGTTCAACCATTCGTTTTAATGGTATTGGCGAGCTCTTTTGAAAGATACCCATCATGAAAATTTACTCCCCTCAAGGGGGGGGGGGACTTCCCCCCAGGGGGGGAGGCGAGGCTCCTACATACACAAAAAAATTTTCCCAATTAACTATCTCTATTACAAAAAATATATATTCGTTTCATTTGGTTTAGTGCAGTCTATAGACGTTAAACTCTACTCACCTGTAATTTCCCCCATAGACGTAATGTATTTGAATTCTCTTGATTGTCTCTTTACACGAACCATTTGCTTGATCTTAATGAAAAGCTTACTGTTGCATCCCTATATGATACACATTTAGAATGCCAAGTTTAAATTTTGTGCCATAATTTGTTTTTGAGATATGCCTATAACAGACAGACACACACACAGACATACACACAGACCATTTGCTAAAAACATGATTTTCGTATTTAGGGGAACTCAAAAGTGTAAATATAACAAAATCTCGCGTTCGAAAATTTGACCCAAAAACAATACTTTCTCTACCTTATGGGTTAGAGAAAGTAAAAAAATACATTAGATAATAAGAAATTTATAAAACAAATTTCTCAACACCGGCTAAATTAAGCGATGTATCCCCTTAACATATTTAATTGTAAGTAAGAAGAAAATAAAAGAGGTTTGTACGTATATTTTTACCTTCTCTTACCCATAAGGTAGAGAAAGTATTGTTTTTGGGTCAAATTTTCAAACGCGAGATTTTGTTATATTTACACGTTTTGAGGTCCCCTGAATACGAAAATCATGTTTTTAGCAAATGGTCTGTGTGTATGTCGGTGTGTGTGTCTGTGTGTGCCTGTTATCAGCATATCTCTAAAACAAATTATGGCAGAAAGTTCAAACTTGGTATTCTAAATGTGTATCATATAGGGATGCTACAGTAAGCTTTTCGTTAATATCAAGCAAATGGTTCGTGTATATGGACAATCAAGAGAATTCTAATACATTACGTCTATGGGGGAAATTGCAGGTAAGTAGAGTTTAACGTCTATAGATTGCACTAAACCAAATGAAACGAATATATATTTTTTGTAATACAAATAGTGAACTGGGAAATTTTTTTTTGTGTATGGTGGAGGCGAGGCTCCTGGGCGGAATCGAAGGGGGGGGGGGAGACTCGATCTGCGATAATTTAAAAGAAAGTTATCAATTTTTTTTACTTTTAACAAAAAAAAAAAAAAAAAAAAAAAAAACAGAAAATTCTTTTTTTTTTTTAATAATATTGAGAATAAAATGAACTTTTTTTGGATATTTGGTGTTATACTACTTCTCTAATATAGAAATCGTCTGTATTATCATAAAAGATATTTTTTTTAAATAATAATTTTAATAAATAATTTTTTAAAAAGAGAATTATTTTTAAATAACTGAATTAAATTCTATATAAATGTAGGTGCATTAATGAAACGGGGGGTTGAGGGGGCTGCCGCCCCCCTCACACAGAACTAATTATCATATAAAACTCTTCAGAAGCCTAATATGAATTGTTTAACACAGGTTTACATAACAGTACTCGTTATCTTACCTTTTAATCTGCAACCTGTATTTATAGTATTAAATTTCAGGGTAAGAGAAAGTCGTGTGAGTGACACACCAGATTATTCAATTAATATTTGAAATATGTTAATCATTAACATTTTTCATTACATTTCGACTTTATTTCCACTAGTTGCTTTTAAAATTTTTAACATTCTTAAGGAAAAAAAAAAGAAAAAAAAACAGCAACTTAGATATATATGTTACTGAAAGCTGTTCTACAGTGCTGCCATCTAGTAGACATTAGAGTCTGTTGTAATCAATAAGCGTTCCAGTCCAGGTCTGAAGGCCATTTTGCTCGCAACAAGAATATTGGACCATCTGCTCCACCCAAAACAATTATTAGATGGACGTCTTTTCTATATATATTCATGGGTGTACCAACAAAACACTGAAACTCTCAATAAAAAAAAAAAAAAATGGACTGGTCGCTTTTCTGCACGCATTGATTCAAATATTCTAAGATAAGCGACCTCGTTCGCCGACACAATGCCCAAAGCTGAGAAAAATAAACAATCAAAACAGATTATTCGAAACAATTCGACGTCACAGATTACAGGTAACAATAAAAAAGAAACTTTCCATTTCTGCAAAAAAGGTAATTATAAGCATGGAAAAGGAAAGTTCCACGCTTTTGGGAAAAAATGCTGAATTTATAAAAAAAAAATAAATCTTTTCTACTGGGTGTAAATCGAAAACGAAAGTAAATAAAACAATGAGGAAAATTATATTTTCGTGGATTCGGTGTTTACAGCTAATTAATCAAGTTGGTTAGAAAAAAAAAAAAAAAAAAAAAAGTAGGAAATAAAAAGTTATAAGTTTGTGTGTAAATATCTTACTTTATGATTTGCTTAAGTCTTTAAAATGTAATTATTCTATTAGTCCTACTGACATTATTTTAAAAGCTTTTAGGTAGGAAATATAATTACGCCCCTAGATATAGTCTATTTAGAGTGTAAAATGAATAATTGTACTAGATTTTATTGTTGTAAACTGTAATAATTATTAATAAACATTGCTAGGATTACGTAGTTGTATTGAATTAGGTCTTATTAAAAAACAGAGAAAATATTATGCTGAAAAAAACAAAGATAAATTTATCGATTTTTTTTTTCAAGGATTTGGAACATTTAAGTCAATACGTTCTATTTATATTGATAATATTCCTAAGCCGATAGCTAAACCACGCAGAAGGATTTCAGAGTCCTTAAAACTAATATTAAAAGAAAAAGTAATAAAATAATAAGTAGGGTAGCGAATCTAGATGGTTGGATTAATAATTTAATAATAGTTGAGAAATACGATAAGTGAATTAGTTTGTGTTTAGATAAACAAGATCTCAACACAAGAACTAAAAATCATGCGGTACGCATTGATTATTAAACTTCTCAACTGTACGTACTTGTTATATGACTTTCAATGTTCTTTGCCCATGTGGTCACAAAACGGACAGACAAAAGGACTGAAAGGCGTACAATCAGACTAACTGTTTTCACAAACACTCTTAAGCATTGTTGGAAAGTATTAAAATTGCTTAACGCAAAAGAAAATGCAGCCCTGAGATTCTAATTGGCCCCCTTAATGTATTTGAATATTTTAACCATATCATATTCTATACAAAATATTATTTTAGTATATTAACAATAAATGTAAATATTTTTATGATTTTTACGGTAGAAAGTTATTCAAAATGTCATTTATAAAATTGTCTGACCTAAAACGCAATGCTTTGGCTTTTTTTTTTTTTTGGTTGTTCCTGTACACAAACCAGTTGTACAGGAACAATTAATTCCGTTATACATAGGAAACATTCTAAAGTGAGATTGAATAACATATATCATTTTTTTTAAATTCTGGAAAGGGCCGACCGACAGATAAAAAAATGGACAGCCGGACAGCCGCACAGACAGATGCAAATATTAAAAATATATTCACATTTAAGAAACATTTAGAAAGTGATGAAAATGTTTAATATAAACGAAAATTCAATCCCAGTAAATTTCCAATAATAGCCCTTAATGTAACTGAATTATTTTTGTGCAGCCCTTTAAATCTAATGCTAATCATACTGTATTCTATGGAAAGCATTCTTTTGTGCATATGAATAACATATTTTAATTTCATTAAGATTTGTGCTAAGAAAAGTTATTAAAATTTGGTTTATAGAAATACCTCTCATGAAACGCAATACTTTTGAGTACTTTTGGGTGTCCCTGTGTACAAACCAGTATATATAATCGCTCCATTTTGAATAGGGAACATCCGATAGTGAACTTGAGTAACATATGTCTGTTTCACGAAATTTCATGAATATTTACCAGAGTTAGAGAGCGGACAGATAGACGAACAGAAAAACTGAAGTCATTTACACTTTCCAACCTTGTTCGAAAATCATTAAAAAAAGAGTGTCATTTAATACTTAACACACACAAGCGAAAAAAAAGCTAAAAAACCCATAGGAATAGCATGGGAAGAAAACCAAAAAAAAAAAAAAAAAAAAAAACTCAATGTCAAGTGTATTAAAAAAAAAAAAAAAAAAAAAAACAGGCTCACAACGGAAGTAACAAAGGTACAAAATTGACTAGAAAAAGACATCGAAGAGCGGGAATCGGGCGGGCTGGGGCGTTAAATATAACGACCAGGATTAATACGACTCGCCTAGTATGTGTCACACTTAAAGCTTGTAGTAACACTTAAAGCTTAAGTTATGCAATAAGTCTGTTTATAGAGCTTTTGATTTAAAAGATGGGTTTTATCAAATTAAATTAGACGAACCTTCTTGTAAATTATGTCAGTTTAGTATTACTTTTGGTTGTTTTAAATTTAACCGCCACCCATTTGGAATAAATATTGCATCTGAGTTGCTTCAGACAGCTAATGAAAAGATTTTCGGTGATACACCTTGAGTGATTCGTTATTTTGAGGATATGTTAACATGAACTAATTCTGAAAAGGAGTATTATATAGAGCAAGAAAATTAAATTTGAAATTTAAGCCCACAAAGTTACTATATCGCGTGAATATATTTGAGTCATGCTTTTCATAAAATTGTAATTAATCCAAATCCTGAAGAGGTAAACGTTGTAAGGAATTTACAGCTGCCTAATAATAAAAGAAGAGTTGCAAAATAAGTTAGGTTTAATTAATTATCTAAGAAAATTTGTATTTAATGTGTCAGTGATAACTGCTCTTTTGAAGATTTACTTATTTTCTCTTTATGAGCTAAAAGAGAAAATAAGTAAATCTGTTGTACTTGGTGTTTTGGATTCTAATAAATAAATTCTATTATAGTATGATATTTTTAAAAGTGGACTTGATTGTTGTTTGTCACAAGAGGGGCAAACAATTAGTTATGCATCACGTGCCTTATCTAAAACCGAGCAAAACTATGCTCAAATCGAAAAACAGTAATTAAGCCTATTATTTGCTACTAAAAAGTTTCGTCATTATATTTATAGTAAAAAAATAATTGTTCATACGGATCATAAGTGCTATTCAGTTCACAATAAAAGTGTTGTAAACGTTTTATTTAGTAGAATATAAAGAATAATATTAATTTTATTTAAATATGATATTGGTGCCACATATGTACCAGGTAAGCAAACGTATGTAGCAGATTTATTATCTATATCGTTTATTGACGAATATGATAATAGTGAGTTTTTAAAAGAAATTGTTCGTTGAGAAAAAGCGACCAGACATATGCATGTATCTGCTAAAAAATTAAATGAGTTTAAAGAATGTATCGTAAAGAGATCCAGTGTTGTGTAAATCAATAATTTTTGTAAAAAGGAATGCCCTATTAGTGAAAAAAAATTTTCCAGATAATGTAGAGTTTTATTATAAATTAAGACAAGATCCTTTTGAAGAAGATGAAATAGTCTTTTTAAGAGTATTTGATCTTAGAAAAGAGATTCTTAATAAAATACAAGAAGGACATTTTTCCATTGAAAAAAAATCCAGAGCTAGAGTAAATTTTATTGGCCTTGTATGGGACATGGCACTGAAAATTTAATTTCTAAATGCTCTGTCTGTGAAAAGTACAGACCAAAAAACTGTAAACAGTCACTCAATTTACATGACACTTTGTCATTAACGATTGTATAAAAGTCACATGGGTGTAACATTTGTGAGTTTGGGAAAAATAATTACTTAGTATTAATAGATTATTTAGATTATAAACAATCAGAGAAAATAATTTAGAAATTAAAAATAAAAGTTATTAGTATGCCCTTTAATCTGCATTAATTACATCGAAATGGGATTTTGAAATCGTAAATAGTAGTACGAGGTACGCGGTGTAAAAATTGCCAAAAATATGCTGAAAAATGTTGATAAATTTTATCAAGACATTAACATTGCGCTTCTGGAATATAGAAATATCCCCATAAAAGGCTTAGACTTTTTCCCCGCTCAAGCCTTAATGAGTTGACGAACGCGAACTAAATTTCCAGTATATATAAAGAGAGAATTATTAAAGCCAGAATTCCAAATAAACGTAAGCAATAAAATTGTAAACAAACAAAACTCTAGGAAATTTTATTATGCCAGAACGTCTAAACCCTTATCATAAATTCCAAGTAATCAAAATGTTTTAATTCTTTCGGGAAATCAATAAGAAAGAGGTTTGGTTTTTAAAAGAGAAAAAACCCTAAAAGCTATTGGGTAAGAAATGAAAAATGTAACATCTTAAGAAGCAATCGAATTGATTTGGAACCTTATCACAAAAAGCAAATTTCGAATAGGATTTTGAAATGACTAGTTCTATTAACAAAGTTTCTTTAGATAATAATATTTCCGTATATAATAATTTCAGTTGTAACGATTCAAACAATGATAATTCAAAAAAGAAAACGGTCTGAAAGCTATACATTTCTAGATATGGTCATACTATTAAGCCCCATAACAGATATGGGGTAGTAAAAGAATAATTGTTTTTGTATGTTAATTTATTTGTATTTGTGTCTTCGTACTTTTATGCCTATTGTAAATATTTTAGTAAAATGTTTGAGTGTCATTCTTTCTAAAAGGAGAGATGTTACATATGTAACTGTTACTATAACTGTGTTTATATGTTCTTGACCGTAACTTTAGGAAAATAAGATGTAACCTCCACTGTGTGGCAACAGCCAGTCAGTAACTGCTCTCTAATAAAGAAGTAAGATAAAACAAGTAGGGTAACCAGATTAGATTACTTTAAATAGCATTAAAAAATTATTCATTTAGCCAATTAAACATATATTCTTATAATGAACGAAATGGTAATAAATAAATTTTGTACTGCATTAAAAAAAGGCTTTAAAAAGGGCAATTTTTAGGTTGAGGTTCAGTGGGTTTTAATGTTACATTACAGCTATGCAGTGGCCATAGGTGACGATTTCAGATTCGTCCCTAGGAGTGGTATGGATACATGCAATTACAATTTGATACTCTGTGCAGGGGATCGCGGCTGTCCTTAGAAATTAAAGTTTTCCAATCACTCCACATGTAACAGATAGACAGTATAAACAATATACTTAATTTAAAACAACAACAAAAATGGCGCAAGAGTTTCTTTCTTTCCTTTTTTTTTTTTTTTTTTTTTTACAAATTGTTGTATATAAAACATTTAGCATCGGATATCTTCATAATTACTTTAACTTTTAGATATAACATTTTTAAGCAGTCGAAAAATATAAAAACTCTAGATATAGTATTCGATTTTCTACCTTATTTTGAAGAAATTAAAAATAAAAAATCTTTATCGGTTGCAGTATCGGGCTCAATTTTCTTCAAAAAGTTGTGTAAAATGTAGGCTGACCAGATCAAAGTGCCTTTATAATAGAGAAGCATTAAAAATTGCTTCAATTATCAAATTATGGATGTATTTTTTCATTCCTAATAAATAAGGACTAAAAATAAAGTATTATTGATTAATAATATAGTTTCTACAATTTTTTAAAACTTAGAAAAATGCCTTCAAAAAATAGTGCGTCCCCATTTGTCCCCAGAAAATGGGGACGATTGGTCAGTATAGTAAAATGGAAAGAAACGCTTCAAATTTTTAATTCTGCGAATTTTCTTGTGAAAGATAACTAAAGATTCGACAAAGTGTACAGATAAAATGTCTTGCGTGCTACTACGAATGAGATTAAGTTAGTTTAATGTCGCGCAAGAACTATGCAATGGGCCATTGGAAGCTGTCAATGATTCAACCGATCTGTGGTCCGAAAAAAGAAAATTAGAATTTTTTTCATTCTTCACGTAGTATGCGACTCCACTGATTCGGTAACCCCAGAGGTATTTTCTTCAAGGAGCATACATAACAATGCTCTCACGTCGGTGTTCATGTGTTATAGTCACCGAAAACGCACGATGGTCTTTGGTCGGGTCGAGTATTCGCAATCCTCCGATTACGAGCTCAACGCTGCTTGCAATTTGGTAAATATGAAGTCAGGAAAGTAAATATTTAGCCAAACCGAATGAAATCAGGTAAGTAAATGTTAAGCTTTTTTTTTATTGTCGCTCAAAGGCCATATTTTGCATATTAAGGGTCGTAAACATGGATTCCGAAACACAACGAACATCCATGCTTTAACCAGGAACTGGCAACTGAATACCAGAGCGCAAACAAGAGGATCAAATTTTGAAATTTTTCAATTTTTTCCAAGAAGTTGAGGTTGAATGGATTTAACGTGTTACATTAGTTTCGCAGTGAGAAATTGGCGACTGTCTGGGATTCTATCCTAGAGGTGATCCAGAAACATGCTGTCGCAATATTGATTATCGTGGCTGCCCAGCTTGGGTCAACTCCACCTTTGAAAAAAAATACTGATGTACGCACATGTCTCGAAGCATAGGTAAATATATTGTGTTAATTCTAGAAATTTCATTGTCATTGCTTTACTGTTGAAGGTAATGGGCTTTCCTCTATTTGATGTACTGAAAGCGGATACCCAACTAGATGGGTTTATTAAATATATATATATATATATATATATATATATATGGATCACTTACTTCTTTTTTCTATAAATTCGCAGGACAATTGCTAAACAAAAATAAAATCCACTCATTTCAGAATACAATAGACAAAATTTTTTTTAATTCGCTACTGAATACGAACTGCTAAAATTAACTACACTACTGCTTATTAAAATTTCTACATCAGGAAGGAATGAAAATAACACAATGATATTTATTGGGCATATACATTACAGTGGGAAAAACAATTGATTAAATTTTCAAGAAATTTAGGAGGTATATATCCCGAGAAATCAGTACATAAAGCAGCAACCTATGGCAGAAATAACAGCATTTATTTGCCTAGGCACTGAATCGAAAAGCGATTAAATAACATGTGCGGGTACAGCACTCTATGCAGCTTCAACACAATGTCATAACTCATGAGCTGTAGTTCCTGGAGAGTGGTGGCGTTACTGTCGCTTGGCAACAACTGAAAAGAACTTTTTAATCGTGTGAGATCAGAAAAACACGCCGTTCTAAGCAACAGTCGAACGCATTTTCTATCAAGGAAGGCCTGGACAACACGGACAACATGCGATAGTGCATTGTTTTGCTCAAATTTTGATTTACGGTGTCTTCGAATAAAGAATAGAGCCATGGGCCTTAACTTATCCAGAATGTCGACAGTCAAAATGTTTTCCCAGATTCTCCACCAGTATATTTATATAATATGTTTTTACTTAATTAATCGTGCAAACTTACTACTAAAAATTCCGAAAAAAAAAAAAAAATACTGGTGGAAGAATCTGAGAAAAAATTTCGACTGTCGACACCCTGTTATCAGATATGTAATGGATGCAATTCAGAGTGCCAGGAACGCATTCAAAAAGTGATCAAGGCGTGTATCCAATAGCACATCATATTATCACTCCAGGTGATGAGCCAGTATAACGATGTCGAATGACAGCTAGCAATGTGCACTCTCCATGATGCCACGAAATTCATCTTGATGATTTAAAAAGAATTGTGATGCGTCTGAAAAAACGACGTGATGCCCTTCATGCGTCAAGGTTCGTCGGTGATCACACATTGAAGGCACATCCGTCTGTGATGCAGTTTTTAGGGTAGCCGAAGTTATGGGCGCGAAATACTAGCTCACCATCTCGAGTGATAGTATGTAGTGTCATTGAATACATGTCTCGATCACCTTTTTTTTTGCATCGCCGGCACTCTGAATAGTGGCCATTTCATTACTGATAAATAAAGGTACGTGGCCCTACTTTACATTCGACGTTGCCCGAATCTTCTTTGATACAGAATGTATTCTATTTTTGTTCAGACCAGCAAGTTAACTGAAAACGTATGATTAATCATTCCTAAGCGACTAGCAAGCCACCACCATCCAGTTAAAACCACCGAAGAACTGGGGCATCGTGTTGAAGCTGCATGGAGGGCTGTACCTGTACTTGTCATCTAATCACTGTTCGATTTAAAGCGCAGGGGGATAAGTGGTGTTTTTGCTGGCAGAGTTCGCTAACTTATGTACTTATTTCTCAGGATATATACCTTCATTTTGTATGAAAATTTATTGAGTTGTACTTCCCACTATAATGTATGTGTCCAATAAATATTTTGTTATTTGCATTTCTTTCTTGTCTGGCAATTTTAATGGCCAGTACTATATTTTAGGTCTGTGTTCTTGGTATGAGATTATCTAGAAAAAATGTAACTGCGAACTCTATTCTCAAAGTTTAATAAATTTTAGCTTCTAAATTCTACTAAGTATTCTTTCTATTACTTCTCTTACTTGAACTCATTGAAGGAATTTCATGCTAAACTGACAATTAAACGCTTTTGTCATAAAATTCAAAATAAAAATATTGTATATTATTAATTATCTTATTTTATTGGAGCTATTTCACTTCCATAGGCAATCATTCTTTTTTTTTTTTTTTTTTTTTTTTTTTGTATATAAAATTTGAAGATCTTATTTTTTATGCTACTGTTTTTCAAGATATTTTTGAGATATTTAAGTCATTTATGTTGATGCAATAGCCTTCAATTGTAATCTCAAATAAATTAAATTTTTATTTGCAAAAGAAACTCTTATTTTATATCCTTTATTCCTAGTTTGCTACAAAATGAAAAAAAGAAGTTGCATGCCGAAAGAAAATGGGTTTCATTGTAAAAGAAAGTCTAAGTTTATCATATATCATCGAAATATACCTTTAGCATTCTTAGCCTAGAAATAATATTTCGTTTACTAGTAGTTCAAATATTTTACCACTTTTATCTTATAAATGGTGCATAATTATATGAAAATTCTTTTATTACAAACTATCTCAACGAAATATGGGATTATTCTTTAGATAATCATAGCCTCAGAATAACTCATACAGAAAAGAAATACAAAAAATAAAAAAACTCTTTAAAATATTTTTCACTCTTTGAGTATAACTTATTTTTAAATTTGTTTTTCAAGAATGGCAATCTAATTCAATAAAATAGGTTAATAATGAAGACATTAAAGAAAACTCGTGAAATATAAAAGAGATGGATGTTTCACAAACGGAAAAATGGCAGAATTATAACACGATATAATTTTGGAAATATCTATCTGAATTCTAACATATTGCAAGGCAAATTCAGTAACAGAAAATAGCATTAAAAAGTATTGGAATATAAAGTGTCAGATCACATTATACAGTGTCAGATAAATGGAAATTGTCTATAAGTATTAATGTTTTTGAAATAAAATGATGCCATAATATATAAAGAAATTGCACTAGCAGATACGTATATTCCAATGTTTTCGTGAATTTACTAGAATTAAATTTATTTATGTGATTCCTGCAGCAAAATAATATAATGTATACAATCATATATATTTAATCTTCGTATATATACAGGGTGATTATAAAAAAAACTATCCCGATTAATGAGATCGTAGCTATCACACCGTTCGCAGAAACTGAATAAAAGTTTGGTGCAAGGTATTTTGAGGTATGTGCACAAGAATCATATAAAAAACAACAGTTAAACTAACAATTACGGTTACAGTGAGAAAATTTAAAAAATTTAAAATGGCAACACCTTTTTTTTTTTTTTTTTTTTTTTTATTGGAATGGGATCTACATGGCAAAAAACCATAAATAGCGTTGGAACGGTATCTGTAGCACGAAAATCAGGACTGACTAAGAAGAAAAAATAAAACAACTGTGATGTGCCTACCAGAGGTGGACTTTAATTTTTTTATGACGTCAGATTTTCTACTGAGTCCTTGACTCCGACTAAAGCCTACTGATTCTGCTATCTGTGATAATTTCAAACAAATCGATTTTTTTTTTTTTTTTTTTTTTACGAAAATAAATAAATAAATAAATAAAAATAAATGCAAATTACATTTCTTGTGAAATCGAAAAAAAAATTGACTTTCATTAAACATTTAGTGTTATACTTTTCTGAGATAACAATCCTCTGCCTTCATCATAGAAAATAGCTTTAATAAAAAAGAATTTAATAATCTGTACTACGTGAATTTGTGTGAGATAATATAGAAGAAAGTTTTGTGATGGCCACAGCATGTTAGTTTTTTATAAATATTTTTATTCAAGCAAGACAATAATAAATAAATAAATAAATAAAATAAAATAAAACAAAACCCATATAATTTGAAATATAAGTCGTGTTATAGATTAAAGAATGAAAACTTTGATATGGACAGAAGACTAGCAATTCAAATTTTAAAATATATTTCTCAACGTAATTTTTCTCGATCGTAAAATTTCTAAAAGCAAATATATATAATCCGGATATATGCGAGCTACAAAGATGTTTTAATTAATATTGTGTAGAAATACTTGAAGAAACTATACATTACTAAAAAAAAAAAAAAAAAAAAAAAAAAAAAAAAAAAAGATACGAAAATGTATACATCGTGCCATAAAATTTTCTATCAATTTATAAATATTTCAATCATAAGCTTAATTAAGTTTTACAGTAAATTTACTATGAAAAATATTTATGTTATATCAGAAATCATTTTCTCTAAACTAATGCCATGAATTTTATTGGTTAATTTTGGAAAAGACATTAGATAAATTATACTCGAAAATTCTGAACTTTATGCTAGCAGCAGAAAATCCTTTGTCTTAAACTTTTATATCTGTTATTTGTCAAAAAGGTTATTATTTAATTTTTTGGAGATAATAACACATAAATTAAGAAAAATAATAATAATAAACGTTATTTACATTATTATACTAAAATAGTTAATAACATAGAAATTGCTTTATCTTAACGAATGATTATGTTATATATTATAATGGAATTATAAATAATAATAATAATAATAATAATAATAATAATGAAAAAAGTGATTTTTTTTTCTTTTTTTTTTGATAAAAAATGTCTTCAAAATTTTATAGTTAAATTATATAACTATTTTTTAAGCTTCGAAAATTTTAATTCCACGTTTGAATGAAACTATTTCCGAAAACTAAGAATAATAATAAATAAAAAATATATATATCAGCGTTTAATTTTATTTTTTATTTTAATAAAAAACATAATTGCTTAAAGAGAAAAAAACATTAATTAATAAAGAAAAATTTAAATAAAAATGCGCAATAAGTATTTAATCAGCTATACAGATGCTTCAAATATTTCTGCGCTCGAAGTTATTGAAAAAAAATAATTAATAAAATTATTTTATAAAACAAAAAAATATAACAGACTCCAGAAAGCAACTACTATTCAAACAACTAAAAATAAAAGAAAATTGGCATAAAAGGGAACTGTAAATTGCGCCTAAAAGTATAAAATAATTTCTTTCTCCAAACAACCTAAACACTACAATTAAACACAACTTTGAAGTCGGCGCAAAATTAAATAAAATTAAATTAGTTTTTAAAGGTTTGTTTTTAGACCGGTAGCTACAAATGCTGTTGTCTCTAATGATCCATTTTCATTTTTTCTTTATTATTTTATCACTGTATACAATTGGTCCATTAGTAACATTTACATAGAACAGTGAGCATTTTTCGCAATTCGGTATTTATGTTTCTACGAAATCATTAAAGTTTTCTTTGCAAACTTGATAAAACTTCGATCACTATCATCCTTGGCGGCTTTTTAAATTGGCGATCAAAACGTAATGCAAAAACATACACGCGAGATGCATAATTTTATAATATATAGTGTACGAAGTATTGTTTCATATTCTTGATTGTTATCTTAATATACCTCATTAAAATTACAATGATTTTTCAAAGGAATTAAATATGTTTACTGATATAATTTAGCGATTTGTTTTCATCAAGGACGCCAGATACCAGCAGCTCTGTCAACTTTTGCATATAACGAAATCTTATTTGTTTACTTGAATCAAAGTAGTTTTCGGCTGTGTTTTGCAAATGCTAAAGTGAGACGCATATTTTGAATAGAACTTGATTTTTGTATTGAATAAAGGTATCAATTTTTATTTAATCTGGCGCCAACTTCAAAAGTTATGTTTAATTGTAAAGTTTAGGTGTTTTGGCGAAGGAAATTATTTTATACTTTTAGGCGCAATTTACAGTTCCATTTTATGCCAATTTTCCTTTATTTTCAGTTGTTCGAATAGTAGTTGCTTTTTGGAGTCGGTTCTACTTTTTTTTTTTTTTTTTTTTTTTTTTTTTTTCGGTGAAAATTTATTCATGTAGCAGAACATCAGAAGACGTTCGACAGCGGTTTCACAAATCACAACTCACAAGAAAAATGACACAAGTCAAAAAATGGTAATTTCGAGTTTGTGTCACTGAAAAATATATGAAATGCCCCCAGCGTGAACAATAAACGTTACATCTCAATCTAAAGATTTATAAACTCGAGAGACATTTGTGTCAGTTTTATTCTAGTAGATGCCTTATCTTGATTTTCGTAAATACTGCTTTTTTAAGTTGTGCACTTTTCTTGCCTTTATCGGATATGAGAAAAACTATTTATTGAATGACCACACATTAAATTAAAAAGGCTTTAGAAGTGTAAAGAACGGATACACTGTATTCATAACCAAAAATTCGGTTAGGCATGTATGGAACTTTACAGCGAATATGTGTCACCAGCTACACTGGAATGTGTGCAGCGTAAAGTTCAAACAAAAATCAAAATATGCATTGCAGCTTACGGACAGGTGTTTCAACATCGAAATAAAGGTTTTTGGTTTGTTTACAGTGTAGAAAACTGCGAACAAACAGATGCACATTTAAACATTCTGTTTTTAACATTTCTGTCTACAAGGTGTCTTTTCGTGACTAAATCAATGATGCTGTACAACTTTGTGATTTGTCTTTTCTCTCATACCTTGTGCAGTTTTCGAGATAGAAACGCTAACTCCGCTATCTTCCCACCAGGTGGCGCTGTAAGCCTCTTGCAGCACATGGTCACTTTACGATACTTACATATTACCTTTACGAGTGTAGAGGCAGACGTTCAGCAGTTAGAGTGAAAACGGACTTTTGTAAATACTCTGTAATTCGTTTAGATATTAATGAAATCATAATGAGACCTATTTCAGGTCAAGATGTTTGCGACAACAACAACAACAAAAAAAAAAAGTATTAAAATTAAAGCATTTCTTACTTAGTTATAAGCTAACAAATCTCGACTACAACAGCAAAAAAACACGATTTCAATTGAGAACCTCCTCCTTTATGAAGTCGGTTTAAAACGTCTATACTTAATTTAACATAGCATAAATGTCACTCGCTACGATACAACGTATGCAATGTCGTTGAAGTGTGCACAAAATATGAAATTACATACAAACAAATGCAAGTTTTAATCGTTCTATTTTTAGCATTAATGTCTACAAACTGTCTTTTCGTACTAAATCGATTATATCCTGTAACTTCCTAATTCACTTTTTTTCCTATCTTGAACCGTTTTCGAGATAACTCCGTTTTTTTCCACTAGATGGCGCTGTAGGCGGTTGAATCTAGGGACCCTCGATAGAGAGAGACTGGACATTGGCGCGCCGGCTTTTTGACGAAATTCTCCATTTTAGTGCCAGTTGCTCCATTGCTTACCATTACACTGAGAAGAAATTTCGATTATTTTACGTCATAATCGAAAAAGAACTTATTTATTACATTTTTACTTTCTTGGAAGATAAATTGTTTTAATTTTGGAATACTTTTAAAAGATAAAAATGCATAATTATTTATTTTATATCATGCTTTCAATACTTTGAATTCTCTGATTGCATGCTGTTTTAGGTATTTATTTCCTAACATATGAGACAATTACATTACTTAGTTGCTAGCTATTAGTTTTTAACCCCTTGGGTACGGATTTATTTGAGAAAATATTTGCATGTGGAACGAATATAATTTTTGGTTGCTTGGAGTAGTATGTAAAAGCAGTACATTTTACGTAAGAATTTATTTATTTCTAAAATATTGGTGACATATGTAGTATTAAGATGTCTTCAAGTAATTAGAATTGCAAAACAAAAATAAAAACAAAAAAAGTGAATGACGTGTCTCAGACGTCAAATGTACCCAAGGGGTTAAGTTCTGTTGTGCAATATATTTAATATGTTAGATCTCAATGTATTTTTCTGATATATTTTAAAATACATCTAAAATAACTATATAAAAGTATATTTTTTGGTTTTTTGCTAGTACGCAAAATGTATCAGATTTCTTAAAATAAACTATTAAAAATAAAGAAAATAAGGTATATATTATTTGCTAACATATGAAATATAAATTTCTTTTAAATAATAATTGCCATAATAAATTTTATAAATAATATTAAAATAAGTAATTATTTTTATTTATATAATATAAAAAAAATTAATGAAATAAGCAAATATAAATAAAATAATAAATAAAAACATTTTTTAATTTCTAAAGATATTAGTTAATATTTTTACAAATTATCAATAATAAAATTTTTATTTTTAATATTTAACTAAGTCATTATTATTAACAATGCGTAATTGAAATAAATAAAATATGTATTTTTAGATTGTAAAAATATTACGTAAATATTTTAATAAAAAAATAATTTCTGGTCTTCTGTCATAGTTTTATATTTACTCATGAATTACTTGACAAAAACTAAGATTACCATATTTTTGTTAAAAATTTTCTAACTTTTTATATAGAGAATTTATGTCCTTAGAAAAAATAAGGTACAATTACTTTCACTAAGGTAGAATTGCTTTCACAATCAACGTATTTTGCTTAATATAGAAATATACAACAAAAAAGTCTTCTGTTTTCCGATAGGAATTCAAAAAGTAACTATGACGAAGGTTAAAACAAAATTCGTTTTTCTATAAATTCTTTTCCTCTAAAACGAAAAAAATTACATATTTATATACTGCATTACTTTCTGCACAAATTTAATACAATTTCCTTTCATTTATGTTGTATAGCAAAGCACCAATCGCGAAGAAAAAAGCATTACGTTCTACGGGGATCGCTCCGAATTGGCACCAAGATGGCCGACTTTCGGTCAATGTCCAGTCTCTCTATATATAGGGTCCCTATTGAATCGCGTTGTACACGACCACTTTACTATACCTACATACTGCTTTTATGACTATAGTGGTAGATGTTCAGCAGTTAAAAGAGTCGGGACTGACTGTTTTGGGCAACCTTTTTTTTTTTTTTTTTTTTTTTTTTGATCGTGAAGATATTACAATGAGACCTATTTCAGACTAAGACTTTTACAACAAAATAAAAAGTATAAAAATCGGAGCATCCGTTCAGAAGTTATGAGCTAACAAAAAAAAAAAAAAAAAAACATATGGTCAGAATTGAGAACCTCCTCCTTTTTGAAGTCGGTTAAAAAAGGTATTCAATATAAACAGACTTTAGATACATTTGTTTGTAAATACACAAAAGTAAATTTTTTATATTTTAGGGTTGTTTGAAACTGTTTATAAAATTTCTTTCTTCATTTATTTATTTATTTTATTTATTATTATTATTATTTTTTATCATGATACATTGCCCATTATTTTTTCTGTTTTTATTGATTTTGAATTTTACTTCAAAATCTAGCTACAGATGAAGAGAACGTTTGTCGAAAGATATCAAAATTCAAACTGAAAGAAATTTGATAGCTTTAGTTACTATTAAAATATAATTTTTAAACAAATTGATATTTTTATGGCATTTTTTTACGGAAAATTTTTAAATCAAATATGAGTGTGTACATATGAGCCAGTTAAAAAGGAAAAAAAAAACCTGTTCTTATCCTGAAAATTATTTTAAACATCCTTGATTATTGTCATTGGAGAATTGGCACAATGATATGTACTACTCCGATTCAAAAATTAGAATAATGAAAAGAAATATGGTCAAGGGAAATGAAAATCGAATTTATCAAATAAATAATCAACAATATCAAATATAAAGTACTATAATATGAATCTGCATATTTTGCAGATTATAAAAATGTAAACACATTACAATGAAATAGAAAATATATTTAAATCAGCTAACAACAAAAAATTCAAAATATTAGAATACTTTCTTACATGGTTCAAAAAATTAGAATAATGAAAATATATTGAACATAATTTAAACTCTAAGTATTTTTACTTGCTAATCAGTACTTTGTTGCATCACCCTTAGCTTTAATGACAGCTCTTAAACGTTTTGGCATGTTTTTAACTAAAGGTTCACAATCTTTTTTATCCAAATTCGCCCATATGCTCTTTATACTAGAAATAAGTTCTTTTTTGTCTCTAGGCGCAACTTCTTGAAGTCGTTTCTTCATAATTCCCCACAAATTCTCGATAGGATTTAGATCGGGTGAGTTTGCAGGCCAAGGGAGTACAGGTATGTCCTTCTCTTTGAGCCATTTAGTTGTTGATTTGGAAGTGTGGGGAGAAGCTGAATCTTGCTGAAACAAGAAATCGTCATCACATATATCCTCAGCTGAAGGAATCATGAAATGTTCAAGAATTTCTTGATAGACTTCTGAATTGACTGTTGTGGAAACAATACACAACCTGCCTGGGCCTTCAGCAGTCATGCAGCCCCATACCATAACAGAGGTCGCAAATTTAAACGAACGTTTTAAACATTCTTTCTTATAAGCTTCATGTTTGAGTCTCCAGACACGTATACCTTGATTTCCGTGAGACACACAAAACACACTTTCATCGCTGAAAAGTATCTTTTTCCAATCGTCGTGATCCCAAAATAGCCTTTGTTTACACCATTTAACTCTAGCAGCCCTTTGCTTAGATGATAAGAATGGCTTTATCTTAGGCACACGTGATCTAAAACCTAATTTGCGAAGTCGTCGTAGTGTTGTAGATTTGGAGACATTTATACACATTTCTTTCCATTTTCTATGCACATATCTCACACTCCGAAAACGATGTTTCTTCACAATCACTTTCAATTGCCTTTCATCTCTTCTTGAAGTTACTGGCTTTCGACCACTTTTAAAGTGTTTGTTTTGAAAACACTTATTATTAGAATATTCTCTCAAAACTCTACTCACACTTGCTTGAGAGCATTTCACTTCTTTTGCTATAAAAAGTTGTGTTTTTCCTATTTCGTGCAAGTACACAATACGATATTTCACAGCCTCAGATAAATCGCTCTTTCGTCCCATATTAAGCAAATACTACGCTACAATCAAATGCCAAACGACTTTTCATTTTCAACGGAGCACATTTTATAGTCCCACAGATGTTAATCCCGCAGCCGTTCTCTCAACTTATAAGAAAAATCTGAATATTCTAATTTTTTGAACCATGCTATCGAGGTATTCTATTTCTTTGAATTATTCTAATATTTTTTAAATAGTTAATTATTAATATATCAGATAAAAATAAATATTTATGTTATATTTATAAATGCTCTGAAGATAATTAGATACTTTTAATATATTTTTTCCTGGACGCAGTATGCAAATTGACGCGTTAGCAACATCAAACTCATTCTTTTTTACATTATTCTAATTTTTTGAATCGGAGTAGTATATATATACACTAAGCGAAAAAAAAAAAAAAAAAGCCGCACTTGGATATTTTCCTTTTCGCCTGCTACAGTCGCCTATTTTATAGTTTAAAAAGCAAATTTGCGAACAGATTTTATTACGTTGTTCTCCACATACACTTTAGCTTTGAGTCCAGTGTTAAAAACAAAATGCAATTGTCAGGAAAATTGAAATTTTAGAAATGATTTTAAAAATGGTAAGAATAAGGCAGTTAACGATGTCACAAAAAGGATTAATTTTTGAAGGAAAATCAAAAAAATATTTTAATACGTGAGATGACAAAATAATTAAATGTTAACGAAATATTGGTAAAAGGTTTTTAGCAAGATATAAAATTTTTTAGCCGTTTAAACTGGAAATTGGTTTTAAGCGGCCATGTTGCTCATCCAAGCGAGTTGATCGTAAGTTAAAAAGTCATTGCTTATAAAATCGGTTTGTATTACATTTAGAACATAAAAGAGATTCAGAAAAAGTGTTTAGCAGCACAATTTCTTTAGCTACAGTACAGCAACTATTAAACGAAGCAGGTTTAAATGACAGAAAATTTGAAAAAATTCCATTCTTAGTGAAGAGAATGAGGAAAGCAAGACTTCAGATGGCTAAAAAAATTAAAAAATGATTAGTTAATTATTGGGCTGAACTGAATCTCTTTGATGAGTCAAGTTTAACTTATTTAGAGCTAAAGAAAACAAGCAGATCTGACAACGAAAATATGACCAACTTAATGAAAATCGCGCTTTTAAAACAGTGACACATTCTCCGTACATTATGGTACGGAGGTGTACAGCTTTTCAAACAGTCGGACAAATGTTTTTGCTCAAGGGATCATTTAACTCGAAATAAAACACAATCTTCATAAAAGTAGTGCCTAACCGACTATTCTGGAGGTATCTTGGACATTTCCGTAAACAGCAATTCAAGATGATAATGCAAGTTTATTCACTTCAGATTGTCAAAATTTAATACCCATTCCCATGGGAACCTATAATTATGTAAGTAATCATATCTTTTTTTCAATTTAAGTTAAATCCTACAAAGGATATAGTAGAATTTCTTCTTTACCAGACATGGAAATAGTCCTAATCGCGATCCGCTCGAAAATGTTTCGCCTATAAAAAGGTGGGGGAGAGGATTCTAAATTTGCAGCCTGTAACTCTGCCAGAACTAGAAAAAATTATTTGTGATATTTGGCGCACTGAAATTTGCGAGATTTATATTAAAACACTGTATAAAACTATGCCTTTGTGCCTAAAAGCAGTAATTCCATATAAATTCGGAATTAACCCAATGGAGACTACATATTTTTAATAAAAGATTGCTTAGATCTAATAAATACATATTTTTATTTCATATATTAAAATATAACTTGTTTATTTCGTATAATAAATCATAATAGAATACAAAGTGTATGGTTATTACATTATGTTCAAAAAGAAAATTTTATGCAGATTTTTAAAAAGTACTCCATAGAGTGCAATAAAGCGAATTATTAAATCGAAAATGTAAATAGGTATCATTTCATACCTTTGGTATTATGCAAACAAGACAGTTTTATTTGTTTCAAACATTAATTTTAAAGTTATTACAAATATTAAAGGTGTAAGTCATTTTTTTCTGCAGTGCGGCTTTTTTTTTTTTTTGGTCGCATTTTATTATTATTAAACACTCGTAGACGAATGATGTAATATCAAATGAATCTGTAAAACTGTGAATGGAAGTTAGAACAGTATGTTATAATTTAAGAAATAAAAATAAGCAATGGAGGAAACCAAAAAGTTGTTATTGTTATTATAAATGATTTTTTTTTTTGTAGCTATTAAGTTCGTTGAATTTTAGTTTTGATACTTACATTAGCAAAATTGGACTAAAATAAAGTTATAAAACTTTATAATTTAGTCGTTATTTTGATTATATTTACATCATCGAAATAAGAATCCTGCTGTCATAATTTAACCCCCCCCCCCCCTTTTACTGAAACATCTGAATTCAAACTCGTTTTATTTACAAAAATTGTTGGAAAAAATCATACTTATACAAAATAGTAATAAACTATAGTTTACTAGTAAATTGCTTAAATTAGATTATTTCTTATTAGAGGATATAGTGAATTCTGTTTGAATTGTTTTTAATCTATTGAAATTTACTATTATACAAAGCGTAGTTACTTTTTATTTTGTTTCTTCTTCTACAGATAGATAAGCTTTTTTTTTCTTTTTTTTTCCTAACAATAAATAAATAAATAACCACAAATTTAGACATTTATTATAGCAGCTATTTATCAGAGTAGTAATCATTTTAGATTTTCGTAAATGTTTTTAAATAACATTTCTAGCAATCTCACTAAATTCTCTAAATATTTATCTGCGTCCATTAAATTAACTTTTCTGTATCTTATAGGTACATGGAACAATAGCTACTTGATGTATATAACTATTTGAAAAAGATTTAAATAGTTGCGATGTTATATAAGAGATTTAAATAGTTATTTTAGATCTGTCAGATTAGTGGAAGCAGAAATAAAAGTAGTTTAAGTCATTTGTTTTTAGAAATAGACAGCGTTGATAATATTTTCATACCAAATAAAGGAAGATATTTTCTTTATTTAATATGTTTATGTATTATATTATTCATTAGTTGATACAACCAATTTCGGAGTGAACGATTTTTAATCTGTTAAAGTTCAAAATTTTTCAATTTTAAAATACTTCCCAACAGAAAAGAACATTATTTTTCATTACAATGTGTAATACGAAAATAAAGAGGAAAATTAACCCATAAGATAATTTTAACATGTCATTACACTTTTAAATAACTATAATACGGATATTTTGACAATTGTTTTAACTGGTAAGAGATGAAATGATATAATTACTAACATATATATTAAAAAAAATTCTTCTAGTTAGTTATTACATATAAAACAGAATAAATATTAGAAATTAAAACTTACAAGCTAACTTATAAAGTCATTAATTATCTTGTAATTTCGTTGAGTAACACACTTTTCTACACATTGTCATAAATAAATAAAATTTCAGCAGCCCATTACGAAAATGGTCTTATATCCATAGGTATGTAAATTTACATTTACTTGTTTTCAATTAGATTATTTCCTTCATTAGATGAATACACAGCAAGTAAGAAAAGACACTCAATATATCTTTTTACATCAATTTACTTTAAAAGGGCTTCTTTTATTTCAAGAATTTTCTTTTTAATTTTATCTAAAAGTCGATTTAATTTATCTCTGTACGTTTTTTAACATCTCGTTTCCAAATTAGGAAATAATTACCGAAATTTTTAGAGTACTTATAAGTAAGTTGTATATCGCTAAAACATAATTCCTATTGCTACAATTTTTGCAGTGTATTTTCTGTATCGAAGGAAGTAGTATGTGAAAAATAGGAAATTAGTCTTATTTCCATTCTGACATTACGATAGCTATTTCCTCAAATTTCCCTTACGTTTGTATTACTTTCTCATTTCGTAAAATCTTATCTTCATTTTTTGCGCAAAATAAACATTATGTAAAATATTTTTAATTTTATGAGTAAAATTGAGAGTACACCTTTTTTTTTTTTTTTTTTTTTTTTCTTTTAAGCAAAGTGTAAATATTTATAGGTTTGCTTATTTCGTTGTACTTAATAATGTACAGTCGGGGAAAAAAAAAAAAAAAAAAAAAAAAGCAGCACTGGACGTAACTTCGTTGCTAACAAAATATTTTTATTTTTTATTTATGGGTCAAAATATACAAAAACAACGTCAAACGCAAAGAAATGAAATAAAAACGATGATTTTTAGACATTAGTGTTAGCATCAAGAATTCATGTTTTCTAAAGAAGGCAAGCCTTAATCGTTCTTCAAAACAAAACAAAACAATACAGAAAAGAAAAGTAAATGTGACATTGAGTATTCTTGTTAAATCCCTTATTTTATGTTGACAAAAATATGCACAAGTGGTATTTACTTCATCGATTACTGGTGATAAATTTTGAATCATTTAAACGAACACTAGAAGAAAAAAAATAACTAAATAGACGGGGTTTACTGTTTTATAAATAGAAAAATAGGTAAATGTAAAAATTGTCAATTAAAAAGACGAATGGAATTGGAATGCAAGACAGTAAAATCGTTTCTTAACTACCGTCATAGTTAAAGACTTAACCATTTGCTTCATATATTGATTTATATTTATTTATTTATTTATTTTGTAGGGGGGGGGGGAGGATTATTATTTTAAGGATACTTTAGTCTTAAAAATTTTAATTATATATTCTAACTTTATATTTATTTTTAAAAATATGCTTTTACTTTTATAAAAAATATATTTTAACACATTTTGCGACCGCAGGATTTTGTAATTTTGGCAGTAAGATCAGTCTAAGATCCGTTATTTTCTCAAAATAAAATATTTCAGAAAAAATTTTCTGTATTCACAATTATATTACAAATGGCTATACAGTATAATTATATTCTTTCTAATCAATATATTTCTATCCATAGTATATTTTATTGCAAAACTATGTATTTTATTGCAAAACTATAGTATATTTTATTCCAAAAATATTTTTATTTTTTATTTATGGGTCAAATTATATAACAACAACGCCATACGCAAAGAAATGAAACAAATATGATGATTTTTAGACATTAGTATTAGCATCAAGAATTCCTGTTTTCTAAAGAAGACAAGCCCCGCCTTCATCGTTCTTCAAAATAAAAAATACAGAAAAGAAGAGTAAATGTGACATTGAGTATTCGTGTTAAACCCCTTATTTTATGTTGACATAAATATACACAAGTGGTATTTACTTACTGGTTATCAATTACTGGTGATAAATTTTGAATTATTTAAACGAACACTAGAAGAAAAATATTAAATAAATAGGCTGGGTTTACCGTTTTAAATAGAAAAATTGTTTTAATGTAAAAGTTGTCAAAAAAAAAAAAAAAAAAAAAAAAAAAAAAAAAAGAAAAGAAAAGAAAGAAAGAAAGAAACGAATGGAATTGAAATGCAAGGCAGACTTGTAAAATCGTTTTTTAACTACCGTCATAGTTTAAGGTTTAATCATTTGTTTCATATATTGCTTTATTTTTATTTATTTATTTTGTATTGGGGAGGATTATTATTTTAAGGATACTTTAGTCTTTAAAATTTTATCAATATATTTTAACTTTATATATTTTTAAAAATATACTTTAACTTTTATAAATATATTTTAACACTTTTTGCGACCGCAGAATTTTGCCTTTTTGACAGTAAGATCCGCCTACAGAAGTTATTATCTCAAAAGAAAATATTTCAGAACAAATTTTCTGCATTCACAATTATATTACAAATGGACATACATTATAATTATATTCTTTCTAATCATTATATTTCTATCCATACTATATTTTATTGCAAAAAATATGAACACTGGGAAACACTTAAGAAATAAGTAATACACAAATTACGAAGGAAACGCCCACTGAGAGAGTTACAGATTTTCAAATGACGTGAATCTACGTCAGCAGTCGCGAAAGGGTTAATTAAGAAAATTTCATAGAAATTATAAAATGAATCGTACAGTTCCAAGGAGCTCAACTGACCCAAAACTGGTAATTGCGATTAAAATTGTTTAATATTTACTTCATGAACCCTTACAATAATTTATCCAAAAAGATCTAGTTTATGTGTGGTTGTATGTATATATATATATATATATATATATATATATATATATATATTATTTTATTTCTTATTTTATGTTACACCTACGAAAGAAAATTTAAGTTTTATTGGTGATCAGTACAGCCATAATAGGCACTTTCACTTGAAAAATATTGCACTTTTTTCCAAAGTGTATAGTCTGGACAAATCGCATGCGTAATGTATTTAAATAGACCTAAAATTATTTTAAAAAGTACTGAAGTATATACTAAGAAACTGACTACTATACTAAGTAGTACTAAGAAACTGAATTTAGGATATTTAAGGAACTGGAAAAGAATCAATCTTTTTATTAATTTTTATAATTCTTTTTTCCATGGGAAATTTCCGGTGTAAAACATTAAAATTTAGTCTATTTCTTATAGGATCTTAATTTTATTTTTCTACATTTACAGATAACCCCCTAACACATTTTGTATTATAACTTTATAAATACTAAAGATAAAGTATACAAACAGTATACTTTTCCGCACTGCCAAGACTCTCAGAAATTCGAATATGAAGTCAAAATTGGGTGTTCCTATTGAAAAGATGAAAGTTGGCGCTCATTTCAATATGTACATAACCCCTAATTCAAAATTCGACAGCATTTTCAAAAAGTGCATTTAATTTCCTGTTGAATGGTGTCTATTATATTTTTCTGCGTCAATTAATAATGAAATTACAGCGAGTGCTGCGATTTTTTTTCCCCGACTGTACATATATACCTTGAATGTATATCAATTGAATACACATATTTCAATTGATTATAACACACCCTCAAAAAATACTCCAAAATTTTAATGCATTGAATATAAAACAACTATTAAGATTATACTTTAAGCAACTACTTAGAACTAGTCGTTTCAAACACATATTTAAAGTGCTAATTTTTTATTACAACTTTCAGAATATTGCGTTTTATACATTCTTTAAGTTATCTTCAAAACAATTTACGTGAATGATTTTGAATTAATTCTTCAACGTAGTAAGATTGGTAAAGTTTTAAGACGAAGAGTTAAAATTAAATTACGCAAAGAGTTTTCAAATGATCTAAAGAAATACTTTATTCAATTACTAAGATATCGATATGAAGAACTTATAAATGCTAAACAGATTAAAAAAAAAAAAAAAAAAAAAAAAAAAACTATTTTTTTAAAAAGCTTTTAAGTTCCACTTGCTGAAAGGTATAATTCATTTTCATTGTAAATAACAGAAAAGAAACGTTTCAAGATGACTTCATAAGTAAGTATTTCTTTTTTAATCTAAGAAAAAAGATAAATGTTAACAAGATTTTCATGCATTAAAACTATATATTTTTAAAAATGTTTAATCTTCTTTAAACTCACTTTAAATTCAGTAGTTAAAATTCGTTAAATTGTACGTATATCCTTTTTTTTTTTTTTTTTTTTTTTTTTAATCAGAATATTGTTATGTGACTTTTTAAATGCCAGAATGAATAATAATTATAAAGATTTATTTAAATAAAAAATGAAAATGAATTTGGAAAGTAGTTTGGAAGACTGTTTTCTGCAATTGAATGAAGAAATTTTTCAGCGGCAAAATATTTCTCGTTATTAATACCGAAATTAATAAATTTAACGAGCAATTTACTGTTCTAAAAATACTTAAATTTTAAAATTATTTTTACCATTAAAGCCTTTGTGTGAGGCGATTTGGCCCGATTCAAAATTGAAACTCACATATAGTTTTATATCTAAACTTTGTTTTTTACTCATTTTTGCTGAAATGTGGCAAACGTTGTATGTAACTTTTATTAGTTTTTTAATAATTTCAGCTATTCAGATATATCCAGAACAACAGAACTGTTTTCATCCTATTTGAAACAAAAAGCATTTCGAGCATCTCATTGGATTAAAATGCAAGATCACATTGTTTACAGGCCGACACATATTCTTTAGTTTTTGAAGTTTGGAAAAGATTTGCCAAAAACTAGAATACGAATTACACTTCTTTGCCGTGATAAATAGAACACTGGACGAAGAATTGCCCTCAAACAAAACAACACGTTTTCAAGTATATGCCATACAATACTAACAAATTTGATAGGAATTTCTGAATGGCAGTTATTCAAATTGAAAGTTCTTAATTTGTAATTTCTTTAGTTTTTGAAGTTTGGAATCGATTTGTCGAAAACTATAATACAAATTACACGTCTAAGCTGGAATCGATTTATCGAAAACTATAATACATGAATTACACCTCTATGCTGTACCAAATATAACACTGTACGAAGAATTACCCTCAAACAAAACAACATATTTTTCAAGTATATGCCCAAAAAAAATGGAAAAATGTGATAGGAATTTCTGATTAGCAGTTATACAGATTAAAAGAACGTAATTTGTAATTTTCTTTAATTTTTGAAGTTTGGAATCGATTTGTCCAAAACTATTATACGAATTACACCGTAGACCTATTATAAGAGCATTCCATTATTAAGTGAATATAAGTAAAGGTGGCAAAGATGAAACACGTGACTACTGGAAAAAGGTTACTTTTTTTGGCCTTTATCGCGTTATTCGCGATTTTTTATCTTTATTAATATTATTATTATTATTGTTAGAAGATACAGCAAGCAAAACTTGTGCAAAACGAAACAGCTGCTGAAATTTATTTTTACCTTGTTATTAACACTTTCCAACGAAGTACAAAAGTGTTTATGACTACGGTTTGTCTATACTCGTTTTAATTCCCATAAATAATCATGGGCATTTTTGAAGTAATATAAGGTATTTTTAAACTAATTCAATTTAGAGAATTAAGTATATCAATTATAAGCATTTTATAAAAATAATTACTTAAAAAGTACGAAATAATAAAATATAAAAAAGAATTTTACCTGGGAAATAAAATACTTATTTTACATAACTTCTAGGTCTTTTAAAGTTCATCTAATCACTATTTCTTGCTACAAAATTCTTTTTAGATTCAAAACAATCGAACTTTTCAAGTGAAATAAAAATTTTAAAAAGGACTTTCAAAGAAAAAAGAAAGATATCGTCTGCGTAAAAAAAGCAGAGTTTAGAGTATGGCGAGAAAATTTGAATGTTGGCCAGTTTGGCTTCCTGTAGTTCAAGCAATCACGTGACTTTTACATGAGTGATCTTTGCCACTGAAAAAGAATGCCATTGTTCCGTCCACCTTTATAATAGATCTATGAATTACATCTCTGAGCTGGAATCGATTTCTCCAAAACTATAATATGAACTACACCTTTGTGCTGTACCAAATATAACACTGGGAGAAGAATTGATCTCAAACAAAACAACATATTTTTCAAGTATATACCCCAAAAAATTGATACATTTGATAGGAATTTCTGAATGGCAGTTATACAGATTGAAAGTACTTAATTTTCTTTAGTCATTGAATTTTGAAACCGTTTTGTCGAAAACTATAATAGGAAGTACACCTCTGAGATGGAATCGATTTATCGAAAACTATAATACGAATTACACCTCTGTGCTTTACCAATTATAACACTGGACTAGAGTGACCATATTTTTTTCATTGAATTTGGGGACAATGATGGCGGTGTCCTCGAATTTTGATCACCAAAATAAATAATTAAATCACCTTAAATTGTAAAATTTTAGCATTTTTTATGTATAAAGCCCCTAAAAGAACTTATTTCAGCTTATTTATTATGCATGTAATAAATTATTATAATAAAACATTATTAACTTTATAACTGGCGTCCCCAAATGTGTTATATTTTTTGGGGGACGAAGGTAGTTTTCGAGGATTGTTCTGGAGATTCGAGGACATATTGGTCAGCCTACACTGGACGAAGAATTACCCTCAAACAAAACACCATATTTTTCAAGTATATGGCCAAAAAAATTGATAAATTTGATAGGAATTTCTGAATGGGAGTTCTACAAATTGAAAGTACTTAATTTGTAATTTTCATTAGTTTTTTTAAGTTTGGGATCGATTTGTCGAAAACTATTATACGAATTACACCTCTGAGGTGCAGGAAATATAACACTAGATGAAGAATTGCTCTCAAACAAAACAACATACTTTTCAAGTATATACACAACAAAATTGATAAATTTGATAGGAATTTCTGAATGGCAGTAATGCACATTGAAATTATATAGTTTGTAATTTTCCTTATCTGCAATAACGCATTTCAAGTGTACGTCATATAATATTATTACATCTTATATTTTATTTAAAAAAAAACAAAATCATTTTTTTTATTACTTGCATCTAGATGATTAGGAGATTAATCATAGAGGCAATACAAAATGTTCCTAGAAACCGTAACAGCTATCAATCTTTTAAATAAGCATATACTCTATTAAAATCCCGAATAAATTAATACGTCAGAAACGCCAAAGAAAAATATGGGAAATGCATACAGCTGTTTCGGCAGCCTTAAGCGTGCCGTCATCAGTGCAAAAAGGATTCTGAATCTGCGGAAGTGCTCGTATTTATAGGAGAAAGGCCGAATTTAGTTCAACCAATAGGATTGCGGGAAAGGTGGGGAGAGTGGCCAATAGGAATTTATTAAAGTTAGCTGTGTAAACAGTAGAAAAATTAAGAAAATGTGGACTGACTATAAAATTTCCAACAGTCAGACAAATAGGGAATAGCGAAATCACAATTTACAAGGTTTTTTAAATTTTTATAAATATGAAAAGCTTCAAAGAAATCGAGTTCATGAATGGATTTAGGTCTGCAAATTATTTTAGCTGAATTAAATTTAAAATTATGATTTTCCTCCCAGTAATGTTTAGAAATAGCCGATTTATTGGTTTCTTGTTTGCGGACGTAATTCATATGTTCTTTAAGACGAAATTTAAGACTGCGTTTAGTTTGGCCAATATATGATAAACCACACTGACAGGAAATACTATAAATACCCCAAGAATTATGCATATCAATTGGATCTTTTAACTGAGAAAAGGTGAGTTTATTGGAAGGCGAAAATATTATTTTAAAATCATATTGTTTGAGAATTTTAGCTATGGTTTGACTGGATTTAGGAAAATAGTGTAAGACAATACTGATATTAGGAGAGACTGACTTAGTAACATCATTACTAAAGCTGATAAAGGTGGTCAGATTGTTATTTTGGATAAAAAACAATACATCGAAAGTGTTACCGAATTAATTAATGATGGCCCATATATTCCTCTGCCCCGTGACTCCTCTACTCAAGAGTTAAATAAAATTAAATCTGCTATAAAATCTTGCCCCTTGTTATTGGACTCGACTAAATCTCATCTTATCCCTTCTATTGCTAATTGTGCCAGATTTTATGCTTTACCGAAAGTTCACAAATCCAATATTCCATTTCGTCCCATAGTCTCTAATACCTGTACTGCTTCCTATAATTTAGCTAAATTTCTCACTACAATTTTTGCTCCCCTTCTTGCTGCTAATAGTTATACTGTTAAGAATTCCATAAAATTTGCAAAAAACATTCAAAAATGCCCTCACACTAATCTCACTATGGTTTCTTTTGATGTAAAATCTCTTTTCCCTAATGTTCCAATAAGTGGCGCCCTCTGCTGTCTCGAAAATAGATTAAAAGAGTTTCATTTCACATCTTTTGAAATACAAGAATTAATCTCTCTTACCCGCATTTGATTATCACAAACCACTTTTTCTTTCCAAAATAAATTCTGTCGTCAGTCTGAAGGTTTAGCCATGGGTTCCCCTCTCTCCCCAATTCTTGCTGATATTTACATGCACTATTTCGAAAGCAAGCTTTTTAAGAAAATATCCTTTCCTTTTTGGACCCGTTACGTTGACGACACCTTCACGCTTATCGACATATCTCATCACAATATTGACCATATCTTAGAAACTTTAAATTCAATTGACAGTAATATCCAGTTTACATATGAAATAGAAAATAATGGCTCAGTTTCATTTCTTGATACCCTCGTCTCTCGCACTGTAATTGGATTTTCAACCACCGTCTATCGAAAAAATTTTGCTGTCTCCCTCCCACCCCATGCGCGTTCATGTCACCCACCTAACCAAAAAATGGCTGCTTTCTATACTTTTGTAAACCGTGCCCTTAATATTTGTTCAAATCCTATTTTATTAAAATCTGAAATTAAATACCTGAAAGCCATTGCAATTGACAGAGGTTATGACCCTTCCATTATAGACAAAGCTATCCAAAAATTACAACTCCCTCGTATTTCGTCTACTAAGTCAGTCTCTTCTAATATCAGTATTGTCTTACCCTATTTTCCTAAATCCAGTCAAACCATAGCTAAAATTCTCAAACAATATGATTTTAAAATAATATTTTCGCCTTCCAATAAACTCACCTTTTCTCAGTTAAAAGATCCAATTGATATGCATAATTCTTGGGGTATTTATAGTATTTCCTGTCAGTGTGGTTTATCATATATTGGCCAAACTAAACGCAGTCTTAAATTTCGTCTTAAAGAACATATGAATTACGTCCGCAAACAAGAAACCAATAAATCGGCTATTTCTAAACATTACTGGGAGGAAAATAATAATTTTAAATTTAATTCAGCTAAAATAATTTGCAGACCTAAATCCATTCATGAACTCGATTTCTTTGAAGCTTTTCATATTTATAAAAATTTTAAAAACCTTGTAAATTGTGATTTCGCTATTCCCTATTTGTCTGACTGTTGGAAATTTTATAGTCAGTCCACATTTTCTTAATTTTTCTACTGTTTACACAGCTAACTTTAATAAATTCCTATTGGCCACTCTCCCCACCTTTCCCGCAATCCTATTGGTTGAACTAAATTCGGCCTTTCTCCTATAAATACGAGCACTTCCGCAGATTCAGAATCCTTTTTGCACTGATGACGGCACGCTTAAGGCTGCCGAAACAGCTGTATGCATTTCCAATATTTTTCTTTGGCGTTTCTGACATAGTAATTTATTCGGGTTTGTAATATTCCAACGCCAAGTTTCCTGTTATTATAAGCATATACTCTACTTTTAAATGGCAGTAATGCTACAATAATATGGTATAAAATAAAACAATAATAATGTAAAATATTACAATGTATATAATGCTGGTAAAGGGTATTTAAACTATCTTATATAATGAGAAATATAAAACTCCTAAAATAAAATATGGGATTCAAGTACATATTCATGAACATATTCCAAATGTTTAAAGAAAGTGCATTTTGTGTGGATTTATACAGTTCAATTAAAAATTAACATTTTATCTAAATGGGAATGAAAAAGATAAAATACCCATAACGTACAAAAAAAGAATAAACAGAAACTTATATATTTTACTAGTTTGATACGATTTGTAATGTTGTGTTAGTTGCAACAATTATTATTTTCTTCTAGTTACAATTTGGGGCGTAATTAGAGTTTGTGACATATTCAAAAAGAATCTTTATATTCTTAAATTTGATAAAATCTTTTTGTAAAAAATATAGAACCGACTCCAAAAAGCAACTACTATTCAAACAACTAAAAGTAAAAGAAAATTGGCATAAAAGGGAACTGTAAATTGGGCCTAAAAGTATGAAATAGTTTCCTTCGCCAAACATTCTAAACACTACAATTAAACGTAATTTTTGAAGGCGAAATATTAAATAAAATTAAATTAGTTTTAAAAGATTTGTTTTTAGACCGGTAGCTACAAATGCTGTTGTCCCGAATGATCCATTTTTACGTTTCCTTTATTATTTTATCACTGTATACAATTGGTCTATTAGTAACATCTACATAGAACAGTCAACATTCTTCGCAATTCCGTATTTAAGTTTCTACGAAATTACTAAAGTTTTCTTTGCAAACTTTGATCACTAAAATTAATGGCGGCTTTTGGATTTGGCGATCAAAACGTAATGCAAAAATATACACGCGAGATGTAAAATTTTATAATATATATTGTACGAAGTATTGTTTCATATTCTTGATTGTTATCTTAATATAACTTATTAAAATAACAATGATTTCTCAGAGGAATTAAATATGTTTACTGATATAATTTGGTGATTTGTTTTCATCAAGAACGTCAGATACCAGCAGCTCCGTCAACTTTTGCATATAACGAAATCTTATTTGTTTACTTGAATCAAAGTAGTTTTCGGCTGTGTTTTGCAGATGCTAAAGTGAGATGTATATTTTGAATAGAACTTGATTTTTGTATTGAATAACGGTATCAATTTTTATTTAATTTTGCGCCAACTTCAAAAGTTATGTTTAATTGTTAGGTTGTTTGGTGATGAAAATTACTTTATACTTTTAGGAGCAATTTACAGTTCCATTTTATGCCTTTTTTTTTTTTTTTTTTTTTGTTTGTTTTTAGTTCTTTGAATAGTAGTTGCTTTTTGAAGTCGGTTCTATTTTTTTTTTTTTAACGAAAAGATTTTATTTTTTTCTTTTCAGTGAAAATTTATTCATGTAGCAGAACATCGGAAGACGTTCTATAGCGGTTTCAAAAATCACAAACCACAAGAAAAGTGACACAACTAAAACCATGGTAATTTCGTGTTTATGTTGCTGAAAAACATATGAAATGCCCCCAATTTGAACAAAAAGCATTACATCTCCATCTAAAGAATTATCCACTCGAAAGGCAATTGTGTCAGTTTTATTCTAGTCAATGCCTGTACATCTTTAAGTTGATTTTTCTTAAATGCTGCATTTTTAAGTTGTGTCACTTTTCTTGCCTTTTGTCGGATATGAGAAAAACTATTTATTGAATGACCACACATTAAATTAAAAAGGTTTTAGAAACGTAAAGAACAGATACGCTGTTTTCATAACCAAAAATACGGTTTGACATGTATTGAACTTTACAGTGAATTTGTGTCACCCGCTACGTTGGAATGTGTGCAGCGTAAAGTTCAAACAAAAATCAAAATATGCGTTGTAGTTGACAGACAGAACTTTCAACTTCGAAGTAAAGTTTTTTTTTTATTTTTTTTTTTCAGTGTAGAAAACTGGGAACCAACAGATGCACATTTAAACATCCTGTTTTTAACATTTATGTCTACAAGATGTCTTTCCGTGACTAAATCAATGCTGCTGTACAACTTTGTGATTTACATTTTCTCTCATACGTTGTACGGTTTTCCAGATAGAGACGCTAACTCCGCTGTCTTCCCACCAGGTGGCGCTTTAAGCGGTCACATCTTGTAGCACATGGCCACTTTACGATACTTACATATTACCTTTACGAGTGTAGAGGCAGCCGTTCAGCAGTTAGAATGAAAACGGACTTTTGTAAATACTCTGTAATTCGTTTAGATATTAATGAAATCATAATGAGACCTATTTCAGGTCAAGTTGTTTACGACAAAAAAAAAAGTATTAAAATTAAAGCATTTCTTACGTATAGTCGGTAACAAAAGTGTCCGAACACTAGCAAAAATTCCTATGTAAAAAAAGTGCATTTCATACGGTTTTGTTAAATAAATCCTTGTCGAATCCTCTTCTTAGTCAGTCTCAGAACATGATTCGATAAGGATTTATTTAACAGAACCGTATGAAGTGTCCTTTTTTTACATAGGAATTTTTGCTAGTGTTCGGACACTTTTGTTACCGACTGTAGTTATAAGCGAACAAATCTCAACTGCAACAATAAGAAAGATGGTTTCAATTGAGAACCTCCTCCTTTATGAAGTCGGTTTAAAATGTCTATACCTTAATTAATATAACTGCTTACAATAACAGTACTTTGAATTGTACATAGTGTAATTGTCAGCCGCTACGCTACAGCGTAAGCAATGTCGTTGAAGTGTGCACAAAATATTAAATTGCGGACAAACAAATGCACGTTTTAATCGTTCTATTTTTAGCATTGATGTCTACAAACTGTCTTTTCGTACTAAACCGATGATATCCTGTAACTTTCTAATTCACTTTTTTTTCCTACCTTGAACCATTTTCGAGATAGGAACGCTAACTCCGCTGTTTTGCACCAGATAGCGCTGTAGGCAGTTTAATCGCGTTGTGCAGGACCACTTTACTATACCTACATACCACTCTTATGACTATAGCGGCAGACGTTCAGCAGTTAAAAGAGTCGGGACTCACTTTTTGGGGCATCCTGTATTTTCTTTTAATCGTAAAGATATTACAATGGGACCTATTTCAGACCAAGACCTTTACAAAAAAACAAAATGTATCAAAATCGGAGCATCCCTTCAAAAGTTATAAGCTAACAAAAAAAAAAAAAAACATACGGTCTGAATTGAGAACCTCCTCCTTTTTGAAGTCGGTTAAAAATACATAAATATAAGATTGCAGGCCTGTAAGTTTCAGGAGTAATTTTCACAATATTAAATTACTAATTTATGATGTTGAAAAAATGTTACGTTAGTCACCATTGTTATTTTAGTAAAAGCATTGGGAAATTAATTCACAATTAAATATTTACAATATTATGATAATATCAAAATTTAAAATGCAGGGCATTTCTAAGTATACTATAATATTACAGGATAGAAAAATGTTTCAATACGCCGTTTTAATATAATCATGTGTTAAATAATTGCCTTGTCCAAATGTTACATTCGTAGAAATGGAATGACCTTCTACCACAATTATTGAAAGGAAAGAAAACAAATCTCATTCGAATAGTAAACTGTTCACGTAAAGATGTGCCAGACTATGTAAAGAAATAAAGGAGCTTTATCAGACTGACCTAAGGCTCCTACATATACGAGCTGGCGCATCAGGCATTTTGCCTGATGCACCAGCCTTATGCGCCTTTGTTGTCTTAGGGTTGCCACGTGTACCCACTGCGTTTCTCTGATAAACAAACGACAAACATTTTTTTTCATCGTCTTACGTTACTTTAAAGTAACTTGTTTTATTATATTTCATAATTTTAGATAAGTAAACTATGATATAGAAGTTTGTGTAGCGATAAACTGCTATAATCATTCAAGAAGTGAATATAAAATGTTCGCAGACTGTGTATTTGAGCTTTGGCGACATTTTGTGAAAGAAACAGAAACCGCCCTAACAACTTACCCCAGTACATCTATAGGATATCCTCAGAATAAAATGACATCCTGAGGATGTACTGTGAAAAAAATGTGTTTTTAGGAATATTATTGTTGTTTATTGATCTTATCTTAACCGGATTAGCTTCAAATCAAGATTTCTTAAAATCATTAGGGAAGCGATAAGGACGCCAAGCGGGAATGCTGTCCTCTTCGGAGGCAAAAAAATGGCGGTGATGCGCCGGCCTATTATTTTATTTAGGGGCTCTAGACTGACCTATTAACGCATGATGATGTAATATTGACAATTTTTTAAGAGAAGAACAGTGCACTTCACAGTTATTTTAAGATCGGAAACGAATTCAAAAACCCTGAAGAATCTATGGCTTCTAACATTTTTGGAAGATGATTTCGGTTAAGTGGTACAAAAAATGTAATGAAAGCTATGTGTCGCAAGTGGCCACTTTAGAAATTATTTTAATATACCTTGTAGAAATTAAATTTTGAATTCTGGATTACGGAATAAGTAAAAAGGACTATATCTAACATTTAGTTCAAGAGTTATGTAAGAAACTCATTTTTCACCGACAGAAGAAGATTGAAGTAAAATCGTCTAGAATTGAAAATTCTGAGGTACCAAATGCTAAACGCGAGAGATTTCGAAGCCGTACTTTGAACTGTGAATGCAAAAATGTAAAAAAAATTTTTTATCGTATAGTACCAATTTGTAGTATATATAAAAAATATTTCTAGATAATGATGCGATTGTACACATTAAAGCATATGAATACGCGTAAGTATATTATTACTGTAATTAATTTTATTAAGATGATTTTTTTTTAGTGCTTAATTTAATTCGTCAGTTATTTTATACAACTTTATGAACATGCAATGATTAAAAAATTTTCTGCTTTTCAATCATCTCACGTCTTTTATTTAGTAATATTCATTATTCAAAATTCGTTCTCTTGATCTGTGTGAAATTGACACTTACAGCAATTTTAGGTAGCACAGAAATTTTGTCGGTTCTTATGTTGAACTAAAACTGCAAATAATTTTCAAAAGTTATGTATTATGTTCACTGTTAAAGATGATGCATTAAATTACGGACAAAGCCCAGCAGCTGAGATTCCTGACAAAGCTCACAGAAAAATATTTAGACAATGAATGATGTATCGCCAGTAACTTTACGTAGTGGTGAAACATACAACCAACCTGTAAAAAAATAGTATTGACAGAGAGGAGAGAGACTGGTTTTGAGATAAACGAAGGGAGCAAACTTCTTCCTAACATGCTTTGTTTACTAGTTATTCCATCAAAAACAATAGCTAAATTCAACATGTAAATATGTACATATCCTTCATTAAATTTGCATTCGTAACAAGGCTTTCTTCCATTTGTACAAAGTCTTTACACGCTACCAAAACCTTCATGACGCTACACTATAAATAACGATCATAGTTTCAGTTCGGAAATGTGGAAGCGCTCTCTTTTGACGTCACTGAAATGATTGAAGGGATTTGCCAGTAAGAAAATGGTTTGGTTAGAGATAAGAGCAATTTACATAGATTAATGGCTTTTTCTCGTAAAAATTCCTAAAATATACTTTCAAAACATTCATTTACGGATTATGACCGTTTAGGTAACAAAATTATCATTTCCCCTAAAATTATAGGGTCAAATACCGTTCATTTACATTTTTTTTTTTTTTTTTTACAGTGTTTTGTATTTTGTGCAAGCATGTATTTTTTTCTCAAAAAACTTATTTTAATAAAACTTACTTAATTAACATATGTTTTGAAATCAAAAGATAAGAGAAAAGAAAAACAACGTTAAAAGATTACAATTAAAAGAAAATTTCTTACGAGCAAATAACTCTTTCGGAACCTCTAATGTTCTTACTTCAGGGCTAATGGAAATTAAAAATAAATATTAAAACATAGTAAAAATAAAAGATCAGAGAGAGAGAAAGTTAAAAATCTGAAGCTTGCCAAACAAGCATGGTCCAGAGATGGGCCAGAAAGTCAAGTTGTATTAAATACTCAGTTATAAATACAATAATTAAAGTTAAGTAGTTTAAGAGGAGACCAATGAAAACGTAGCACAGAATCCATTTCAAAGAAGTGGTGAGATGAATGAGATCAAACGGTTGTATTTTGAAATAAATTGTAGCACAATTTTTGTGAAGTTCGGTGCGCCTGAGGGGTCACCGAGTTTAAAATGGATTGTAGTTTTTGTAGATGTGAAAAGCTTCTTCGAAATCCGCATCATTTATTGAAGCATAGTTTTGAATAATGGCGGTTTCAAAATATTTCAAATTGGGATTAATAAACCAGTTAGGTTTCGCTGTGGCAGAACGTTCAATATCACCATTCTTAACTAGGGTTTTCTGCTCAACTAAGCGTAATTTAAAAGCACGTTTTGTTTGGTCTGTATTCATGAGATAACGGGCACAAGTTACACTACCTTTTCAGACACTTTCGATTTTAGACGTTTTGCCAAATAACTCAAAAAATACTCAACGTATTAGCTTCAAAATTCAGGAGTCCAAATAACATGTTACACCTCATATATTTTTGCGAACGTTTGTTCCGAAATCAAAAAGGAAACAATTAAAAATTTTTAAAATGAATCAAAATGTCTTGGGTCACCCTCTAAAAAGTAATGCTTGAATTAACTTCTAGTTCTAGTATTTTATTAAAAGGCATCTTCTATGTATATATATATATATATATATATATATATATATATTTATGAGGCTGCCACATATAGCCATAGATATATAACTTTTTTTTTAATTGTCCATTTTTTAGTTATATCATGTAGGGTAATAAACCCAATGAAAAATCATTTTTAGGAAAATTGACGTACTACATTTAGATCCAGCATACTGCAATTATAATACAAAAATATTAAATATCTAATAAAAGATGAGCATTTTTACTAAATAAAATTAAGCTATGCATATGAGAGTCTTAAAAAAATTTCATTTGAATAATTTATTAACCAAAAGTTTTGAGCTACTTATATGAAAATCTCCAAATAATTATCGTATAAATGCAAAAATTTGTATGAGAAAGAAGAAATTTGATTTCAGTTCCCCTACAAAATAAGGAAAATGATAAGTTGTTTTTATCAGTATTTATTTACAATGAACGAACACTACATTACTGCATTAAATCAAAAGAAAAATGTAAGTAAAACCCTTTATAGTTCAGCCTTTTTCTTTTAAATATCAATTCATACCTGAATATCAGTTCATTCTATCGCGTACAATTTTCTGAATTTACATTTCTGTATCTTTATTGCAGTAGTACGCAGTGTTTAATGACGTATTAAGGTTTCTTAAAATGACTTTGAATTGGATTTAATATCATGCATGCTACAATTTTAAAAGAATTTTTTTTCAAGAAACCACTGTATTTTTTCCATGGCTTTCCTATAATCTGAATACATTTTTTAAAAAAGTTCGTTTAACCCCTATAACATTACTTTGTAGAGAAGTGAGGGAAAAACTGGTAATTAATGAGATTCAACTCGTTTCAAAATAATTAAGAACATGTAACTATTAATCAGAGACATGAAATCGTTGCGCAATTACAGAAATCGCGACTCCAGTCTAGACGACTTCAGTTTGTTTCTAACTAGGGATAATCATTGATTTCGTTGAGTTGCAATCAATTTACACCAGTTCTACAAATTTAGAGTTAAAAAAAAAAAAATTACAATAGTTCGGTGAATTTAAAGCAAAATGTGCTGGTACTCAAATTGCAAGCATATTATCCTGTAAAATTACACACACACACACACACACATTTATATATATATTAGGAATATCTAAATTACGAAGAAAGGATAATTCATTTCAAAATGTTTCGCGTTTTAAGCTGCACAAACCTGTTTTTAAACCAGGTAAAAGTGAAGTGATGAATTCGGTCCATCTTAGCCATTTGAAATTTTCGTAATTTTCTCCAAAACTTGCATAAATACGGCTTAGAACTCATCAGAAAGACCATTACGGAGTTCATTTTACCCTGGCCTTGATCCCTACATAATCTACAATTTATCCATCTAATATTAGTTAAAATTTATTTATGTGGTTGAACATTTTAACCCGCCTGAACATTTTAAATATTTATTTAAAACTCTTTCTTCTGTAAATTAGGTTTTGAGAAAAAATCGCGGATATCTGTGTTGTAATATTTTATGTGACTCCTTATCATGTAGGCTAATTACACTGCTCGGCCCCCCAACACCATTTTTGCCAATTCTTATGGAAAATTCCGAATAGGCCTTATCACACCGTTTTTTATAGACAGCCCCTATTTTTAACACTTTTCGCTCATTTTATGGCTATAAATTTGATTTTTAGGGGGGGGGGGGGAGAGGATTATTTTAACTTTTAAATATCTTATAAGGGGCTACAGAGTTGGAAAATTCTAAAACATGAACATTTGCGGCAAGGGGAAAATTTAGGAGGGAATTTGCCATTCAAATTATGCATTGTATTTCTTATATCTTTTTAATCTATTAATAATGTTATTTATTAAACATTATAATTTTTTGTTTGTATGCGGTAAATTAATTCTTTTTGATTCTCCAAATCAAATTTATGGTCATAAAATTATCGTACAGGATAAAAATTGAGAGAGGGGGGGTGGTGTTCCTTGAAAACGGTGGATTACAGGGCGAAATGGGATTGATATTCAGGAGGTGAATTTACATAAGAATCAGCAAAAATGTTATCAGCGCAGTGTTATCAGTGTCACGAGTATTAATGTTACTTTTGAACATTTTTTCCTTAAAAGTTTTCCAAATAAACATACGGAACTTTAAATATTTCTATATAGTGCAAATAATTATATAAAATAGCAAATTTCATATTTAATATATTTATTTGAAAACTTAACTTATGATTATTTTTTTTAATCCTCTGCACTATTCTATAATATCTAGATGTAATTTCTTCAAATATATAAATGTATTTAAAAAGCAAGTAGCTTTTTTTACAAAGAATTTAATATTTCTGTCAATATTAATTCATTTGTAACATAATAATCTGTGCAATAAAATTTAATAGAAATTTATCATTTTTTTTCCATGAATCTTTTTGAAGTATCACTAATTAATATATAAAAATTTATATTCCTAAAATATTTGTATCTCTTCATTCCTGTTCGATAAAAAATTGTTAAATTGAGTAAATTACTGATGGTACAGGTTCTTTCTTTACTAGTCTAAAAATGCAATAAAAAATCCATTTCATTCTACTCGTCCAACAGTCTTATCTGTCGATTTCCTTTCAGATGATCTAAACTTTTGTATGATCTGAAGTTATATTATTCTAACTTCATCCTAAAAGTTTTAGTTTACTAATTGAGTTTTATCAGAGCTTTTAGATTCTGAGCTTATTTCACGTTTACTCGTTATATCTTCTGATTCAAGGCTTATAATACGAGGCTTTATATGATATTTCATTTAATTACGTTGCAGATTTAAGTTTCATTTTCCATTGCATATTTAATTAATACCAGATGTTTGTCTGAAATTTAATCGCATATTTTCGAATTATTTCATTCATATGCAGAATTAAATATTGTTGTTTAGAAAATAAATAGGAATATAAAATAATAGTATTGGTAAATATTAATTCGTTATATTGACAAATTAAGTACACCTGAATTTCGAAAAAATCTCACTACAGAATTATTGAATATTTTGGGAACAAATAATTAATAGGTGTAACTTATCTAAGTTTTATAAATAAATTTTAATAGATTCATTATTTACAAATTTCGGGAACTTCAGCTATACTGAGACGAAAGTGAAACACATACAGTCGTACACATTATTCGAGCACTAGCCAATAATTCCTATATTAAAAAAGTACACTTAAGACTGTTTTGTTAAATAAATCCTTGTCGAATCATGCTCTTAGACTGACTAAGAACATGACTCGATAAGGATTTATTTAACAAAGCAGTATTAAGTGTACTTTTTTTAAACAGGGATTATTGCTAGTGCTCGAATAATTTTGCAGCCGACTGTAACAATGCTTGCTTCTGAAAGGCTTTCAAGACATGTCGTAGGTGTACAGCAAAAGTATCCGAGCACTAGCAAAAATTCCTATGTAAAAAAAGTATATTTAATACTGTTTTGTTAAATAAATCCTTGTCGAATTATCTCTTAGATTGAGTAAAACAGGATTCGACAAGAATTTATTAAACAAAACTGTATTAAGTGTACTTTTTTTACATAGGAATTTTTGCTGCCGGACTGTACGTCGTGTTTTAGAATGACATACTGTACAAACTCTTAGCAATGGCGCATGCATCTGTCACATGATGTCATGGACCATGATGTACGACTAGAGCCCCTAAATAAAATATATAGGCGTCATTTTTTTGCCTCAGAAGAGAACAGCATTCTCGCTTGGCGCTTTCTTGTGATTTTAAAAGATCTTTATCTGAAGCTACGATCGGTCAACAAAAGCAGTAAGCAACAATAGTATTCCTAAAAACACATTTTTTTTTTCACAGTACATATCAGAATATTCTATGGATGTATTGAAAATAACATGTGTTATTAGGGCTGTTTCTGTTTCTTATACAAAATGTCGCCAAAACTCAAATACACAGTAATAAAAGGTTCTTTAATCGCTTTATCAATATTAATATAAATAATATGATTAACCTTTTACACGCCACATTCAGATCCGAGTGTAATTTAAAATAGTTTTTTACATATTTTGCCTTCTGATGCTTTAGTTTAAAGGAACTCTAGCATTAAAATGTGCATATATATATATATTTTAAATACAATTTAAGATTATTATATTTAATATGATTAATTTAATGTTATTATATTTTAATATTATTACATTATATTATATTTTAATAATGTAAGCTATTTTAAACATGTCAGTTCCTTTTTAGAAACATTTGCTTATTTTTCTAAATTATGTGAATTTTTAAACTGTGGGGTAAAAGGGAAAATATTAAAATAGGTCATTTTTATAATTTTCTGTACATCTCCCCTTTTGTGATTGAACTGTAATTTCTATTTTAAAAAATCAAGTCATCTTTCTATTATATCTCATATTTTTTTCAAGTCAGTATTCATGATATTTAATTTTTAAATGAATTTTTAATTCCATGTTCCATTTATGGAACATTGGCGTGTAAAAGGTTAAAATGACACAGTTTTCTGTATTTTTACATTAACACATGTCAGAAATACAAAGGAAAATATAAGTAAATATAAATAATGTTGTTTTATTGTTCTTAAATTATGGAAATGTGAACATTTTATGTTTTTTTTTTGAGTGATTATAGCAGTTTATCGTTAAACAATCTCCTATATCATACTTTACACAGATAAAACTATGAAATATTATAAAAGGAGTACTCTAAAGTAACACAAGACAAGAAAAAGTAATGACTGCCGTTTATTAATCAATGAAACGCGCTGGGAACATGTGATAACCCTAAGGCAACAAAATGCCTGATGCGCCAGCTCGTATATACAGTCCTTCTCATAATTATAAGGACACCCGTTTTTCTATATTAACTAAACACTGAACACTATTATTTAAACAAATATATTTTTACTAATTTGAATTTCATTAATAGACTATATTTAAAAAGTTTTATCGTTTTTCTACCTTAAAAAAACTTTAAATATGGTTAAAAGATGATTTTTCAGGTGTTCACAATTATAAGGACAGCTCGAATTTTAACAATTTTTTTCAGTTATTCTTTAAATTAATATTTTATGGGGTCTCTTTTTAGGGTTAAACAGTCAGACATTCTCTCTGGTATATATATATATACATTTTTTTTTAATATTCAGTTTCAATATCATTTCATATAGCATATATGATATTCTTAATACATTTAAACTATTTAAAATTGCTTTCCACTTGCATGCACTTTTCTAATATCATAAGTTAAGGTTTTTTCAACTTTTAGCCCATGGGAAAGGCAATAATACAAAAGTTTCTTTCTTCAAACTATTTCCTATTTCTCTAAAAGTAGAGCAAAAATGTAAGTCTTGTTGAAAAAAATATTATTACCACTCAAAATCTAACAAAAATCTGATAATTCCACGTTTAAAATTTGCGGATATTCTCTTGATGTTCATAATATTAGAAAAAATTACTAAATTCATTCTGCCTTCAGTAGAAGCAGCTACCCAGAGCACCATAGATCCACCTTTAAAATGCCCGATTCATATCTGCCTTTAAAAAATCTTCTCTGTCTTTCGCTATCTTCAGATCGTGCCAGTAACTGTTAAAACCATTTGTTTAATCAAGAATAAAATGTTTTTCATCCGAAAATGCAACATTTTACCATTTAATATTGTCTTTATTCAACTTTAACGAAGACGTTCTTTCCCCCATTAAATGCTTATTGATTACTACAGGTTTTTTATTGCTTTTAACATATTATTAATTATTTTAAACATGCAAAAATGTGGACCCCAACCTTTCGTTAAAAATTACGAGCAAATTCAGCAGCAGTCATTATGAGAAGAACATTAAGAGGAATTATGAGTCTTCGATCTCTGTAAAACAACTATGGTTTTGCATCAGATCTCTCTCCTATCGAACCAGCAGTTCAACGTTTGATCAAATTTCCTTCAGCAATTTTAGATCTTCGAATTTCATTAGAAATTTGGCGGATTGAAATTATCCTTCCACATAAAAAACACATTTATCATACTTCACTACATGAACGTTCTTTTTTTCGAGGAATTATTAGTAATGTCCGTCCAAGAAAAATTGAAGGCTTATATATGAATTAATCTAGCCCAGTAGTTAACGAATTTGCATGTCAACTGTTATTTATCCGCTTGTAAGTTAAATAAAATGAAAAAATCTTGATTGTCCCTATAATTATGAACACCTAAAAACGTGGAGAAAAAAATATTTTGCATTATTTTTTATTAATTTTGTTTCATATTAAAAAATTATAGCAGTTTTGGTTTTTAGAATACTAGATATATTAAGTGCACTTAGTATAATCTTGTTCACAATCATTTTTACATTGTTATTTCAAAATATAAAGTGTCCTTATAAATATGAGAAGGAGTGTATATGCATCGTTAGTTGCTCGATACAAGTACATTACATATGGTCTAAAAAGAATAGTGGAAGCCAGAAAACAAGTAACGTACAGTCGGTAACAAAACTGTCCGAACGCTAGCAAAAATTCCTATGTAAAAAAAGTGCATTTCATACGGTTTTGTTAAATAAATCCTTGTAGAATCCTTTTCTTAGTCAGTGTAAGAACATGATTCGATAAGGATTAATTTAACAAAACCATATGAAGTGTATTTTTTTACATAAGAATTTTTGCTAGCGTTCGAACACTTTTGTTACCGACTGTATGTTATACAGTCGGCTGCAAAATTATTCGAGCACTAGCAATAATCCTTTCCAAAAAAAAGTACACTTAATACAGCTTTGTTAAATAAATCCTTGTCGAGTCATGTTCTTAATCAGTCTAAGAACATGATTCGACAAAGATTTACTTAGCAAAACAGTCTTAAGTGTACTTTTTAAATATAGGAATTATTGGCTAGTGCTCGAAGAATTTTGCAGCCGACTGTACTTAAAAAAAAAAAAAATAGAAAAGAAAAAATAGAAAAGAAAGAAAGAACATGATGCACAAAGTATGCCGCACAGATTTATAGCACACAAACACAAAGATCTACAGTTAGCTTTACGTTATAACTTTTTGGCGCCCTCTGTTGAACATATCTCGAATCGTATGAATATACTTTAGTATTTACAGTTTTTACGTATTTGTTAAAAAATATTGAAGAATATTCTGAATAGAAAATTAAAATGTCGAAGTTAAAATGATTTTGATAAATACAATAAAGTGTTTATCTAGCACTGAACATCTATCGTAGTAAGGAAATTTTTAATGAATAATTTAAAAAAAAAAATAATAAAAGCTTATTTTTTTTTTCTAAGAACTAAGATTAAAACTATGCACGAGGATTTTTGTTGTGGAGAGAGTTTTGTAGTTTATTACGGGGTTTGCCGATAGAGTCCGATTTAGACGTCTTAGGGAGTTTACTTATAAGGAAGTAAAGTAAAGTTTTACGCCATTTAGATCGCTAAAAGTATATTGGTAATATCAAGTTATTTATTATATTTACATTGAAATTCATTTATATACGTTGAAGTCGTAGTCTCATTCTCCCCTAGTTTAAGAGATTTAATTAAGTATTTCTTAAGTTTAAACGTTTCATTGTTTATTTCTTACACATACAACAGGTTCAAATAAGAATTATTCTTTCGAAACCGGTTCTACTGTGTTCAATTTTATGGTGTGTGAACAAGTTTTAAAGTTAGATATTGAGTGTACACCAGTTTTGAATTTAGTTTTAGAATAATTGTTGGTTACTAAATTATTTTGTTGTAGAATATTTATTTATTTAAATGGCTCTAATTGTCATTATTGCATTTAAAAAATGGCATTTTTAATATATTAAATTTGAAAAGAAGACAGTCTAAAAGAGAATAAAAATGAAAAAAAAATCAAACAAACAAAACCGAAAATTCTCATATCTCCTGCAAACGCTAGTAAATATCAAGAAAGTGAAGTCTTTGAAACTAAATCAAATGCTCGAAGTTCCACTGCATCGAAATTATGAATATCTTCCGAAGTAAAAGTATTCATAATGATTAAAATTGAAATATAAATTAAAAATATATATATTTAAGTCTAAAATTCATCTGCTTTGGCAAACACTTATTCCTGAAAAAGGAAAAGAAAAACATTTGAAAACTAAATTCAATTATCAGGTTAAAAAAATAAAAAATAAATAAAAATTCTTGTAACATTCGAGAAGGTGTAGGTTTGTTTAAGTGACTGTAATAATAAAGAGCAATAATTTATTACCTAGCTGATGAAAATAACCGTTATAAATGGCTTCTTCAATGCACAAAATTATTTCCTAAGTGATTCTAGATAGTTGATGGATTTTGTTACAATGGCAAATTTAAAATTTAGAACTCTCAAGTGGAGTAAAAGAAATTCTCTCTACCATAAGCATAATATTATTGAATCATTTTTTAAAGAATAAATTCCAGTCTTATATGGAAAGGACATTCATAAATTTCAGATTCATATGGACCAAGTTTCTAGGCCAAAGAAAGAATCAGAAGAATGGTATCTCTCTTTTAATGAAATACCTGTAAAAGCATCTGATAAAATATTGCACTTTCGTTTTCTTTCAACTTTAGAAAACGACCGAAGGAATGTGGGCGAAAAGTGGCATGACTGTATTAAAAAACAGTTTAATGAAAAATTCGATCTGAAGCTATTTTCAAGAACAATAATTATCAGATCGAATAAAATCACTACAAAAACCTACCCTATTTTTTATACATAAAAATTATCTATCAACATGATTTTAAAAATGTGCTTCTGCAAGTTTGAAAATGGTAATTAAAAATACCTTGATATCATTGGTATATTTTTAACGTAACTAATTTCCAATGAAGAATACAGTAATTAAAGAATTGAGAAGTAGTGAGATATTCAGAATAAACAATATCCACATAAGTTGATAGAAAATGATCTTAACACATTGTACTCTTTAACTACATTTCTCTGCGCAAGTGCAGATTCAACGAGTCCACTAGTAAAATAGGGGAGACAAGCTTTTCGTTCAGACTAAATAATACTCAATGACTGGATCTTTACTAAATTCAAACCCTCCAAGACTTTCGACTCGTCCTCACTGCTTGGCGTTACACTATACATCATGACCTGTACAGTTACCGATGCAAGAAATGTAATAATATGTAAATAGCTCTGGCTACAATACAACCTCGTTGGTAGAGCCCTGAGTTCATCATTAGAATAATGAGGATTTGATAATCTAGCTGTTATGTATACTAATGGTGGCTGGTGTACGCAAAATCCATGGTTGCTCCAAGTTCCATATAAACAATAACTTTAGCAGCTACCAAAGCACGGTAGTTATTCACTCAAAGGAGAATGAAAATTGGGATGGCATGTTTCCGACCAAACCCAGATCGCCGCAGATCGTCGCCAGCTGCCAACGCAGGGCTATAGTGCGACGTTAAAACTTGTTTATCCATCTAAACCCTTTTATAGTTCTATTTTAAAAAATAGTTTATTTTAAATTAGAAAAAACTGCAAAGAAGAAAATTGCAGATTTATTTATATTTTATTATTGCTTCATTACAATACCTTTTATGTCATTAATATTTATAAATCAAATTTTTCTAATATATCAGTCAATCGTAGCATTTTAAAGCAAATTACCTGTTTCAATCGGGTTCTGTGTAGTTCAATTTGTTAATCAATATGGTCACATTTCCCTGTTATTAAGCAATGCGATTAAATTTTTGCTTCATAAACAACATTCGGGAACATTTCGCCATCATTTTCTTCATATAAACCATGACATATTTTTTTCTGGAACTTTCAAAATATCTGAAAAAGCTGTGCATCCATACATCTCTAATATTTACTCGATTTTCAAAATTAGTTCAGACATTAATTTCAATGTGGTTCTTTATCTAACACTAAAATATGGTATAGAGACACTACCAGTGTAAAAACAAATTTCAGATATTATTATATTCACGTAGTTCAATTTTGTAACAAAAATAAAATGCGTTTACCAATAGTCATACAACAAACGATTTTTTATTTCAAATATAAAAGTGCATAAGTTATTGTAAATTAGTACAGTTATCAAAATAAATATTGTACAAAATATGATTGTATATTCATGTATTTATAAAAATTACAATTTTCCTGACAGTTACATTTTGTTTTTAACTCTGGACTCAAAGCTAAAGTGTATGTAGAGGTCAACATAATAAAATGTATTCGAAAATTTGCTTTTTAAACGATAAAAATGGCGGTTGTAGAAGGCGAAAAGGAAAATAACCAAGTGCGGCCTTTTTTTTGGTTGCTTAGTATATATATATATATATATATATAATTTTTTTTCCAAGCAAAAACATTGTACAGAATCAAGTTTAAGAACAATGTTAATTTTTTTCCTTAATATATGAGGAGTTTTAAAATAAGAGTATTAGAAGTGATCTTCATAGTGTGAACAAAAACGCTTTAAAATGTGTTTTTTTTTCTTGCTTAATAAACATTAAATTTTTTTCTCTTCAATTTAAGAGGATTTTGGGTAAATCTTTCTTTGAAATTACCTGCTTAAAGTTATAAAAGGTACCATACCTTGGCATTGAAATGTAAAAAACATTAATTTATTAAAATTTCTCGAGAACTATTAATGTTTAAAAAATAAATTATTTTTTATTTTAAAAAGCGTGCCAGTTTTCAAAAGTTTCCTCCTCGATTTTACTTTGTTAGAACGTATCAATACATTCTTAACATTTTTGTATATTACTTTGTGAACTGATTAATAAGTTAACTTTCTCAAGTATTTTTATGTTTGAATGCTGAAATTTCATGAAAATATTTAGCATTCAAATATAAAAATACTTTTTTTTTTTTTTATTAACATCAATAAATTTACAAAGTAATACCCAAATATATTTTAAAATATATTGATAAACTATAGTAATCGAGGAGAGAATTTAAAATTGAACCAAGGAGAACATTTTAAAATTAAAATTACATTTTTTTTTAGTTTTTGAAAAATAATAATTCTAAAGATTTTTAACGTTCATCATTCCTTTAATCATGCCGCTTCTTTTTTCATCGGGTTGTAAAAAATGTTCTGCTGTTGTGACAAGAGAAAATGCGACTGATTTAGAAGTGATAACTAAGTAAACTAATATATATTTTTATCAAAGCTAATTGAAAATATTTTTTTACATGGTGCAGCTTTATCTAATCTTATTATATTTATATAGTTATACATATTTTTCCATTTTATACTCAAATTTTCACTAGGAAATTAATTAAAAATATTCCGTCAAGTAATTTTTTTTCCAGCGTATAAAACATCCATATATCTTTAATAAGGAAAATATGTTTCCAGATTATTTCCTGGATACCGCAATAAACGATTCGTATATCTTTATTTCTTCCATTAAAGTCGACGGACCATTCAGTTACTCTTCTCCCAAGAACTAAGGCTATAAATTTAATTCGAGCAATTAATGCTGGCGTATTAAACGATTAGAATCTACCAATAAAAATGGAAATACTGAAAGCGAGATATTTGAAATTGCCAAGGAAACGTTATTGTAGACAGCTGCAAAAGAAGCATTTAATGCGTATTACACATATAAAGTTTTGAATTTACGGAAATGTATATAAAAACACATTGATACAAGACAGTTTTATGAAATTTGATTCCTTTTTGATTTAATGCATTTTAAATGTTTAAAAAAGCATTTAACGATAATATAATAAAATGTATGTATCTTTTTTAAAAGTGTAGTTTATTTTGAGGAGAAAAAAATATGCATATATAAATTAAGTGCACCTAATATATAAAATATAATAGTAAAAATAATATGTACAATAAGAATAATATATCAAATATAAGAATGATGCATATAAAAATAGTGAGACATTTGAATATATATATCTCAATTCATGTACACATTAATGGGTTATTTATAAAAAATATACTAATGAAATTACTGTGGATATATATTCATCTAAAATAAAACTACAATATGACACATAACACTGTTGAGAAAAAAAAATGTTAAATATTACGGATAACGTACTAAAAACATTAAAAATATTACCTTATAACTAACCTAAACATTAAATATTATATAAAAAATAATGAAAATAAAACAATATTCACAGCAATTTGTTTCTTTCCTAATTTGAAAACGGAAATTAATGCTTTAAAAGTAAGAAAATTAAAATCTTATAAAAAAGAAGGAACGTAACGATTTCTATTTAATATACTTTGTTACTTGCATTGTTAAAAATCATTTTCTTTTTTAACACTTTCCAACAAGGTTGAAAAGTGTTTATGACATGGGTTTGTCTGTCTGTCTGTCTCTCCGTCTGTCTGTGTGCGCTCTAACTCCCGTAAATATTTATGGAATTTCTTGAAACTGATACATGTTATTCACGTTCGATATCGGATGTTCCCTATTGAAAATGGAGTTTATACCTCTACTGGTTTGTGTACAGGGACCCCCGAAAATATTTCAAAGCATTGTGTTCTATGAGAGGCATTTCTATAAACCATATTTTCGTAACCTTACTGTACACAAATCTTAATGAAATTGAAATATGTTATTCAAGTTCACTATCGGATGTTTCCTGTATAAAATGGAGTAAATACAACTACTGATTTGTGTACAGGGACACACAAAAGTATTTCAAAGCATTGTGTTCTATGAGAGGCATTTCTATAAACCATATTTTCATACCCTTACTGTACAATATCTTCATGAAATTGAAATATGTTTTTTAAGTTCACTATTGGATGTTTCCTATATAAAATAGATAACATACCACCACTAGTTTAAGTACAGGGACACTCAAAAGAACTCTAAAGCATTGCGTTCTTTGTGAGATATTTCTATAAATCAAATTTTCATACCCTTACTGTACACAAATCTTAATGAAATTGATATATGTTATTCAAGTTCACTATCGGATGTTTCCTGTGTAAAATGGAGTAAACACCACCTCTGATTTGTGTACAGGGACACACAAAAGTATTCCAAAGCATTGAGTTTTATGAGAGATAATTCTATAAACTAAATTTTAATAACTTTACTTTGCACGAATAGTTATGAAATTGAAATATGTTATTTATAAGCACAAAAGAAAATGTTTTGCATAGAATATAGCATGATTAGCATTGGATTTACAGGGTGAAACAAAAATAATCAGTTATATAAAGAGCTATTCATAAATATTCGCTAAAATTGTACTTTCGTTTACATTAAGCGTTTTTAACACTTTCTTACATTTTTAACGCTTCCCAACAAGGTTAAAAGTGTTAATGACTTCGGTTTGTCTGTCTGTCTGTCCGTTTTTCCGTCAACGCTCTAACGCTCGCAAATATTTGTGGAATTTCTTGAAACTGATATATGTTAGTCACGTTCACTATCGGATGTTCCCTATTGAAAATGCAGTTTATACCTTTACTGGTTTGTATACAGGGACACCCGAAAGTATTTCAAAGCATTGCGTTCTATGAGAAGTATTTCTATAAATCATATTTTCATACCTTTAGTTTACACATATCTTAATGAAATTGAAATATGTTATTTCAGTTCACTATGGGATGTTTCTTGTATAAAATGGATTACATACCACCACTGATTTATATACAGGGGCACCCGAAAGTATTTCAAGGCATTGTGTTCTATGAGAGGTATTTCTATAAATCATATTTTCATACCTTTACTGTAAACATATCTTCATGAAATTGAAATATGTTATTCACGTTCACTATTGGATGTTTCCTGTATAAAATGGATTAAATACCATCACTGTTTTGTATACAAGGACACTCAAAAGCATTCTAAAGCACTGCGTTCTATGACAGATATTTCTATAAACCAAATTTTAATAACTTTATTTTCCATGAAGTTTTAGGAAATTGAAATATGTTATTTATATGCACAAAAGAATGCTTTACACAGAATATAGCATGATTAGCATTAGATTTACAGGGTGACACAAAACTATTCAGTTATATTAAGAACTATTAATAAAAATTTGCTAGAATTGTACTTTCGTTTACATTAAGCGTTTTTAACACTTTCTAACATATTTTTAAACGTGAATATGATACCAATTTGTGTATCTGTCCGTCTGTCTGTCTTCCCGCGCTCTAACTCCCGTAAATATTTATGGAATTTTTTGAAACTGATTTATGTTATTCAAGTTCACTATCGAATGTTCCCTATTGAAAATGAAGTTTATACTTTTACTGGTTTGTGTACAGGGAAACCCGAAACTATTTCAAAGAATTGTGTTCTATGAGAGGTATTTCTATAAACCATATTTTCATACCTTTACTGTACAATATCTTCATGAAATTTAAATATGTTTTTTAAGTTCACTATTGGATGTTTCCTATATAAAATAGATTACATACCACCACTAGTTTATGTACAGGGACACTCAAAAGTACTCCAAAGCATTGCGTTCTTTGTGAGATATTTCTATAAATAAATGTTAATAACTTTACATTCCACGAAGTTTCAAGAAATTGAAATATGTTAGTTATATGCACAAAAGAATGCTATGCATAGAATATAGCATGGTTATCATTAGATTTACAGGGTGACACAAAAATATTCAGTTATATTAAGAGCTATTAATAAAAAATTCCTAGAATTTTACTTTCGTTTACATTAAGCGTTTCTAACACTTTCTATCATTTTTTTAGTGTGAATATAATTTCAGTTTGTGTATCTGTCTGACAGTTCTTCTGTCCGTCTGTCTGTATCTCTGTCTGTTTTTCTCTGCTCTAATTACCGTAAATATTTATGAAATTTCTTCAAACCGATATATTTTATTCAAGTTCACTAACGGATGTTCCCTAATGAAAAAGGAGTGAATACCTCTTCTGGTTTGTGTACAGGGACACCCAAAAGTATTCGAAAGCATTGTGTTCTATGAGAGGAGTTTCTATAAACCATATTTTATACTTTTAATGTATAGAAACTTTAATGAAATTTTGATACATTATTCAATTCCCCATCGGATGTTTCCTATGTAAAATAGAGTACATTTCTAACTGGTTTGTGTACAGGGGCACTTGAAAGTATTCCAAAGCATTGTGTTGTATGAAGTTATTTTTATAAACCAAATTTTAATAATTTTATTTTCCACAAAGCTTAATGCAATTGAAATATATTATTCGTATGCACAAAAGAGTGCCTTCTATGCAATAGAGTATGGTTGGCATTAGATTTACAGGGCCACACAAAAATAATCATTTACATTAAGAGCTATTAATAAAAATTTGCTGGAATAGCACTTTTGTTTACGTGAGCATTTTAACAATTTCTTATAATTTTATTGGGAATATTATGCATCTGTATGTCCGATTGCCTACCTTTTTATCTGTTTGTCTCCGGCTCCTATCATCCGTGAATAGTTTGAGAAATTTTAAAAAATAATACACTCAAGTTCCCTATGGAATGTTCCCTATTTAAAAATTCATTAACAGGTCCTGTACAACTAGTTTGTTTACAGGGACAACAACAACAACAATAAAAAAAAGCCAATGTATTACGTTTTAGGACAGAATTTTTTAAAAGTTATATTTAAAAAACTTTCTACTATAAAAATCATAAAAACATTGACATGTATTATTAATATTCTAAAATATTGTTTTGTATAGAATATGATATGATTAACTTTCAGATTTACAGGGCTACTGTAAAATATTCAGAGAGATTAAAAGCTGTAAGTATAATCTAACGGCTTCATTTTCTTTTTCGTTAAGCCTTTTTATTAATTTCCAAAATGCCTAAGAGGAATTTAAAAATCAATTATTCTATCTGTATATTTTTCAGTCCTTCTGTCTGTTGTGTGGTAACGCAGACAAATAGCATTAAAATTTATTCGATACAACAATTGCGTATAGTTGGAAAGTGTTACTAATTAATGCGTACTGCATGATTTTTCTTTCTTGTTTCATAAAAACGTTTGAAATTTTTAAGTTCAATTCAGTGATGTTTATAGAAAATCTATAAAGTGGTGTTACAGCATATTTTTATTCATTTTCAAGTCTTTACATAGGTGGATGTGTATACGTGTATATTTATTTCTGTCTACGAGTCTATATAATTTGTTGTTTTATGTCAATTTCAGGTGAAAATTAGAAAACATGACCGATATCCATCAATTTTGGGGCACACATTTGACCGACGAAAGTAGACCACTCACCACCATGCGGCAATGTAGAGTGTTTCTAAGCCGAGGCCTAGGCTTACCTCCGTAGTGTTTATTTAAAATAAATCACATTAAAAAATATATTTAAAAAAAATACATAGGGCCGCCTGAGGGGAAACTCGAACGCGACAATGAGTGGCTAGAAAAATAAAAACATGAGTATCATGACTTTCGTTTCGTTTGAAGGGCTTGACCTGTGGGCGTAAAAGTCACTAATTTCGTATGTAGTTCTAAATTTGGTAACTGGTGGCTTTGAAATTTTAAGAATTTAAATTAGAGATATGGGTTAAATGGTTAATTTTTTTTCGTTTTTGACGAAGGGGAATACGGTTAATAATGTTAAAACGCCAGTCAGAAGGTTTATTGACGGGGTTTAGAATGCGACAGTCGAAAGTAAGTAGACAGGAGTAGTAGTAATGGTTGGGAGAGCCCAAGGTCCCGCACTCACATTGGTCTGATCGCGAGCGATGAAATTTATGGAGACAGGTTTTAAAGGACGATGTCCCGTGAGAAAGGCGGTGACTGCTGATATAAGGTCGAAATTGTATTTAGAAACTTTTGAAAGTAGTGAATAGGTGGGACGACTTTTCTCCGAGTCGTTCCAGTAAATTTGCCACTCCTCCATAGGATTATGAAAAAGGGTTTTCTTCACGTGAGAAGGAGGAATTGGCAGTGGTGTTTTGACTGTAGAGAAGATGGTTGCTTCTTTAGTTAGCCTATCTGCTAATTTGTTGCTATCGACCACCGTAGGAGCAGAGACGTGAGCGAAAGAGACATTGGTTGAGAGAGTAAGGAAAGTTGATTTAATTTCCTGAACAATAGGTTTAGGGGAGCGGAGGCGACCAAGGGCCTGCAGGGCTGAGAGACTGTCGCTGAAGACTGAAACTGCGGTGCATAATGGAAGTTCTTGAACCCAGTTCAAAGCTTTCAGAATTGCTTAGAGCTCAGCCTGGAATACAGAGTTGCAATCTCCCAGCCTCGAAGCCCACTGATGTATCGAGACACCTTCGGCTATGACGCAGAAAGCTGCCCCCACGCCATCGGTGGTTTTCGACTCATCTGTAAAAATCGCCAGGGGAGCTGAAGGGGAGAAAGAGTCAACGTTAGTATCAATAAATTCATGTAAGGAGTCCTCAGCGGGGTGTAGAGACCAGCTGTTCTTGTGGAGTTATATAGTGGTGTTTGGAAAGAAGGTGTTTTGTGTGGCTAGGATGTTTAGTTCCAGGATATTAGTTTTATAGTATTCATATTTAATTATAAGAAAGGATAGGAGGGACTCCGGTAATGACGTGAAGGGCGTCAGATGAGATTGTCCTATAACCTCGCGACAATTGCAGACGGAGAGCATGTTGTATTCAATTGAGTTTATTGCTGTTTTTGAAAGGTTGCCCCCCCCTAACAAGATATTGTACGACCGAAATACCTTGGCACGTGAGTCACATGTTTTCAGATGATTCCATTAATGAAATAAGGTGAGAGGTTGTGTTTCCATGGTAACACAGAGCAGAGTGGCTTCCTGATTTGGCGTTATTAGCCCGTTTCATAGTGTGAAATTATAATTTGATGTTGTTGATAAATTTAATGTTTGGAGGTATTTTTAATTACTATTTAAAAGAAGTGTTCGGAGGTACTATTGTTTACAAATTTTAAAGTTTCGGCGATCAAACAAAATTCAAAAACAAATTTGATTTTTAAAAATAAAGTAATTATAATGGTTTCCGAGAAGTAATTTTTAAGTACAATCATCTTCAGCAGGAAGGGATGAAAGAAACAACTTGATTAAACTTTAAATACGGTTTATTTCTACAATGTATGAAATAAAAGAAACCATGATTAATACCATCACAGTTTTGATAAAATAAACATTAAATTATTGTAATTAAATAACATGACATAATCATAGAATGGTTGTAACAAAATTAGAAATGAAAAAACTTAATTAATCACGATAGTTAATATTTAGAAAGCATTCAATTATGATATATTTTTGGGTTTAAATAATTGAACTAATCATGGTAGTGAATATTTACAAAAAATTCATTTACAATAAATTTATTAATTTAAATAATTAAAAATGTTTGAAGCCCGATTAGCATCAACATTAAAGACAAAATCTTCATGAGATTTATCACTTTTTATGTACTAGCTAGAGTTAGAAATAGCGGACATTGAAAACTCTATTTGGGGACTTTTTCGAGTACATTATCAACTAATACTTACATGCATTATTGAAAAAAGAAAAAAAAAAAGAGAGAGAGAGAGAATCTTTTTACTCTCTTACCATTATCAATGCAATTTGCGGTGGTCATATAACTGCTTTTTTTCGCCACATTTCATTAAGCAAATTTTATTTTTCCCTTCATATAAATCTGGCAAGATAGTAAAATTCGTATGCTAATGAGCATGTGAAATATGATTGTGTTTACGTCACAGTTTTGATGATTCTCAAGCTTATGCAATTATTTGTGAATTTGACCGCGATTTTTGAGAGAAATGGATACAATTATTTGAACTTCAGGACATTTAGTGTCCCAAACAGACAAAGAAATTTTGGGGACAAAACATTAAAAAAACGTCAGAAATCGGGGCAGTCCTGAAATTTCGAGGATATATGGTAACTACATTGTTGACCTTAATATAGGCTCAAAATATTTAAAATTCGCTTTAGTATGTTAAATTGTATAAAACTTAAAAACTCAATTATTGTTATTGTAGATAGGCCGACTGGACTACTTTTTTTAAACTTAAGGGGAGAGGGGGGACTCGTCCCTGCCTTTAATACCTATAACATTTCAAATTCACTTTTCCAATCCTCAATATCAGATTCTGCAGTTGCAGTTGATTCCGATTCATCTTCTGATGAGTTGGTGCCTACTATGAAATTTATTTATTCAATAGTTTCTTCGTTTAAATTGTCGAGTTACCAATATTTTTTTTTTCAATTGTGATGACATTCTCTGTATATTTTACCTATTGTTCTTTGGAAATGCTGCCAAGTGCTTCAGTAGTTAAAGTTTTCAGTGATGTTAAGTTTAGATAAGCGCTAACATTTCTTTGTCACACATACCTTTTCGTGTCAGCACAAGCTAGTTCTATGGCATTGAGACCACAATATTCGTAGTACACCATGACCTTTTTCCTTCAAAAATTCATCAATACAGTACTTTTTGTTGAGGAGGTATTCGCATCAACGAATTCAAAAAGTACAGTTTTCCTCATTTGAAGATTATGAGGATTTATTTTGTTCTCTAACCACTCAGTCAGCTGCTTTTTAGTGGCACACTTCGATGATTTTGAATTTAAAACCTTGGTATGGTAAGGGGCATTGTCCATTAGGGTGGTTCGAAAAAATAATTTTTTTTATTTCGGAATCGCGTTACCGCTCAAAAGTTGTAGTTTGGTATCCTCAATTGGGGGGGGAAAAATTCTAAGTTAAAACCTTCAGTTCGCGCATGAGGCTAAAAGTTTGAGAAAATATGTTAAAAATTGAAATTTTCAAAAAATAATAAAATTAGTTTTTTTGTAATTTTTTATAATGCAACAGCCATAAATCGTTAGTGTATAGCGTAGTTTCAACCTAAAAAAATAATTATAACTTTTAGATGATACTGTTCGCGCATGAGGCTAAAAATTTGAAAAAAATGTCAAAAGCTGAACACGAACAGTAACTGATCGCAAGCGCTAAGTTGACGCTCAGCGTCACATTCTTATTCCACCGCCGACTTGTCTAGACAGTAGACACATTCTAGTAGACAGTTTAAAGGCGCTGCGCTCACTTTGTCAGTCAGTTAGTAGCCGCTAAGCAAGCAGAATCTTTAATTTGTAATTATAACTTAATCAAAAAGTTCAGCGTGTTTTGCTTTGAGTGAATTATTTTGTAAAGTTATCGGAGATTTTTATGCTCAAGTTTTGTTATATTGTTCTCCGTTCTCCAAATAATAAATAATGAGGAAGCTTCTAAACGCTTAAGTGTTTGTCCGTTTTTCGGTGCACCAAAAGCGTTAAGTGAAAGTGTTTTACCCACATGTGCAGATGTTTTGTTAGCTTGTGGGTCCTGTAGTATCACCATTTACACTTTCAAACAAATGTCTGAACGGAAGTTCGTTGAAATGTAATAAACATATAAACCATTGTAAAAGACGACCAAGTTTAAGCTCAAGATTACGAATCACACCGTTTTCCCATCCAGTGTTAGTCGCTGTTCCGTCACATCCAATTGCAACAAGCTTAACATAATCAAAGTTATTGTTTTCTAAATAGCAAAAGATGCTATTAGCTATTTCACTTACAGTGGCCCTTGGAGATGTCAAATGCCCCAGATACTTTCCACGAGGCTCTTGAACCAAGCTGATGTGCTCCTCTTTCTTTAGTCTGCGATACATTTTGTCACCATCCTTTTCCTGATAAGTGTTATCTTTTCTCCCGTCAAAATACTGTCCATGTAACTCTACATTTGGAGAGTCTGACTGTAAAGAGTATCGAATTTTATGTTTTTCTCGTCTGATCTTACTCTTATCTATTACTAGAGACATATCTCCTTCATTTATCATTCCTATATCTTCTAAAACACAGGAAGCAATAGCAGCAGTGGCTTTCTAGGATATCCCATATCTATCGCTTATTAATGCTGTTGCAGGAAGCTTGATTCGCATTTGCGATGTTGACGGCAAACTGTCACATTTTGCTTCGTGACTCTCAAACTGGCTATTTTGGTCAGAATTTATAAGAGTATCTCTTTGCTAGCTTTAATATCAGGTTCAGCAATTTCGTTTTTCTTTTCACTTTGCATTCTTTTATTTCCTTTTCGATCTTATTAGTCTCTACTCTATCCAAAGTACCAATATATTTTAAAAGGCCATTTCGCTGGTCGTACAAAAACTTTCTCTCAATAATAGGGATTCTATTTCCTTTATCACATTTACAATTCATAATTACCTTACAGCTACAAGAGATAGGCTTCTTACCACATGAAAGCGCAAAATTCATTACACACTTGCAGGAAGCAACATCAAAAAGTTTGGACTTCGCTTCATCAACAAAGTGATTGAGTTTAGTCTTGAAATTAAATTTATATTTATAACGACTAAATGATTTTCTTAAAGTGTAGGACTTATGGTAAACCTTTATCAGTTTAACAATACTTTCATGACTGACCATTGGTATAGAAGCTTTACAGTATAGTTTTTTTATCTGAGCAGCAATGCAATCTAAAATCTTTGAAAAAGATTAGTTTTTAACAGATTTTGATGTCTTCAAAACAAGCTAACAAAACATCTGCACATGTTGGTAAAACATGACTTAATGCTTTTGGTGCACCGAAATACGGACAAACACTTAAGCGTTTAGAAGTTTTTGGGGGTTCAATTATTTATTATTTGGAGAACGGAGAACAATATAACAAAACTTGAGCATAAAAATCTCCAATAACTTTATAAAATAACTCACTCAAAGCAAAACACGCTGAAATTTTTGATCCACTTACAGTTACAAATTAAAGATGCTGCTTGCTTAGCGGCTACTAACTGACTGACAAAGTGAGAGCAGGGCCTTTAAACTGTCTACTAGAATGTGTCTACTATCTAGACAAGTCGGCGGTGGAATAAGAATGCGACGGCGCGGCTCCAACTTAGCGCTTGCCAGTCAGTTACTGTTCGTGTTCAGTTTTGACATTTTTTTCAAATTTTAAGCCTCACACGCGAACGGAATATATCATCTAAAATTTATATATATATTTTTTTAGGTTGAAACTATGCTATATACTAACGATTTATGGCTGTTGCATTATAAAAAATTACAAAAAAAACTAATTTTATTATTTTTTGAAAATTACAATTTTTAACAAATTTTTTTTAACTCTTTTTAACGATTTTTTCGAACTATCCTATTATCCATACAGATGACTGTATTTGGTGGAATATTAGGTAGAAGTTTCTCTTTCAACCATTTTGAAAAATTATCAAAATTCATTTGTCCGTGGTAATCGTCTGAAGAAGAGCCAGATTTAGAAACCAAACTCGTTCCTTCTATAAAGCCATCCTGGTTACCAGCATGCACAACTATTAATCTATTCCCAGCACCTTTTTTTGTTAAAGCTGTAATTTTTTCTGTCTGTCAACATTTTCCGAAACGATTGCTATCAATTCAGGTTTCATCCAAATAAATAATTACTCGGTTATTCTCTCTGAACTTTTTTAGGTGACGCAAATACCTGAAACGCCACTATATAATGTCTGGTCTCTCCATAGTGGTGAATCGTTTATCTGGACTACGATTCCACCGAAATCCAATTTTGTGCAAAACTTTTCTTTTTTCCAAGGGAAATCCATTTTTTCTTTTATAACAGGCAACGAAGTTGTTAAAGAAGGAATTTTGTTATTTGCATCAAATTCGTTGCCCGTTTGCCGAATAACACACAAATCAAAATCGTCTACACTTAAAACCACATTCCGTTTGTGGTTAGGTCTTCTTTTTTCGGGAGTCGACAGAATAGGCGAAATGTTAACTTCCTGCTTTGATGCACCAGTTTAAGCAGCTGTTTTCTTATGAGCCTGCTAAATAGGAATACATAGTTTTCCAGAAGCTGCCTCCTTCTCAAAAAAAATCTAGCACTTTATGGACCACTTTTCTTTCATTTCAATGAATTGTTCTACCTTTACCAGCTATTTCTGTTTTTTTTTTGTTTTTTTTTTTTTTTTTTAATGGAAAAAAAAAAACTGTTTTACGTATACTTCGAAAAGTTAAAAGCTAAACGAGTAAACTTTAGGGATTCAATTAATTTAAATACTAGAAATAAACATACATGTAAAAACAAATTTTAAGCAATATTTAAAGCTATTGTTTTATCGATTTTCTACATATCTGATAAAAAAAATTATAAGAAATAATTAAAACAATATTTAAATTGACAAAAATATAGCAATTTTCTATTGAATTAGCAACAATAGACACTTAGACTGCGTGTACTGTCGCCAAAAAAGCTGGTAAGCCAAAGAATTGTTTTGCGAAAAGTACTGCCGCCAAGCATCATTTGCGTTTCATTCGGCCACCTCTTCTTCAAAATGAACTATTCCAAGGTCATATGTCATCTTTTCGCGGTTGCACAGTACGTGCCCCGTATGAGATTGTTATTGTTGTGTTTTTTAACATTTCAGATTTAATTACCCATGTTTTACCTGTGATTTTGCACGCGTTATGAAATATTTTCAAAATTTTTAATTTAATGTAGTCTATATGTGAGATCCAATTTAGATTGCTGTCTATGTTAATTTCCAGTATTTTTATGCTATCCACATGTTTAACACTGACGCCATTCACCCTCATTGTCGATTTCCTTTTTAATAGACGTGGGCTTGAGAAAGTGAGCGCTTGTGTCTTATGTGAGGAAAGGGTCAGATTGAGGGAACTCAGCAGCTGGGTGAAGTTGGAGAAGGAACCTAAAGTATGTGTTTCCAGGTCGATCCTCGTTTTCCTGAGAGAATGAGAGTGAAATCATCCGCATAAGCATAGATATCGTAGCCTTTTAAAGACATAGTTTCAAGAATTTGGTTTGAGACGATTGTCCAGAGGACTGGTCCCAGACAAGAGCCTTGGGGACAGCCCTTTTCTTGATTGTGTTAACTGGAGCCGGAGCCCTGTTGATGCTTCGATTTGAAAGGCAAGAGCGGATGACCCCAGAGACATTTCTCGGTTACCGTAGGGAGGCGAGAGCTTTGAAAATGTGGGGCCATTCGATGTTCTCGAAGGTGCCTTGAATATCGAGCGAGACGATAGTTGTGTACAGTCCTGAGCTAACGCTGAGAGCAGAGGAAGTCAAAATATTGTTCAAAGCCTTTTCGCAGGATCTATCCTCTCTGAAGCCGAATTGCCTGTTATTTAAGAGATTGTTATGATCAAGATGGTAATTTAAGCGAACGACAATTAATATCTCTAAAAGTGTGCCTAAGGTTGGTAGTAGGCAGATCAGGCGGTACGATTTTGGTTCAGAGGGACTCTTTCCCTGTTTAAGAAAGTACACAACTTCGCCTCTGCGGAGCAATTTGGGAAAATGGAAAAGTTCAAGGCATGTGTTATTGTTAACCCAATTTAATATAATTTCTGGGAAAGAAGAGTTAATTTGTTTCAGCATCCTGAAATCGATGTTGTCAGGTTTGCTACTCTAGTGAGAGTTAGTGGATTGACGAGTGTAAAGTTTGGCCAGCCCTTAGCTCTGTCATTTTGAAATGTTGGAGTGGAGTTCTCAATGTTTGCAAGACAAAGATTGTGATTATAAAATTCGATAAGTCCACTTCCCCTGGCATTTTTATTCGGTGAGCACCATAGTGGGGAGCAGCCGCAGATAATGTGTGAGCTTAGTGTAATTAGATGTTGCCATTCTTCCAGACAGTGTTCAAAGTCTGCAGACGGAGATGCATATGCGCTGCCAATAATAACTTTGCCCTTGTCCTTGACACGCAATTGTCTCCAGTAAAGAGGTGGGTGAAAACTAAGTGTTGTGATCTTAAAACGATCTGTGCTGATTTGTTTTTTGATGAAAAGATTGTCCACGATGCCGGAAATCCATACAGTCCCTCCTCGGCAGGCGTCCTGCAGCAGCCCAATATCCCTGGAGTTTTTATCCATGTGCTTTCGAGCTGCCGAGTTGACCGCCTTGCAGTTGTTGAGATTGATCTGCAGAATTGAGATGTTATTATGTGGAACCTTGTTAGTATTGTTAATATTTTTAGTATTATTCATGCTGGATGATGAGAAAGAGCTGTTAGAGCTTGGTTTTAAAGTTAAAGGGAGGTTAACAGTTACCTTGTTGGTAATACCACTGCTGGTGTGGAGGATAGCCATAGGGTGCCTGATAGAAATCTTCAATTTTGTTCGGATGAATATACTCGAGACCTGAGTGACGGGTGGCTGCATGCCCCAGAGGAACCAGGCTGGAGGTAGAGGAGGATAATACCAGTCATCAATAGGAGTCGTATTACCTCTGTTGGCTATGGATGGTCTAACTTTTAGAGAAAACTTCTGTTTTTGAAATCGAGGAGGTGGGGCTTGATTGCTAAAAGGACGGAGGGGATCTTTCTTCCAGACGTTACCTCTCCTTCACATAGATCGCACTAAAGACAGGACAGTCCTTAGAGTAAGATCAATGATCAGTTTTAAGAGTTTTGTTGCTATTTCTATTCTCGCGAATGCAAGTGATACATGCTGGTATGTTCGTGCATAGTGAATCACATTAATGCTGTTCTGCGCAATGGGCGCAAAAAGACCTTGAAGTACAGGACCCTGCAAAGTACCAGAAGTCCTGGCATTTGGAACAGCGCTGGATGCTTATGAATGGTCTCGCTCTGCATGTGTAGATACCGAAGGAGATGAATCCTTCTTTAAGAAGTATCTCTGCCAGAGGTTCCGGTGTGAGTATAACGTGATTATTTCCAGCTCTTTCTTTTCTACTGCTTAAATGTCGAATGTGGGAATTCCTGTGCTTTGCGATTTTTAGTTCGTTATGGATAGTTTCTATTATATAATGTTTTGTACCTGAACCACCTCGGGAAAGTTGAGCGTGATAACTTTCAAGTTTGTGAACAGTTTTTTCTAGACTTTAAGGTTTTGTAAAATAATATGATTGGAGTTAAGTTCCTCCTGTGGGTGAGCGGCAGCTTCAGGGGAATCACAGGACAACTCTACGTGTCTTTTTTTTTTTTTTTTTTTTACCCTGACCTCGATTTTTGAGGAGGGAGTACAGACCGGAAATTTTAACGGAGATCAAAATATATAATAAAAATTTAAGTATAAAATAAATAAATAAATAAATAAATAACATTTTTTAACATTAGAAGCTTTTTATTAGGGAGTCCTAAAAAGCATAAAATAAAAATTTATTCTGACAAAGGCATGCTATAAAGAAATGAAAGTTTCAACACTAAGAAAATTTTAGAGATCTCTTTGGCAAGAGATGGAAATTTTTTTATATTCAAAATATTTTAAAAAGCATTCGAGACCAATATTCTTAGTTATTAGTTTTTGTATAATTATTCGTTAAGCCATAAATTTCAAAATATCTCGAAAGCTTTTTAAAATATTTAAAATAATTAAAAATTTTCATCTCTTGCAAAAAAGAAATATCTATATTTTTCTCAAAAATTTTCTTAGTGTTGAAACTTCCATTTCTTTATAGCATGTCTTTGCCAGAATAAATTTTTACTTTATGCTTTTCAGGGCTCCACAATAAAAAGCTTCTAATGTTAAAAAAATGTTTTTTACTTAAGCTTTTATTTTGTGCTTTCGAGTTACAAAAAGAAATTCTTGAAAAACTAATCAAAATTTCTTAGGATATTGCGTAGACAACGAAAGATTTTCGTTTATCAATTGATATATTTTCTTTTATTTATCTACAAAATTAGTAACACATTCGGCTTCGAGGACTGAACTCCGTTATCAGAGTGAAGCTCTAAACAAAAGCCAAAGAACAGTCAAGAACATGCTAGAAAAATCTAACAAGTACAAAAAGAATATTGTTTTTAAACGCTTTCTAAAATATTTAAAATTTTATATCTCCTGCAAATGTGAAATATCTATATTTTTCTCTAAAATTGTTTTTTAGAGTTAAAACTTATTTCTTATAGCATGTCTCTGCAGGACTAAATTTTTATATTAGGCTTTTTAGGCTCCACAATAAAAAGCTTCCAGTTCTTTTTTTTTTTTTTTTTTTTTTTTTTGGTGTAGTAACTGAAAGAAAGCTTATTAAAGAAACTAATCAAAATTACTTGGGATACTGTGTAGACAATGAAAACTTTTCTTTTAATAATTAACACATTTTCCTGTAATTATCTGCAAAAAAAAATACATCGGCCTTCGAGGATCGAACCCACGACCAGCGCGTTATCAGCATGACGCTCTAACCAACTGATCATATGAGCGACGAAAAGGTTTGCTTACATTTACTTTAATATGATGGCGCCTGACATGGAGTCACGATCAACTTCAATAAAAAGCTTCTAAAATATTTTATTTAACTAATTTATTACTTAAATTTTTATTTTCTACTTTTATTAACTAAAACAAGCTTCTTAAAAGAAACTTAAAAAAATTCTTAAGACACTGTGTTGGCAATAAAAAATTTTCTTTTACCAATTGACACTTTTTCTATTAATTATCTGCAATATTTAACATATTGGATATCGAGGATGGAACTCACGACCAACACGTTATCAAAACGGTGCTCTAACCAACTGAGCCAATAAACGATGAAATGGACTGCTTGCATTTACTGCAAAGTGGAGGCGTTTTTTAGCGTTACATGAAGACGCGATGACATAATCCAATTTCTATAAAAAGCTTCTAATATGAAAAATAGCTATTTAAAATTTCAAATATCATCTGCATTTTCTTATATACTTGAGACACTGCGTAAGTTATATGAGCCTTTTCAATACTTCTGAATAAAAGTATTTTTATTTTAAAGAATTCATTTTTATTTAACAGGTTTAATGAGTTCCAATCGTATGAAAAACAAATATTTTCTCTACTTTTCTTTAATATAATAAATAAATTTTTTATTCGAAACTTTAAAGCATACATTTAAACAAATTTTAAGTAATTAAAAAAAATTTCATTAAAAATTTTGGAAAATTCAGCAGGTGGGTATTGGTATACGGAGACCTTTCAGAAAAAAGGTGAACGCGGTTTTTGAAAAATTAATACACCGATTTTTCTGAAATTTTGCGCGCTTCTTTAGAATAGAATTGACTAGTGCTTGAACGAAGGATTATTTATTTATATTATTATTATTTTAATACTAAATAAAATACAGAAAATATGCTTTTAACACTTTCTATCAGATTTAACAACCTGGTACATTATATCTTAAAGCTTCATAAGTTAAAATAATAGTGTTCAGTACAAAACTTGATAAAACTTCCTATGTGCAAATTTTTAATTTAAGGACTTTTTTCTTTGCTATTCATAAATAATAATTAAGTTTTACTTTAAAATATTACATTAAAAAAAAAAAAAAAAAGCTTTTTAAAAATTTTTATAAAAATTATTACTTTTGAAATATCTTTAGTGCTATCCCACATACATAAAAATTATTTATTACAACAGCAAAAGCATATTTTTAAGGATTGGTATATAATAAAATTGACTAAATTACTGACTATTTCAAATATTTTTTTTACAAATATACAATCTCTACATACACACAGAGCCCTGTCATATCTTAAAATTTAATATAATAATTTTATTTATATTCAGAAAAAACATTCATTTATTTAATAACAGTTTAATTGCCACAACAAAATTATGTATTTAAATGTTTTCCAATAAGAATTTTGTTTATGTAAAAAAATAATGATATAATATTTTAATACTTTTTGTTTATTTCGAAATACAAAATTTTGTTTCCTGTACTGAATACATAATAGTTTTGGTCGTCGCAGAAAAAATTGTTTCAGTTTTAATAAAAATATGGATTAAAGCAAGCAAAACGACCTCAACTAAACATAATGCGATTTTAATAATGATCTCTTCTTGGGCGTAGGTTCTAATTTAATTAAGAGGAGTTTGTATTATCATTTTTTCTTTTACATCTTCTTTATTTTATAATTATTAAACATAACTTTTTTTAATTATGGTGCTATGTATTACTTAATTGGAAAAGTTTATAATTTTTGTAACAGAAACTTTTTTTTTTTGGTATATCAAACAGGTGGAAATTAGGATAAACAGATATTGTTCCAATTAGATGATTCGAACAGAAAAGAAAACTGTAAATGCGAAAGAAATGTTTAATGAACATTACCCTAGAAAACTAATGCAGTATATATGATACGTTTTATGTACCTTCGACACAAAATTGTCTACGGATTTTATTTTCAACTAGTTTTAGAAGAAACCAGTGAAAATTCTAAAACATTGTATATATGTTACTATGCATCTCATGTTTATGATTTCTTTATCAACGTTTAAGAAAATTGAGAGACTCACAGCTTGAATTTTTCACTTTTATGGCAGAATAATTTGAAAGATCCTTTGACTACATTATATTGGATCTATGTTTCAGTAATTGTTAAGAATTGCGAATCATATAATATAAAAATAATAATGTATGTAAATATATGTAGATATAAAAATATCGGAATCATTAAGTGAAAATAATCCTAACTTATTTCAGATCCAAGTCTTGAAATCAAAAATTTTTCAATACATTTTCATTTAAAATTGTATTTTTCCACATGTTTGTTTTAATAACACAAGTAAAATTTATACATCATTTTTAAGTTACTAAAAAGGAACATATAAGACTGAAAGTTGTAAAAGAAAATTAGTAAAACTATAGAAGTTAAATCATTCAGAAAATAGAATATTGTGATAATCAGAAATCAATACAAATAAGTATCTAGGAACAATTTGCTTTTAAAATTATTTGATTCTGCAAAGAGTAATGGACAGTGCTGTGCTGCATTTGAAATTTTTTTTTAGCTTAAAAAATTCTAAATGAAATTTTAATTCTCTTTTCCATTTAAAAAATTGACGATATTAATTCAGTAAAATGTTTTAATATTTTACAGTCAATATTTTAATCCTTATAATACTTATCTATATATTAATAGGCAAGCATAAAATTTGTAGTCCTTTTTTAACATATTAATTATGGGAGTAGAGGGTTGAAAATGGTATCATTCGAAAGGTATGGTTAGCCGGAAGGTGCGAATACAAATATTATTTTCTTACGATGTCAAGAAGGTATTTAAAAATTTTTTTATTTTTTATGCATTTTCCCCCATTTTTCCCTTTTATACACGTATTCCTTTACATTAAAAAATACCTAAAAGTAGAAAGTTGTTAAATCTGGCAATTTCATAAAGCTCAAATAAAACCATAGACACAGTAATTTGTATAATGTAGCATCACTATACGCAAGCGAAGTGATGACGTCACTGTCTGTCCATGGAGCCATGAAAAAGATTTTGTATGTTAATCGTCCATTGGATTTTTTGTAAAGAAATATTAAAAAATAACGGAGATTATCTGCCGATTTTAATTCCGATATTTGGGTATAGTTATATATAAGTTACTGTCTACATGTGTTTGATTGAGTTATTTTTTCTGTAAAATTGATAAAATTTTAATTTAAAATCACAAAACTCCCAAAAAAAAAAAAAAAAAAAAAAAAAAAATGGCAAACTTCCAGTTTTGAATGCAAACATAAACATTTCATTTCAAAGGGTGATATTTAAACAATAAATATTCAACTAATATACTAAATAAAAGGAAAATGGATTTGTTACTAACTGCTGCATGTATAAGTAGATGATACGGAAAAAATTCCGATTTCCGTTTTTTGCTGAATTTACATGTTTTGAGCTTTCTTTACGTTTCAATTAACTGAAATTAGCTACTTATTTTTTAAAAAAGGTGTTTTTATTGCTAGCTTTTGTGGGTAGAAGAAGCAAGTAGAAGATACATAAAAACTTTTGATTTCCGGTTTTCGATGAATTTACACGTTTTGAAATTTCCTTGCATTTTAATTAAGTGAAATTGACTACTTATTTTTATTTTTTTAAAAGTGGATTTATTATTCTTTCCTCTGCATATATAAGTAAAAAATATAAGATTCAGAAAAGGTTTAGATTTTCGGTTTTCGATAAAGTTACACGTTTTGAAATTTCCCGCACTCAATTCAACCATTTTTGAAAAATATCTTTTTTTTTTTTTTTTTTTTTTTTTTCAAACACTGTACTTTATGAACCAATCGAATTAATTTAACAGAATTTGATACTTGGTTGGACCTTGGTTTGACATGGTACCTATTAGCTTCTGGGCTGTATCACACAACAAGGGGCGTTTTCACGTTGCGATTTTCTCTCATTTCAGGAAAGGCTAACATCTACAGAGAGAAATAGTTATATTAAGTAAAACTCTGCTGATTCAGTTAGAGTGAATGTCGGCAAACAATTGCCGCAGCTGTTGCATTCCGTTTAGGACAAGGCAATAACTTTGCTTTGCCTCGCTTTGCAAAAAAATGGTCGAGTTTCGACCACTGGGCGATACTAGTATAACGTTATTAAATGTTATATCATATAATGAAAAGTTGTATAATTTTCACTTTCTATTTTTCTAAAGTAAGTATATATATATACTTTGTAATATAAAGTTTAACATTTTTAAATGATAAATTTTTTTCTTAAAATTATTTCTAACAAATATAATATATATGTATAGTATTCTTAAAAATACACAATGCAGGTAATAAATTGATCTTTAAATTTTAGTTGACATTTTTAATATACTATTTTTGTTACTCAAAATTACAAACATAATATTCTTAAACAGAGCCTCTTTCCTTTGTTTCAGCAAGCATGATTTATTTTACAGAAAATTTTCTACTGCTATTTCAAACCTAAAGCTTGAGAAGTTTGAGATTTGTTAAAGCGACAAACTAATCCGAATGAGAAACATAAATATAATAATCCTTAAAATAAGTAATTAACCCCAATTTTGCAGAAAATGACAGTTTTTATTTTGGAAGATTTCAATTTTCATGCATACTGTCAAAAATTATTTTTTATAAACGATGTGGGTTACCGACTGCACTTATAAATATTTTGTCAGATTTATTAATAAATAAAATCTTTTTGTAAAAAAATAGAACCGACTCCAAAAAGCAACTACTATTAAAAAAAAAAAAAAAAATGGTATGAAATGAAACTGCAAATTGCGCTTAAAAGTATAAAATAATTTCCTTCGCCAAACAACCTATAACACTACAATTAATCATAACTTTTGAAGTCGGCGCAAAATTAAATAAAAGTTAATTAGTTTTTAAAGGTTTGTTTTTTGATCGGCAGCAACAAATGCTGTTGTCTCGAATAATCCATTTTCATGTTTCCTTTATTATTTTATCACTGTATACAATTGGTCCATTAGTAGCATCTACACAGAACAGTGAACATTCTTCCCAATGCGGTATTTATGTTTCTACGAAATTAGAGTTTCCTTTGCAAATTTGGTATAACTTTGATAACTACCATTCTTGGTGGCTTTCGGATTTGGCGATGAAAACGTAATGCAAAAATATACACGCAAGATGTATATTTTCATTATGTATATTGTACGACGTATTGTTTCATATTCTTGATTACTCTCTTAATATACCTTATCAAAATTATTATTATATCCCAAAGAGATTAAATATGTTTGCCAGATAATTTTGCAATTTTTCTTCCCAGAATTTTCGCCAACTTTTGCTGCTTACGAAATCTTATTTGTTTTCTTGAATCAAAGTAGTTTTCGGCTGCGTTTTGCAGGTGACAATGTGAGATGTGTATTTTGAATACGATTTGATTTTTGAATTGAATAAAGGCATCAATTTTTATTTAATTTTGCGCCGACTTCAAAAGTTATGATTAATTGTAGTGTTATAGGTTGTTTGGCGAAGGAAATTATTTTATACTTTTAAGCGCAATTTGCAGTTTCATTTCATACCATTTTTTTTTTTTTTTTTTAATAGTAGTTGCTTTTTGGAGTCGGTTCTATTTTTTTACAAAAAGATTTTATTTTTCTCTTTTCAGTGAAAACTTATTTATATAGCTGAACATCAGAAGACGTTCGACGGCAGTTTCACAAATCACAACTTCCAAGAAAAGTGACATAACTCAAAATATGGTTTATGTCACTGAAAAATATATGAAATGCACCCAACATGAACAAAAAAGTTACATCTCCATCTAGAAAGTTATCCACTCGAAACACAGTTGTGCCAGTTTTATTCTAGTCAAATTATTTTTAAGTTTATTTTTCTCAAATGCTGCATTTTTAAGTTGTGTCACTTTTCTTGCCTTTATCGGATATGAGCGAAAAACTATCTATTGAATGAACATACGTTAAATTAAAAAGTCTTTAGAAATGTAAAGAACGAATACGCTGTATTCGTAACCAAAAATTCTGTTAGGCATATATATTGAACTTTACAGTGAATACGTGTTACCCGCTGCGCTGGAAATTGCGCAGCGTAAAGTTCAAACAAAGAACAAAATATGCATTGCAGCTGACGGACAGAAGTTTCAACATCGATACTTACATACTGCTTTTACCAGTGTAGCTGCATGCGTTCAGCAGTTAGAGTGAAAACAGACTTTTGTGAGTATCCTGTAATTTGTTTATATCTTAATGAAATCACAATGACACCTATTTCAGGCCAAGATCATTACGACAACAAAAAAAGTATTAAAATTAAATCATCTCTTACGAAGTTATAAGCTAACAAATTTAAACAACAACAACGAGAAACATGGTTTGTATTGAGAACCTCTTCCTTTATGAAGTCGGTTTAAAACGTCTATGCGTTAATCGATGTGACCGCTTACAATAACCATACTTTGAATTTTACATAGCATAAATGTCACCCGCTACGCTACAACAAATGCAATGTCGTTCAAGTGTGCACAAAATTGGAAATTGTGAACAAAGAAATGCACGTTTTAAGCGTTCTGTTTTTAGCATTAATGACTAAACTACCTTTTCGTACTAAATCGATGATGGTCTGCAATTTTATAACTCACTTTTTTCGCCTGTCTTGAACCGTTTCCGAGATAGGAACGCTAAATCCACTGTTTTCCAACAGGTGACGCTGTAGGCGGTTGAATCGCGTAGTACATGTCCACTTTACTATGCCTACATACCACTTTTATGACTATAGCTGCAGTTATTCAGCAGTTAAAAGAGTCGGGACTGACTTTTTTGGGCACCCTGTATTTTCTTTTGGTCGTAAAGATATTACAATGGGACCTATTTCAGACCAAGAGCTTTCCAATAAAACAAAAACTATCAAAATCGGATCATACGTTCAGAAGTTATTAGCTAACAAACAAAAACAAAAACAAAAAAACATACGCTTTGAACTTTTTGAAGTCGGTTAATTAGAGCATCTCTTACGAAGTTATAAGCTTACAAACACCAACAACACATAGCTCGAATTAAGAACACCCTCAACGATCTCCTTTCTGAAGTTGGTTGAAAACGACTTTGCGCTAATCGATGTGACCACTTACAGTAACAGTACTTTGAACTACAGAGTATACGTGTCATCCGCTGAGCTGCAAAGTGTGCAATGTAGTTCTAGTGTTCACAGTGTAGAAAATTGCGAACAAAGAACTGCACGTTTTGAGCGTTCTATTTTTAGCAATAATGTCTAAAAACTGTCTTTTCATAGTAAATCGATGTTGCTCTACAACTTCGTAATTAACTTTTCTCCCATCTTGAACCGTTTTTGAGATAGAAGCGCTAATTCTGCTGTTTTTAACCAGATGGCGCTTTATTTTCTTTAGCTTGTAAATATATTACAATGGGACCTACTTAGACAAAAATCTTTACAACAAAACAAAAAGTATCAAGTAACCGTATTTTGAACTATATAGCGTATGTCTTACCAGCTACGCTACAACGTGTGCAATGTAGCTCAAGTGTGCATAGTGTAAGAAATTGCGAACAAACAAATGCACGTTTTTAGCATTGTATTTTTAGCATCAATGTCTAAACTATTTCTTCGTACTAAATCGATGATGCTCTACAATTTAATAATTCACTTTTTCCCCCTGTCTTGAACCGATTCCGAGATAGGAATGCTAGCATGAATGTCTAAACTATCTTTCTGTACTAAATCGGTGATACTTTTCAACTTTGTAATTCACTTTTTCCTCTAGAATCGTTTTCGAGTTAGGAACACTATCTCCCCTATTTTCCACCAGGTGGCGCTGCAAGCGGTTTAACCTTGTACTGCATGGCCACTTTGCTATACTTACATACCATTTTTATTACTACAGCTGCAGCCGTTTAGCAGTTAAAAGAGTTGGGACTGATTTTTTTGGGCACCCTGTATTTTCTTTAGATCGTAAAGATATTATAATGGGACCTATTTCAGACCAAGACCTTTTCAACAAAACAAAAAGTATCAAAATCGGAGCATCCGTTCAGAAGTTATGAGCTAACAAACATAAAAAAAACATACGGTTTGAATTGAGAACCTTCCTTCTTTTTTGAAGTCGGTTAAAAAAGAAGTTTTAAATTTTACAATCCAATTACTAAAAATATTAAGTATGATTTATTGATACATATATACTTCTGAAACATTTAGATTATAGTTCTTTGGAAATATTTATTTTAAAAACAATTTCCAAAAGTAATAGATAAAAAAAAAATCCTAAAGATAAAAACAGAAAAAAAAAAACTAAACTTTAACTAGTTGGTATAAGATGGCACTAGTACCCTATCTTGTATTTGTTGTCATAAATTTCTTCTAGAAGGCATATTATATTCATATTAAGAGAAATGAATTTCACAGACCGTTTGCAGGTTGACACACTGAAATGTCCCTTATTATCAGGCTATCTACCATTTAATTCAATAGATTTATCTCTTCTTAATTTGTTAATTTTATTGAAGTTAGTTTCATATTTTAATTTTCATGTAAATCCATTTTGTTTCCACTACAATGACCCATGCAAGTTTATATGAAATATTGTTCTATTCTGCTATGCTAAAGATATCTTAAATTTTGAATAACTTACAATTTTTTTTTTAATTAGAATATTCGTAGTCAATTAAATTCAAGCTAGCATAATAAATTATAGTTGAAAAGTGGTCTTAAAACGTTAAGATGAAAATAAACATTTATGCAAAATTTTGCCCCATTCTGTTACGTTAAAAAAAATCGTAAATTTAGAATAACTAGCTTTTTTTTTTTTTTTTAATTTGAAAATTCATAGTCAATGATGTTCATGCTAGTATCTTAAATAATATTTTGAAAGAGGTCTAACATCTTTACTATGAAATTATCTCTCGAAATGAATGTATATGTGAAATTTTGCTCTATTCTGCCATGTTAAGAAATTCCTAAATTTCAAATAACTTACGAAGTTTTCAAAGTTGAATTTCCGTAGTTAATTATGTTCATGCAAGCGTCACAGATAATATATTAAACTTATCTGACATTTTCAAAAGAAAAATATTGTTTCAATGCCCGTTTAAGCGAAATTTTCCTCTATTCATCTATGTTTAAAAAAAGAATGAAAAAATGTAAAATTTAAATAATGATTTTTTGAATTACAATATTGAACATCAATAGGGTTCTTTTCAACATCATAAGTGATATTTTAAAACTAGACCAACCTCTCTGCGAACATTTCTTCTTGAGCTATCGTGTACACAGCCTAACACCTACCGATTTTGTGATATTTGGATTCCTCACATCTCAAAGCGGGTAAAAAACTCAAACCTTTTACGATTACCTAAGTTCTCCATACCTATATTACGATTAACTAAACATACTACAAATTAAAAAATTATTTAATCTTAAAAATCTTCATTCACTAGAAATAAATATGTCTGTACAAAGAGAAAAAGCGTAATACAATTTTAGATAATTCTAGTTTGGCAATAGGACATTTTGCTAGATTATTTGTTATCAAAAGACATTATAAATGAAGTAAAGTAGGAGAAACTTTTCTAACACTTTTGATTTATGGAAAAATAATGCTTAACTGAAGTTTTCTTCTTGCCATCATCTCTTTTGGAATTCATCTGACAAATTTGCATTCATATATAATTGAAATTGATGCATTTTTCGTAATAAAGTTTTCCAAACCATCTATATCACAAAACTTACTTTTCAGGGTTAATGGAAACAGGTTTTCTTTTTTTTTAAATACTTTCTCTTACCCATGTATATGGTAGAGAGAGTATTGCTTCTTTTATTATGATGAGGAAAATTTTTACTTCTTTTTATTTATTTAGTTATTGTTAAGCACTTAAAATTAAAACAATATTAAGTCAGGATTAAAAATACCAAAATTTCCTGACTGCTTCAGTTTGAAAACTTAAAAAAAAAAGTTTTGTAAAATTTGCTAATAAATACGGCATAAAGATGCATATTTCGCAATTTAAAATACAAAGATAAGTTATCTATTATATTTTTTAAAAAAAAGAAAAAATACTTAAGTAAAATATTATAAAACGACAGAATAATAGTTAATTGCTATTTTCAGGGTGATCATAGTATTTTTTTTTTTTTTTTTTATTTATTCATTAAAATTTTCTTTCTGATATAAACGTTAAAATCATATTTTATTAAATGCAACTAAAAAAAAAAAAAAAAAAAAAAAAAAAAATGGAAATAAATGGAATTTTTTCAAATAGTATCCTATAAACAAAATTAATATTTTTATTAAAAAAATTAATTTAATTTAAAAGTTTAGAATATTTAAAATTTAATTAATTACGCTTATAGATGAATAAATCTATAGGATATTTTCCATAACATTTATTGTATTAATTAAAGACAAAGATCTAATTATTTTAACCCTCTTACTGGAGCATCGGTCCCTGAGACCGTTGAAAGAAAAGCTTATTCTAGAGACTTCCAAATGCTAGAGCCCCTTAAATAAATTATATAGGCCGACGCATCGCCCCCATTTTGATGCCTTAGTAGAGGACAGCATTCCAATTTGAAGTCTTTATTGTTTCACTGGCGATTTTAAGAAATCTTTATCTGTAGTAGCTACGACCGGTCAAGAAATGATAAGCAACAAGTAATCTGTTTCTGTGTCTAATACAGTTCATAACTTTTGCAAAAACAAAATTAGTGTACAGATGAAAAATGCAAAGATATTTTTATTTATTTACTTTCTGTTATTTCTAGAATATATTATTCATTTACATCAACCAAACATTAAACATATGTATTTAAAGAAATGTAATTAAAAGAAAAGCTAACAATAAATTTGTTAACTTTTCAGAATACACAATGAATATTAACTGCTAAGTCCCACTACACACTGAAGAGACACGAGACAAAGTTTGAAGCGACATGCGACACACGCATGCTCTAAACAGTTTTCAGGAGATGAAGTTGTATTTAGAGCATGCGCGTGTCGCACGTCGCTTCAAACTTTGTCTCATGTCTCGTCAGTGTATAGCGGGCCTAACAATGTTAATAGGCCACGAAAACAAAATTACTTTGGTGATTCCACAAAACGTAGCCAAAATTATACGAACATACAGTAATAAAAGGTCCTCTTATATTAATTTACGGTTATTAATACAAATACTAACAAGGGAACTCTTTCAAGTGCCGATTTTTTTGAAAAAATTACAGTTCACGTTATACTTAATTCAATGGTAACAATTTTTAACTGCTGAATCGTAACAGAAAGACCGCAAAAAAAAGTTTATGTTTTCTTCGCCAAATACGAAAATGTCATAGCGAAATTATATTAACCCTCATGCAGTGATGCCAAGAAACTTAAGGCATAAGATGAGTGAGTTTATTGTCACACTCTCTGCAATCGACGACGGTCTGCGATTTACACTTAGATGGGTCCAGGTGAATGAATGGGTTTTATGTTGTGCTAGTGCTATCCCTGGGCAATTAGGTGTGATATGGTCTATGGAGCAGGGGTGGCCATTCTGAGGCCCGTTAACTAGTTTTTTGCGGCCCGCGAGAAGACTAACGACATTTAAAGTTTGACAACTTTGGTTAACACATAAAAATTTAATAAATCCATTCTAATTTTTCGAAATGAAAATATCTTTCAATGATTATGGTAATCAACACATTTGAAGTTTGACAATTTTGGTTAACAAATTAACCTTTTAAAAGGGGCTCTTATGAAATCCTATGGGGAAGCGTGACAGATGCTGTCACAGCCCCTTTTAAAAGGTTAAAAATTAATAAGACCATTCTATCTTTTCGAAGTAAAAATATCTTTCAATGATTATGGTAACTAAAAATCACACTGTTTTAATGAAATATTACTATAATGTAACCACGTTTCCAATGCTTTTCAGTGAGGACGAATCCAAAAGCTTGGAGGGGTGCCATACTGACCAACAAGTTGGGATTGGTAAACATCCAGTCAATCGGTGCTCCCTTATTGCTTATTTTCTCTCAGCGACAAGGGTTATCATCCCTATTTTAACGCTAGATTCGTTGAGTTCGCACTTGCGCCGAGGATTCCATGGTCGCAAGAAATGCGGTTTAAGAATAGATCCGTTATTCATTTTTTTAATTAAAGTTGCTAATGTATAGTCATAAATTTTTCACGACTCTAATGTTAATTTATGAATGAAAATAAGGAAAATTAATGTATTCTGATCCGAATCTTTACCCTGCCCTCTCCCAAAAGAAGCATATACATACATGATTAATACATTCACAAACATATATAAACGTGAACATATGTACATACGTTGCGGCCCGCCTGAATAAAATAGATTTCCAATGCGGCCCATCAATTGTTTTGGGTTGACAAGCCTGATATGGAGGCACGCTATTACAATTTTTATCATCTTCAGATGGGATGGCTCTCTCGCTTCGATAACTCCCAGAGGTATTAATTTCGGAAAAACATGCAGGACATTGGAACCATGACAGATTTTACATGTACTATCAGTCCACATGACGGTCTTCGGACGGCTCGAATATCGAATCCGCACCGTTGTTCTCGTTCAATGTCAAGTTGGTTTCATGTCGCAACAGTTCTAGGCTATGGCTAATTGGCGACGGTCTGGAACTCGCCTCTTGGGCACTCCGTAGACATGCCATTACAATTTTTATCGTCTGCGGAGAGGATAGCTCCTCGCCCATGTAATCCTCAGAGGTACTAATTTTGGATGATGGAGGACATTACGGCCACGATCGATTTTACGCGCACCAGCTACCAGTTAAATACACAATGATCTGTCGCCGACTCGAGTATTCAATCCGCAATCTACCAGTTATGAGTTCATGGTCTACCAATCAAGAAATCGAAACTCTCATATTTTTATGTTATATCGAATATTTTTATTAATTTTATGCGTCTCCTGCATGAAGAATTTAAATTTTCCATACTGCAAAAAAGACCACGATAATACAATTAATACAATTCTGAGCTCACTAGTGGAAGGTTACAGGTTTGATGTTCGAACGGACCGAAAGCTGTATTGTAAATTAATCTTGGCTTGTGCACATAAAATCCGTCGTGGTAGCAATGTTCTACATGATCCGATATCAATTCTACTGTGGTTTACATAAGTGATATATAAATTGGGATGGTATTATCTCCGAACGTATCTCTAGTGCCTCACAAAACCTACTCAACATGAATATTCCAAAGATTTAAAATAATGCAAATTAAATTTTACATTTATTTTTATATTGCTTTACATTACGTTACATTTACATTGTGAATGAGAAATATAAACGTCGTCTGTAGCTGAGCATTGGCTTAGATCTGGATGATCATCTTTATCTGATTAATCGCTTTAGCAACCGTAAATATTGAATTATGTTATCTATAATTTCAGGTGTTGGATTGCCTGCCCTCATTAAACTCAAGTATTCGACTTTATATGAAGTTAGTTACGCTAGCAAAGCAATAGAACATCTACATGTATTTAATCTTCTTAACATGAAAATCGCAAAAATAGAACCGCCAAACAGGCGATTATTTACAAATATTGCAGACATACTCTGATGTTTAGTAATTTTTTCTATCTTTTCTATAGCGACTTAGCAGCAAATATCTTAGAAAAATATTATTTAGAATTGAATCTTATGCTAGTAATTTTTTCATGAAAATCGATGATTAGCACTTGAAAGAGTTTCCTTGTAAAATTAAAAAACACTTTTTTTTATTTTCACATTTTTACATGTCAGAAATACAAATCAAAATGTAAGAATCAATATCTGCCGCTTGTTTATCGAATGAACACGCTGGCTACATATGGCAACCCTAAGGCAACAAAATGTTGGATGCACCAGCTCGTATACAGTGGGTTGTTAAATTGATGTGGATACGACTTTTTTCTTATTTTTGCACCTCTTAGAATTCTTAAAAGTAATTCTTGTGTTACGGGAGCGCAATTTTATCAAATTTTATTATGTTACACATCATTTTAAGTGAGTTAAACAAAACGTATTGAGCTTAGAGACTTTTTTTGTGACAGCCATTTCATTTTATGGTGTAGAGTGCTTTCAACGTGTAATTTGGATCCTTAGAACTGAGATTTAATGTGTATTTTTACTCATCTTTAAAAAAGTAAATAAAGTTTGATTATTGAATTAAATTTAAATTCATTTTGGCTACAACTCCCCTCCAGCCCACACAACATTCCTAGAGGAAAGTCTCAAGTATTTTTGGGGTTTCTAAATCTGCTGTTAATAAAAAAAAGGAAATTTAGACAAAAACCTGTCCCTTTCATGAAAAGGACAGGCAAGTGCATTGAAAACATTTAACTATACCTAAAACAGACGGAAAAATTAGAAACTTTTGCTTACGAAACAGAAAAAAAAAGTTCTGCTACACTGACTCAGATTGTTCAGAAGTCAGGTATTGCCATTTCGAAGAGAACTGTGCAGCGAAGATTAGCAGAAGAGGGCCTACTTCGCAAGCCTAAGTCTAAGGTAACAGAGGCTATGAAAAAGAAACGACTTGACTGGGCTCGAGACCATTGCCCCATGACTGTGGAAGATTGAAATAAGGTAATACAGGATATTTGTTAATAGTTTTAGTGATTTCTAAATTCGTTTTTGCAATTAAACCATAAATTATTTCAATTTCAATTATGTTTCTCAGACGAATCAACATTTGGAATTTTAGCGGATAAAAGCAATTTCTTCCGGCGGCGCCCTGGAGAGCAGTTCCACCCTGAATGCTTAATAGAAAAGGTTAAACATCCGCTAAAGATCATGGTTTGGTCTATTATCAGGACCGGCTTTACAATTAGACGAGTCTAGGCGACCGCCTAGGGGTGCCAGATGAAGACGTTTAAATAAAAATAATTCATTTTAACTTTAAAAAAAATCAGTTAAAAGATTTTAAAAAACCTTAAAAAAGTCTAGTAAATAAGGGTCAAAGAACTCTTTTGTGGGATCATAAATCACAGCATCATGTAATGTTAGTAATACGTATCGATGCTAGAGTAAAATAAAAGCAAAAATATGACAATGCAGGCATCATGATTTGTCCAAAATATGTTTCACCCTTCTTGCACTTTAGACCACATTATGGACGATTTAAAGAGCGGGGAGTTCATCATCATCATTTTATATCACTATAATTAGGGATTATCTAATGAATTTCTTTTTTTTTTGGTGGGGGGGGGGGGAAGAATTTTGTACCATTACGGTCTACAAACGTAATTTCTTAAGTGCATTTAAATATGGTTATATTTCATTCAACATGATAGAATGACAGTGTTTACTGACATAAACTTACTAAACATTCTTTGGGTAAGCGTACTGAATTATCTGAAAGCCCATTAAAGAAGGATCTTCTTTCCTGGGATCTGGGACCCTTGTCTTTTCTCCAGGACTATACGCGACATCTTTTTTGGGGCGAGTTTAATTTTTAATTTCTTGACCATCTTTAAGAGTGTGGATATAAACCATAAATTCTGTTCAAATTTCCAAGTTTTTTGTAATTTAATAATTTTCTGTCAACTCTTGTTTTCGTACTGTTTAAAATTTTCAAAAAATTTCTTTTTCTTTTTTTTTCTTTAAAAATTTACAAGGGGAAATAAATTATACGATATATACGATTTGAAAAATAAACAAATAAATAAACCTTTGGAAAACAAGAACTGTTTGAACGATCATGAATTTTCTAAATATAAAATCAGAAGTTAAAAATATATATTAGTTAACGAGTTATAACGGAGTTTATTTCCCCATTATAACTCTTGGCTTCCGGCGACGATAAGTAGAGGGTCTCCTTAAATGAATTTGCATTAGGTACTGGTTATAAGTGATTAAATTTTGAATTTCGTTTTTAATTATAGGAAACATCGTTCACGTGAATGCAATGGTGCTAGTTTATACAGGTATATATCAGCTTAAATTGTAATTCTCATGCAGAAACACATAATACTATTGATGAAAAACATTTCAGTGATGTTATAGATTGGGTTAGTAAACGTCGCACTAAAGCTGCTCAGTGAGCTATTGCCGATGGTCAGCAAATACTTTCCTAAGGAAGATGTACCCTCAAAATTTGATCTTTCGGGGCTAGCATAAACTTTACTGAACATGGAGGATATTGAAGCTACGACGAATTTTACATGCACGAACTACCGTAAATGTACACGACAGTCTTTGGCCTGTCTGGGAATCGAACCAGCAAATCTCGACATTTTACAAACTGCTTACCATGACTTCTCAAAGGTGTTATTATTTAAACCAAACGAAATTTTATTTTAACTACAAAATTCTAAAGATAATTTCCGCTTGTTTAGTTTTTTTTTTTTTTTTAATAATAATATTCTCAAACTTTTTTTGTCTTAACAACGCCGAACTTCCTGACTCATTCAAAAAATCACTTTTGATTTCACATCTCAATAAAATGTTTAACTGTTCCCGTTGAGATTACGAAGAATCGAGTAGCGTTTTCTCTTTTTCTATAAATGCAGAATATATTGGGACATAGCTGATTCTTTTTCCCGATGCAATGTTCGTGATAACGGCTTAAAGCTGCAAGTTTCAAAAGGATACTTTGCCTTGGAAAATAAAATGCTACTCTATTTCGCGATATATGAATAAGGATATAGGTAAATTTTATGTAGTTACATATTTACTAAAAAAAATGACACCGTGACTTTATCAGAAAATGGAAAGTTTCGATTTGAAAACGCCTCTAAAAAAGTTAGCTGAACTGATTTCCTATTAATACAGGTGCATTTTTAATATTTTAGAGAATTTAGGCTAAGAAGATTTTTTATTTAAGCAAAAATATAGGCTAACATTAATTCGATAATAAAATGAAAACTTTCGCAATTTAGCATAAACCCAAAAAATAGTTTTTCCTAATAACTATTAAATTGCAACTTAATCTGTGAAAACATTATTATTAAGTACGTCTAACTAGTACTGATGTTTATTATTCTTTATGAATTTCTATCGTTTCTGATAGTAAAATAATATTTTTAAAAATTTTCCAATATAATTAAAAAATGCATGTAATTTATATTCATTTATATATCCGTTCATGCTGCGCAAATTCTTTTCGAAATACAAAATTTGGGCCGTTCGGTAGAGCGCCGAGCTCGTAATTGGAAATCTGTGGATTCAATACTCGAGCCGGCCAAAGACCGTCGTGGTGGTGCACTAATGATGGCTGGTGCACGCAAATTCCGTCGTGGCTGCAATGTCCTCGCTGTTCCCGTCCAAATTATACCTTTGGGGTTCACCGAAGCTATCCCCTCTGTGAAGGATCAAAATTGTGATGGCATGTCATTGGACCATTCTTAGGGTGCGTCTCAGATAGCCGTCAATTACCTATTGCGCAGTAGTAGTGAGACGTGAAACCAACTAACGAACCAATCAAATACCAAATTCTTTTAAGGAGATTCTCTACTTCTCGTCGCCGGAAGCCAAAGCTAATATTATAATGGGGTAGTAATCCAGAGTATAAGTCGTTAACTAATACGTATTTTTAACTCGTAAACATGCAATCAAAAAAAGGTGATCCAGTATACTTTGTAATATATTCGCATGAAAATAGTGTACATAGCTTTAATACTTTTTTTTTTTTTTCAAAGGAAGCACTCATAAAAATTTAGATATATTGTGTCTATGGCAAAAATTGTTTAAAATGTGTTTTAACACTGATGAAAGTTATCCACATCACTGAAATTCACATTTGTATCAGCCTCCAAGAAAACGATGGTATAACATTCATAGATTTTTAAAGGATTGGTCAGAAAGCTAAATTTCTGTCTATAGAAGAAGAGTGTTAGAATTGAAATTTAGCTGCGTTATGCATTTCTAGATAAACTATATTTTAACTCGACGGTGGTTATGAAATCGATATTTCTTAAGCAGCACTACTTAAAAAAATATACCTATCTTATACTATAAAGTGAGCAATATCTGTATATATATATATATATATATATCTTTCACTGTTCTTGAAAACAGTAGCTCGGACAGTCACGTGATTAAACACAAAAGTGCCCTCCGAAGGGTCATTGTCCTTATCGAAGTGAGATTTTCGAATTTTTGATTAGTTTTTTTTTTTTTTTTTTTTTTTTTAATTAATAAAAATATGCAAAAAAAAAACTTTCCATTTCTATAATGACGCAAAATGGAGAATCTTAGGAGAGATTTGATTGGTTTATTTGATTTTCATTGATTTGAATGTATTTTACATTGAACTACAGCCACGTTATGAGTATTTACAAGAGATTTGATTGGTTTATTTGATTTTCATTGATTTGAGTGTATTTTACGTTAAACTAGAGCTACGTTATGAGGAATTACGAAAGGTTTGATTAGTTTGTTTGATTTTCATTTATTTGAGTGCATTTTACATTCAACTAGAGCTACGTTATGAGGAATTACCAGAGATTTGATTGGTTTATTTGATTTTCATTGACTTGAATGTATTTTACGTTGAAGTAGAGCTACGTTTTCAGGAATTACAAGAGATTTTATTGGTTTATTTGATTTTCATTGATTTGAGTGTATTTTACGTTGAACTAGAGCTACGTTTTGAGGAATTACAAGAGATTTGATTGCTTTATTTGATTTTTATTGATTTGAGTGTATTTTATGTTGAACTAGAGCTACGTTTTGAGGAATTACGAGAGATTTGAATGGTTTATTTGATTTTTATTGATTTGAGTGTATTTTACATTGAACTAGAGCTACGTTTTGAGGAATTTCAAGAGATTTTATTGGTTTATTTGATTTTCATTGATTTGAGTGTATTTTACGTTGAACTAGAGCTACGTTTTGAGGAATTACAGGAGATTTGAATGGTTTATTTGATTTTTATTGATTTGAGTGTATTTTACATTGAACTAGAGCTACGTTTTGAGGAATTACGAGAGATTTGATTGGTTTATTTGATTTTCATTGATTTGAGTGTATTTTACGTTGAACTAGAGTTACGCTATGAGGAATTACGATAGATTTGAGTGTTTTACTTGATTTTCTTTGATTTGAAGTATGGGTGTCCAGTGATTTTTTTTTTTTTTTAATATGCGTGATACTGATTGACGCGGAACCGAGTTACGTGCGTTTTCAGATTCATGCACAGCAATGTAGGGGTGTCCAGTGACGTTTTTTTTTGTTTTAAAATGCGTGATAGTGATGGCCGCGAAATTAAGTTTTGTGTGTTCTGAGATTCATGCACAGCGTGTAGGGCTGTCCAGTGATATTTTTTTCCCATATGCGTGAAGCGTACATACGTGCGTTATAGTGATTGCTGCAAAAACGACGTACATGCGTTTTCTGATTCGACCATTTATCGAATAGTGACTTTTACTGTACGAGTACAGCTTCAACTGTTTCCAGAATACTGGAAAAAATAACATTTCTATTTGACTGTTTTCGAGAATATTCGTTTTAATAAGAGTTTTGTTGCACAGATTCGAGAAGTTCAAAAAAATGTTTGATATTGTCAAGGAGATCCTATACTAAACCTGCGAAGAAAATAGTCGCCAATCGAAATATATTTATTTGAACGTTTCAATTATTCAATTAATAAAATCTTTTTATAAAAAAAATAGAACCGACTCCAAAAAGCAACTACTATTCAAACAACTAAAAAAAGAAAAAAAAAAAATTGGTATGAAATGAAACTGTAAATTGCGCCTAATAATTATAAAATAATTTCCTTCGCCAAACAACCTATAACGCTACAATTAATCATAACTTTTGAAGTCGGCGCAAAATTAAATAAAAATTAATTAGTTTTTAAAGGTTTGTTTTTAGATCGGTAGCAAGAAATGCTTTTTTCTCGAATGATTCATTTTCATGTTTTTTTTTTTTAATTATTTTATCACTGTATACAATTGGTCCATTAGTAGCATCTACATAGAACAGTGAACATTCTTCACAATGCGGTATTTATGTTTCTACGAAGTTAGTTTCCTTTGCAAATTTGGTGTAACTTTGATAACTATCATCCTTGGTGGCTGTTGGATTTGGCGACGAAAACGTAATGCAAAAATATATACGCAAGATGTATATTTTCATAATATATATTGTACGAAGTATTGTTTCATACTCTAGATTCCTCTCTTAATATACCTTATGAAAATAATCATGATAACCCAAAGAAATTAAATATGTTTGCCAGATAATTTTGCGATTTTTCTTTCACCAAGGATGTCAGAATCTTCGCCAACTTTTGCTGCTTACGAAATCTTATTTGTTTTCGGCTTCATTTTGCAGGTGACAATGTGAGATGTGTAATTTGAATAGGATTTGATTTTTGTATTGAATAAAGGTGTCAAATTTTATTTAATTTTGCGCCGACTTCAAATGTTATGATTAATTGTAGTGTTAGAGGTTGTTTGGCGAAGGAAATTATTTTATACTTTTAGGCGCAATTTACAGTTTCATTTCTTACCAATTTTTTTTTTTTTTTTTTTTTTTTTTTTTTTAGTTGTATGAATTGGTTGTTGCTTATTGGAGTCGGTTCTATTTTTTTACAAAAAGATTTTATTTTTCTCTTCTCAGTGAAAACTTATTCATATAGGAGAACATCAGAAGACGTTCGACGGCAGTTTCACAAATCACAACTTCCAAGAAAAGTGACATAACTCAAAAAATTGTTTATGTCACTGAAAAATACATGAAATGCACCCAATGTGAACAAAAAAGTTGCATCTCCATCTAGAAAGTTATCCACTCGAGAGACAGTTGTACCAGTTTTATTCTAGTCAAGCTATATTTAAGTTCATTTTTCTCAAATGCTGCATTTTTAAGTTGCGTCACTTTTCTTGCCTTTATCGGATACGAGCAAAAAACTATCTATTGAATGAACATACGTTAAATTGAAAAGCCTTCAGAAATGTAAAGAACAGATACGCTGTATTCGTAACCAAAAATTCTGTTAGGCATATATATTGAACTTTACAGTGAATACGTGTCACCCGCTGCGCTGGAAACTGCGCAGCGTAAAGTTCAAACAAAGAGCAAAATGTGCACTGCAGCTGACGGACCGAAGTTTCAACATCGATACTTACATACTGCTTTTACCAGTAGCTGCATGCGTTCAGCAATTACAGTGAGAACAGACTTCTGTGAGTATCCTATATTTTGTTTATATCTTCATGAAATCATAATGAAACCTATTTCAAGCCAAGACCATTACGACAACAAAAAAAGTATTAAAATTAAATCATCTCTTACGAAGTTATAAGCTAACAAATTTTAACAACAACAACGAGAAACATGGTTTGTATTGAGAACCTCTTCCTTTATGAAGTCGGTTTAAATCGTCTATGCGTTAATCGATGTGACCGCTTACAATAACCATACTTTGAATTTTACATAGCATAAATGTTACCCGCTATGATACAACATATGCAATGTCGTTCAAGTGTGTACAAAATAGGAAATTGTGAACAAAAAATGCACGTTGTAAGCGTTCTATTTTCAGCATTAATAACTAAACTATCTTTTCGTACTATATCGATGATGCTCTGCAGTTTTATAATTCACTTTTTTACCCTGTCTTAACCCTTTCCGAGATAGGAACGCCAACTCCACTGTTTTCCACCAGGTGGCGCTGTAGGCGGTTGAATCGCGCAGCACATGTCCACTTTACTATACCTACATACCACTTTTATAAATATAGCTGCAGCTGTTCAGCCGTTAAAAGATTCGGGACTGACATTTTTGGGCACCCTGTATTTTCCTTTGATCATAAAGGTATTACAAGATTGACCTATTTCAGACCAAGACATTTAAAATAAAACAAAAAGTATCAAAATCGCATCATCCGTTCAGAAGTTATGAGCTAACAAACAAAAACAAACGCTTTGAATTGAAAACCTCCTTTTTTAAGTCGGTTAATTAGAGCATCTCTTACGAAGTTATAAGCTTACAAACACCAACAACAACACACAGCTCGAATTCAGAACACCTTCCTTTCTGCAGTTAGTTGAAAACGACTTTGCGCTAATCGATGTGACCGCTTATAGTAACAGTACTTTGAACCACAGAGTATACGTGTCATCCGCTACGCTGCAAAGTGTGCAACATAGTTCAAGTGTGCACAGTGTAGGAAATTGCGGACAAACAACTGCATGTTTTAAGCAATCTATTTTTAGCAATAATGTCTAAAAACTGTTTTTTCGTAATAAATCGATGATGCTCTACAACTTCGTAATTAACTTTTCTCCCTTTTTGAAAGCTCAAGTTTGCATAATGTAAGAAATTGCGAACAAACAAATGCAAGTGTTTAGTGTTGTATTTTTAGCACCAATGTCTATACTATCATTTCTTACTAAATCGATGACGATCTGCAATTTTATAATTTACTTTTTCCCCCTATCTTGAACCGTTTCCGAGATAAGAACGCTAGCATGAATGTCTAAACTATATTTTTGTACTAAATCGGTGATACTCTTCAACTTTGTAATTCACTTTTTCTCTAGAACTGTTTTCGGTGTAAGAACACTAACTCCGCTATTTTCTGCGAGATGGCGCTGCAAGCGGTTTAACCTTGTACTGCATGGTCACTTTGCTATACTTACATACCATTTTTATCACTATATTTGCAGCCGTTTAGCAGTTAAAAGAGTTGGGACTGATTTTTTGGGCACACTGTATTTTCTTTAGATCGTAAGATATTACAATGGGACCTATTTCAGATCCAGACCTTTTCAACAAAACAAAAATATCAAAATCGGAGTATCCGTTCAGAAGTTATGAGCAAACAAACAAGAAAAAAGCATACGGTTTGAATTGAGAACCTTCCTTCTTTTTTGAAATCTGTTAATAATAAAAAAAAATCCCTTAAATATATTGCCCAGCGAAGCGGGCGAAGCCTGCTAGTATTTCTTAAACATGACTACGCAAAGGAATTTAAATATACTGCTTTTTCTAATTTCATGGGTTTTTTATAATCATAATATTTTTTTTATCATAGTGAATATTTCGCGAAAAGCATTGTTAGTGATATGCATTATTCTGGTAGGTAGTTCAAAATATTTTGTATACAATAGAACCTTATGGCAATTATTTCTTGAAAACCTTATCTGTGATGTTAAAATTTTATCAGATCTGGTGAACAAATTCTTATTGCTAGTACAAAGCACTAAAGATAATATAAGTACGAGTCAACACAACATGTTTATTTTCAATATTCTTTTCGTCCCTTAAAGAATGAATATTCCATATAGATTTTTTTCGTGCTGAAAACGGTCTCATAATCTTTGTGAAATGCATGATTTTTCTTTTTCTTTCAAATTTTGTTAGTATTTTCAGTGTGCAATGTTTAAAAATGGCTGTAGATATGTAAGCACATTTTAACAACGCCCCGTATTTTATAATAATATAGGGACGTTGGTTTTAATAAGGGGCGCCAAGTACTCTCGCACCGGCCCTGTCTATTATAAATATCAAGGATGTAGGACGTTTACAAGTTGTTCAAGGAACCATGAAACAGGACCAATATAAGGCAGAACTCGTAGAACTCGTCATACCAATATATAGGCGAGTTCTACGAATTCGCTTTCTTCCGCAGCTGGGAGAATGGTTCTCAGAAGGTGAGCATATTGCGTTTTTATGCAGGATTCTGCCCCTTGCCATAAAAACAAAAATGTTACCGATTTTTTATAGTCCAAGAATATCGAAGTATTACCTTGATCTGGCAATTCGTCCAATATGAATCCCATAGAAAACTTATGGGAAATTACAAAAAGGGAGATTGCCAAGGAAAGAATTACAAGCAAGAGGTAACTAATCTAAAACCTTATAAATATCTGGCATCACAATCGTTTAATTAAAGAAAGTGCAAAATTCTGCATAGACAGCATGCCGAAACGCACTGAAGCTAATATCAAAGGAAATTTCACGAAATATTAATGCCTTACAATTTTTTTTTTTTTTTTTTTTTTTTTTTTTTTTTGCGTTATAATCATTTTTTTTTATTATATAGCTATTAAATATGCATATTAACGGTAAGTAATACATAGAAATTGTAGCATATAATGTATTTTTATTTAGAAAAAAACACGATAACTTGATTTTAATGAGTGTCCACATTAATTTGACAACGCACTGTATATAGGAGCCTTAGCGTATGCATATTCCTAGAACAGAGGTCCTGGAAAGTTGTTTACGTTTGGCGATAAATGCCGAATTTGCCAAGACGCCAAGAGACTGAAACACTAGCGCGACGTAAAATCCACTCAACCCACAACTTGCACAGCCGGCAGCAAAATTATTGAAGCACACATCCACATTTTTCATATTTTTACTTTCCGAACACTATAGTGAGGAAAGTATTGTAATCATGTCAAAAATCCGAATTCGAGATTTTGATGTTTCTATACGTTTTGAGGTCCCCTGAGTCCGTTTTCACTATTTTTACGATGATGTATGTATGTGTGTGTGTATGTGTGTATGTGCGTATGTATGTGTGTATGTGTGTATGTCTGTGAGTGAACACGCTAGCATCTAAACGCTTTGTTCGATTAACCTGAAAGTTGGTACGCATATTGTAAGTCACCATAGTACGAACCCTATAGATTTTGGTGAATCTAGCACTTATAGTTTTTTTACAGGGACACAAAGAAAAATTCTTTATCATTATGGCCTATGGGAGCAAAATCTTAAAAGTGCGATAGCATCTAAACGCCTTATTCAATTGAGCAAAAAATTTATACACATATTATAGGTCCCAAATACTCAATCTGTATAGATTTTGGAGAATCTAGCACTTATAGTTTTTTTACAGGGACACAAAGAAAAATTCTTTATCATTATGCCTATGGGGCCAAATTTTTAAAAGTCTGATAGCGTCTAAACGCCTTATTAATCTGAGCAAAAAATTTGTACACATGTTATAGATCACAGTTGAACTAACTGTATAGACTTTGGTGAATCTAGCACTTACAGTTTTTTTACAGGGACACAAAGAAAAATTCTTTATCATTATGGCCTATGGGACTAAATTTTTAAAAGTACGATAGCATCTAAACGCCTTATTGAATTGAGCTGAAAATTTATATGAGTATTATAAATCAGTGTTGCACTAACTATAAGCATTTTGGTGAATTTAGCATTTATAGGTTTTTACAGGGACACAACGAAAAATTCTTTATCATTATGATCTATAGGCTCAAAGTTCAGTAGCGTTAAATAAAACATAGTGTAATAGATGGAGAAAAATACTCAAACACTCTATTATGGTTTTCTCTCTTTTATTTGTTTAACAACTCCTCTTTCTTTGCTTTATCTACAAAACTGTTAATTACTCAATGTTCGGAAAGTCGAGTGGAGTCACTCCAGATTTTTTTAGTTTGATTGCTAATTTTTATCCTCAACTTCTTTTTTTATGAGCAGCATAAGACTAAGGTCATGAACCGACAAATATTTACTTAACAAAACAGTTTTAGGTGCATATCTTTTAAATACGAACTATTGCTAGCGCAATCATTTTGCTGCGAACTGTAAAGGATTGCATGTCTCAGAACAATCCTTAGCTTAGGGGTGAGTCCTGAAACGTCACCAATTGTCCATAGCATAACACTAGTGCAACGTAAAATCCTCTCAAACCTTCACCCCACATCCTATGTAAAAGATACATTCCTCAGAATGCTGTGTAATAGACTAAAACTTTATTATCACTTATTTAAATTTACAAGATTTAAAAATAACTTTCCCGGTTATTGTAAATGAAATTATTGTCATATTTTACTGATATTTTCAACGTTCAAAGTGAGGGAGAGAATGGGTTTTTACGTTGCACTATTGCTACACTTTGGGCAGTGGCGGCTCGTGCACGGAAAATTGGTGAAGAGGCACACAGTATTTTACGCTGTATTCATTTATAGAATATAAATTTACATTTAAATAAGTATTTTTAGTTAATTTTAGTTAAGATCATGCTTAATAAAAATTATGATTAAAAATACTTAAATATTATTTTTGAGCTCTTCACCTATTTTCGGTTCACGAGCCGTCACTGACTTTGGGCAATTGGTTATGTACTGGGATACACCTAGAGTGGTCTAGAAATGACATGCCATTAAATTCTGATCCTTCACAGAGATGATGGTTTCCACTCTTCAACCCACTCTGCCCAGGGCTGGTGCGAGAGTACTTGGCACCCCTTGGCAAAGAAAAGTTTCGTCGCCCCTTATTAAAATCAACGTCCCTATATTATTATAACATACGGGGCGTTGTTAAAATGTACTTGCACATCTACTGGCATTTCCAAACATTGCACACTGAAAATTATAACAAAATTTGAAAGAAAATGAAAAATCGTGCATTACACAAAGATTATGAGACCGTTTTCAACACGAAAAAAATCTATATGGAATATTCATTCTTTAAGGGACGAAAAGAATATTGAAAATAAACATGTTGTGTTGACTCGTACTTGTACTATCTTTAGTACTTTGTACTAGCAATAAGAATTTGTTCAACAGATCTGATAAAATTTTAACATCACAGATAATGTTTTCAAGAAATAATTGCCATAAGGTTTCAATTGTATACAAAATATTTTGGACTACCTACCAGAATAATGCATATCACTAACAATGCTTTTCACGAAATATTCACTATGATAATATAAAATATTATGATATAAAAAACCCATGAAATTAGAAAAAGCAGTATATTTAAATTCCTTTGCGTAGTCGTGTTTAAGAAATATATGAATATTCTTTTAAATAGTACTGCTTAAGAAACATCGATTTCATAACCTCCGACGTCTTAAAATATAGTTTAGCTAGAAATGCATAACGCAACTAAATTTCAATTCTAACACTCTCCTTCTATAGACAGAAATTTAGCTTTCTGCTCAATCCTTTAAAAATCTATGAATGTTATACCATCGTTTTCTTAGAAATATATTTTGGACAAATCATGATGCCTGCATTGTCATATTTTTGCATTTATTTTACTCTAGCATCGATACGTATTACTAACATTACATGATGCTGTGATTTATGATCACACAAAAGAGTTCTTTGACCCTTATTTACTTGGCTTTTTTAAGGTTTTTTAAAACCTTTTAACTGAAAAGTTTTTTTTTGTTTGTTTGTTTACTTAAAAAGAATTTATTTTACTTAAGCGTCTTCATCTGGCGCTCCTGTAGTTCTTGGGTTCTTGCGCCCCTAGACTCGCCTAATTGTAAAACTGGCCCAGATCCTATCTTCTCACCTAGAGGTATCAATTTCACCCATGGAAACATCCTATACGATAATCGCATTCAACTGAAGTTATCACGAATTATATAAACTATCAAAAATATGAAAATACAAACACATTAAAAACATCGATGCTTTTTATTCAGTGTAGCATTAGTCGAAAAATAAAATCAAAACAATAAAGAAAAGCATCAATACATACAGCTACATTGCTACGCATAAATCACAAATTACAGGAAATTCAGGAGCGCAGCAATCACTAACACGCACGAATGTACGCTTTGCGTACATGGAAAACTAAATGAATGAAAATTAAAAAATAAAATAAAAATCACTGGCTACCGCTATATCGGTGTTCTTGAATCTAAAATGTGCACGAAATTCTGTATCGCATCAATCACTAACACGCACGTAATTCTACTACAAAACAGGTATATTTTGGCCACATCCACAAGACTTTCTTCTATATATTTTTACACGAATTCAAGCAGTATAAATTATTTATTAAGTTATTATTTATTAAAATTATCTTCCTTCATGAAGACAGACGATATTTTTCTCACAGAATTATTAAAACTTTAAATTCAGAAAGAATATGTCATTATAAAAAGCTTTTTTTTTTTTTTTCCCTCACCGTTGAAAATGAAAATGTCGGTAACTTTGTTTTAAATCATCATAGATCAGCCATTCGTTTTAAAGATACTGACGAGTTCTTCCGAAAAATACCCATATTGAAAATTTACACCCTATAAAAGGGGAGGAGGTACTTAATAATTTGAGGCTTCTCTTTTATAACTGTACTCTAATTTTATCACTAAAACTGTAGCAAAAACGAATAATTTCGAAACCACATGATTCAATCAAATAATATATCCAGTAGTCCCTATGATACGTCTTTATTGAGAAAGTAAAGGTACGGCTGCAAGAATTTACATTTTATCTGCATGGAATATCGCCAAATGCATTCCGTACCAGTGTTTCTAAAAAGCGTTCTGTGAGACCTTTGTTCCTGGTAAGCACAATAAAAACTTTTTCCGGTCAAAGGGTTAAAATAACCACTGCTGGATACGTTTTAATTACATTATTTTATTTCATATGCTTATTTAAGTTATTACTACGAATTGGTAACACTAATATTTTACTTTGCTAATTATGCTTTAATTTGTTGAGAAGCATAATTTAATTATCTTTTTTCTTATATCATTATTTTACAAAAATTGAACGCATGAAAAAAATCTTGTGTCTTTTAATCGCTAATGAATTAAAAATTTAGTACGGGGACAAAATTTAACAGCAGTTGTTCAAAATTTTAGAATTAGATATACACTTCCAATTAGAGAATTAGAATTTATGTTTTAAATAAAGTATAAATGAATTTCAAATGATCCTTGTGACAACAAATACATGAATGAATATGCACGAATTCGAAAATTTCATACAGTTTAAGTGCATACAATATTAATTTAGTAAAATAAATGTTGATAAACACAAAAATGAAAAATTATTTTGCAATTCAAAGTAATCTATTATTGGCTGTTTAAATAATAAAAAGCTATTTTTTTTTTTTTTTTTTTTTTTAAGACACGAAGAATTTTTAGAAAGAAATTAAATCTTATTTCAAATTCATTTAGGAATTCATATTTAGTTGTTTTGGTTCTTAAAAATTCTGAGACATGTTAAACCATTTGGCGTAAGGTATTTAAAATTCGAAAGTCTTTATTTTCTACATTAATATCTTTATCTTCTCTTCCCTTGAGCACAGTAACAAACCAATTCCATTTCTCTTTGAAAGTCGTTTTATAGCGCTCCGAAAAAATCTAATTAAAGTGTATACAGTCAAACCTCGTTAACGTGAATGACCTTTAATATGAACTGTTTCCGTCAAAAGGAAGATTGGTTTAGTTATTTGAAGATTAGTTACTGACAACATGATCTACTGATGAGATGAATCCCCCTTGAGATTCAACTTGAGGTTCGACTGTATAATCTTGAAGGCTATAAAACAGCATTTTAATGGCTGTGAACTGTTCACATGGCTTTAACAGTTCAACTACTTGATAGTAGTCCTACCAACAGAAGTTTTTTATACATATATATACAGGAGAACGATTTTCACGCTTTCCAACATCTTCTAACTTTTACAAAGTGCACTAAAATCATCTGAAATCCAGTATCTTCTCAAAACTTCGCTTTCAACCGTGTCTTTATTTAAATCTTATACAACAGACAAATTTTCTGTCTTCCGCAAACTAATTCAACAATCAACGATTTTGTCCAAAATGCATGCTTTCCTTATTTCAGCTTCCTAATCTAAAATCATAAATATAACCTACAATTTTAAAGAAAAAATTGTTAAATCTCAAAACGTTTAAAGATAAATAATTTTGTGCAATTAAAATAAAATCTTAAGATTTTAAATTTTTATCTAGAAACATTATGCTACAATATAAGATGAATAAATAGCCTTCTAACAACTTCTACATTATAACTTATTATTCTGTGTAAATTTGCAGATACCTTTTTGGTTAATTTACTCTAAGAACCATTAATTTCATTTCTCAGGAAATGTTTACATTCTGTTGTTCCGGTTTGTATTAATCAAATTTTAGTGATCTACAAATAAGCAGAAATCTTAATCATTTTGGTCCGATGAGCTTCATTCTGAATCATAAATCAAAAGTAACGTTGAATTACACTAATGAATTTCTATGCAACAATTTTAGTATCAATAAAAAATAAGTTATTGCATAGGACGGCTGTTCTGGGAAAGCGTGAAATATTGATTTTCCGCACTAAAAATGGTTAAAGAAAATCAAATCAAGGAAATTTTGTTATTAATCATAAAAAGAAATAGCCCTTTTACCTTCGTTCTTAAGGATGGTAATAGTAAGAAATCGATTTTTTCTTTCAATATTTGATAATTTAATGTTACCTTTTTTTTATATACACTAAGCGACAAAAAAAAAGCCGCACTGCAGAAAAAATGACTTATACCTTTTTTATTTGTAATAACTTTAAAATTAATGTTTGAAACAAATAAAACTGTCTTGTTTGCATAATACCAAAGGTATGAAATGATACCTATGTATATTTTCGATTTAATAATTCGCTTTATTGCACTTTACGAAGTACTTTTTAAAAATCTGCATAAAACTTTCTTTTTGAACATAATGCAATAACTATACACTTTGCATTCTATTATGATTTATTATATGAAATAAACAAGTTATATTTTAATATATGAAATAAAACTATTTTTTTGTTAGATCTAAGCAATTTTTTGTTAAAAAAATGTATTCTGCATTGGGTTAATTCCACCTTTATATGGAATTACTGCATAAATGCGCAATGGCATAGTTTTATACAGTGTTTTAATATAAATCTCAGAAATTTCAATGTGCCAAATATCACAAATAAATTTTTCTAGTTCTGGCAGAGTTATAGGCTGCAAATTTCGAATCCTCTCCCCTCTCCCCCAACTTTTTATAGACGAAACATTTTCGAGCGGATCGCGATTTTGACCATTTCCATGTCTGGAAAAGAAGAAATTCTACTATATCCTTTGTGGTATTTAACTTAAAGTGAAAAAAAAAGTACGATTACTTACAGAATTATAGGTTCTCATGGGAATGCATAAGAAATTTTGACAATTTGAAGTGAATAAACTTACCACAGACGCCGTGTAGTAAGGAACCTTATTATCTTCAAATGCTGTTTACGGAAATGTCTAAGATACCTCCAAAATAGTCGGTCAGGCACCACTTTTATGCAGATTGTGTTTTATTTCGAGTTAATTGATTCCTTGAGCATAAAAATTTCCCCGCGTGTTTGAAAAGTTATGCACCTCCGTACCATAATGTACGGAGAATGTGTCACTGTTTTAAAAGTGCGATTTTCATTAAGTCGGTCACATTTTCGTCTTCATTCTAGCTTTTTTCAACTGCACGAAATAAAGAAAACTTGATTCATCAGAGAAAACCAGTTCAGCCTAATAATTAACTGATAATGTTTTTAAATTTTGGTCAACTAAAGTATTGTTTTTTCTAATTCTTTTCCTTAATAATGGCTTTTTTCGCAGATCTTCCGTTCTTTAGCCCGCTTTGTTTAATTGTTCCCGCATTGTTTTTGAAGAAAGTAATTTACTATACACTTTTTAAAAATCTTTTTTAAGTTCTGAACATGATACAAATCGATTTTTTAAACATTCGCATTTTAACTTGCGGTTATCTAGCTTGGATGAGCAACATGACCGCCTAAAGTCAAATTCCCAGTTTAAACGGCCAAAAAAATTTATATTTTGCTAAAATTCATTTTACTAATATTTCGTTAGCATTTAATTATTTTGCCATCTCACGTATTAAAATATTTTTTGATTTTCATTTAAAAATTAATACTTTTTGTGGCATCGTTAACTGCCTTATTGTTACCATTTTTGAAATAAATTCTAAAATTACAATTTTCCTGACAATTACATTTTGTTTTTAACACTAGACTCAAAGTTAAAGTGTATGTGGAGGACAACATAGTAAAATCTGTTCGAAAATTTGCTTTTTAAACGATAAAATTGGCAGTTGTAGAAGGCGAAAAGGAAAACATCCAAGTGCGGCTTTTTTTTTGTCGCTTAGTGTATATGTTTGTTTACAATGTGATTAATAATTGTCATAGAGAAAGAAAATTTTGCATCGTCATTCTTTCTATTTAAGATAAATATATATGTAGATTTTATTCTTTTAACGTCAGTTATTGGCTTCCCATAAATACTTTAAGAATTGAATGCGCTATATCTTATTTTAGGTATTATAATATACTAAAGTATTAAGTTTCACCTCACTCAGTTTTAATATTTTATACTAAAAACTGTGAAAAAATTTAAATGGAATTTTAATCGCTAATTATGTTTAATTCACATGACTTTCTTTTTATTATCGAAATTTGTCCGTCAAATTCAAAGGAGTGATAGAAGAATAAAGACATTAAAAAAGTACCATAGAGCGCTAGTTGAAGAACGTCCTTTAACAAAAGAAAATCACAAAAGTACAGCCGGCAGCAAAAGTATCCGAGCACTAGCAATAATTCCTGTCTAAAAAAAGTACACTTAATACTGCTTTGTAAAATAAATCCTTGTCGAATCATGCTCTTAATCAGTCTAAGAACATGATTCGATAAGGATTTATTTAACAAAACAGTTTTTAGTGTACTTTTTAATATCGAAATTATTGGCTAGTGCTCGGATACTTTTGCAGTCGACTGTAGAGTAGCCAAATGAACGCGCAGATTAAGAGCACATGGGTAAGGAAGAAAAGAAACTTTCTCGTAGGCAAATGTTTTATTCTTATGAGGAAAATAAAAGCAATGAGAAAGTATTCATTAATGGGCATTGCAGAATCCATGAGCTTTAAATTTAATTTTGAAATAGCATCTCAGATTACACGAATGAGGAATATACGGATACGCATTTGATTTACGGCCTAGCAAATGTCCGCACCACTATCTCCTTTAATATATTCGATTGACGGTTGCAGGTTGGTTGGTTTGTTGGGTTTAACGTCGCACTAGTACTGCACTATGGGTAATTGGCGACGACCTGAGACGCACCCCTAAAGATGATCCGGAGATATGTCATCACAATTTTGATCATCTACGATGGGGATGACGGCTGCATAAAACAAAATCCTACAAATAACGAAGCTTGATGCAAGGCAACAAAGCAGTATGCGTACATCTTAAACAGGAAACAAAATATTGCAATAATTTGCCTGTGGACAAGTATACGATTAGTTGCAGCTAAAGTGGTTGTACGGCAAAGTGGGTAAACGTGGGAAAGAATGCACATGGTGAAAAGATGCGCGTGCAGAAGATCCAACTGCTAGCAAGTACCGATTTCAAAGACGGAAGGAGGCCGCTCACCGCTATGTAGCTATTTTGAGCGCTTTTAACCTTCAGAGATAGGCTCTGGTGACAATTGGAATTTTGATCTCTCGTTGTTTATTGCTTAAACAAACAAAAAATTCTGCCGGATAAAAAAATCCCACGCGACAAAGGGTAGTAAGAAAATGCTTTGATGGGTGCCGAAGCTATGCTCCTACGCGAGCAGAGGGCTATTAGTTTTTTTCTCAAGCAGTTCTTTGATGAATATCTCTAATATCAATTTTTGAAGCAGCTCATAAAGTAATTAGAATGGTTCATTTGCTTTTGGCAGTTCGTATTGTTGTTCCTTCACAACTTATTAACTTTACTGTTAAACCTCTCGGCTTGTAAATGCAACTGTGCCGGGAAACGGCCCCTCCCGACAATGAGCGCAGGGCCATAATGCATATTTCCCAACATACTAATATTCCGTAGTATTGTTAGCCCCACCTTCTTTTTCAGTATTTTTCTTCAGTATTTTTTAGAGTATTTTTCTTCTTATTTAATCGTAATTGCATTTAAAGAATATTATTCTAAAAATTTACTGGTGTGAAAAAATGGGCGGGACTAACAATACTACGGGATATTAATTAGGATGTTGGCAAGTAAGTTAATGTTTCGACGTTAATATTTACACTGAGATATAACAAAACTTAGTACTTGTAATGGTGTTATATCAATTAGAGCTCACTGCAGAGATTTGTACTAGTAATGGTGGAATTTTACTTAAGCATATTATGAAGCTATGCACTGGTGGTGGTGGTATTTTGGATGTTTACATAAAATTATAATTTTCTTTAGATTGCATTTGCATATGTACTGCTTGAAAATGTCTTATAAAAATCAAGGTTGGAATAACCGTGATTCCGGGATATTTCTTTCCCCAGATCCAGCGCCGCACTATAGCATAAAAAATTATAACTCCCTCACATTTCTTTTTTTTTTTTTTTTTTTTCAGAAAAGAGCCAAACATATAAAAAAAATATCACATTACTTAAAAAAACAAAACAAAAAATTAGATATTTTATGCTACAATACAAGCTTATAGCCCTTCCATGACGTCCACGTTTACTCAAGAACTTTTCACAAACGGGGTAAATTTATATTAAGAACAATATTTTATGTATTCGGTTTATTTATTCTCTCCTCCAGTGGAGAAGAGCGCGGAGTCCTTACCTCAAAAACCTCTATTGGCTTTGCAAATAAATTTATTTCAAAGGTTTAATAGCGAAAATACGCAACAGAGATGCTTAAATTTTCCGATATTTGACTACCTTATTTGAGTACCTAAAAAAAATTGAAACCTTTTTTGAAAATTTTAAGGACAAATATCTGCCCAATTTCTGCCGTATATTGTAACTGCGATTAAAGGGTTCACAGCGAATGCAAATTTTCCTGGAGATGAGGATAAGCCCAATCTATTTAGCACCCTAAAAGCCACATAACCCCAAACTTTTATCAATATCATTGTATCCATTCTCAAGTACACCCAGTTTCTGCCATATGTTGGTATTGGTCGATAAAGGTGTTAACAGCGAACGCAAATTATCCTAAAGTCGAAGATAAGCCCAATATATTAAGCACCCCCAAAACACTTAACCCGAAATTTTCATCAAAATCTTTAGAGCCAATTTCGAGAGCCCCAAGACAAATACATGAAGCAAGTCATGTGATTAGCTTATTTAATATAAGAGAAGGATAAGGTATCCTGTTAATAGTCTTTTCATTATGTTATAACTTGCGATTTTGAAATAGACAATTACATGTTCAATTCTACAATTTTTGTAAATTTAGAAAATACTAGTTAATACCCGTCAAAATTTGACGGATCATGTGCAACTTAAATCTTTTCACGGCATATGGTTTTAAACATTCCTGTTTTAATATTACGTATTACTTTTAACCAGTTTAAAACCCCCTGCTGTAATCAATTATTTTTTGGTTGGAGGGGAAGGGGGAATAAATTTCATGAAATTTCAATATACAAAATTTAAGTGTGCTCCATATAATTAAAATAAAATCCCAAAATGTTTCCTAATTTTATTCTAAATATGACCAAAAGAATGTGAGGAGTAATTTAAAGAAAGAACTTCTAAATTATGGTAAGGATGGAGAAAGAAAGCACACATGAATACTTTTCATACATATTTTTTTAATTTGATAGCCAATTTTTATCTTCAACATACTTTTCTACAAACAGCATAAAACAATTAAAGAACATGACTCGAAAAATATTTATTTAACAAAATGGTATTAAGCGCAAATCTTTTAAATACTAATTATTGCTAGCACTTCAATAATTTTTCTGCCGGCTGTACATAGCATGCAAATAAACCTATCGAGCATCGATAACGATAACATTCCTTTTCAGTTACAATATGACTATATTTATAATCTTTCGATGTATATATATAAATATATATATATATATATATCAGAGGGTTTATTATTATCTTTATTTATAAAAAATATTTTTTAAATCACATAAATTTATGAAGCAAAATAATTTAAAATAAATTTTAATAATGTTTTGTGTTTTCTTTATATTCTATAAATATGATTTTATTTGCACTTAGAAATAGACTATGCTTTTTAAATATAAATGAATAACAACCTTATAACACTTTATTCTATCAAGATAGTATATTTAAACAAATACTGTTAAATAAATAAATAAATAAGAATGAATCTAATATTTTAGCAAGTTAATTTGCTCAGTAAATTTTTTATAATAAATTATACTATGTAAATTTTTACTCGTATAATATATCAATATTTTTAAGGTTATTCTTTCTAAATTATTTTTTCTACAATATATTATGGAAATGAAATATCAGAAATTATAATCATTAGATTAAAAAAAAGAACTCTTGATTTAAATACCTATTTCCATCTTTTCTAAACGAAATTTTCAAGTGATAAAAGTTATTTTTTAAAGAACAGTAACCTCTGAGAATTTGTTGATTTTTAAAGATTTTTTTTTCTTTTAAGGAATGGAAAACATGAATTTTAGGAATATATTTTTTATATGGTAACAAATGGCGCCACAGTATAAAATCCTAAAATACTATCCTGTGTAAGGAAATTTTCGGCGAAAATGCACATGATGGTAACCGATAAGAATTCGCGAATTGGTTTATTTTAATATACTGCCTTAGAAAATATGAATCAATGAATTTTTTTTTGCGCATGCCCAGATCGTACGATTTTGGTCTTACAGAAAGTGCTTTGTGTTTCAATATTATAGATTGTCTTGCTAAACTTATGCGGTACTTTGCATATTTTTACTTTTTGTTGCTTTGTTATTTAAAAATAAAGTAATATTACAGTTATTACGTTTAAGTAAATTGGCTATATCATTTAATGAATGGATATAAATAATTTTCTCCTAACATTTTTTATACTTTAATAAATATGAATTTTGATCTATAGTTCATTTTTCGGAAACAGAACTGTATAGAATAGGAATAAAAATCTAACAAGAATGAAAAAATCATGCGGTACGCATTGATTATTAGCATTTTCCAACTGTATGTATTTGTTGTATTATATAACTTTCAATGTTCTTTGCCTACGATATCACAAAATGGACAGACAGAAGGACTGAATAGCATATAGAGAGACTAATTGAATTTCTAATCACTTTTAACCATTGTTGGAAAGTGTTAAAAATGCTTAATGCAAAAGAAAAAACTTTAATTTTAATTACAACCCTTAATGTATTGGAATATTTTAGTATGACACTATAAATCTGAAGGTTAACCATATCATATTCTATTCAAAACATTATTTTAGAATATTAACAATGAATTTAAATTTCTTTAGGATTTTTGCTGTAGAACAATTGGGTAGAGGGTAACAATTTTTGCTGTAATCAATTAATTATGACTTATAAAAATGTCTGCCATAAAATGAAATGCATTGACATTTTTTGGGGTGTCTCTCTACAAAAACCAGTTGTGCATGACTTCTAATACCATTTTAAATAGGGAATATTCCATATTGAAAATTAATAACATAAATCATTTTTAAGAAATTCTGAAAATATTTACGAACACTGGAGATTGGTAGATAAACAAATAGACAATTGGACAATCAGACAGACGGATACACTAATTCAAATCAGGGTACATGACACTTTGGTCCCGCCGTTTTGGTCCCGCCACTTTGGTCCCGCCGAATTGGTCCCGCCACTTTGGTCCCGAGGAAATTTTGGTCCCGCCATTTTGGTCCTGCCATTTTGGTCCTGCCGCTTTGGTCCCGCCATTTTGGTCCCACGTTTTGGCCCCGATATTAGGAATAATTAAATTATTACAGAAAAAAAGCGAATTTATTTTTCATATTTCAAATTTTTGTCATTTGACTTGGAAACATGGGGGTAGGAAAAGTAAAAATTATTATTATTATTATTATTATGCAACAGAAAGTTGTAGTAACAAATAAAACTGAAAAAACGTCTAAAATTTTGAGATTTAGATTTTTTCTTTGTATGATAGAGGAAAAAGGACAGCAAATACGTGAGGGAATTTCGGGCAAAAGAGAACTGGGACGAATGTTTTCCATTGTGGAGTTGAATATCTACAACCTTTGTTGAAAATTATGTAACTATAGGACACATGGAACAGAAAATTTATTATTTCGGATGGAATTTTGAATGATAAAATTATTAGTTATCAGCGAAGATCTAAGCATTATTTATTTATCTAAGTCTGCAAAACTTCAGTTTAAATAAAATACACGGTTTTTAATATGAAACACTGTAATGTGGCTCTTAATTATCACATTCAAATTTAAAGAGTTCGAATATGAAATTTGTAGGAAATCGATGCTTTATCCAAGCATCTCCTAAATATTAGAATTTAATATTAAAAGAAGATGCGAGGAACCTAAATAAGGATCTTATTATTAATTTGTACAGATCTGCTAAATTTGGGTTATTTTCTTCTCTGTCAATCCGGATATATTTGTCAAACACAGGAAATAGTTACATATCGCACAGAATTGGAAAAGCATTTTTATTCCATTATAATCCCTTACAACATTGTTTAAGAAAATTTCCATTAAAAGCCCCTCCCCCCCCCTTTTTTTTTTTCAAATGCGCTGAAACAAAACAGTGAAATTCCTTTTTATTGTCTGTGGGAAAACATGTGTGAAACGAATTCCAGGTTGCTACAGAGATTTCAATGCGGGCATTGTTTTTAGTTATAGAGACATATCAGATAGATATATTTATTTATTTATAACTATTAAAAATAAACTTATTAACTATTATTAAACTTATTGACTTATTAAACTTATTAACTATTAAACTTAAACTTATTAACTATTTTAAACTAAAAAGGTATAAAAAATTGTACATCAAGATTTTCTGAATATTGATGCTTTCAATGCGCACAGTTGATTAAATATAATGTTTAAATATAAATACTTCCTTTTTTTTTTTTCATTTTAAAAATAAAATCATTGTAATTGAAAGAAAGGTAATTTATACACATAATATACACAGTTAACGTAATTAAATATCACGGACAAACAATCATGCATTTTATTATTAACACAGATTTTGAAATACATTCTTCTTAGATTAATGATAAAAATTAAAACACAATCAAATCGAATGAAACGTATATTTCTCTCTCACACACGCATATATATATATTTATGAATAAATTCATAGATAAATTCAAAAACTTCCTAAATGATCTCAAGCTTTTGCTTATAAAGAAGAGTCTATGATGGGGGTCAATAATTAGTTCTTTGAAAGAAATAGCATTCTGCCACTAAAAGCGAATTATATTTAATGTCATAAGGTTTTTTTTTTTTTTTTTTTTTTTTTCTTTTTCCCATTTTTTAAACAAAATTTTTCTGCATTTTATTATTTTTAAATTAATTCCGACTTTATCAATAAATATATTCAAATGGGGATTCTTTTTTTATAAGAAGGTACTGTTGTTATTGTTAATAACTTTTAAAATCCTAAAATTTTGTCACTGATAGTAAATTAAAAACCAAATTACAAGCGAAGTAAGTTAAATCGAAAAAAAAAAAAAAAAAACTAAAAAAAAAAAGTTTAAATATATTAAATGTTTGTAAAATAGTAGTACAAAATTCTCCGAATCTCAATAGCTAGGTAGCAATCGTAATGTCGAAAATTTATGTATTTATCTGTAAGATATTCATTAATAAAAGATATTCTAAGAGCACTTCAGTTTTCCCGTATCAATAAATATGCTATCATATTAAAAAACTGATATAGATTTAAAAAATAGCAAAAAATTGGCGGGACCAAAATGTCTCGGGACCAAAATAGCCAGGGACCAAATTTTCCATGGGACCAAAACGGCAGGACCAAAACGGCGGGACCAAAGTGTCCTGCTTCGTTCAAATCATATTCACTCTTAAACATTGTTAGAAATTGTTAAAAACGCTTAATGTAAGACACAATACAATTTCAGAAAATGTACAATAATAGCCGTTAATGTAATTGAATATTTTTGTGTGGCCCTGTAAATCATATTGCTTGTCATGTTATATTCTATAGAAAAAATTATTTTGTGCATATGAATAACATATTTCAATTTCATTAAAATTTGTGCAAATTTTTATAAAAATTGGTTTATAGAAATATCTGTCATAGAATGCAATGCTTTGGAATACTTTCGTCAGAACACAAACCATTTGTCGTATTTACTCTATTTTCTATTTAAAAATAAAAAAAAATCACATAGTGAACTTGAATAACATATTTCAATTACATTAAAATTTGCGGAAAGTAAAGGTATCAAAATATGCTTTATAGAAATACTTCTCATAGATCACAATGCTTTGAAATACTTTCGGGTGTCCCTGTAAAAAAAATCAGGTGAGTTATTCATTCCATTTTGAATAGGGAACATAGGATAGTGAACGTGAATAATATATATGAGTTTCAAGAAATTCCAAGAATATTTACGGGAGTTAGAGTGCGGAAAGACAGACGGACAGAAAAAAGTCATTAACACTTTAAAACCTTGTTGGAAGGTGTTAAAAATGCTTCTTTGCAGAGATAAAATAAGTTTTTTTTTCAAAAAGTCGCTGAAAGTTATACTTTCTCTGCCATATGAATAATATTATTGCTTTTATGAGAAGAACTTTCTAATTTTGCACGTAAAAAACGAAGGATCATTAATTTTTCTTTTTGTTTCAAGCTTCACGTATTTCTACTGAATTAATTTATTTCCCAGAGAATTATTTATTCCTGAAAAGCCTCAAATGCTGTTTTCTAATCTTTAGTTAGATAAATGAAATATAAGTAAAGTGTTAAAGTGTAAATTTTAAAGTAAAATTTGTGACTTTTAGATTATAAATACACACGAGAAATGCTTATTTTCCTATATATTACGCAGTTTCTAATTATATATAATTTCCAAGAGGCTTCGTTGTCATTATATGTTATTGAGTTGTCCAAATACGCATAACCAACTAACACGCCAAAAAATCGCTTTCCTGGGGTAATTTGAAGCAAACTTTCTCTCGAAAGGAGGTTTTTGCGTAGTTCACCCTTAAAAGGGGGTAAGAGGGAAAATTCACAAAATCCCTTTATAGTGCGTTTTGGATACGCATAACCAGCCCAAACATCAAAAATCGCTTTTCTAAAGTAATTTGAAGCTGAGTTGTGTTCGGAAACGTCTTTTTGCCTCCTTGTTTTAAGGGAGAGGGGGAATTTCATAAAATCCTGTCACATCGAGTGCTGAAATTTATCACCTCACAATTCCCGCCGAAAAAATCGAAAATTGCAAAAAATCTCAAATGGATTTTTGGATCCTCAAGAAGATGCACGTCCATTTTCAACTTCATTGTAACGTTTTTGGTAGAATTCTACTTAAAAATTTGGATTTTGAGAAATTCTTCTCTCCTCCCATAAAACGAAATTCTTGTTTTACATAAAGTTTAATGAGTTTCTTTGTGATATAACAGCTGTTATTTGTTCAAAAGAATAAACTGCCAATAAAATATCTTATCCTATCAAAATTTATTTATTACTAAAATATCAGCACATATTGTGTTTCGCCTCAAAACTATTACTAAAACATGGTAGTTTAATTATGTATGTAGTGCAGTAAGTTGAATTTTATTTAATTTATGCTTTTTATCTTATATTTATGCAACATTTTTTTATTGTATGTAATTTGCTTCTCAAGTTTATTTTAACGAGTCATAATATCAAAGAACGAAACAATATATATATACATTATAATAAGGAAAAAATGCTTTATTTGAGAAATTTTTTTTAGTAGGAGACTTATCATTTTAAAAATAATCTTAGTGATTGAAGAAAATTGGTTTTAAATTTATTTTCTATCTTAATTTATTCTTAGTTTTAAAATAAATTATAATGAACTTGTCAGATAAGTGAATGGATCCCACAATATCTTAAATAAATAGGAAAGGAGATTTATAAAAAAGGAGAGACGATTTGTATTATATAGTACCACACAATTTCAGAAAAATGGGAAATATTTAAAAATGAAATAATATTAAACTATTTATGTTACTAAATCGCAATTAAAATAAATAAATAAATAAATAAAAACAGGCTTTAAAAAACTCTTCAGAAACTAACCAAAATATACCCTATATCAAAATTTAATCCATGCGCATAAAAAAGAAAAAAAAATGCTATTTACTATAAGTTAGTTATTGTTTAAATTTTTAACTTTTTTTTCGTTTTATCTCACTATATCCATATACAAAATTTACTCGTACTAGCACGTTATTTAAAATAAAGTTTCACGTTTAACAAAAAAAATTAAGTAAAATAAAAAAAATGCCAATTTAGCTTTTACCAATATTTTTTTTGGAATTTTGTTGCTAAATTTCAACAGTTTTGTAGTACTTATTAAACTATGATCTAAAAAGGATAACACTTAAATACATAAAGATATATTAATGCTTAAAAGAAACATACTTAGTTATAAATGAAGAGAAAAAGCCTTGTGTACATTGTACAATTTGATTTTACCTATTACAATGGAAATAATTTTGGAAAGTTCCTTTAATTAATATATTTCACATAAATAATGACCACATTATAAATTCAATAAAATTATCCATTGATTTGTAACGGAAACAGCAATAAGGAATAATTTCTTCGAGGTTTATAATTTTCTAATTTTCATTGTTGCTTTTACTTTCAAAATTCAAAATTTTTATCATGTTTAACATTGAATTTCGATTTTCGACTAACATTAAAGAAAGAAAATTCGAGGTTCCGAAACGTAGTTTTTAAATTTCATTTAATTTATGCTCTGTTAATCTTGCTTTTACTTTCTTTTTAATATTACCAGCACAAACTTATCCTTAACTGAACATTTTAATATTTTGATTTTATATTTATGACTATCTACGATATTTGATAGAGAATTTACATATGTGCCGAGTCTGTCGTTTTTCAAGAGAAATTCCATACCATAAATTTTTATAATAATTGTTTACAAATAATTTAATCGTGGAAAATAAATGCAATAAATCTGGTTTTAAAATTAACCCGTTAGTAGTCGCTATGCACAGCGCCACCTATTACAGATTGCGCACTTTTTATTTAACTGCCACCAATAATTTTAAGAAGTGATGTGATCGACGTTCCTTCGATTTTATTCGCGTTTTATGTATATCAAAGACCACTTCTAAATATTTTTGGTGGCTATTGAATAAAAAAATCTTGCAAAACAGAAGGATGGGCGGCAAATCGACCAACTAGCGACTACTAACGGGTTAAAAAGGTTGTCAGCTATGAATTTAGTATAAAATGGCCTATTTATTTGATTATTAAAAAAAAAAAAAAAACTTTTTATTATTTACACATGTTCAGTTACACACTTTTCATGCGAATATTGATATTTCATAAGATATTTAATATATTTATGTTAAAACTGCCAAAAGTGCAGTATATAATTCTTAAAATTTTGTAATTTATATGAGTAGTGTTAAATTTTTTGAAAAATCTGCAAAAAAGTTATATATATATATATATATATATATATATATATAATTATATATAAGAGGAAATTTTTAATGTTCAAGAAATTCCTCTCGTTAATAAGTATTTTTATTTGGTATACTATTATGACACACAAATGCATTTAAAATTTTTACAGGAACTAAATTAGCATTTCCTACAGTTGCAGATCATTTCACTCATTTAATGATACAACATGATTGCAAACACTTTTTTTTTTTTTTTTTTTTTTTTAACTTTTATTCGATCCCACAGTTATATTTATAGGCAAATCTCCATAGAAAGATAACTGTGAAATCTATAAAATGAAAATAAAACGATGTTTCGTACGTTTTGCTTAACTTTTGAGTATGGGTGTTGTAATACATAATACCATAATAGTGAAAATTGGCACCGTGTGTCTAAAAATATTGTTTGCAGCTAAATGCACTATAGAAAAGCATATGGAAAACTTATATTTAAATACTTAATTCTCAAATGGTATATGTAAAGTTTACATATTTTAGATGTTTAGCAAAAGGGTAAAATCTGTACTGATAAGTATAAAGGATTGAAGTCCAAAAATGTCGATTTTGAGTAAAGCACATAGTCAGACCCAGAAAAAAATTCTCTATCGATTGGTATAAAGGATTTAAATCCATGTCATTTAGTCTTTGAGAAAATCCATTGGTAAAAAAAGATTCAAGTCAGAAATTTAGCATTAACCTTTGAATAAAATATTTAATTCAATTTTTTCCCTTTATTAAATGAAGGTTGACAATCACTGAACGGTAGAAAGGGTATAAATAAACATAATCCCTTTTTCCTAATCGATTCTTCTGATTAGTTCTTAGTTAGTTTAACATTATTTTTCGTCTCCTGAAAAATCCAGAATATGGACTTAAATCCTTTATACTTATCAGTACAGAAATATTGTTATTAATTGCAACTGGGGGGCTCTGCCCACTGCTCGCTCCGCTCACCAACCCCCGAAGGAGGCTTCGCTTCCTCCCCTACTCACTTTACTTATTAACACATGCAGAACTCTGCCCGCCTATTCGCTGCTTTCTTTCACTGAAAATGAATATTAATAGTGCATATTACAAGACAAAAGCAGATAATTATGTTGGAAATCCTCATATTCAATGTCAAATTGAAATATATAGTATTTGTATATATATATATATATATATAATAGTAAGAAGATCATATTAACTAGACCATTTTGCATTACAGCTTTAGTATAGGACCCTTTTTATTTCTTTTTTACAACCTTAAATCCGGACCACTGTACCCCAGTCGGTAGAGCACCGAGCTCGTAATTGGAAGATTGTGGGTTCGGTTCTCGAGCCGACCAAAGACCGTCGTGTACGCTAATGGTGACTGGTGCACGTAAAATATGTCGTGGACACAATATCCTCCGTATTCCTATCAAAATTATACGGGGCCACCGAAGCTGGGGAGCTATCCCCTTCGTGTAGGACCAAAACTGTGGTGGCATGTCTCCGGAACATCCGTAGGGGTGCGTCCCAGACCGTCGCCAATTATCCATAGCGCAGTAATGGTGCGACTTCAATCACAACCTACCTAATTATCTATCTACCTACCTAGAACCATGGATCATATTTTTATTTTTCCCGTGTAAGAAGATTAATTTTCCAAAAGTAGAGAAAAATGCTGATATTTATTTTCTTTGTTTTTTTACATTCATGGTTTCGGGCCGCGGTACCCTAGTCATTAAAGCGCTGAGCACGTAATTGTAAGATTGCCGATTCGATACTTGAGCCAGCCAAAGACCGTCGTGTACACTGATGGTGGCTGGTGCACGTAAAATCTGTCGCGGTCGCAAAGTCCTTCGTGTTCTCATCCCCACTATACCTCTGGGGATCACCAAAGTGGAGGGGGATCCCCTCCGTGAAGGTTCAAAATTGTGATAACATGTCTCCGGAATATCTCTAGGGGTGCCCCACAGACCGTTGCCAATTACCCATAGCGCAGTACTGGTGCGACGTTAAATCCAACCAACCAACCTACCTACCTACGTACAACCATGGATCATATTTTAATTTTCTCTTGTAAAATGACTTCATGACAGAAGAACAACGTCACTGGAAGAATCTTTTTTTCAAAATGGCAAATAGAGTACATTAATAAACTTGTCGTTTTTAGTTAATAATTTCTTTAATTAAAATGATAAACATTTCTAAGCGACTGAAATGTCTTCATTGGAGTACTCGGAACACATTGATACCTCTCATGACGCGAAGGACCCTGCCCTCCGTTAGAAGATGCTGTCGCAGACAAAAAAAAATTTAACGCCAGTGACAGTAACTTTTTTTTAATATATAGATATAAAAGTAAGTTAAATAAATTGTAAAATTAAATAAATTTAAATAAATTTAAAAAAAAATACCAAAAAAAAAAAAAAAAATTAAAATAATTATTACATATTAAAAAAATAAATAAATAACCTTTACAATAAAATCGAATAAAATTTCCGTTTCTATGAAAATGAAGTTTCCATTTTGCATCGTTGTAATCATTAGTAATTAAAATATTTGAAGAATTTCATGCCCTTTAATTGAAGTATTTTGTGGTCGTGGCAGCAATTGTTTAAAAAAACTAGAAGTTTCGCTCAGTTATTAATGTTATGTTATTGGAAAAAATAAAGAAAACTAATTGAGTTTCAAAAATTATACGAAAATTTTACGGAATCGCTTTTGTTCATTTGCATATTAATACATTTTAAGTTTTATATAATCTAAACTTTTTTAAAACTATTGAAATTACCATAAATGATAAATTCAATAATGATTTACTATTTAATTAATGAATTTACTATTAAAAATAAAATAGTAGTAGATTCATTTATAATTAGATCTATTCACGCGCTTTTTCTCCAAAAGCATCTAAAAATTTATATTTTTCTTTTTCTGAGTGCTGCGCAATTTTAATTTAACAATTTATGCATTTTTTGATACATAATGTATCCAAGTTTTTTTTTTTTTTTTTTTTTTTTTTTTTTCAAAATTATACATTTTTTTTGAGTTCTTATTTTTCCATCCAAATGAGACTTATCTTTACATCCAAATTACATCTTTTTCGGAACTATTATTATATGTTTAATTAGAAGATATTGTGATGTGAATTGTTTTGATTAACATCTTAACTGGACATTGAAGTAAAGCAATTAACTTCTCTTATTAATAAACAAAATCTTATATTGTATAAAACCAATTCACATGAAAGAGCAAAAAGGCGCAAAGCGGAGATACTGTAAACATGAGTTATTCAAAATGCCTCATGTAAAGAAACATTAAAGTGCACTAATATATGGTCCCCGATGCAGTTTTCAAGAATAAATAACTTGGTTGTTTTATTTTATTTAAATTCATATATTTATCTTAAACTCATTTGTCCAGTTTCCATTAAATTACCTGTATAGAATTTTTTTCTGCATTAATATCTGAATACTTTACTTTGCACGCGCACACACACACACACACGCACACAAAAAAAAAAAAAAAAAAGTTAAAACAATTATTTACTTTAGTCTACTAAATAATATTTTATCTTTTTAAGCTTTAAATATAGATTATTTTCATTTGACATATTTTCATAAACATAAAGTTTCTATCCCTCCAGCTAATTTATTCCAGCTTACATTTCACATCGTTTTGTTAATTGCAACAAGTGTAACACATCGTTGAGTTTTTATTATAGAGCTCGTTATATATTAGACACAGGGTTAACATGATATCTTAAATGTCTAGATATTACAATTAACATAGAATTGAGTGCTCTAAAGGTTTCTTCGAAATAAATTACTGAAATAGCCCTCTTTCCATTTCTATAAACACCTTCGCTTAGTTTCGTAATCTAGTTAGGATAGTTAAGTATTTCATTATAGCATTCATTTGGCATTGTCCTTTCACATTATATCAAACACTTTGCATTAGAAAGGAAATAGTAATAGAAAACGTATTTTATGAGCTTAAAGCTATGTTTGTGCATATCGATTTTTGTTTATCTATAAAGATAAAACAGTGCCAAAAAATCGCAATTATATTAAAAAAAATAAAATAAATCTTTTACAAGCTAGCATGTAATATCACTTTTAACAAAATAAAACCTTATATTACTGTTATATAACAGTGTATCATTGTAAAATATACATAATCATAATTTTAGAATATGACCAGTCTTAACTTTTTTGAAAAAAAAAAAAAAAAGATTTCTAACATATGAAAGCTTTCTTTAAATAAATATACATTACTTTGTTGATAAAAATTAAAGTAAAAAATACGTTTTTTAACAGTAGAAGCTTTTTATTGTGAAACCCTAAAAATCATAAAATAAAAATTTATTCCTGCAAAGGTATGCTATAAAGAAATGAAAATTTCAGCACTGAGAAAATTCTAAAGAAAAATATAGATATGTCTATTTTACAAGAAATGAAAAGTTTTAAATATTCAAAATTCGAGACCAATATTCTTAGTCCTTAGTTTTTGTATAAATATTCGTTAAGCCGTAAGATTCAACGGTCTCGAAAGCTTTTTAAAACATTTTGAATATTTAAAATTTTTATTTCTTGTAAATTTATATTTTTCTCTAGAATTTTTTTAGTGCTGAAACTTTAATTTCTTTATAGCATATCTTTGCAAGAAAAAAAAATGTATTTTATGATTTTTAGTGCTCCAGAATAAAAACTTCTACTGTTAAAAAATGTAGTTTTACTTAAAATTTACTTTGTGCTTTTCAGTTATAAAAAAAAAAGGCTTCTAAAAAATACAATTGGAAATTCTTAAATAAACTGTGTAGACATTGAAATATTTTGTTTTATTAATTGACATCTTTTTAATTAATTATCTGGAAAAATTAACTCTTAGGCCCTTGTAGGATCGAACCCGCAACCATGGAGTTATCAGCATGACGCTCAAAGTAAAATTCAAAGAACAGTGAAGAAAAATCATAGAACATACAAGAAAAATCTGACAAATGCATGTACAAGAACAATATTGTTTTCAAATATTATGAATATTTAAAATTTTTAATCTTTTGCAATAATGAAATATCTATATTTTTTCTAAAATCTTCTTATTCTTGAAACTTTTATTTTTTTATAGCATGTCTCTGCAAGAATAAATTTTTATTTTATGCTTTTAAGGGCTCCATGATAAAAAGCTTCCAAGTTTTTTTTTTTTTTTTTTTTTTTTTACTTAAGCTTTTAGTTTGTTCATTTCAGTATCTGAAAAAAAAAAAAAAAAAAAAGAAAAAAGAAAAAGAAAAAAAGCTTCTTAAAACACTAATCAAAATTTTTGATCTGTTCAGACAGAGAAAAGATTTTCTTTTATCGGTTGACATCTTTTCAATTTATTATCTGCAAAAGAGCAACACATCGGCCTTCGCGGATCAGTGTCGTCTTTCTGAACGTGCTTTTTATAAACAAGAGGAATAACGTGCGTTTTTCGAACGCAATACTTGAAACTTCACCTTTTCCCCTTTTCTGGAGAAACAGACAATGTCCCCCCCCCCTCACCTTCCATCAGTGCATGTCAATCATAGAAATGGACACGGGGAGGGGGTGTCAACACACAGATACATTTATTTATTTTACAATAATTTTATAAATGAAATATCTACATATCTACATCACACATATATATATAACAAGAGCTAAAGAGAAAGCATTAAACAGATTATTTTTATGTAGAATATGTATCGTGTAAACGATACATATTCTATATACACAGCATATGATATAGTAAAAAAGAATTCTTACAACATTGAAAATTTATATTAAATAATTTCCCTTTATATACAGGGTGATTCAACGATGATGGGACAAACTTTGAGGAGAAGTAGGACACATCATTAGGACTCAGAATTAGAAGTCTGCACGGGCCGGAATTTCGAGGTCCGGGCCCGGCCCGTACGAAAACTTTGCTTACCCGGCCCGGCCCGTTATTAAGTCGAAAAATGCGGCCCGGGCCCGGCACGTTCATATTTTAACGGTGTATGGCCCGGACAAAAAACGATAAAATCAGGCCCGACCCGGCCCGGCCCGATTCAAAAATATGTAAAATAACAACATCGAAAAAAAAATGAATGCCTTTTCATGAAAAAGATTTTTAGTATGTGTTTTGCAGAGGTGTTATATAACCAAACAATAGTACGTTCTTTAACAAAACTGCTGAAATTTTACAAGACAATTATATATAAACACGGATTCATTATTATAAACAAGGCACAAAGACAAACAGAAAGTCAAATCGAAAATATTAGCATCCATCAAACAATATAGGAAGGTATTTAAAATGTTTAATACTACTAAAAATGCACTTTTAACCATTTCCTCTTGTATACCGTAATGTATCCGAATCTTTCACGTGCTCCGGTAAACAGAGCTTTAATGTTAATCCGACCATATTGAATCGAAAAGTTGCTTTTGCCCATGAAAAAAATGATGCTACTTTCATCCACTGGAGAAAAGGAAAACGAGCCTTAGAGAAAAAGTTACAGCGGAAAGATTTTTATAGCCTTTATACCACCTAAATTCAACAGATCATAAGAAACAAAGCCTTATACACAGTAACGTATCTAATGTCTTTTGTTATGTACATGTACGCAAACTGGTAGTGACATGCATACTATTTTGAATAGGAAACCATCTAATATTACTTTAAATAAAATATATTAATTTCGAGGCATGCTAAAAGTATTTGCGAGAAATCAGATTTCGGACAGACAGACTGATAGACAAACAAATTGAAGTTACAGACACTTTTTTAACAAAATAGAACTTTATATAACATACTAGCCTGTAAAATTAAGTAAAATAAATGACTGAAGAAATATTTTATAATTTTACTTTTTCGTTGATTAACGAGGAAACCAGAAAAAGGTTCGGGTCGACACGGCCCGGAGAAAATTTCATTCAGGCCCGGCCCGGCCCGAATGTACACAAAAAAACTGAGCCCGAGCCCGGCCCACGCCTGAAAATTTTTTTTAAGCCCGAGTCCGGCCCGTGCAGACCTCTACTCAGAATTGCATAGGAACCCATGTCTCCAAACGTCATTTTAACCCTTTACGGACCATGTGTTTTCTGGGTTTTTCTTGAGAATGGGGCACTATTTAACAGAACTGTTCTGTCTTTTACTGTTAATCTTACAAAATACATGACAAAAATGTTGTTTCCAAATACTTCTCACTGATCGAATAAATGCTTATATTGTGAATATTTTTTTAGATGTACTGTAACACACGAAATGTAAAACTTACGCAGTAGGTGGAGTTTCAAATACATTGCAAAGTGTTTCTTTGCAGTAATATTGAGAATAAATGCTTAAAATTGTAATCACCACCAGTAATACAACTAAGTAAAATTGGGGTGATTGGCTGGTAAGGCAGAAGGTAGAGAGCTTCAGTGGACCTGGTCATTCGTTATTTGCATCTGCTGTAAAGTATAATTTGAAACTGTGATGAGAGATTTTATTAATATAGAAAAAGCAGAAATCTTGCTAATGAGAACAGTAGAACAGCGCTACGACTGTATTAGGAACGATTTCCAAACAGGCGCATGCCGAATCACAAATTGTTCGAACGGTTGCATCGAAACCTTTTTAAAAATCATACATTTCTAGCTAATTCTGACGCAAGGACTGGGACAAGAACTGCTCGACATCCAGACATGGAAGAAGCCATTCTAAACACCCGACACAAGTACAAGAGACATTGCACGTCGTATACATGCGAGTCAGTTCACGGTTTGGAGAGTCTTACATAAAGAACATCTACACCCATTCTATATTCGGAAAGTCCAAGCATTGCAAGTAAGTGATTACCCTCTGCGTGTAGAATTCTTCCAATGGTTCTTGCAACAGTCTGCGTTGCAGTGGAATTTTCCAACTTTTTTTCTGTTCTCAGATAAGGCAATTTTTATGCAGAAAGGCTTTTTCAATGTGCACAATACTCATCAGTGGGCACAGAAAAGCCACACGCTATACGCCCACATTCATTCCAAAAACGTTTCTCGGACAGGTATTGTGAACGATCACCTCATAGACCCATATCTTTTACCAACACCGCTCAATGGCTCACGTTATGCTATTTTTCTAAAAGAGGTTTTGCCAGAATTGCTGCAAGATAATCTAGTTGTCGTTTGCAACTAAATATGGGTTCAGCATGATGGTACGCCAGCACATTTCGATATGGAAGTGCGCAATTATCTGGAGGCAATTTTTGCAGGGCGATGGATTTGAGGATCAGGTGGCCACCCCGATCCCCAGATTTATCGGGCATCGATTTCTTCTTATGGAGGCATCTGAAGGCCATCATTTACGAGACTCCTGTTCATTCACCAGAGGACCTCGTTGACCGACTGACCATTGCGGCTGCACAAGTGCGCGAAAAATTCTGGAATTTTTGGAGTTGTTGGCCAATCCACACTTCGACGCTATCAAGCATGTATTACGGCTGGTGGTCGCAATTTTGAACACTTATTGTAAGTATTAATGCAAAGAAGCACTTTGTTTTTACTGTTTGTTTTTATACGATTTTACTTTTTGTTGTTGCACAATGTTTTAAACCGACTTCAAAAAGGAGGAAGTTCTCAATTCAAACTGTATTTTTTTTTTTTTAGCTCATAATTTCTGAACGGATGCTTCAATGTTGATGCTTTTTGTTTTGTTGAAAGGGAGATGGTCTGAAATAGGTCTAATTCTAATATCTTTACGATCTAAAGAAAATACAGGGTGCCCAAAGAAGTCAGTTCCAACTGTTTTAACTGTTAAACGGCTGAAGCTATAGTCATATAAAAGTGGTATGTAGGCATAGTTAAGTGGCCATGCGCTACAAGATTAAACCGATTACAGCGCCATCTGGTGGAAAATAGTGGATTTAGTGTTCCTATCTCGAAAACGGTTCAAGGCAATAAAAAAAAATGGGAATTACAAAGTTGAAGAATATTATCGACTTAGAACAAAAAGACAGTTTGTATACATTGATGCTAAAAATAGAACACTAATATTGTGCATTTGTTTGTTCGCAATTTCTTACACTATGCACACTTGAACTACATTGTACACGTTGTAGCGTAGCTGGTGACACTATGCTATGTAGTTTAAAATACGGTTTCTGTAAGTGGTTACATCGTTTAGCGCATTGTCGTTTTTAACCGACTTAACAAAGGAGGGATTCTTAATTCAAACCATATATTTTTGTTGTTGTTGTTTATTAGATTATATCTTCGTAAGAGATACTGCGATACTTGTATACATTCCTATTTCATGCCAAGATTTTTACAACATGTATTAAATGTTGTAAAAATCTTGGCATGAAATAGGTCCCATTATGATTTCATTAAGATCTAAAGCAAATTATAGGGTGCTCACAAAAGTCCATTTTCACTCTTTTAATTGATTGATTGACATCCTTGACACTGGAGCAGAGCGACACATAAACACAGACCGACTCATATTGAAAATATTGCCCAAACAAAAATTTGAAACTTTCTCCTTTATTCACTTTTCGAAATTGGGCCCATCGAGATACATTTTGTAAATACTTTGAACAATCACAGTCGGCAGCAAAATTATTGAAGGGCTAGCAATATTTCCTATTTAAAAGATGCGTACCTAATACTGTTTTATTAAGTAAATGTTTGTCGAGTCATAATTTCAGTCTTATGTCTTACGCTGTTTATAAAAAGTAAGATAGTAAAAATTAGCGATCAAACTAAATAAAAAATTTGGATATGTGTTTAAATAATTTCGCTGTGGGCCGGCTATAATGAAAAATCATCCATAATTTCGAAAAATTGTTCGATATAAATCATACAAAAACAAGAGTAGTGGGCAACAAACTGAGTTGTGAGTCAGTTCCCTTTTTTAGGATACTTACACTGAAAATGTGTTGAAAGTAAACAAGAAAAACGAGTATTTTAAAACACAAAAGTTTATTTAAAACTTATTCACTGAATGATGTATTTGATTACCTTATGTGAAATGAAAAAAAAGTGTAGAGCGTGTGTTTCCCTAAAATACCTAACGCTACCAACAACATATTTTTATCTACAGTGAAGTATCTTGAATATGAAACTTCCTCCAGTAAGCAAGCTCTCTAAATTTGCTCGGAAAAATTCCTCCTAACAAAACTTAGTTTGAAAATCACACTTATTTAAATAGGTCGTGCCAGGAGTGAGTGAGTATATTTTACGTCACACTAGTGCTACTCTATGGGCATATGGAAGTGTCTGGGATATATGGTCTGGGATATATGGTCTGCCATCATAATTTTATCCTCCACGGAGGGGATAGATCATATCGAAAAATAATTTTAAATGATTATCATAATAGAACTTCAGGTAAATTACTTTCCAATTCAACTATAAAAAAGCCATAACTCCGATAAAAGTTGTAACTCTATTAAAAATCATAATTCCGTTCGGAACTGCCTTCGGAATTCTTCAATTCCATTTAATACCTTGCTTTAACGAATAAAACAATTTGAACTAAGTAAACCTTCGTACAAGGAAAGGGCATGTTTGCAAACAAACGCTCCGTCAATCAATCTTTGCCACTCTCGAGTGGCAAAAGATCAATCTCTATTCGTGGAAATGCCAATGTTTTGCCACTTTACCCATAATTTGACTGCGAGTGACGTCACGTGCTCTTTCCTTATACAGATTTCGTATGTCAAACGTTCATTTCAAATTACACTTTCAGTACTGTTTCGACAAATATAAGGGCCGTGGTATCCAGGTCGGTAGAGCGCTCAGCTCGTAACTGGAAGATTGCTGGTTCGATAGCCAAAGACCATCGTGTACACTAATGCCAGCTGATGCACATAAAATCCGTCGTGGCCACAATGTCTTAAATGTTCCCATCCAAATTATACCTGTGGGGTCACCGAAGTGGGGGGAGCAATTCCCTCCTAGGGAAGCTATGGCTTCGTGATCTTTTCCCCTGGAGGAGCAAAATTGTGATGTAATGTCTCCAGATCATCCTTAGGGGTGCGTCCCAGACCGTCGTCAATTACCCATAGCTCAGTACCAGTGCGACGATAAACACAACCAACCAATCGACATTCACAAATATAATGCATGTGTAAGCTGACCAAATGTCCCCATTTTCTGGGGACAGCGTTTATTTTGAAGGCATTTTTCTAAGTTATAAAAAATTGTAGAGAGTAAATTAAGGAATAATATTTTATTTTTTGTCCTTATTTCTTAGGAATGAAAAAATACATTCGTAATGGGATTAGGCTGACCAGATCTAAGTACCTTTATAATAGAGAAGTGTTAAAAAATGCTACAATTATCCAATTATAGATGTATTTTTTCATTCCTAATAAATAAGGACTAAAAATAAAGTATTACTGATTAATAATTTACTTTCCACATTTTTTTAAAACTTAGAAAAATGCCTTAAAAAATAAAGGACGTCTCCATTTGTCCCCAGAAAATGGGGACGTTTGGTCAGTATAAATTCGATAACTATGGCAATTATTAACGCTTTTCTATTTTAAGGTACTCTGATCTAGTCAGCCTATGCATGTGCTGAATGTGTTTGCTCCACGTACTGCCAAGAAAACAATGACGCAGATTGGGCTGGAGGAACAACAGAGTTTGCTCTCTTTGGCGAATTAGCACACAAATGGCATGAGGTAGCTTCAACTGAATTCCAACTATTCGAGGGTTAGCGCTCGTCTTCCACCGGGTTAACAAAGTAAAATTAAGTGTACTTTTTTCATATCGGAATTATTGGCTAGTTCTCGGATACTTTTGCCGCCGTCTGTATCAGATTACTAAAATGGAATGTCATGTTGAGAAAAAGGAGCATTTTCGATACATATTTCTTTTTTCTTTTAATCAAGGCTCTAAGGTCGCAGAATCTACTGCTCGTGATATTTGTGCTGTTTATGGAGAAGTTTTTACTATTGAAAAAGTGTAAATACAGGGTGGTTATACTCAGCAAACACACAACTATCGTACTGATACTAAAATGATGTCTTTTGTTGGAGAGCTGAGGTATCATTTCGATACCAGGAAAATTGTAACGTTTTTGTGAAAAAAAAAAGTGTCCGAAAAAACGGTACCTTCAGCTATATGAGAATGGGTTGTCGGTATGGTTCCAGAAATCCTACACAGAAACGAACTTCGCCGATACATCTGACACATTCGATACAAATTGAGAACGAATTCCGATACTTCTGGCACGAAAACCTTATAAAAAAGACGATTTTTTTTTTAATGGTGGCTGAAGATTATCATTTTGAAAGTTATTTTCGATGTATGCATGATAATTATAAAAACTGTGCTATCTACCGACATTTAAACGTAATTTCAACACGTTCTTAATTACAACACCCCTTCAATTAAAACAGAGGCCATTCTTTTTCCCTCATGATAGCAGGTGACATTCCAATTAGAATACTTTCGTGCGACTGTGAATTAACAATTTCTTAGAGAACAAGTACGTTTATGCATAAATATTTAGTGGGGGCAGTGAATAAAACCAAAGCAGAATAATCATACAATATTGTTAACATTTCGATTTCTTAAATCTGATGAAAAAAAAAAAAAAAAAAAAAAAACTATATCTTTGATATCAGAATAATATCTTGCATTCTATACACTACTGGAGCTTGGTAAAGCTATCAGGTTTCGAATACCTGTATGATAACAACTATTTGATACATCTGTACAGATATCATATTTTTGATACCGTACAGGCACCGCCTATGTGACATAACTTTATTCTTTCCGATAAAGATATCTAAATGTTGGCATAAAAATTGACGAATCTGATAAATCGGATACATCTGATACCTGTTTCTGATACTTATGTGTTTGATGGGTAATTAAAGTGACCCTATTCAGACTCCCTTAAATCCCGTTCTGCCTATCAGATTTTGATGAAATTTGGTATCATGAAGAAACAATTTTTTGCTATAAAAATAGTTCACATTTTAAACACCAGGGGGAATTGTGGCGCTAAAAGGACAAAAAACACTGCGCTGCGTAAAAATCTAGCTCCGATACCTTTTTTGCTGATTCTTATGTAAAATGACCTCCTGAAACCGAATATGACTTATTTTGCCCAGACACCCACCATTTTCTCGAGGCACCCCACCTTCCCCCAGATTTAATCACTGTTCAGTAATTTTATGGCCATGAATTTGATTTGGAGAATGAAAAAGAATTAATTTAACACTTAAAAACAAAACATATATAATGTTTAATAAATAACATTAATAATAGTTTTAAAAAATATAAGAAATGTAATACATAGTTACAGTGGCAAATCCTCCATCCCTCTAAATTTTCCCTTTTCGCAAATGTTCATGCATAGCCTCCTTAACTAGATGCCTGTCACGTAGCTTGGAAACATAGCAACAGTTGAAGCGGTAGACAGCGCCACCTGGTACAGATTGCCCCGATTTTTTTATTTAACTGCTACCAATAACATTAAAAAGTGGTGTATGATTTATATAATCGACGTTTCTTCGATTGAATTTGCTTTTTATGAATATCATATCCCTCTTTTAAAAATTTTTCGTGGCTGTTGAATAAAAAAAGTCGTACAATCTGCAACAGATGGCGCTGTCTACAGTTTCAACTGTTGCCAAGTTTTCGAGCAACGTGACAGGCATTTAGTTTAGGAGGCTATGGTTAATGTTTTAGAATTTTCCAACTCTGTAGCCCCTTAGAAGATATTTAACAGTTAATATAATTCTTTCCCCCCCCTCCCCTAAAAATCAAATTTATAGACATAAAATTACCGAAAAGGATAAAAATAGGGGTCCCTAAAAGTATAGTCCCTAAAAAACGGTGGGTGATATGTCAAAATAGGCGTCATATTCGGATTCAGGAGGTGATTTTACATAGCAATTTACAAAAATGGTGTTATGCAGAGCAGTGAGATCTGTGAAAATCATTAAAATTTATTCAATTACAGAATGTGCTTCATTGACATCAATTACGCGTTGAAAGCGTGTTGAATGGCAACGCGAAGGGATTTCAGCAACATAGCGTATAATGCTGGCTTTTAACTCAGATAAAGTCCTAATTCCTCCTCTATAAACGCAGTCTTTTAGAAATCCCCACAACCAGAAATCGCAGGAATTTAAGTCGGGAGAACGAGGAGGGACTCTAGATATTACACGATTCTTGCCTAAGTTAGCGTACAGCAGTTGTTCGTCAATATGGAAAATTGTTCCATCTTGCATAAAGACCAAACATTTTCTTTCCTGTAAAGCAGGAATGACTTGTTGTAGAAGGAGTTTCCTGTACCATGCACTCGTGAGAGTTTCAAAGTTTAGTGAGGCGGTACGTTATTGGTACATAGAGGTCGAAAGAACAGGCCTTTAAAAATGTAAAAATTATGGAATTTTTTATATTCTTTATATTTCTGCGAAGATGGATGGTATATAATTGAAATTAATTATAATACACGTGAAGATCGTGAAAAGTGTCAATCGGAAACATTGTAGAAAATCCTTTCTTGATTAAAAACGTCTCGTTCCATGTAGAGAGATTAAAGTGAGGTATATACGTTTTATATTTATAAATATCTTACATCAATTCGATTTTATACATATTCTAATCTAATGGTACTTTAAAGTACTGTCAATAGATAAAGGATTTACTTCAATTCAAGTGTTTATTGAACGACAGGTGGCGCTACTATTATTCAAGATCTATAAATTTATAGATGGCTGTATCTCAGCATTGAACATTTTATTTTTGGGATCATGACCCAGTAGCTTTACTTAGTTCTTTCTAGCTCTGGCTCTGTTTTAATAAAAATTATTAGTAAACTAAATTTATTAATATTAATTATAAAAAATTACACATAAACTAAGGTGAATTCCTAAAATTGCGGAAATTCGTTTTTAGTCATTTGCGTTTATTATATTTTGAAGCAAATATCTTATGGATATGTTTTCTTTTTTGAGTTAGGGTTGTGTGAAATCATTTTTTGCCTCATTTCTCCCCTTGGGGTTGAAATTACTAAAATTGTTTTTCATTACCTATGTCACGTAAGCAAACTTTTCATCAAATTTCACGCTTTTAAGTACAAGAGTTTTGAATGGGCAGTCATGAATCGGTCAGTCACTCACTGATTCAGGATAAAATTTATGTAAACATTTGAAGCGTTTTATATCAAATAGATTTATCATTATAAAACGGGTATTCACAGATTATTATTCTAGAAATACAGGGTGATTCAAATTAGAAGTTACAGCGATTATTTCTTAAAGTAACACTCATAGAAACATACTTCTGATTACAAAATTTGTGCAAATCAAGAGTAAATTTCACATATGGAATTTCTTTTTACAAGGGACTGTATACATATTAAAATACGAAATTTAATTTTTAAAATATCCCTCCTTTCATATGACTTATATTTAAAAAAATGTTACCCTCGGTCTTAGAAGAAAAAATATCATCTTTCTAAGTGAAAATTTAGCCGAGTTATTGCAGTTTGAAAATAGTGACTTACACCACTTTACCTCCACATTTGGCATCTTTTTTTTTGACGTCAATGTGCTTACTTTGGAGGTTAGCCATCAGATGATAAAAATTAAATAATGATCCGTTTCTTTTAAAAAAGCATTTAAAACCATTTAAACGTATAAATCAACACTTTTAAAAGCTCAATGCAAAACACTTTTTGCTCTATTTCTCCCCTTGGGTTTGAAATTTCTAAAATTACTTGTTATTGTCTATGCCACGTAAGAAAAGTTTTCATCAAATTCCATGCTGCTAAATACAAGAGTTTTAGATGGGCAGTCATTAACCAATCAGTCACTCACTGACTCAGGATAAAATTTATATAAACATTTGAAGCATTTTATATCAAATAGGTTTATAATTATAAAACGTGTATTCACAGATTATTATTCTACACTGTATACGTTACACTGTATATATGTTACTCTGTATTGTTAAAAATTTTAATACATAGTTGAATCTCTTAGAGAGTCACTTGCAAATGGAAAAACTTTAAGAGAGAAGAAAATATTAAAAGATAAAAAGAGATAAAAGAATAGTTTAAAATAGCAATTAAAATCATTCGAACACACTAAATAAACTGTTTTATGAGCTTCATGCAAATATATGTAATTTTGTATTGTTAAGAGCCTTTTTTTTTTTTAAAGCTGGACAAAGTCTATGGAGGTGTGGTAGTTGACATTTTAAATTTTCCCGAAACTTTCAGGATATGTTAGTAGTACTGTGATAAGAAAAAGTGAAATTTAATTTTTTTTTTTTTTTTGAATTTCATTTGTTTGACCTAGGGAGAGGGTCGAAGTTTGTGGCCGAAAATAAATGGTGTCATTTAATATCACTTTACTCCTAAAGCCATGAGTGACCCATGTCAATTTTTTTAAATACGGATACTACTTGATACTAAGTACATTTTAGCATAAACAGTTTGGTGGGTCACTCATGGCTTTAAAGGCCAAGGTCATTCGAAAATGCAGTTTTCGTTGATTTTTTTCATGTTTTCAGTCTGAATATCTGCTAAGGCCATGACTGCCCCATAGAAATAATTATGGGGTTAATTACACACTTTAGTATAGAACTTAAAAGTATTTAAAATAGCATGGGTTACTCTTGGCTTTAGTAGTTAAACGGTCTCAAAGTTGAAAATTTTCAAAAAAAGGTCAAATTTGATGGTAAATTACTCTATAAGCCATGAGTGAATAACTACGAGACACAGTTTTAATTATACCCTAGATGGTCTAGTTTTAGACCCACGTTACAAACCTATGGAGAGTGCAAGATTTATTTACATACAGTCTATTTTATATCGCCAATGTGTACCTGTTCTATGTAGTACAAAACGCTTGAGACCCAATTTTGCAATACATTAATGCTTGTTTAAAACTTCCCATTTTACATTACAGAGGCCAGCATCAAAATAAATATAAAATTAAAAAATCTGGAGTGACTCCATTCGACTTTCCCAACATTGAGTAATTAACAGTTTTGTAGATAAAACGAATAAATGCTAGATTCACCAAAATGCTTATAGTTAGTGCAACAGTGATTTATAATATTCATATAAATTGTCAGCTCAATTGAATAAGGCGTTTAGATGCTATCGCACTTTTAATAATTTGGTCCCATAGGCCATAATTATAAAGAAATTTTATTTGTGTCCCTGTAAAAAAACTGTAAGTGCTAAATTCACCAAAATCTATACAGTTGGTGCAACTGTGACCTATAACATGTGTACAAATTTTTTGCTCAGATTAATAAGGCGTTTAGACGCTATCACACTTTTAAGAATTTGGCCCCATAGGCCATAATGATAAAGAATTTTTCTTTGTGTCCCTGTAAAAAAACTATAAGTGCTAGATTCTCCAAAATCTATACAGATTGAGTATCTGTAACCTATAATATGTGCATAAATTTTTTGCTCAATTGAAGAAGGCGTTTAGATGCTATCGCACTTTTAAGATTTTGGTCCCATAGACCATAATGATAAAGAATTTTTTCTTTGTGTCCCTGTAAAAACAGGGTAACTGTAAGTAGTAGATTTATGTGTTTCTTTCTGTATATCTCTTTTTTGCTGCATTATGTACATGTGTTCTTATACATGCTTACTTTTGGGTCAGAAATCATGGTTTGTAATCATGTCAAAAATCCGAATTTGAGATTTTGATGTTTCTATACGTTTCGAGGTCCCCTGAGTCCGTTTTCACTGTTTTTACGATGATATCTGTATGTGTGTGAGTGAACACGCTAGCGTCTGAACGCTTTGCTCGAATGAGCTGCAAGCTGGTACGCATTGTAAGTCACCGTAGCACGAACCCTACTGATTTTGATGAATCTAGCTCTTATAGTTTTTTTACAGGGACACAAAGAAAAATTCTTTATCATTATGGCCTATGGGACCAAAATCTTAAAAGTGCGATAGCATCTAAACGCCTCATTCAATTGAGCAAAAAAATTATACACATATTATAGGTCACAGATACTCAATCTTTGCAGGTTTTGGAGAATCTAGCAATTATAATTTTTTTACAGGGTCACAAAGAAAAATTCTTTATCATTATGGCCTATGGGACCAAATTATTAAAAGTGCGATAGCATCTAAACGCCTTATTCAATTGAGCTGAAAATTTATATGAATATTATAAATCACTGTTGCACTAACTATAAGCATTTTGGTGAATCTAGCATTTATAGGTTTTATCTACAAAACTGTTAATTACTCAATGTTCGGAAAGTCGAGTGGAGTCACTCCAGATTTTTTAATTTCATATTTATTTTATATTGATTTTGATGTTGGCCTCTGTAATGTAAAATGGGAAGTTTTAAACAAGCATTAATGTATTACAAAATTGGGTCTCAAGCGTTTTGTACTACATAGAAGAGGTACACATTGGCGATATAAAATAGACTGTATCTAAATAAATCTTGCAAGCCCCATAGGTTTGTAACCTGGGTCTAAAACTAGACCATCTAGGGTATAAATAAAACTGTGTCTCATAGTTATTCACTCATGACTTATAGAGTAATTTACCATCAAATTTGACCTTTTTTTGAACATTTTCAACTTTTGAGACCGTTTAACTACTAAAGCCAAGAGTAACCCATGCTATTTTAAATACTTTTGAGTTCTATACTAAGGTGTGTAATTAACCCCATAATTATTTCTATGGGGCAGGCATGGCCTTAGCAGATATTCAGACTGAAATCATGGAAAAAATCAACGAAAACTGCATTTTCGAATGACCTTGGCCATTAAAGCCATGAGTGACCCACCAAACTGTTTATGCTAAAATGTACTTAGTATCAAGTAGTATAAGTATTTTTAAAAAAAATGACATGAGTCACTCATGGCTTTAGGAGTAAAATGATATTAAAATGGCACCATTTATTTACGGCCTCAAACTTTGACCCCCTCTCTAGGTCAAACAAATGAAATTCAGAAAAAAATAAATTTCACTTTTTCTTATCACAGTACTACTAACATAGCCTGAAAGTTTCGGAAAAATTGAAGATGTCAACTATCAAAAGTGTCCAACTTTTAAAAAAAAAGTCTCTTAAAAATTCAATAGTTGAATGTCTTAGGTGGTGTCACCTGCAAATTGAAACATTTTTAGAAGAAAGACATATTGAAAGATATTAAAAGATAGATAAAAGAGTAGTTTAGCTTGGTTTGAGATATCACTCTGCGTTTATTTTTTGCTCATTAAGGTTCATTAGACCAAGACTTACTATTTAAAGTAGATTTCGAACATTAATGAACATTTCTGTCTGACAGGGATTCGAACCCGTCTTCTGTGAACTGAAGCCTACAGCGCTGACTAATCCGCCACCAGAGGGGCCGGATAAAGGAGTGTGAGTTACCATCATGTGAAATTTATCTAAACCAGAATAATATATACTTTTTTTAATAAGAAAAATAGTTTTTTAATATAGAGAATATTATATATAATTTTAAGAATTGCCAACAAAATTGAATGTAATTATGACTTAATTTGTATATTCACCTACTTCCATAAATAAATCTGGAACACCTAGAAATTAATGTGTGGCATTCAATTTATTGAAGCACGTTCGTATTCAAATTTACATAATTAGTACTATTGGTTTCTACACTCACAAAGAATACTAATACGTGACGGTACATTAAACGTACTTTTTCAAAATATGGTTTAACACGTTGAGTGCTATGTCAATCATCGGTGGCTGACACTGATCTTTCCGTTTAGGCCGTGTCAACCACCGGTGGCTGACAGTGTAAGATATGAGATAAAACTAAAAAATTTGCATTGTTTTAAGTAATTACTGGCAATTTATTTAAAATTTACTTAATTTATATTTATTACAGGATTATATCATTAAGGCATTTTAATGGATTTTATTGAAACACGGCAAAAATAACCAGCTTCTAAGAAGTGCGGGTGGACTGACGGGGATTTCCTTAAGAATTCGTGTGGCGCTCAACGTGTTAATGTATTTATATTGCACAAAACGTAACGAAATTAATATATGTTATCTAGATGCATATGTCTGCATCTAGAAGTATTATTGACTCTTTTACAGGGCCCCACAAAATATTCAGATATTTTATGCGATATAACTGGAGGGAGTTTTCAATTTTTATTTTCTAAATTCTGTGCGTTATATTGGGCATATTCTATTTTTATACATTATATAGAGGAACATAAAAATGTAATAAAATGGGAAGTAGTAATAATAATATAGATAATGATATCCGATTGATTAAGCATTCATTTTTTATGTTATCTTATGTTAAACAAAATATGTTGGATATATAAATAGCATTTATTAATATATAATGTTTATTTCAAAATTATTAACTTTGTAGCAACATGTTGGAGGAAACAAAATGAAATAATTATTAAAGACTAGTTAATACCCGTCAAAATTTGATGCATGATAGGAAACTAAATTTTTTTCACAGCATAAAGTTTAAAACATCCTTGCTTTAGTATTTCACATTGCTCTTAACCGGTTTAAAACCCCCTTGCTTAATATTTCACATTGCTCTTAACCGGCTTAAAACCCCCTGCTTTAATCAATTATCTTTTGGTTGGAGGGAGGAGGGATAAATTTCCTGAAATTTCAATATACAAATTTAATCATACTCCAAATAATAATAATAAAATCCCAAGGTTATCCCAATTTTACTCTAAATATGACCAAAAGAATGTTAGGAGTTAATTAAAAGAAAGGCAGAATTTATATAAATTATCGAAAGAATCAATATTTCTTAATAAGATAGTATCGATATTTGTGATAATACTTATCAAAGCATCAAGCATGTAAATTAATCCCACAATAGAATTCCTCCCTGTCACACCAAATAGACTAATAATTTATAGAACTGCACTTGTTTCATGTTTACTGTGAAATTTATTCGTTGCTTTTCACGCAAAATGAATGAATACAAAGATTTACTACCAGATTATAATTATATTAACTTACTATCAACGACAACAGATCACGTTTTTTAATAAAATACATACATGAAAGACAAAGATTTCATTCACTTGTAAAATATCATTAATTCTAATTTGCCAAGACAATAATAAGTGCATTTTAAGTGTAAAATAATAGTTTTGATTGCGATTTTTCCTTCCCATATATGTAAAACCACTTGGATACAATCCAAAGTATTAATTTATTCTATTGTAAATATAAACTGCAAATCGAAAAAAATTTAAAAATTGTTTTTACTGGAATAATTTTATAACAGTTTATTCTATCAAAATAGTATATTTTAACAAAAGTATACTGTTAAAAATAAATAAGAATCAATTTAGTACTTTAGCAAATTAATTTGGTCATTAAATTTTTAACAATAAATTATACTATGTAAATTTTTACTCGTATAAAATATAAATATTTTAATGTTATTCTTTTTAAATTATTTTTACTGTAATATAGTATCGAAATGAAGTATGAGAGATTATAATAATTAGAGTAAAAAATATAAATAAAATAAAATAAAACTTCCTTTGATTATAAATATATATCTCCGTCTTTTCTAAACAAAGTTTTCAACTGATAAAAGTTAACTTTTAAAAAACAATAAACTCTGACAATTTATTAATTTTAAAAGATTTTTTTTCTTTTACGAAATGCAAAAAAAAAAAAAAAAAGAAACTAATTTTAGAAACATGGTATAATATTTACATGGCAACAGATGGCGCCACATCCTGTGTAAAGAAATTTTCTGCGAAAATGCATACAACAGTAACCGATACGTATTCGCAAATTGCTTTTTTTTTTAATATACTTCCTTGGAAAGTATGAATCAATGAATTAATCGTGTGAATTATTTTTATGATTGAGCCATGGAGTAATATTAACGTTAATTAGGCGTTAATGAGCTTTAATTAGGCGTCTTCTATAGACATATGGAATATTACTGTCGTCTGCTCGAGCTATCATCGGTATTCGTACTGCACTGCATAAAGAGAAAGGTATATTCCCGTTCCGAATTGGTTCAAAATTTTCTCGCGCATGCCCAGATCGTGCGATTTTGGTCTTACAGAATATGCTTTGTGTTTTAATATTATAGATTAGATTAAATGGATTTTTAAAGAGAGTTTTAAAAAAAATCAAGTTTTAAAAACGTGATTATTTTTCTTCATTTATTCGTCTTTCAATATGGCTCAACCAGGGGCATAACATAAATGAAGATTATTTGAAGCGCAATGTAATTACAGTTTCACACTTTTAAAACAATCCCTTAAGACTTAGTGAAAATTGCAGAATTTTTAAACTGCGAGAACTCTGTGAATTTTCCACTTAGAGACGTGGGGTTTCTTTTGTTTTCCTTCTTAGACCGAGGGCAATATATTTTTTAAATATAACTCTCACAGGAAATGAGCAATGGTATAAAAATTAATTTTCATTATTTAATATGTATACGATCCCTTGTGCGAAAATGCCACATCTGAAATCTACTCTTCATTTGCATCAATTTAGTAATTGAAAGTATGTTTCTATGACTCTTAGTTTGAAAAATAATCGCTGTAGCATCTATTTTTAATCACCTAGCATATTTAAGTTTTTTTTATGAATAATATCTGTTGTCTTTAGGATTTTGAATCGTCAATTTAGTGATTCATTAAGTCGAAAAGTCTGGCGACCGCTGCTGTAAATCACGATGATGATTTTTTCTCGGATACTATTACGACGCGGGTATCGACTAAATGGCTTGTACTTTTTTTTTTTTTTTTTACTTTAAAACAGAGCAACGGATGTGATTAACTATAATACAAGAAAAAAAAAAAAAAAAAAAAAAAAAAAAAAACTAGTCATTAATCAGATCTCTGTTGTTCATTTTGATGTCAAAGAGAACATGTCATGCATGTAAACAACTAATGCTGGCTATGCATCTTCTGCCAAAAAAAAATATTCTGACAGAAAGTTGGTTACTTTCTATTTTGAGAGTTATAAATGAAGATTAAAGTATGAACACACACAAGGAGGAAATAATAAAATTTACAACTAAGATACCGAAAACTGATAAATATCACTATGGTTTTATGTATAATGAAACAAAAACATAAAAAAAATTCTTTAGGAACGTTGAAAATTATTTTGAAAGTGACATGTAGAGCGATTTGTCAGTAATTGAGCACTAAGTATAAAAATCTATATATAAAAAAAATGAGGAATTTTTTTAAATCTGATTAATAGAATACATACTAACATCTAATAAGATACTCAGTACCAATTTCCTGTTGCAATTGATGCTTTGATTTTATGTTTACATGGATTAAATGCAAACGCATTCACAAATCTTAAAATAAGTAGCCATTAGTATTAGCCAGGTGCTATGAGATGTTGGATTTAATCTTAAAGTACCAAGCCGTATTTGATACCGGGAGTTTATTTATTGAGGTAAGAACGTAGGTCATTAAATTTATTTTAAATTAAAAAAAAAAAAAAAAAAAAACATATTTATTAATAAGCCAAATATTTTCATTGGAGTTAAGGGATGGTCAACTACTAGGTATCTAAAATATCACGAATGCTAGTAAATGATCACTGAACTTTTTTTCCCCCTTAGTAATTGGGTCAATGTATATAATTACTAAATATGTAATCTGCATATTTCTGCAAACAAAAATTTTTATTGTTATATTATTTAAAAATCAAATTCAATAAAATTTTAATAATTTAAAGTAATATTTTCATGTATCAGTGCAGTATTAGTTTGAAAAGGAATTAAAATATGAAATCTTTTATTAAACCTCTTGAAAATTTTTGTTCAGTGAAACAGAATACATATTCGTACTTTTAGTATAAATGATTTTGCTAATCGTTTGAAGGTGTAACTCTCATTTTCTGCAAATAAAGTATACTGTAAAATAATTTCCTTATTCTTTGAACCTTTTAAATTAAAAACCTGTTGTGAAATATGATTGCTTAATTTAAATGCATTATCACTAAATTCGTCATTATTTAAATTTTAACTGGATCCGAACGATATATTGAAAGTGGATGATGGTAAAATGTTTAAGTGACATAGGTAGTTGTCATTATTTTAATCCGTAGCTTAAACTCTGAATAGATGCTGAATATCTGTTGACTTAAAATCTGTAAACTCTAAAATTTTCAAAGTTAACGATTATGCTAATTTCTTGATTTAATGATTTAATCCACCAAATGTTGTATGTCAATTCCCTTAATGGAGAAGGATTTCGATCAACGTTTAGGGTTAGGTTTATAAATATTATTCAATCTCAGATACTACATATTAAAGTGCAATCTCAAAAAAAAAAAAAAAAAAAAAAAGAGAGAGAAATGACTGTAAATAATCCAACTTTTAGAATTAGAAAGACTGATAAAAGTAATTGATAACTGATTCCTAGTTAAATGTTTAGGAATTATTCAAATATGTATATTTACTAATTTTACAAACTCCTGTAACCTTTTTTTTTTTTTTAAATTTTTAAGCAATATAGATTTATTTTTCTTTATTATTTATTGCTAGGCGAGAGGCAGTAAGCACCATCAATTATTTTTAACTTTCTTTCCTCCCCGAAAAAGATGTTTTATAAATGAGACATAAAAAAATGTAGTTTCTGTAAAATTGTGTTATATTTTTTTCCTCATTTCTGAAGTCATGAATGTAGATTTGTATAAGAATTTTTCTTATGCTATTCTTTCACATATTGTAGACTATGTATGTTATCAGCAGGAAAAGTTTCCTAATTCTTTTTAAATACACGTGCTTTGCTATGAACCGTGTAGTAACTAATATTTTCACAAAAGGAAATGGAAAAAAAAAGGGGGGGGGGAAGGAAAATAGGTATTTTTAAAAATATCCTCTCCGTTCCCGAAATTTTGCAAATAATAACGTTGCTGTAGCCACATTTTCCATCTGAATGTGCAATGCCACCTTAAATGTTTATATAACGTACTAAAATTTTTTAAATAATAACCATCTTTCCACATTTGAATTAGTTTAGACATCTTTTTTTAGCACAGAATACAGTTGAAGAAGTTGGCAAATCTGATTTAGTTGTTTAATTATTCGTAATTTAGTAAAAATATGTTGCACAAATAAAAAATAAATAAAAGAATATTATAAAAATACTGCAAAATTCACCACATATCTGCTCTTCTTGTTGTAATTTCTGAATTGTAACTTTCATCCTATACGTAAAATATTTAACAAGATCAGTTGAACTTATGCTGAATAAATGCATATATATATGTGTGTGTGTGTATACTTTCAAAGGAAGAGGCTTATGCAATGACTTTTATTTTTGCACTATATTAGTTTTTGGCTTAATTTTTCGCTGTGTTTGAATTTTCTTAATACTTTTGGTAAAAATATTAAGTTTTCATTCATCTAAGACAATAAATCCCATATTTAGTATAAATATAGCTAAAAAATAGCAAAATGCTGTTTTAAAACAGGAATAATAAAATCATACATCAAAGGTTCTGTAAAAACAAAACAAAAAGACTAAATAAAAAAATAAAAATTTCCGCTTGAGGGATCCAAAATTAAAATCCAAACAAGCATTACAGTGAAAATGCTCGAAAAGTTGTGTAATAAATAACTGTTATCTATTTTAACATTTTCAAACCATACAATATTTACAACTGTTGTTCTTACATTTTTCAAACGTTCAAGCGTTTTGTTACACAATTTTACAGATGACAGATTGATTGCACCTTCATTTTACGCTCCTTCTCCCGATCTTAATCTGTGGGATTTGGGGCCATTTAAAGAATTTGGTTTTGAAAAGAAATGTAACTTTGGCTGACTTGGAGGACCATATAACGTCACATGGGAGGAGGATCACTGGTGACCAGCTGTTAAACACATTGTTAATCGGCTGCAGATTTTACAACTTAATGATGGGGTCCACGCTAAACAATATGATCTCCATCGATAAACAGTCTGTAACTTGTAACAAATAACAATTGAATCTGTAATAAATAAAGTTGTTTGGATTAAAATTTGTAATTTCTTTGTATTTTGATGTATGCGGAATTTTTTTTTAAATTCTCTTTTGCAGAATCCTTTGAAAATGTCTATATACAAATTTTCGACTCAATCCGCATTTTAGTTACAGTTACAGAATGCTCTAAAGAGGCCAAGTTTAACTATGGCCACCCTGTAGAATCCTATTAAGTTACATAAAATATACACATTAAAGCCATCAAACCAAGATTTAAGTTCACCTGCTAACTATTTCACACTTTGGTCTATTTTTTAATTATTTTATTTTTTGTCTGTTTTTTCATTATTTCTATATTTCTTATTCAGGGTTTTGTCTAATATTTTAATCATTTTTATTCGATTATGGGATTTATTCACTTATTTTGCTATTAAAGCTGCAATTGAACGATTGTAAGAATGGATGATTCTAAAATTTAATCTTTTGAATAATTAAACCCAAAATTTGGAAATTTAATGCACAAACATTATTAAATTTTTGTGAATTAAAAGATTTATAAGTAATATAGTTCAATTGAAATAACCTGTATATTTCGGTTGGAAAATGTATGGAGTATTAAAATGATGATCCCTGCCTAATATTTCGGTAGAGAGAAAAAATCGCTGAGACTAAAAGAGTTAAATACATGCATATATTAAAAATTATCCGGACCATTCTTTATATTACAATATTGAAACTTATTTTTTTAAATGAAACTACAAAAAAGTAACTTCATAACAAAAATCATTTGATATTATTAATTCAAATGTAAAGTAAGTGATACTCATGTTTTCTGACGCTTTTTATTATGTTTAAATGATTTGCAAACATCTGAAATTAATAAGATTAGAAAAGATAGCTTCCTTGCAGTTTATTTATTTATTTTTCCAATAACACAAAACTGTTGCGTTGTTACTTGGGGCTAGATTATGTTAAATTTGCTGTTTTAATTAGAAAAAAAAGATTTGGTTCGAGGTTCTGCGGTCACTTTTTGCACATAAGGGCTAATTAGATCGTGATCTACCTGAACTACTACGATCATCCATATCTGAACCTCTGCTGAAACTTGTCCAAAGAACTGACTTTCACCCACTAAACGGAAGTTCTATTTAAGAATTACATTAAAAGTCAAAATATTTAGCTGCCTTACCCTTTAAATCATATATCATTGAGTAAAAGAGTTGTACAGACAACTATGCGAATTTCTCTAGTATTGGCTTACCTGGCTAAATTGTCGTAATTTATATACAGTTATCTAAAAAAAAGAATATATTATTTTACATATTGCTTAAGAGGTGAGCTGAAGTTTTCCCGTGGGAACAACATCAGTGTTCATTTTATTTCTCTACACTTAAAAAAATTGTACATACGTAAATTAATTAAATATTAAACTAATTAGTTTTCTTTAAACTTAAACTTATTTGTTGCTAAAATGAAAATAATAATTTTATTAGTTTAGAAAAAATATTTTAATTGCTCTGTAGGGTTTTTTTTTTTTTTTTACTTTGAAATGAATTTTAGTAATGGTTATGTGAAAAAAAAAAAAAAAAAAAAAAAAAAAAAAATAGAAGAAGAAAGTTATTTTTTCATATTGATAACTAATAAAATCTTTTTGTAAAAAAATAGAACCGACTCCAAAAAGGAACTACTATTCACACAACTAAAAATGAAAGAAAATTGGTAGAAAATGGAACTGTAAATTGCGCCTAAAAGTATTAAATAATTTCCTTCGCCAAACAACCTATAACACTACAATTAATCATAACTTTTGAAGTCGGCGCAAAATTAAATAAAATTGAATTAGTTTTTAAAGGTTTGTCTTTAGATCGGTAGCAACAAATGCTGTTGTTTTGAATGATCCATTTTCATGTTTCCTTTATTATTTTATCACTGTATACAATTGGTCCATTAGTAGCATCTACATAGAACAGTGAACATTCTTCACAATGCGATATTTATGTTTCTACGAAGTTAGAGTTTCGTTTGCAAATTTGGTATAACTTTGATAACTATCATCCTTGATGGCTTTTGGATTTGGTGATCAAAACGTAAGGCAAAAATATACACGCAAGATGTATATTTTCATAATATATATTGTACGATGTGTTGTTTCATATTCTAGATTTCTCTCTTGATATACCTTATCAAAATAATCATGATATCCCAAAGAAATTAAATATGTTTGCCAGATAATTTTGCGATTTTTCTTTAACCAATGACGTTCAAATACCAGCATCTTCGCCAACTTTTGCTGCTTACGAAATCTTATTTGTTTTCTTGAATCAAATTAGTTCTCGGTTGCATTTTGCAGGTAACAATGTGAGATGTATATTTTGAATAGGATTTGATTTTTGTATTGAATAAAGGTATCAATTTTTATTTAATTTTGCGCCGACTTCAAAAGTTATGATTAATTGTAGTGTTATAGGTTGTTTGGCGAAGGAAATTATTTTATACTTTTAGGCGCAATTTACAGTTCCATTTTCTACCAATTTTCTTTCATTTTTAGTTGTTTGAATAGTAGTTCCTTTTTGGAGTCGGTTCTATTTTTTTACAAAAAGATTTTATTTTAGTCTTTTCAGTGAAAACTTATTTATATAGCAGAGCATCAGAAGACGTTCGACGGGAGTTTCACAAATCACAAGTTCCAAGAAAAGTGACATTACTCAATAGAAAAATACATGAAATGCACCGAATGTGAACAAAAAAGTTACATCTCCATCTAGAAAGTTATCCACTCGAGAGACAGTTGTGCCAGTTGTTTTATAGTAAAGTTATTTTTATGTTAATTTTTCTCAAATGCTGCATTTTTAAGTTGTGTTACTTTTCTTGTCTTTATCGGATATGAGCAAAAAACTATCTGTTGAACGAACATACGTTAAATTAAAAAGTCTTTAGAAATGTAAAGGACGGATACGCTGTATTCGTAACCGAAAATTCTGTTAGGCATATATATTGAACTTTACAGTGAATACGTGTCACCCGCTGCGCTGGAAATTGCACAGCGTAAAGTTCAAACAAAGAGCAAAAAATGCATTGCAGCTGACGGATAGAAGTTTCAACATCGATACTTACATACTGCTTTTACCAGTGTAGCTGCATGCGTTCAGCTGTTAGAGTGAGAACAGACTTTTGTGAGTATCCTGTAATTTGTTTATATCTTAATGAAATCATAATGAAACCTATTTCAGGCCAATATCATTACGACAACAAAATGGTATTAAAATTAAATCATCTCTTCCGAAGTTATAAGCTAACAAATTTCAACAGCAACAACGAGAAACATGTTTTGCATTGAGAACCTCTTCCTTTATAAAATCGGTTTAAAACGTCTATGTGTTAATCGATGTGACCGCTTACAAAAACCATACAATGAATTTTACATTGCATAAATGTCACCCGCTACGCTACAACATATTCAATGTCGTTCAAGTGTGCACAAAATAGGAAATTGTGAACAAACAAATGCACGTTTTAAGCATTCTGTTTTTAGCAATTATGTCTAAACTATCTTTGCGTACTACATCGATGATGCTCTGCAATTTTATAATTCACTTTTTTCCCCTGTCTTGAAACGTTTCCGAGATAGGATCGCTAACTCCACTCTATTCCACCAGGCTGCACTTTAGGCGGTTGAATCTCGTAGCACACATCCACTTAACTGACTTTTTTGGGCACCCTGTATTTTTTTGTGATCTCAAAGATCTTACAATGGGATTTATTTCAGACCAAGACCTTTACAATAAAACAAAAAGTATCAAAATCGCATCATTTGTTCAGAAGTTATGAGCTAACAAACAAAAACAAAAACATATGCTTTGAATTGAGAACCTCCTCCTTTTTGAAGTCGGTTAATTAGAGCATCTCTTACGAAGTTATAAGCTTACAAACACCAACAACAACACATAGCTTGAATTAAGAACACCCTCCTTTCTGAAGTTGGCTGAAAACGACTTTGCGCTAATCGATGTGACCGCTTACAGTAACAGTACTTTGAACGACAGAGTATACGTGTCATCCGCTACGCTGGAAAGTGTGCAACGTAGTTCAAGTGTGCATAATGTAGGAAATAGCGAACAAACAACTGCACGTTTTAAGCGTTCTATTTTTAGCAATAATGTCTAAAAACTGTCTTTTCGTAGTAAATCGAAGATGCTCTAACTTTTCTCCCATCTTGAACCGTTTTTGAGGTAGGAGCGCTAATTCCGCAGTTTTTCACCAGATGGCGCTTTATTTTCTTTAGATTGTAAAGAATTTATAATGGGACCTACTTCAGACCAAGATCTCTACAACAAAACAAAAAGTATCAAGTAACCGTATTTTGAACTATATAGCGTATGTCTCCCCAGCTACGCTACAACGTGAGCAATGTAGCTGAAGTATGTATAGTGTAAGATATTGCGAACAAAAAAATGCACGTTTTTAGCATTGTATTTTTAGCATCGGTGTCTAAACTATCTTTTTGTACTAAATTGATGATGCTCTGCAATTTTATAATTCACTTTTTCCCCCTGTCTTGAACCGTTTCTGAGATAGGAACGCTAGCATGAATGTCTAAACTATCTTTTTCTACTATCGATGATACTCTTCAACTTGCTAATTCACTTTTTTCTTTAGCACTGTTTTCGAGATAGGAACACTAACTCCGCTATTTTCCACCAGGTGGCGCTGCAAGCGGTTTAACCTTGTACAGCATGGCCACTTTGCTATACTTACATACCATTTTTATTACTATAGCTGCAGCCGTTTAGCAGTTAAAAGAGTTGGGACTGATTTTTTGGGGCACCCTGTATTTTCTTTAGATCGTAAAGATATTACAATGGGACCTATTGTAGACCAAGACCTTTTCAACAAAACAAAAAGTATCAAAATCGGAGCATCCGTTAAGAAGTTATGAGCTAACAAACATAAAAAAAACATACGGTTTGAATTGAGAACCTTCCTTCTTTTTTTGAAGTCGGTTAAAAATATTATTGAAAAGGATTAGAAGTAATCTGGTGTGTCACTCACACGACTTCTCTTACCCTGAAATTTAATACTATAAATACAGGTTGGAGATTAAGAGGTAAGATAACGATGTTATGTAAACTTATGTTAAACAATTCAAATTTGGCTTCGGAAGAGTTTTATATGATAATTAATTCTGTGTGAGGGGGCTACCGCCCCCTCAACCCCCCGTTTCATTAATGCACCCAGATTTATATAAAATTTAATTCGGTTTTTAAAAAATAATTTATTAAAATTATTATTTAAAAAAATATCTTTTATGATAATGCAGACGATTTCCATATTAGAGAAGTAGTGTAACACTAAATATCCAAAAAAAGTCCATTTTATTCTCAATATTAAAAAAAAAAAAATTTTTTTTTTTTTTCGTTAAAAGTGAAAAAAATCGATATCTTTGTTTTAAAGTATCGCAGATCGATGGTTCAACCATTCGTTTTAAAGGTATTCGTGAGCTCTTTTGAAAGATATCCATAATGCAAATTTACTCCCCTCGAGGCGAGGCTCCTACATACACAATTTTTTTTTCCCAGTTGACTATCTCTATAACAAAAATTATATATTCGTTTCATTTGGTTTAGTGCAGTCTATAGACGTTAAACTGTACTTACCTGCAATTTCCCCCATAGACGTAATGTATAAGAATTCTCTTGATTGTCCCTGTACACGAACCATTTGCTTGATATTAACGAAAAGCTTATTGTAGCATCTATATATGATACACATTTAGAATACCAAGTTTGGAATGTCTGCTACTATTTGTTCTTGAGATATGCTGATAACAGACAGATACACACACAGACATACACATAGACCATTTGCTAACAACATGATTTTCGTATTCAGAGGACCTCAAAACGTGTAAATATAACAAAAATCTCGCGCTCGAAAATTTGACCCAAATACAATACTTTCTCTACCTAAAGTAAAGAGGTAAAAAGGTAAGAGAAAGTAAAAATTGTGTGTGTTTAAATATATATATATATATATATATATATATAGTATATATATTGTTATTTTTGTAATTTTATTGTACAAAATAAACAGTCAATATTTCAAATGGTTATATTAATTTGGATAACACAAAATTACACTTCCAATATATTGTCGTTACTCATTTATTTGTTACATTAACAAATGAAACAAGCATTGAACCGAATTCTAATGTTTTTTCTTTGTTATATTCTTGTTTTTTCTTTGTTGCCATGCCCTTTTAAGATGAAGGTTATTATTTAAATAAATACTTTATCAGTTATATGAGTAAATTTAATAAAGGTCCATAAAATGTAATTCTGCGATTTGATTATTTCAAATCTATTAAGTTTTATAATATCTAATTTTATATAATATTTATCAGTTAAAATGTCTTCATTCGAATACTACATTCATAAACCAAACCTTTTAGCTGCCGCAGGAAAATTTTATCCAAGAATCTTATGATTTATTTTACGCAAGAATGTCGTCATTAAATTTATCGAGTAATGAAAATGCCTCGACCACTATCTTTATCAAAATTCCACAGTATACAATATTTTGTTTTAATTTTCGATTACATTTTATTGAATATTTCCCATCAAGTTTAATTATGTAACGATTGAAAAGAAAATCATTCGACACTGAATGTGCACATTTCTACTTGTGGATTCAATGATAGTCTGGTCTAATTAGATCCATTAATTCGTAAAAATATGGAAATGATTTCACTTTACTTTAGGTATCCCAAAGAAGAATAATATGAGTTTGCAAAGGTTCCACAACTTTTGGAAAAATTTCGTAGTTGTTCTCTTATAACATCTAAAAAGTGCATCGTACAAAAATTTCGCATGTATCAAATTTAAATAGCATAAATTTTGTATCCTTGAACATTAAATTTGTTTCAATTGTCTTGTCAGAATAATCAGTTTTTCTGTTTTGGCTAAAAAGTACGTTATGTCACTTTCAGGCGTTTGTGACCCGAAAACAACTACTCCAGATAAAAAATGTGAAGTACAAAAGTCCTAGAGAATAAAAATTTTCATTCAGGGAGCACCAATTAAAAAAAAAAATTCTCATTCCTGTAATAGATACAACCCCCAAAACAAAAATTTTTATAGCGCTCATGTTCCGCAATTTGTTTGGAGAATCGGATATTTATGTAATTTAATCGTTTAGTTTAGTTTTCTATGTTTTATCTAGGAGGGCTGAGATAGTCGAGGAGTAATGAGTGAAGGGAGAGTAGGACTTCCGTGTTTGGTAAAGTTATATCGCGAAGTATAGAAAGTAAAACCCATAATATTTCTTTAAAATAATAATTAAACATCAAAAATGTTTTACCAATGTTCAGTGATTTCACTCCTTCTCTAAGATATTATTTTTTGAGTACAGGCAAGTTGAGTGATATGGTTTTGGCCTTTTATCGCCACCGCTGTGAGACAGGGAAGTTGATTCTCCATACTTGCACTTGAAGGAATCCACCTAAAGTGTCAACGATCATCTTTGTCAGTTGGAAGCAAATTTCAAATGAGTCAGATTGCTCTCAAAAATAAATTGTTTCAATTGGCTCAAATCTGAGCCGCTCATAGCAGCTCAATGATTTTTCTCAGCTCATTTTGCAGCTCAATAATTTTTGAGGATTTCCCTCAACGTGAAAAGTCGCCTTTCAACCTATCGATTGGCTCAGTTTGAGAGAATTTTCTCCTATTTTTAGAGAGTATACAGATAATAAGAAGGAGCCCTGTAATTACATGCTACAGCTAAAATGGAATTCAAGTATTGCTTTTCACGGGGTGATACCAAACATGTTAATTTTTCTTTAAACTTATACTGGTCCCCCTCCTGCTTCCGTAGCAACACTTTCACTGAAATATATTGGGTATAACACGTTCTGTACACATCTGAAATTTCAGGACGATTCGTTCAGTACTTTGAAATATTTAACAAAATGTTTAAATTGAAAGTGTCAGGTCATTTATGGAAAAGTATGCAAGACTACCCGCTTTTTTGTAATGATTATGAGAAAATTAATATAATTTCTAAGTAACAGCCAAGCCACTAAAATTTATAAGATTCATATTAACATATTACATTCGTGAAATGCACTTTTACGTTTTTGCAATCTGACACTAAAGCGCAGGTCACGTAAAATTCATTTTTTGAAAAACGAACTCCGCCTACTTGAACACATCGTTGCCCGTGTATTTTGTTATTTAGAAGAGTATTGTTATTTTGAGAGACCTTTTTTTGTGTTCCTCATGAAAAAACGTCTGCTACAGCTTAAATCCGTGGCGAAAAATACACGCACGCAGTGTGTCAAAAAGTTAAATATTACATTATATATAAGAAGTAAGTAAATACAATAATGGTCAAAATTGTAAGGACTAGGAAAAAATTGCCAAATTTCACTGCAATTGACCGGAAGCTTATGAAAATTTTATAGTTGCAAACGAAGGATAAATTAAGCATTTTTTATTAGTTTTTATAGAAATACACGGGAAATCCATAGTCATAAAGTGCATTTTGGATTTAGACAGCCGTGTGATGTGGACAAAATTATAAAGACAACTGTATTTATATGTTCTAAAAAGCAAAATTGCATGTCTTTTATTCTGCACACAGCAATCCTAGATGTTATAAATGCTTAGTAAGCGATTGTAAACGTCGTATTCTATTTTTGTAAACATGTCGCTGGTTACTAAACTTTGTGAATTTAAGAAATGGAAAGTGGTTACTTTTAGAAATTCAAACTTATTGCACGTCAAATTTTGTCAAAGTGTGATACATCGAGATTGGTCCTTTAGAATTTTCTGAAAAATCTCAGCAAATATGAACAGCAAAGGCATACAGCTGGAAGAACTTCTGCTTCTGAGCGTGAAAAAGGACTCCAAAAAACAAACATCAACGGAAATTACGCTTACAATGCAGTGCTTGAACTGTTCGACGTCTTTTACTAAAAGGAAAAAAATCTGATAGGAAACAACCACACGATTTACATTATCAACATTACGCGTATTATACGGAATTTTGGGACATAATGTGATCAGAAGACATAAAATTGGTCTAACAAAGTAGACATCTAAAACTTTTACAGTAAGAGAAAGCTGATACACGTGTAAAGACATATAAAACAAAGTTTTCATAGCCAGTTAAAAGTTAAAAAAAAAAAAAAAAGCCGCAGTTGGATACTTTCCATTTTTCTTCCTGTAATCGTTAATTTTATTGTTTCAAAAGCAAATTTTTGAACAGATTTTATTACATTGTATCCCGCGTGCAATTTAGGATTGAGCCAAGTGTTAAAAACAAGATGCAATTGTTCGGAAAATTGTAATTTCAGAAAGTATTTCCAAAATGGCAAGAATAAGGCAATTAACGATAGCACAAAAATATTAATTTTAGAGCGAAAATGAAAAAAATATTTTAATATGTGGGATGTCAAAATTCTTAAATGTTAACAAAATATTAGTGATCTGGTTTTTAGCAAGATATAATATTTTTTGGCTGTTTAAACTACACATTTGTCCTTAAGCGGCCACGTTACTCATCCAGTCGAGATGACAACAAGTTAAAAAGCCAGCGCTTAAAAAATCAGTTTGTATTACATTTAGAACATAGCAGGGATTCCGAAAAGTGCTTAGTAACATAATTTATGTAAATACAGTGAAATAACAATTAAACGAAGCAGGTTTAATTGCCAGAAAATCTGAAAAAATTTCATTCTTAACGAAAAGAATTAGAAAACCAGGACATTAAAGGGTTAAAATATTAAAAAATGGTTAATTAATTATTGGTCTGAAGTTCTTCTCTCTGATGAGTCAAGTTTAACTTATTTCGAACACACAGAAACAAGCAGATCTGATCACGAAAATGTGACTGACTTAATGAAAATCGCACTTTTAAAACAATGACATATTCCCCGTACATTACGATACGAAAATGCATAATTTTTCGGTGAGTATGGCAAATTTTCATGTTCAAGGGATCAATTTACCCGAAATAAAACTTGGCCACTAAAAAAAAGTTACCTGATCGACTACTTGGGGGCATTTTAGACTCTTCCATAATCAGCATTTCAAGATGATAAACACCTTGTTATATGGCACTTGTGATACATTTATTTGATTCAAGTTGTTATAATTACTTATCCATTCTCATGAGCATCTATAATTTTGTAAGTTATCATAACTTTTTTACTTAAAATTAAACCTCACAAAGAATATCGTAGGATTTCTTCTTTATGAGACCTGAAAATTGTCCTAATCTCAATTCACCCGAAAATGTTTAATCTATAAAAGAGGGTGCGGATTAGAAATTTGCAGCATACAACTTTGAAAGAACTAGCGAAAAATACTTATATTTAGCACAGTGAAATTTCTGAGTTTCATGTTAAAAAACTGTAAAATACCATTGCCCATTAAAGCAGTAATTCCATATAAAGGGGGAATTATTCAATCCAGAATACATATTTTTATTAAATAATTATTTAGACCTAACAAACAAATAGTTTTATTTCATACATTAACATAAGCGCTTGTTTATTTCATGTAATAAATCATGATAGAATACAAAGTATATGTATATTATTTTACGTTTCAAAAGAAAATTTTATGTGGATTTTTATTAAAGGCTTCGTAGAGTGTAATAAAAGGAATTATTAAATCGAAAATGTGCATAGGTATTATGTTTTGACTTCCGTATTATACAAACATAACGGTTTTATTCGTTCCAATTATTAGTTTTTAAATTATTACAAACCAAAAAGGTATAAGTCAATTTTTCTGCAGTGCGGCTTTTTTTTCTTTCTTTCTTTTTTCTTTCTTTCTTTCTTTTTTTTTTTTTTTTTTTTTTTTTTTGTCGCTTCGTGTATATGTAGAGCCATTTTTTGAAATACCAGATTCCGAGATCTAAAACTGGCCTACCTAATTAGGACGGCTGTTCATTTTCCTGTAATAACCACGTAGTCCACGAGAAATAATTAAAATGGGTTTATGTAATATTTTAAAAAATCGTTAGAGACGTTTTTGAGATACCGACGTAACCAAAAACGGTTAACATATGAGCTTGGCATACTCATTTGTTAACCGGACAATAAGAATTGCATATAAAAGGATATTTCAAAGGGGTTTAATCTGGAATGTTTGAAAAAAAAAACAAGCACAGCCGTTTTTTGCGAGACTTGAAATTGAACACCTGTCAATTTTCCTGAACTAACCAACTAATTCATACGAAAAGACATCTAACTGAGTGTTTATACAGCAATTTGAAGGAAATCGTTAGAGTTATTTTCGAGATACGCACTTACGGTCCCAGTTCCAGTTACCGATGTTCCACTTCTGGTTTTCCAATTTTCAGCAAAAGTTGAAAAAATCATCTGTACACGAAACCTATCTGAATTCTGATGTTTCATAGTTATATATTTATTAGTTTTGGAGATATGATAGTCAGTAGATTCCACACACGTACACACAGGCACACATACTGACCAATTGCCAAAAACTACATTTTTGGACTCAGGAGATCTTAAAATATGTAAATCAGGTGAAAACTCGATATCGAATTTTTGGACCAAACACAATACTTATATTATCTACGGTAGTCGGGTAATGGAACTAAAACTATTAGTTACGGAAAACTTATGACACGACCCCGTTTTTAAAAAGTTTGTAAAAGACTGAGGAAAAAAAAAATTACGCATTAATATGGGAAAAAAGTGCGATGATTGTATCTTTTCCGATGAGAAAAAGTTTAATTTGGATGTACCAGATAAATTTCGCTACTTCTGGTATTATTTCCGTAAAGAAAAAGGAATTTAATCAAAGCTTACATTAGGAGGGGACTTTGTAATGGTTAGGGGAGGTTTTGCAACTGACGAAACTGCTCCAGTATAAGTTTTTTGCAGGGCAGAATGAATTCTCAGTATTCTATTGATATATTGGAAAATAATCTTTTACCGGAAGTACTGTTAATTACCAGGGGCACGCCAGCATTGTCAGGCGCCTGTGTGCAGAGTTTCAGATGGCGCCCTATATTACCTCCAGAAAAAAAAAAATCATTTTATAAAAAGTTATCGTTTAGCAAGTCAATTGAATCTCGAACCTTGATAGTAATAAATTTATTGAATGGCTAATAAAAAGAGAAATGTATCAAATAAAATGAAATTTAAAAAGAAACAAATAAAAAGTGCATCTTGCAGAAAGAGAAAAAATCTTATAAAGGGCGTTGCAAAACCACAATGTACAGTTGTGAAGGCAAGTAGAGGAAACCAAAATAGGCAGATTTCGTGTTAATGTGGGTGCAGAAAATACCTCGTTGAGGCATTACAACAGATGGCTTAGATCAGGGTGATTAACATTAGAACTTTTCCAAATTCCCTGACTTTTTCACGACAATTTTTCACCATTTTCCCGAACTTTTACCTGACTTACGGTGTTTATTTCTCACAAAAATTCACAAAATTAGCGCACATTTTAGCAATTTACGAGCTTTAAAAAAGAGGCCTGTTTTTACAAAATTTGGCAGACTTCCCTGACTTTACACGAAATTCCCTGACTATTCCATGACTTTTCCAGACTCACTTAAATTCTCTGACGTTTCCATGATTCCCTGACCAGTGGTCAGCTTGTTAGATGAGAGATCTAAGTAAGTGTAAACGTTTCTATTTGCCTGGGTCTAATTTTTAAGTAAATATGTAAACACAAAAATATGTTCTTAGTAAACTGTGCGTTCACTCACTTCACTACAGCTTTTGCGAGTATTATGCACATCATATTGATCCAAAATATCGGTCACTATCCATATTGTTACCAAAATGTCTATTTTTTTGCGTGAAAAAAGTAATTGTAAAGAAACAGGCAGTTTCTTGTCAAAAGATACACTCAGTAGTGACACCAGAAATTCCCCGACAGGGGGACACAACATAAAGAGAGTTTATTATATAAGTGTTTATCAAAAACTGCAATACTGTTAATAATATTACTGTTAATATTTGTACCTTTCCATTTGTTAGTACTCCTCGTGGTTTTGGAGATCATCGTGCCACAGACAGACATTTTCTAAAAATATCGTGGTCAAAAAGTGTTCCGGACCTCTCAAAACGCGTATATTCATGGAAAACTCGAAGCTGAAATTTTTTACGAATCCAATAATTTCTTATATTGAATACAGAATGGAAAAACTGGAATGCTCCAAATTTATACAAGGAAAGAAAAATGCTGCCAAAAGCAGAAAAACTGAAAATTTTGTATTTTTCCCTCCCGAGAGATTTTAGGAGTATGCCCCGATGGGGGGTCACAGTCTCCCCGACAGGGGGCCGGCCCCCTAGCTGGCGCCACCCTTGATACACTTTCTTCAAGGATTATTCTCGAAAAAACTAGTAAATTATCGTACTCAAATTCATACCTCAAAAAGTCATAAAACAACGTTAAAAACATCCCAGAGTGGAATTTCACTCATTTAAGAATAATTATAAACCATTTAAATCGAAACGAACATTCAGAACAGATGTCCGAATACAACTAATTGCTTTGGGAGTGTCTCTTCTGTTTTTATAATTTCTGTCAGGATTTGGCGAACTTTCAAGGTTATTCTGCGCCAGAAGCCAATTGATGAATCCAGAAAATTCCAGAACTCTGCTCTTATTGAAGATAGAGCTTCTAAACTTTGGAAATACTAAATTATTACTTCTTGCCAAATTTGGTCGCCATGTCACCAAATTCATTGCTAAGTTGCCAAGTCAGTATCCAAGGCTGACAATCACCTCCCAAACCACCCCCGTTAAAATTGAATGAACTGCTCGTTATTTGCACTTTAATTGTAAATCTGCTTTTATTGCAATAACACCTTTTATTCAGAAAGTGATTTAACTCTTTGCAATACTATAATGAAAAAAATTTAAAGTTATTCGTACTACTGTAGTATGTTTACACTTATAAATGAGTTTAACATTTTGTACTAATACAGATAAATGGAATTATAAGTATATAAAATTAGAACTCATAATAATAATAATTTTTAAAAATTCCCATAGTGAGTTCTATTTTTCTAAATTTCATTGTTGAAAACTCTCGAAATATTTTTAAGATCAAATTAATATATGACTATTGATATAATGACAAAATTTGACTTGGTTAATTATAGAAGATTTTTTTTTTTTTTTTTTTAAGGAACAAATAATTTTATAAATACATAAAATAGAATCATATAATAAATATTACTTGGTAAATATGGATAAAAAATACTTAACAGGGAGGAGAAAAAAAAAATCAAGTGAAAGGCATTTTGCCCATTTTCATTATCTAAACTTTTTATGCAATTTTTGTATGTAAATTTACATGTGTTTTTCCATATAGTAGTAAGATACAAAAATATATTTTAAACTATTTTACCGCGATGCTTGTACGATGCACAGATAAAAATAACACATAAATTTAGAAGTAAATAAAATAAGAATATCTAATAAAAATTATTAAGTTTTAAAGTAGATTATAATTATTTAGTGAAATGTAATTCATTTGCTAAAGTTTTTGTGAATTCTGGAATAATATATCCATTTCATCGAAAATATCTTATTATCGATGCAATTTGAAAATTTAAAAATCTGTCTGATACCGTTGTGGAGCGTAAGTACTTTTTTTTTTTTGTCATTTTAAATTTTGAAAACGATTGTTGCGCTGATGCTACTGATAATTATGACAAAATAATCTCGAAAACAATTAATCCACGCATAAAATTTATTCTTGCTGAGATAATTTGGAGTAACACGCTTGGAAATGTGTTTCTGGCTTCAAGGAAGAAAAGGGGCGATTTCGTAAAATCTCGCTACAATAAGTGTCAGATACATATAAACAATTTACGCACCAAAATCAGTGACCGCAGTTCCCATAGGTTTTACATGACAAGTTTAGTGCTAAGAGGGGGGAGGGGGGGTCTCCAATTTATCCTCTCTTTACACCTCCCCCAAAATCAAAAATTACAAAAAAACAAAAATGGGTTTTTGGAATTATCCTAAAGAAGACGCATACCTGTTTTTAACATCTTTGTACCATTTTTAATAGAATTATTTTGGTAAAATGTTTTGGTAGAATCCGGAATTAGTGAAATTTCGCTCCAAAATTGATTCCCCCCCCCCCCCCCTTAAAAATCAAAAATTCGAAAATCCCAGAATTTTTTTTTACTCAAATCTAGTCTTCACATACGCAATTTCCTCATCGTGAAGTAACTTGGAGCCGAGTTATGCTTAGAAACATGCTTTTTGCCTCCTTTCTCCCTTGAAAAGGTGAGGGAGAATTTAGTAATATCTCGTCAGTATAGGTTTCGGATGGATCTAAACAATACACGCACCAATGCTCGTGACCGCGACCGGCGCGCCCATATATTCTTCAGGACCGATTTAGTGTTAAAAGAGGGGTCTCGAATTTGCTCACACGTAATCACCCCCCCCCCCTCCAAGATCGAAAATCACAAACACCAAAAATGAGTTTTTGGAAATATCCTAAAAAAGATGCATTGCAGTTTTAAACAGTTTTGTACCATTTTTGCTACATTTCTATTCAAAAATCGGGAATTTACGAAATTTCCTCCGAAAATCGAATTTCTTCCTCTCCCCTTAAAAATAAAAAATTCCAAAATCGTAGATAATGATTATTTTATTTAATTTATTTATTATTTTATTTTATTTATTTTTTGTACTCAAATCTCGACTCCCCATGTGCAATTTCTTCATTGTGAAATAATTTGAAGCCAAGTTATACATATAAACGTGTTTTTGCCTCCCCCCCCCTTCCGGGAGGGAACGGGGGGGGGGGAGGCAACATATAATTGACACATATAATTTTAAGTTGGGTAATTCCTGCCAAGTGTCGTAGAATTCTGTCCAGCTGTTCTCACGTGCTACTCAGACAAAAATATTATAAACATGCAGAAACAACGATTGCACACGCACCACACACAGAAAATTTTCTGAAGTCGGAAAGATTTTTACAAACAAACGCTCCGCCAATCAATCTTTGCTACTCTCGAGTGGCAAAAGATCAACTTCTATTGATGGAAATACCAATGTTTTGTCACTCTACCCATAATGTGACTGCGAGTGACGTCACGTGCCCTTTCCTTATAGATGTCACATCAATAATGCAAAGGGGAAACTATTCTAAATAAAATCTCCGGTTCTATTAATTTTCATTTTTGCAATCGAATTATGTTGTCTTTTTACTAACCTGAGTGGTCTTTACCGACAGATAAGGGAGGGGAGAGAGATTAAGGTGCCCTATTAAATTTCAATATAGAATTCTTTGATATGTTAAAAAAGTCAAAGAAAATTTTGCTGAAAGTAGGGCACGTTTACAAAGTTATTCCACTTTTAACGTGCCCTTTCTCAAGAAACCTCCTAAACTATTTGAGGAACACAAGTTTTGCCAGTATATTTTTAAAGGCGCTTCATTTAGCCACATGGCTTCAGATCGGCATTATGAAATCAGATTTAATAAAGCAACGTATATACATATATATATATTTTTTCAAATAATTTATCCTCGGCTGGCGCCTTTCTTTACCTGGCGCCTGTGTGCGCCGCACACTTCACACACCGGAACGCCGCGCCCCTGTTAATTACGTGAAAAATCTATGGGATATTCTGGCACAGAAAGTATACAAAAATGGTATTCAATATCAAAACAAACAAGATTACATGTCCACCATCGAAAAAGCCTCGATAAAAATTTCCAAGAATATTCTAAAGGAACTATGAAACTTCATGATTGTCAAGACTGATAAAAATGATTGAGAAGAATAGCAGAGATTATTAATTATTAGTGTATTTCAGGCTAAAACATTCATTGTCCTTATAATTTTGTCCTGTTTTAACAATGACATTTTTTATTATTTACAACAAAACGTTCATATTTTGCATTTTCCAACGTTTTGCATTTTACAATGATTTCTAGCATAAAAAAGCATTTTATGTATACATTTCACTTTATTTATTTCAGAAATAAACCTTTTCTGTGCAAGTTTTAGTTGTCCTTATTCTGACCACCACTGTAGTCGAAACAATATCGATTTTAAGAATTTAACAATAAAAACATTATAAATTTGTTTTGAGAAATCAAAGTATATTTTGCACATATTTTTTAACAAATAGAACTTACTCTAATGAATGATTATCAACTTTAAAACTTTGAAATATACTTCTTTTTAACTTTTCTTCATTTAATATTCTGCAATTAATACTTCATTCAATGTACAATAAATTGAAATACAAAACCTTCAGATTTTACAAGCGCCATTTAAAATTTTGATGTCTTGGAAAAAAAATTATCTATGTCTTTTAGTTTTGTTTTCTTTATCTGTTTATTTATTGAATACAGGACCAAATGACCACTATGTATGCCACTAGAAGTATAACAGACTGACACCCCTTTCCAACAACTGTGTGAACGGACATTCACCACTATTTGTTGGCTATTCCTTCACATTTCATGTTCTTCTTACTGTACGATAAAAATCTAAAAATTTTATGTCCTTTCCTGGAGTGATTCGGGCAATTTATTGCTGAACATCTCCTGTATTACAAATATTCTTTCAAAATAAATAACTTACTCAAACATAATACATAATGACTGAAGCAATGGCTACCGTGTGTTAGTCTACGGATTCCTTGGGTAATTTAAGACAATCCAAAGGCAATAAAAGCCGAATGAGTCAGCTCATACACACTAGATGGCCAAATTATTATGACCACCTGACACTTTCAGACGTTATGTCAAATATCTCGAAAATTACTGAACAAATCATTTTGAAACATCAGACGTTTACTGAACATATTATACCGCATATATTTCAGTGAATGTTTTGCTCCAAAAGGAAAAGGGGGGAAAAACAGTATAAAATGATAATGTTTGGGACCACCCTGTAAAAACTAATGCTTGTAATGCGTTTTGGCTGTAGCTTGTGATTAAGAGACTTATTCTTATCTGTATGAATTTTTATAAGGTTACCACATACATTCATGAAGATACGCCGATTTCTTTGAAAAGTTGCACAGAAAATTGCCACTTTAATATTACGAGTTAATATTTGTAGAAGTTATTCTGAGGGTTGGGTTGGGTTGTGGAAATTAAGGCCGACTGACTACACTAGTGTCCTAGGCCTGAGGAGGAGTGTCCTGGGCTCTTTCTAACGGATCCTATCCCGTATTTACGCAAGTTTCGGAGAAAACCGAGGAAAACTCCGAACAGCTAGGCCGACGAGCGCTACCTGGGATCAAACCCGGCACCTCACGTCCATCAGCTTAGATCGCAAAACCACTCGGCCGCTGATGGGCCTAGAATGTTTCCTCTGAATAGTTATTCTGAGGAAACTGATTCAGAATTTTTGAATACTTTCTAACGAAAATTTAGAGAAGAATATAAATAAAAAATATTTCATTAATAAATTCTGTATGTTTTATACATATAGTTTTTGACAATTATTTACCATTCATTGAAATATATTTCTTAATTTCATAGCTTTCTATAGTATATTACTTTTTTTTTTTTTTTTTTTTTTTTTTTTATTAAGCGCAGTGCATGTTAATTTCTTATATAATTTTCAGGAAATAAAAGTGTATTAAAAGACACTTTTCATTAAATTCTTTGATTACAAATGAGTGTTTATATTTTAGTAAAAATACAAAAATGCAGACTTATATATTGTTATATTTTGTTTGAAATAACTATAAATAGAGCGATTTTTTTTTTTTCAAAATTTTCTTTTCCTTTTTTTTTTCGCATTGAAACAGAATTTATTACAGTATAAAACTTTGTTTAAATCCTTGGATAATGGAAAATATATTTAATCTTTAATGAATATAAATTACAACTGAAAATTGAAAAGGCACACAAAAACTAAATTTTTAATTTTTCAATATCTATATACACTCTATAACAAAAAAATCGACGCACCAAGTAGTTGTAATGCACAGTGGACACAAGTTGACATGCATACAGGTTTCCATGGAAAATGCAAAATTTTAAATTTTGGATGCCATTGAATAAATATGTGACGCTGCAGCGTATCTTAACTGCGCAACTGGCAAAATATTAAAAAGGAGAGATTTCTATTCCAAGTTATAAATTCGTTGAGAATTTTATTCTATCTACTCAGACAGACAGTAACTATGCGTCACATACAGGTGCACCAACAATATGCACAGATGTCAGCAGTTAATAGAGGAGATTAGTGGGGCCGAAAGAAGCCGGTTGGTCTAATCGGCGAATTGTTCAACGTTTGGACAGGAGCGATGTGGCAGGAATGGGTGAATCATGGCCAAACATAGCGTCAAGAAGGAAACGGTCGGTCTAAATAGAGGACAGAACGTGAGACCCAATCAATCGTCAGAGCGTTTCTCTACATGTACGTCACATCTACTAATTTTTGTTCTATTCAGATAACTCCTTCTTGGTTAGTCGCTTTTTTTGTTATAGAGTATATAATATAAATGCAAAACATATGTCATAACTTTTTATAATTTTAGAATGCATATTGAGATTTTACTAATAACGTTTTAACAGGGAAGAGGTGCCGCTCACCGCTCTAGGAGCAGTGTCGACCGATTCCAGCTATGCTAGGCCCCTCTTCCGGAGTTTATTTAAACTCTTAAAAAAAAAAAAAAAATTACAAAAGCCGCTAGAGACAGGTCTCCCACGCGACAAGGAGCGGCATGTTCTATGCTGATAGAAAAGTGACGAGTGGCTTAAGGCTTGTAAAAGTGACAAGCAGGTAGAGCAAGGCAGAGCAAGTGGCTTAAAGCAAGAGCAAGCAGATGTGAGATTAATCTGTGAGATTAGTCATATTCATGAGAAATTCAAATATATTATTTAGTTTAGAAAGCAGGCTTTTTCTATTGAGGATATTAAACAGCCAATCGGCTGGCCTGGGAGTGGGATTTCTTAAGTGGAAGGCAGAAGTTAAACTACAGTAGTAATAATAGTGATTAGGAGTTCCCTCCTCCCCGCAAGGACACAGAGGAGAGCGTCGGCAATAAAATCTGTATAAATAGGATGGAAATGGGCCACGACCTGTCAGAAAAGCAGTCACGGGGGGGGGGGGGGGAAAGACTCCAAGAATTTAGGTTTACGAGTGGGATGAGATTAAAGGTGTATCTTCCCTTTGTAGAAGTATCCCACAGTTCCTGCCAATCTCTAAGTAATTGTTGTTTTAATACTTGTTTAACGTATGAGGGAGGGGCAGGGAGTGAAAAATCTATTGAGTTGTTTTCGGTGGCTGCCTTGGCCAGTGAATCAGCAAGTTCATTGCCGAGAACTCCCCTATGGGCAGAAACATGTGCCAGGGAAAGATGTTTAGCCAGATTAATAAGTTTTGATTTAATTGAGATAACCTGTGGATGTTTACTCCTGTGGCGAGCAATGGCTAGAAGTCCTGACAGACTGTCACTGAAAATATTATGGGAGGGATAGTTATTAACATTAGTCATAACCCAGTCTATAGCCATTTGGATCGCGAATAATTCCGCTTCGAAAACAGAGTTATAGTTGGCCAGTCTGCCCGCCCACTGATGGACAACCGAACCATCGGTCATCACATAAAAGGTCGCACCCACACCGCGGTCCGTTTTGGAGCCATCAGTGTAGATAGCCACAGGAGCAGAAGGAGAAAAGCTATTTTTGTTACAATTTACTATTTGTGAAGCAACATCTTTGCCGGGATGAATATTCCAACTATTGACTGTGGGTTGTATTTCTGTGTTTGGAAAAAGGGTTTTTGCCAAAGAAATATTTTTTTAATTGAAGAATGTTTGTTTTTAAGTACGTCTGTTGAAGCTGAAGATGGACGTGGGGAATGCCCGTAACAGCAGTGAGGGCGTCAGTGGAGATTGTTCTATATCCTCTTGATAATTGGAGGAGGAAGTTCCTCTGGATTGAGTTTAAGTTTGTCTGAGCAGCAACCGACAGGTTACCCCCCCAAATGCCAGCCCCGTAAGTTAATATTTTTTCTATTATTGTTGAGTACCATATTTTAAGAAAGGAGGTGGAGATTCCCCACCTCCTTCCAACCATTTTAGCTGCATTGTGATAGTGTGTGAGAGTTTTCAATTTAAGTTCTTTAATGTGGGCTAGCCATTTGAGACCCCTGTCGACCGTGATGCCAAGGACCTTGATATGAGGAACATGTCTGACACTGACGCCGTCAATTCTCATCACAGGCATTCTTTTCAATTGTCTTGGGTGAGAGAATGTTAAAGCCTGTGTTTTACCTGGGGAGAGAGATAGATCTAGTTGTTTTAGAAGATTATTGAAAAGAGAGAGAGCCTCCTGAGCCTGAACCTCCAGATCTTTTCTAATTCTGCCCGAGAGAAGTAACGAGAAATCATCTGCGTATGCGTAAGTTTTGAAACCCCCAGAGTTCATGCGCAGCAGGATTTTGTTTGCTATGAGGTTCCAAAGAGTTGGTCCTAGGCATGAGCCCTGAGGGCAGCCTTTTGATTGAGATCTTTCTGAGTAGCCGTTACCCCAATTAATTAAAATTTTTCTATTGGAAAGGTAGGAAGCAATGATTCCCGCTATATTGCCCGGGCAGTTGAGATCGCGTAGAGTATTGAGAACTAATAACGTTTAACATTTTTTAGAGATTCAAAAGCAACATTTCAAGAAATGATACAGCATTAATGTAAGATGATAAGTACAAGGCTTTGAATGAACGCCATAACATTCAAGAACTCACAAAAATTGTTTCGGGTCGAAAGCAAATACGACCCTTCGTCAGGCGAACAAAGTACGCACGAGTTCTGTAAACAAATCAGCTACGCACAATTTGCAGCACTCGTGCCTACTTTGTTTGCCTGACGAAAGGTCGTATTCTCTTTCCATCTGTGACACTTGTTCTTTCATTTTATTTCGATTATTCAAAGTAATGTACTTATTACTTTTAAACTCCAGTTCTATGGTGCTATTTTATAATTAATGTAAGATAATTAGACATTAATGTTCAGTAAGGTTTTAATATTTTTTATGACAATTTAGAATTTAACAATAGATTACTCTTTGAAGGAAAATGTTAAATGTTTTAAGATTATATAAAATTGTATTCGATGTAATAATACGTTACACTTTGAAAGAATTCTTTTTTTAATGTTTTAATTTACATTAAAATTTACTGTTACTTAGGTTTTCAAATGATAAAATTTCAATCTAGGATAAATTTAGCATTATAAAATTAAATTCTAAATTAAGAATTTTATGCTGTACTAAAAGGCTTCTTTTGAAGAATCTTATTTTTACTTTATTGAAGTGTGTTTTACTTATATTAATGTGATGCAGTTTTTTTTTTTTTTTTTTTTTTTTTTTTTTTTTTTTTTTTAATATAATAATCCTTTTTTCAGAATGCTTTTTATTTGACAGGCTCAGATTATCTATTTTTCAACATTTTTTGAGTCCCTTTAATTTCAGTTCATCCGTGGTGTATGGGAATGTTTAATTTAGAAGTATAAAAACAAAAACACGCTTTTAATCTTCTCCCATCTCTTAGCCCTTAAACGCATAGAGATGTAGATCTGCATAGTATGTTTCAAACCTCATACAATTTTATGTAGCAACTTTTGCATATTTTTTTACGAAAACTATTTCATTGTTTCCAAATGCAACTAGAATGTTTGACAGTTTCTTTCTTCATCTGTGACAATTTTCCTTTCGGCATACAATTTCATTTTGGGGGGTGTTACGAACTATGATTATTTATGTAAAAAGTAATGAAAACATACAGGAAAAATTTTTTTCGGATAGAAATAAGGTAAGAGTAATGAATAATATGCATATTTCTACATATTCTGATAAATTCATGCAAGAAAAATATAGCCTTTTTTTAATTTTTCTAGAAATACATCAACATATATATATATATATATATATATATATTATGTGGATTTTACTTTTGTACTTTTCCCATTAACTACAGCCATTTTGAGGTTGATTTCAAATGTTATTTATTAAAAATAAAATGCATTCATTTAAAGGTTAACCGCTCTCTTCCCCTACCTCTCACACACATTAAATTATAGTTTTTTATACTTTGTTTTCAAATCTGTAATGAAATAATGTTTTATATGTAAATATATTTTAATTTTGCTGAAATAAGCAATTTATTACTAACTAATTACTAAAAAATTTAATTAATAAACATATCATGTTGCCCTTTTAAAAATTGTTGCCACTATTCAAAATATATTTTAAATTATTAGACAATATTTAATTAACACTTGGTGCTTAAACTATCAAACGTTAGTTTATACTTACTGGTTATTTTACCTTCAGTACTATATACAGTACTATATACAGTATTTTTCAATGATTTTTTTTTTTTTTAAGCATTCCAAATATCTGAAAATGCCGTTCTTTCCTTATATTTAAATCTATTACATCATTTTAGAGACGCACTTATTTCTTAAAGCGTGGGAAAATACTGCTAATTTAAATCTATTGAATGTAATGGATGACTTCTGATCTCTAAAAGTATTGGCCGTCTTCTTCAACCGTGAGAAGAACTTTTGAAGCTAAAAGTTTAATAGTTATTTAATTTCTAGATCGTCCATGAAAATCTGTTCAAATATTTAGGTTTAATCTTTATGGAAGCTTGAAAATTGAACTGCAAGTTAATTAAAACTTTTTTTACGTTTCAGAAATCAAAGATAAATTAGCTAAGAGAATCTAGAGAAGTACTTCCAGAGAATATAGTTATGGAACTTAAATGAAAGATTGAAAGAATTTTTTTTTAACTATTAGAAATTTTTGTGGAAAAGAAACACTTTTGAAATAAATTAAACTCAAGTAAAACAATAATAAGAAATTTGAAACTTAACAAAACTAGTTATGACTAAATAAAAATATCTTTTTGCACAAATGCTATTACAAATAAACTGGAAATTAAAAATCTAGACTAAATTACAAAATAATAAAAACACTGTTAGTATGTGTGTTAAAAAGTTATACATGTATTCTTTTATAATGCATATACATGTATTTTCTTATCATGCAAAACTAAATAAAAGACCACAATCAAAAGAAGAATTTTTTGTCTAACTTCTCATCTTTTGTTGAAATCAGATGCGTTCTTACAATAGACTCACATACAGATGGGCGACAAAATAATGGGAACAATTTCGCTTTTTTACGTTTTGTCAAATATCTTGAAAAGTTCTGTAGGAATCATCTTAAAACTTTCGTGGAGTAAAGAACATGTTATACTTCATATTTTTCAGTAAAAGTTGTGTTATGGGGAAAAAAAAGGGGGTGGGGCGGGATCAGTAAAAAAACAAACAAAAGTTTTGGTTTACCCTGTAAAAGGTAATGCTTTAAATGCAATGCTTTAAATGCTGTAGCATGATATTATGAGGACTTTTTTCATTATCTGTATAAAATTTTATGAGGCTACCACATATAGTCATGGAGATATAACTGTTTCTTAAAAAAAATTGAAAAAATAATTTACACTTTTTAAACACATAGGTTGTTAGACCCAGTGCAAAGCTATTTCAGGAAATATGGCACACTAAATTAGACACAGAATACAGCAATCAGAATAAAAAAAATATTAAATATCTTTCGAAATACGAGCACTTTTACTAAATATTTTTTTAACTACGTATGCGCTAGCACTATAAAAATTTCAAAGGTGTTGAGAAACTTATATGAAAACCCCAAACAAATATCATGTAAATTCAAGATAAAAGCTAAACTATAATGGGTTTTACTCACATTTTTATTTTGATTCAAGCAATGCCCAATGATAATTACAGTGTATTCACTTATTGTAAATAAATATTGATAAACCCCTCCTAACATCTCTCTTTTTTTTCGAGAACTTAAATTCTATCTTTCGTAACGTTTTTAATTTACATGATATTTGTTTTGGCTTTTCATATAAGTTGCGCAATAGCTTTGGCTATTAAATTATGCAAATGAAATTTTTATAAAGCTTGCGCATGCGTAGTTAAAATTATTTAGTAAAAGTGATCGTACTTCGTAAGATATTTAACATTTTTGCATTCTCATTGCTGTACGCTGTGTCTAATTTAGAATGCCATATTTCCCACAAATAGCTTTGCACTGGTTCCATTACCCTACGTGTTAGAATTTAAAAAGTGGAAATTCTTTTTGTAGTTTTTTAAAGAAACCTTTATCTCCATGAATGTATGTGGTAGCCTTATAAAATTTTATACAGATAATGGAAAAAGTCCTCAATCATATACTACAGTCAAAACACATTTAATGCATTACCTTTTACAGAGTGATCCAAAACATTTTTAATGTTTGTTTAATTTTTTACTGGTACCCCTTTTTTTTTCATGACACAACTTCTCTGAAAAATAAGAGGTATAACATGTTCTTTACACTACCAAAGTTTCAAGATGATTCCTAAAGAACATTTCAAGATATTAGACAAAACGTGAAAAAGCGAAGCGAAAGTGTTCATATTATTTTGTCACCCACCTGTATAAGGTTCATTTGTCACATGTGTTTTAAATACAAAACAAGAAAAATTAAAAGTTGTGGAAACCTTTTTGAAAAAAATTGATTTTAGTGGTTTGATGTCTATAATAACACCACTTTTTTCTATACCAATACTATAAAATTTTATATCATTGGAAAGGTAATTAATCAAGATTGTAAAGCAATAATATTTAAGAATAGATTTTTAATAAAATAGGGTTTATAAAGAAGAAAGTTGATTATACATAGAAAAATGGGATATACAAAGTTTTTCACCATACCTTAATTACGGCCTTACAGTGCTTTCCTATGGAGTGAACCAACTTCTTTAGTTCTGCAGCTGTTATAACATGAAACTAAGATTGAATTATTGCTTCTGTTAATTGGGTTTTATTGCTGGGTTTCTTTTGTTTAACAAGCTTCTTTAGCCGGCTCCATAGATTTTCGACTAGGTTAAGGTCTGGACTATTCCCAGGCCATTCTAGCAGTTGAATATGATTATCTTGAAACAACTTCTTGCACACACCAGCAACATGACATGGAGCTGAATCCTGTTGAAATATAAATGCTTCATTATCTTGGAAAAGATCACGTGCAGAAGGCAGCAGCTTGGGCCCAATTTTTCATTTATGTGTCTTTTGGCATTTATATTCCCATCGATCACGCCAATTCTGCCCACACCTCTTGATGTCATAAAACCCCAAATCAAAATACTAACTGGGTGTTTCAAGGTAAGTGTAATGCACTCAGGATGGATATCTTCTCCAATTCTTCTCCTTCATACGTACTTTATGCCATCACTACCGAAAGGGAGATTTTGGTCTCATCACTCCAAGTTACACTGTCCCATTGTTCCGTTGTCGAGTTAACATGAGCTTTAGCCCAGTTTAATCTTTTAAACCTTTGTTTCAGAGACAACAATGGCTTTTTTCGTGGCATTCTATCGTTTAGACCAAATTCATGCAGTCTGCGCCGAACATTCTTTGCACTTACCGTCCCATTGTATACACCGAGATGATTTTTTTTACTGTCACCTAGGCACAGTCTTTTAATTCTTCTGTCATCACTTGCTGTTGTGCATTTTTTTCTGCTTTTACCAGTCTGGTTTTCTAATGACTGAGTCTCCTTGTACCTCTTCAAAAATTTTAAAATGCCACCTTTGGTTAAGTTTTCCCCAATATTTCTTCTAATTTCTTCATAACTGTAGCTTTGTTCACTTAATGCTACTATTTTACATCGCTTCCTAGGTGACCAGTCAACTCTTTGCACCATTTCTTTAATTTTATATTGATTATTTTTTTTTTTATTACGTTTCACAAACTCACTAGTAAATCAAAAACCACAAAACAAAAAATCAACTTGATAGCAATTACAATACACACTAATAAATGTCCTGTGACCTGTTGGATCATTGCCAAAACATTGCCAGAACAAGATGACATCTGATTGGCTCTGTTAACACTCATGCTCATTGGCTACATTCAAATGAAGGACAGCTACTTCCTGTAAACGTAAGCAAGCTGTGTTTCTTTTTTCTGGTTATTTGGCTATAACTTTTGATATAATGCCTATAAATGAACAAATGTTGTTGCTTTACAATATCGATTAAATTACCTTTCCAATGATACATAATTTTATAGTACTAGTACAAAAACAAGTGGCGTTATTAGACATCAATCCACTAAAATCAACTTTTTACAAAAGGTCCACTACTGTATGCAGAAATTCTTGAGCGTATTATTTTATTAAACTACTACCTAAATAAAAAAAAGAAATAATTCCAGCTATATTAAAAATCATACGCACTTACATTACTTTCATTTTTTACCCCTAATCTATATTAATAAAATCAGAAGTTTGTCTGCAAATTTTTCAAAAATTTTTGCGTTATCTTCATGTTTCACTCATCGTGAAAACCAACAAGAAAAATCATGCAGTACGCATTGATTAGTAACACTTTCCAACTGTACGCAATTGTTGTATAGAATAACTATTAATATTCTTTGCCTACGTTATTGCACAACAGACAGAAGCATTGAAAAACATATAGATAGACTAATTGATTTTAAAATTACTCTTAGGCATTTTGGAAAGTGTTAAAAAGGATTAACGCAAAAGAAAATGCAGCCGTTAGATTATAATTACAGCTTTTAAACTGTCTGAATATTTTACTGTAGCCCTGTAAATCTGAAAGTTAATCATATCATATTCTATACAAAAATATATTTTAGAATATTAATAATACATGTCAATTCTTTTAAGATTTTTGTAGTAGAAAGTTTTTTAAACATAACTTTTAAAAAATTCTGTCCTAAAACGTAATATTTTGGCTTTTTTTATTGTTGTTGTTGCCCCTGTAAACAAACTAGTTATACAGGACCAATTAATGACATTTTAAATAGGGAACATTCCATAGGGAACTTAAGTGTATCATTTAAAAAAAATTCTCAAAATATTCACGGATGATAGGAGCCGGAGACAAACAGATAGAAAGGTAGACAATCGGACAGACAGATGCACAAATTGAAATCATATTCCCACTAAAATTATAAGAAAGTGTTAAAACGCTCATGTAAACAAAAGTGCAATTCCAGCAAATTTTTATTAATACCTCTAAATGTAACTGATTATTTTTGTGTGGCCCTGTAAATCTAATGCTAACCATACTGTATTAGATAGAAGGCACTCTGTTGTGCATACGAATAATATATTTCAATTGCATTAAGCTTTGTTGAAAATAAAATTATTAAAATTTGGTTTATAAAAATAACTCTCATACAACACAATGCTTAGGAGTACTTTCAAGTGCCCCTGTACACAAACCAGTTAGAAATTCACTCTATTTTACATAGGAAACATCAGATAGGGAATTGAAAAACATATTAAAATTTGATTAAAGTTTCTATACTTTAAAGGTATTAAAATATGATTTATAGAAACTCCTCTCATAGAACACAATGCTTTCGAATACTTTTGGGTGTCCCTGTACAGAAACCAGAAGAGGTATCCATTCCATTTTCAATTGGGAACATCCGATAGTTAACTTCAATAAAATATATCGGTTTAAAGAAATTCCATAAATATTTACGGGAATCAGAACACAGGAAACAGACAGAGAGACAGATAGACGGACAGAAGACAGACACACAAATTGAAATTATATTTACACTAAAAAAATGATAAAAAGTGTCAAAAACGCTTAATGTAAACGAAAGTACAATTCTAGCTCTTAATATAACTGAATATTTTTGTGTCACCCTGTAAATCTAATTGTAACCATGCTATATTCTATGCAAAGCATTCTTTTGTGCAGATAAATAACATATTTCAATTTGCTAAAACTTCGTGAAAAGTAAAGTTATTAAAATTTGATTTATAGAAATATCTCACAAAGAACGCAATGCTTTGGAGTATCTTTGAGTGTCCCTGTATATAAAACAGAGTTGGTATGTAATCTATTTTATATAGGAAACATTCAATAGTGAACTTGAATAACATATTTCAATTTCATGAAGATATTGTACAGTAAAGGTACGAAAATATGGTTTATAGAAATGCCTCTCATGGAACACAATTCTTTGAAATACTTTCGGGTGTCCCTGTACACAAACCAGTAGAGGTATAAACTCCATTTTATATAGGAAACATCCAATAGTGAACTTGAATAACATATATCAGTATAAAATCCATAAATATTTACGGGAGTTAGAGCGCGGGTAGACAGACAGACGGAAAGATACACAAACTGATATCATATTCACACTTAAAAAATGTTACGAAGTGTTAAAACGCTTAATGTAAACGAAAGTAGAATTCTAGCAAATTGTTAATAATAGCTCTTAATATAACAGAATATTTTTGTGGCACCCTGTAAATCTAATGGTAACCATGCTATATTCTATGTAAAGCATTCTTTTGTGCATATAAAAAACATATTTTAATTTCCTAAAACTTCGTGGAAAGTAAAGTTATTAAAATTTGATTTATAGATTATATATAGATTATTTATATATAGATTATATATAGATTATTTATATTTATATATTATTTGATTATATCTCTCATAGAACGCAATGCTTTAGAATACTTTTGTGTGTCCTTGTATATAAAACAGAGTTCGTATTTAATCAATTTTATACAGGAAAAATCCAATAGTGAACTTGAATAACATATTTCAAATTCATTAAGATATGTGTACAGTAAAGGTATGAAAATATGATTTATAGAAATACCTCTCATAGAACACAATGCTTTGAACTATTTCGGGTGTCCCTGTATACAAACCAGTAAAGATATAAACTCGATTTTCAAAAGGGAACATTCGAAAGTGAACTTGTAATAGCTCTTTATATAACTGAATATTTTTGTGTCACCCTGTAAATCTAATGCTAATCATGCTATATTCTATGCAAAGCATTTTCTTTAGTGCTTATAAATAACACATTTCAATTTCATAAATCTTCGTGCAAAGTCAAGTTTTTAAAAATTAGTTTATAGAAATATCTCCATAAAACGCAATGTTTTGAAATACTTTTGTGTGTCCCTGTACACAAATCAGTGGTGGTATTTGCTACATTTTATACAGGAAACATCCGATATAAAACTTGAATAACATATTTCAATTTCTTTAAGATTTGTGTACAGTAAGGGTATGGAAATATGGTTTATAGAAATGCCTCTCATAGAACACAATGCTTTGAAATATTTTCGGGGGTCCCTGTATACAAACTAGTAAAAGTATAAACTCCATTTTCAACAGGGAACATCCCATAATGAACTTGTATAACATAGTTCAATTTCAGTAAGATTTTCGTACAGTAAGGGTATGAAAATATGGTTTATAGAAATGCCTCTCATAGAACACAATTCTTTGAAATATTTTCGGGGGTCCCTGTCCACAAACCAGTAGAGGTATAAACTCCATTTTCCATAGGAACATCCGATTGTGAACTTGAATAACATATATCAGTTTCAAGAAATGCCATAAATATTTACGGAAGTTAGAGCGCGGATAGTGGGACAGACAGACAGACAGACCCAAGTCAAACACTTTTCAACCTTGTTGGAAAGTGTTAAAAATGGCTTCAGAAAACTTTCTGTGTGTATGTGGGTCGTTGTATCTGTATGTCTGTAATGCTGTATTTTTCCGTGTATCACGTGAGAAAGGCTTGACGGAAATCAACAACACTTGGCAGACATTTAGGTCTGTACTTAACTTTAAATAATATCTTTGAGCTTTTTCGAACCCCTCAATCGTTCCCCTCTGGGGGGGATTCAAGAGACAAAAACATGTTTTTAAGTATATCTTGGATCCAAATTACATCACGGTGAAGAAATTACACATGGAGGGGCTAGACAAGTAAAATAAAAAAGAGTCTAATAATCTTTGATTTTTAAAGGTGGAAAGGAGAAAATCGATTTTCTGGGGAAATTTTGCAAATTCCAGATTTTTGAGTAAACTATTAAAGAGTCCAAAGATATTAAAAACAGCCAACCATCTTCCTTAGGATATTCAAAAAACCCATTTTTCGTTTTTTTGTGATTTTCCGATTTTGTGTGTGTGTGGGGGGGGGGATTACAAGGGGGTAAATTCGAGACCCCCCACCCTTTCAGTGCTAAATTTCTCCTGTGAAATCTATGGAAGCTGCGGTCACGAATTTTGGTACGTAGATTGTTTATATGTATCCGACACCTATAGTGACGGGATTTTACGAAATTTCCCCATTTCCCCATGGGGGAAGAGGCAAAAACGCGTTTGTAAGCTTAATTTGGCTCCAAATCACTTCAAGATGAAGAAATTGCACATGGAGAGATTAGATTGGAGTACTAAAAGAAAGAAAAAAAATATATATAAAAGAAAGAAGAACTCTGATTTTGAAAATTTTGATTTTTAAGGGGGAGGGATCGTTTTCGGGGAGAAATTTCGCAAATTCTGGATTTTTGGGTGAAACTTTATCAAAATGGTACAAAGATGTTGAAAATCGTCATGCATCTTCTTTATAAAACTTAAAAAAAAAAAAAAAAAAAAAAACTAGTTTTTCTTTTATTTTGTGGGGGGCGTTACCAGGGGACAAATTCGAGCCACCCCTTTTATCGCTAAATTTATTCTGGGAAATCTATGGGAATTGAGGTCAGGAATTTTGATGCATAAATGGTTTGCATGTACCCGACACCTACCGTAACGGGATTTTACGAATACCTCCTCTCGCCTCAACTTTCCATCCTTGAGGTCGGGAGGCAAGAAACATGTTTAAAACCCTATAGCCTTGCTCCAAATAATGTGAGTAGGATTAATTTTTATGTGTGGCTTAGTTATACGTACCCAACACGCACTATAATGAGATTTTATGAAAATTATCTCTCTCCCCCTTTAAAAGGGAGAGAAAACACGTTTTCAAGAGTACTTTTCTCCAAATCATCTGAGGAAAACGTTTTTTTGAGATGTCGATTGGTTATGCGTACCCTGTACAAACACCACAAAGAAATTTTTCGAAATTACTTTCTACTCCTCCTCGTAGCAGGGGCAGGGCAAAACACACGTTGTCAAGCTTAAATCCGCTCTAAATTATCTTAGAAAAGAGTTATACGTATTAAACACCTAGTATAAAGAGATTTTGCGAAATCCCCCCTTTCCCATCCTCTACGAGTGGGGAGTAAAATCACGCTTTCGAACGTAACTCTCTTCCAAATTATTTCAGGAAGGCGTTTTATTGATGTGTCTGCTGGGTATGTGTATGCAACAAGCACTATAAAAGGATATTGCGAAATTACCCAACCCCGTTGGGGCTGGTGAATCAAAAAACACGGTTTCCAGCTTAAATCTGCCTCAAGTTACCTTAAAATGGCGCGAATTTTGGTTTTTGAGTGCTGATTAAGCGTACGAAATGTGCACTTTGGTGGGATTTCACAGAGCTTAAGATTTACCATCACGGTAGCCTAGAGCAAAAAACAGGTAAGTCGCTTCCGAAGGCAGTGGGAACCAAAATGCATGTTGAGAGCGGAAAAACCACGACTAAGCGCAGTGGGAACTTTAATTTTCCACTTATTTCAGCATTTTTTGTTTAATTTTTGGTTTTATGAGATTTCAATAATGATATGGAATTTTGAGAATTAATTTAAATATAGTGACCACCAAAGCCTACTAGTTTTCTTATAAAAAGAGGTGCTATATTATGAAAATCATTCAAAAAATTACAATACTATTTCTTGCATTTTTCATTTTTAACACTTTCCAACCAATGATGAAAAGTGTTTATGCCTTTAGTTTCTGTGTCTGCTGTCCGCGCTCTAACTCTCGTAAATATTTATGAAATTAACTAATTTATGGAATTAACTGAAACTAATATATGATATTCACGTTCACTATCGGATGCTTCCTATTGAAAATGGAGTGAGCACATTTAATGGTTTGTGTACAGGGACACCCGAAAGTATTCCAAAGCATTGTGTCCTATAAGAGGTATTTTTATAAACCATATTTTAATACCGTTACTTTACACAAATCTTAATGAAATTGAAATAGGTTATTCAAGCGCACTATCGGATGTTTCCCACTAAAAATGGAGGACATTCCTGGTTCATTACTGGTTTCTATTTCATTACTGGTTTGTATACAGGGACACTCGAAAGTGTTCTTAAGCTTTATGTTCTATGAGAGGTATTTGTATAAACCAAATTTGAAGAATTTTACATTGCACAAATCTTAACGAAATTAAAATATATTATTCATATGCCCAAAAGAATGCTTTTTATAGAATACAGTGTGATTAGCATTAGACTTACTGGGCCACAAAAAAATATTCAGTTACATTAATGGGTATAAATGGAAATTTGCTGAAATTGTATTTTCGTTTATATTAATCTAATCTATTTTATTGTTTTCTAAAGTTCACTATTCAATAAGATTGAAAAGTGTTAATGACTTCGGTTTGTCTGTCCGCCCTCTAACTCCCGTAAATATTTATGGAATTTCTTAAAACTAATATATGATATTCCAGTTCACCATCGGATATTCCCTATTGAAAATGGAGTGATTATCTCTACTGGCTTGTGTACAGGGACAACCAAAAGTATTCCATAGCATTATGTTTTAAGAGAGGTATTTTCATGAAGTACATATTTATTCCTTTATTTTACACATATTTCAATGAAATTGAAACATATTACTCAAGTTCACTGTCGGATGTTTGCTATAAAAAATGGAGTAAATACTGCTACTGGTTTGTGTACAGGGACACCCGAAAGCATTTCAAAGCATTCGTTCTATGAGAGGTATTTCTATAAACCAAATTTTAAAAACTTTACTTTGAACAAATCTTAGTAAAATTGAAATATGTTACTCATATGCATAAAACAATGGTTTCTATAGAATGTAGTATGATTAGCGTTAGATTTACAGGGCCACACAAAAATATTCAGTTACATAGAAAGCTTTTATTTTAAATTTGTTGAAATTGCATTTTCGTTTACATTCGTTCTTTTAAACATTTTTTAAGTGGAAATATGATTTCAATTTAAGTATCTGCCCTATTGTCTATATCTGTCCATCTGCCCGCCCACAGCGTCTGTTACTATTTTCAGAATGTTTACAAAATTATACACGTTTTTCAAATTCACTATCGAATAATCGCTATTTTAAATGATATTAATAGGACCGCTGCAACTGGTTTGTGTAGAGGGACACACACACACAAAAAGAAAATTCCTATGCATTTCATTTTAGGACAGACAGTTTTATAAATTACATTTAAAGAACTTTCTATTGTGAAAGTCATAAAGAAATGGATATCGGTTTTTAACCGACTTCAAAAAAGAAGGAAGGTTCTCAATTCAAACCGTATGGGTTTTTTTTTTTTTTGTTGTTAGCTCATAACTTCTGAACGGATGCTCCGATTTTGATACTTTTTGTTTTGTTCAAAAGGTCTTGGTCTGAAATAGGTCCCATTGTAATATCTTTACGATCTAAAGAAAATACAGGGTGCCCAAAAAAATCAGTCCCAACTCTTTTAACTGCTAAACGGCTGCGGCTATATAGTGATAAAAATTGTATGTAAGTATAGCAAAATGGCCATGCAGTACAAGGTTAAACCGCTTGCAGCGCCACCTGGTGGAAAATAGCGGAGTTAGTGTTCCTATGTCGAAAACGGTTCTAGAGAAAAAAGGGAATTACAAAGTTGAAGAGTATCTCCATTTAGTACAAAAAGATAGTTTAGACATTCATGCTAGCGTTCCTATCTCGGAAACGGTTCAAGACAGGGGGAAAAGTGAATTATAAAATTGCAGAGCATCATCGATTTAGTACGAAAAGATAGTTTAGACATTGATGCTCAAAATACAATGCTAAAAACGTGCATTTGTTTGTTCGCAATTTCTTACACTATGCACACTTGTGCTACATTGCACCCGTTGTAGCGTAGCTGGTAAGACATACGCTATATAGTTCAAAATACGGTTACTTGATACCTTTTGTTTTGTTGTAAAGATCTTGGTCTGAAGTAGGTCCCATTATAATATCTTTACAATCTAAAGAAAATAAAACGCCATCTGCTGAAAAACAGCGGAATTAGCGCTCCTAACTCAAAAAAGGTTCAAGATGGGAGAAAAGTTAATTACGAAGTTGTAGAGCATCATCGATTTACTAGAAAAAGACAGTTTTTAGACATTATTGCTAAAAATAGAACGCTTAAACCGTGCAGTTATTTGTCCGCAATTTCCTACACTGTGCACACTTGAACTACGTTGCACACTTTGAAGCGTAGCGGATGACTCGTATACTCTGTAGTTCAAACTTCTGTTACTCTAAGCGGTCACATCGATTAGAGCAAGATCGTTTTCAAACAACTTTAGAAAGGAGGGTGTTCTTAATTTGAGCTATGTGTTGTTGGTGGTGTTTGTAAGCTTATAACTTCGTAAGAGATGCTCTAATTAACCGACTTCATAAAGGAGGAGGTTCCCAATTGAAAGCGTATGTTTTTTTGTTTTTTGTTTTGGTTTGTTAGCTCATAACTTCTGAACGGATGATCCGATTTTGATACTTTTTGTTTTATTGTAAAGGTCTTGGTCTGACATAGGTCCCATTGTAATATCTTTATGATCAAAAGAAAATACAAGTTGCCCAAAAAAGTCAGTCCCGACTCTTTTAACTGCTTAACAGCTACAGCTATATTCATAAAAGTGGTATGTAGGTATAATAAAGTGGACATGTGCTACGCGATTCAACCGCCTACAGCGCCACCTGGTGGAAAACATTTGAGTTAGCGTTCCTATCTCGAAAACAGTTAAAGACGGGAAAAAAGTGAATTATAAAATTGCAGATCATCATCGATTTAGTACGAAAAGATAGTTTAGACATTAATGCTAAAAACGGAATGCTTAAAACGTGCATTTGTTTGTTCACAATTTCCTATTTTGTGCACACTTGAACGACATTGCATATGTTGTAGCGTAGCTGGTGAGACATACGCTATATAGTTCAAAATACGGTTACTTGATACTTTTTGTTTTGTTGTAAAGATCTTGGTCTGAAGTAGATCCCATTGTAATATCTTTACAATCTAAAGAAAATAAAGCGCCATCTGGTGAAAAACAGTGGAATTAGAGCCCCTATCTCAAAAACGGTTCAAGATGGGCTGGTTAGTTGGTTGGGTTTTACATCGTACTACTGATGCGCAGATGGGCAATTGGCGACGGTTTGGGACTCACTTCTAGAGATCGTCCGGAGACATGCCATCGCAATTTTGATCCTCCACCAGTTCAAGATGAAAGAAAAATTAATTACGAAATTATAGAGAGATCATCATCTATTTACTACGAAAAGACAGTTTATATTATTAATCTTTTTAGGACACCCTGCACATATAGAAGGACATTTTGGGTTCGTGAAAGTTTTTTACTTCCAATTTTCAGCGGGTTTACACGTTGTGGAGGTATCCTGAACACGGTTTGACCTTTTTATAAAAAGGCTGTCGGTGTGTATATATACATATATATATAAAATGTTGTATAGACACTGTATGCCACGAACCAATGACGAAATTTAACCAAAACTTCATATTTAGTTCAAACTTAATTTAAATAATTTTTGAAGTTTACATTTGAGGATCAATCGCTGAACAGGTGATGCTATCATCCCATTTTTTCAGAATTTTTAATATGGCAATGTGTGTGATATAGATTATCACATATTATAAAAATTATATTTTTCTCTTTAAAGGATAGGTAAATTCTCTAAATAAATAAAATTATAAATTAAATTCTTTAATCTAAATCAACTATTTAAAGTATACTGGAATAACTGTTTTTAACCTATAAATAATAAATTTACATTATGCGTTTTCTAATTTTTATATCTTCCCTTTCATCCCTTTATCAATGTAACTGAAACAAAATCTTTGATCTGTTCCCAGTATTCACTCAACAAGCTTAACGTACTGAAAATTCTTTTCGCTCTGTAGATAATAATGTTTTGACTTTTTTCTATCCTTTTGTTTTGGGAAACCAGAAAATAATTAATTCGGTCTCTTTTAATCTTCCATCGAAATGTAACTCCTACAACCTCTTGTCACCAATTTTACATCAACGATCAAAGAAAATATGTGCTTAGTTAGTTATTTTCCCATGGGTCTAAATCTTGGCGAAATCATGCCAACATTCTCTAACAACGGTCAATAAGTTACTCGTCACTTTTTAAAAATGTACATGTGAATATTCTTAAAAGTAATGCAACCATTCTCTTTCATAGAACTTTGGACTTGGCGTATAATTCAACGCCCAAGGAATTGTCATTCGTTTTGCTTCAGTTTAGGAGCGAACACTTTCTTACTGTTTACTGACCACATAAGACATGTAACACGTAAGAGCTCAAGAGCGATTCGAGCCGAGGGCCCGGCCTGATCCTCCGTAATGTTTCCCCACTCCAGAATGTTTTCGTTAAAGACTTATTACGCTCTGTTAATTGACTATGATCACGTATATTGAAATATTTTAATAAACTGGCATGAGAACCAAATATGTCTCTGAGTTAATTCCGAGCCTGGACCTTTAATGGAAATTCAGTTCTAATATTGTTTTTACTTTTCAGCCAAAGCCATCAACAAAAAATACTTTCTTTTACGACGGCCGCTCATCTACTTCACAATGTGGAAATAGTTTTTACTTTTGAATGGAATATATATATATATGGGTGTGTATTTATAATATTAATATTCAACTAGAAAAAAAAATGTATGTAGGGCATGGCTTCCCACCACCCTAGAGATATAAATTTTCTATATGGGGTTCTATACAAAGAACTCGGGAAAACAATTAAAACGAAGGTTGAAGGATAGGTATGTATTAATTTATTACAAATCTATTGATTTTTTTTTTTCATTTTTAACGAAAAAAATCTTCAGATATCGGTACAAAATCGACTTTATTTTGTCATTTAGTGTTACACTTCTATGGCATGAAAACCATCTGCATTTATCATGGAAAATAATTTTAATAACTTATATTTTTTAATAATTTACATTAGATGAATTTTTCAAAGAAAATATAAATGGAAGTCGTATATTTGACATGTCAATGACTGGGAATTAAAAAAAAAGTATTCACCAACGATTAAGCTGCAGTGCGCCCCGAACATTAAAAAACATTTTTTTTTTAAATTCGTGTATTTACTTTAAAATTAGTTGCGGAAGCACGTTCTGTACATTCTGTTGCCAATTTTTTTATTATATACATACCAAAATAAAAATAGAAATTACCAAGTTAAAATTACACAAAGCACAATAATTTAAAATTATCTCAAAAATTCCAACTTTTCAAATGTAATACCTGTCAAAATAAAGTTTTAATATGGTCTAGGCAAAATAAAATCCTTTATAATCTTTTTCATATGCTTATCACTATAAAAATTACATATTTATCTATTTAACGTAACATACTGTTCAAGCACCCCCTCTTTCTTCAAAGGAAATTGGGATATATTTGACAGATTGTGAATAAACGGTAGAAATCGATATATATATATATATATATATATATATATTATTTTCAGGCTAAAATTAAGGGCCATAAAAAATGATTTTGAAGCAAAACATGGGTGTATACTAAAAAGTTACAGTGCTTAAAAAGGAAAAAAAAAAAAAAAAGGAGGAGAAGAATAGCTTGGTTAACCGGCATTTAACTAACCGCAAAAAATCGAGAAACCCATTTCTCCCACTTTAAATAAATTGTAAAAATAAATAAATAAATAAATAAAAATAAATAAATGCCGCTATTTTAGGAAGCCTAAATTTTCCATTTTCAAATAGTCACAGTCTCCGATTTATTACAAAACATGTCAAATTTCATATTTGTAAACATGAACCTTCATAAAGAAAGAAATAACATAAAAACTGTTTCCTATTCAGATAGTTTATCGCTGAGTGTAAGGGGACGCTTATTCGGTATTTTTAGAAAAAAAGAAAATTCAAGTGAAAAACGGAGGGGGTCGTTTATTTGAGATGGGTGATTTTGTGGTGTTTTACGATATATAATTATAACCATGTTACATACATATTTGAATATGTATAAAAAAAAAATGTTCTACATGCTGTACATTGAACAGTTTCTTAATTTAATATCACAAGCGGTTCTTATATAGATTAAAATAGTAGTTAAAGACATTTTAGCGTTTTAATTACAGTTAGGTATACAATTACATAACTAGTCCCTTTCCAACAAGGTTGAAAAGTATTAATGAGTTCAGTTTGTCTATCAACTCCCGTAAATATTCATGGAATTTCTTAAACTGTTAAATGTTATACAAGATCACTATCGGATGTTCCCTATTCAAAATGGAGTGAATACCTCTACTGGTTTGTGTACAGGGACATCCGAAAATATTCCAAAGCATTGTGTTCTATGAAAGGTATTTCTATAAATCATATTTTAATATCTTTGATTTACGCAAATCTTAATGAAATTGAAATATGTTATACAGGTTCCCTATCAGATGTTCCCCATTGAAAATAGAGTGAATAAGTGTACAGAGACACTTGAAACTATTCCAAAGCATTGTGTTCTAAGCGAGAGGTACTTTACACATTTGTTAATGAAATTTCAAGTTTATTATTCCTACTTAAAAAGGCCTTAAGAGGTTCTGTACAAATTCCAATGGAATTGCGTTTTAGGAGAGAAATTTTTAGAAATATTGACATTTATTTTTAATATACAAAAATAATGTTTTCTATAGAATATCATATGATTAACATTTATATTTACACAAATATATTCAGATACATTAAGGGCTGCATTTTTTAAATTTATTTTTTAATTATTTATTTATTTTTTGCGTTAAGCATTTTGAATACTTTCCAACAATGTTTAAGTGTACAATTATTCTATTTGTACGCCTTTCAGTCCTTCTGTCTGTCCGTTGTGTCATAACATAGGTAAAGAAAATTGAAAGTTTTACGATAAAAGAAATACGTACAGTTGAAAAGTGTTGATAATTAATGCGTGCAGCATAATTTTGCGTTCTTCTCTTTAGTTACGCTAGCGAGATCGCGTGTCCATCTATTCCTCGCAGCCCATAGTTTTGGTGGAAAGATGAATGTAAAAATTGTTCTTCATTTAGATCCTTTTTTATAAAAATTAAACATTGGAGATTTCGAGATGTGTAGTTATTACAACAACAAAGAAAAAGGAAAAAGAGGGGGGGGGGGGGAAGGAAAGCCAACAGAAAAATTCATCAGGAATATAATTTACTAATAATTTTTTTTTCCGAAAATTATAAATTTTAATAAAAAGGATAAGAATTATTAAATATATACTCTTTTGAACATTTATATACTTGTTTTTAGTTCTTAAGCTTTATTTAATCATTTGTTTACTGAAATAAATTGGAATAATTAAACAAATAATGATAAACTATAAAAACTTACAAAATTAGTTTCTTTATAATTAAAATCATACTCTAAATGCTAAACTACAATTAAAATTTTTTTTTATTTAATTATTTTCTTAAATTAAACAAATTTAAGATAAATTAATTGTAACTCTGAAATTTTTCATCTAATTTTTTTCTTTCTTCTTCTTTTTTAATTAATTAATTAATTTTTATTTATTTATTTATTTTTTTGTAATAATGCTGCAGTAATGTTTGCGCTGCAGTAATGTTTGCTTTATAGTGACATGGGGCAAGGCGCACTTTAAAACTGAATAAAATCAAGATAAAATCTTTTATTTACGAATTGGAAAAAAATAAATAAACGTTTTAAGGTAGGATATTACTATGTGTGTGCATATATATATTTAACATGCCTATGTTAAGAAAGACCAACAATAAAAAGTATATAAAACTGTATATGTTTTATAGATATCAAAAATTACTTTAAAATATAATATATGGGATTGATTTAGTTTATTTAAATTTGGTTTCTAAATAATTCTAAGGGAAGTTATTTTTCACCTAATAATATAAAACTCTGCATTTTAACTTTATTCATACGGTCTTAGAGAGGGATTGGAGAAAGTTAGGAGCCCGGAAATCTAGTTTAACTCGTTCCTTCTGTCTGAAGCAATGGTGGCTTTTATTATTACTTATTTTTATTTGTTCATATTTTGCTTATGTGTCACATAGTTTACAATTCTCATAAAATATATGCATTCATTTCTTATATCAAATAAATATAAAAGGTTGACGTATGAATGATTGAATTTCAATTGTCACATAGATTTTAAGGACTAAATCAGGATAAATTATGACTATTATATATATATATATATATAGTATCACTAATATTATCTTCTTCGAACTCATCAAAAAGTTTTAAGCATTACTGGAAGAAATATCCACTGCATTGGAGAAAAATCGACTGTATCTGACTTACGCAAAGCTTTTCTCCACACAACACTGACTTGACGAAAAATATTAAGAGAGGAAAAAATGAATCAACGTTCATGGTCGCGTCGCTGTCAAATAGACTGATTTCAAAATTAAATTATCATTAACTGTTCAAAAAATAGCAGAAATCACTTGAAAACGTACTATGTTACAGAACATCCACCCAAGCTCAGTTACATAGTTTCCGGACTTTATCAAGGGGTGATCTGTCCATGAATTAATAAATGATAGACGGCAAAGAGACCAATGCGCGACTAATAACGGGCAAGTATTTAGAGAAATTATTTAAGAACAAATATTTTCTATTTCTTTTACATTATTGAAACTTTCTTTACTATCGAAAATGTTGCTTAAAACTCATTTTTAATAAATATTCTATATTTCAGAAAGATATCAAAACTTTGTTTGTTTAAATAGGTCGAAATTCCATAACAACATATAAATGCAACGCTGCAGATGCCATCTGACATTGTGTTCAGAATCTTTAATGCCAATCGATAAAACAGGAATATTTTCATTAACTGTCGATTTATCAGTTTCGGAAATTGCACTTCCTTACAGAGAGATATTAGAAAAAATGATCTTGACATAATCCCTAATTTTATGAGATTAGAATTATGTATATTGTATTATTACAATTATACTTTTGTTTGACATGATAAATATAACAATGAAAGTTCACTTTGAATTCTCTGAAAACTGTGTAAGAAAATGTAATTATTTGAATTTTTTTAATTATCCTTATGGATTTAATGATGCATTTATCGGCTGTGCCAAAATTTATTAACATGAATGAATTTAGGAGGTATTTCATAACCTTATGTCCCGTTATACAAAACCGATTCGAATGAAAATATCAAAATAAACTGTTTAAAGGACATAAATTCAAAGATCAATGCACATGAATTCAAAAGTTAGTGAAAAGTATACATTTATATAAAAACTTCCCATTAATCGAGGTTAAAAATTTTCTTTAGATATGAATATGTTTTTATATATGCTAGAAGTGGATGTAATAAACATGAAATTAATTTGCACTGCTAAAAATTTCAAGATAAATCATTAGTCGTAATTTTTTTATTAAGTGTTATCTAAAATTACGGAGAAAAAATAAACGGAGATGTTAGAAAATTTATTTTGTATATGCATTTTAATGACTAATATTAATCTAATGATTGGTGAAAATATATTTGGGACCTAGAATTATTTTTTTAAGCAGACACATTAATTTAAAAAAAATTATTGATAAATTAAATAAGTAAAAGTACCGAATCAAAATTAAGAATCTCGATTATTTACTTTTAACTTTAACTAAGAATTATTATCAAAATTACAGACTCTAGATAAGCATTTCAGTAAATTTACAGAAATTGTGTTTCAAAATTACATGAAATCTGTATAGCTAAAATGTTTTTAATCATTTTATAACTTATTTATTTCTTCAATAAAAAAAAAAATTAATTAGAACTTGCATTATATTTTGGAATTTTTATTCAACATAAACTTTTAAAATATGAATAATAGCTTAAGAAAGTATGTTCTTTTAATATCGAATATTAGTTCAGGCGTATGATCGAAATAAGTAACTAATTTCGTATTGTTTCAGGAAATTTCAATTTCATGCAATAAACTTTTGCTTTGCTGAATGATAAATACTAATGAATGTATAAAGGCTTTTATTTTCCTATATATCTTATTTTTAACATTTTAACATATTTATGAGATATAAGTTAACACATAAAACTCTGAAATGCTTTCTAGCAGAAATCTTAAATAAAAAGGTATATATAATTTTTTTTTTAAGTAGATCAGTTTTAATGTAATGCAATATATAGATCTTCCATTTTATAATAGTTATATTTTGCTATGTAAGGCCTATTTAAATCATTGTATTGCAATCATCTTCGCTATTTGTGAATTAGATTTTTTTTTAGAATGCGGGATTAGAAGATTTTTCTTTTTAACACCTTCAACAAGGTTAAAAAGTGTTAATGACTTCGGTTTGTCTGTCTGTCCATGCTCTAACTCCCGTAAATATTTATGGAATTTCTAGAAACTGATATATGTTTTTCAAGTTCACTATTGGATATTCACTATTGAAAATGGAGTTTATACCTTTACTGGTTTCTGTACAGGGACCCCCGAAAATATTTCGTGTTCTATGAGAGGCATTTCTATAAACCATATTTTCATACCATTACTGTACAAAAATATTAATGAAATTGAAATATGTTATTCAAGTTCACTATCGGATGTTTCCTGTTGAAAATGCAGTTTATACCTTAACTGGTTTGTGTACAGGGAACACCGAAAATATTTCAAAGCATTGTGTTTTATGAGAGGCATTTCTGTAAACCATATTTTCATATCCTTACTGTACACAAATCTTAATGAAATTGAAATATGTTATTCAAGTTCACTATCGGATGTTTCCTTATGAAATGGAGTAAATACCACCACTGATTTGTGTACAGGAACGCACAAAAGTATTTCAAAGCATTGTGTTCTATGAGAGGCAATTCTATAAACCATATTTTCATACCCTTACTGCACACAAATCTTAATGAATTTGAAATATGTTAGATTTACAGGGTGACACTAAAATATTCAGGTATATAAAGATCTATTAATAAATATTTGCTAAAATTGTACTTTCGTTTACATTAAGCGTTTTTAATATTTTCTAACATTAACACTTCTTAATAAAGTTGAAAAGTGTTAATGACTTTGGTTTGTCTGTCTGATTGTCTGCCTTTCCGCGCTCTAACTCCTGTAAATATTTGTGGAATTTCTTGAGACTGATATATGTTATTCAAGTTCACTATCGGATGTTCCCTCTTGAAAATGGAGTTTATATCTTCACTGGTTTGTATACAGGGACATACGAAAGTATTTCAAAGCATTGTGTTCTATGAGAGGTATTTCTATAAATCATATTTTCGTACCTTTACTGTACACATATCTTAATAAAATTGAAATATGTTATTCAAGTTCACTATTGGATGTGTCCTGTATAAAATGGATTAAATACCATCACTGTTTTATATACAAGGAAACTCAAAAGTATTCTGAAGCATTGCGTTCTATGAGAGATATAGCTATAATTCAAATGTTAATAACTTTACTTTCCACGAAGTTTTAGAAAATTGAAATATGTTTTTTATATGAACAAAAGAAGGCTTTGCATAGCATATAGGATGATTAGCATTAGATTTACAGGGTGACACAAAGATATTCTGTTATATTAAGAGCTATTAATAAAAAATTGCTAGAATCCTACTTTCGTTTACATTAAGCGTTTTTAACACTTTCCAACATTTTTTTATGTGTGAATATGATATCAATTTGTGTATCTGTCAGTCTGTCCGTCTATATGTCTGCCCGAGCTTTAACTCCTGTAAATATTTATGGAATTTTTTGAAACTAATATATGTTATTTATGTTCACTATCGTATGTTCCCTATTGAAAATGTAGTTTATACCTCTACTGGTTTGTGTATAGGGACACCCGAAAATATTTCAAAGAATTATGTTCAATGTGAGGTATTACTATGAACCATATTTTCATACCTTTACTGTACAATATCTTCATGAAATTGAAATATGTTATTCAAGTTCATTATTGGATGTTTCTTATATAAAATAGATTACATACCACCCCTAATTTATGTACAGGGACACTCAAAAGTACTCCAAAGCATTGCGTTCTTTGTGAGATATTTCTATAAATCAAATTTTAATAACTTTACTTTCCACGAAGTTTTAGGAAATTGAAATATGTTTTTTATATGCACAAAAAATTGCTTTGCGTAGAATATAGCATGATTATTATTAGATTTACAGGGTGACAGAAAAATATTCAGTTATATTAAGAACTATAAATAAAAAAATGCTAGAATTCTACTATCGTCTACCTTAAGCTTTTTTGACACTTTCTATCATTTTTTTTAGTGTGAATATAATTTCAATTTGTATATCTGCCTGACTGTTCTTCTGTCCGTCTGTCTGTCTCTGTCTGTTTTTCTGCGGTCTAATTCCCGTAAATATTTATGGGATTTCTTTAATTAAACCGGATCGGATATTCCCTATTGAAAATGGACTGAATACCTCTTCTGGTTTGTGTACAGTGACACCCAAAAGTATTCGAAAGCATTGTGTTGTATGAGAGGAGTTTCTATAAACCATATTTTAATACCTTTAATGTATAGAAACTTTAATGAAATTTTAATATGTTATTCAATTTTCTATCGGATGTTTCCTATATAAAATAGAGAACATTTCTAACTGGTTGGTGTACAGGGGCACTTGAAATTACTCCAAAGCATTGTGTTGTAAGAGAGTTATTTTTATAAACCAAATTTTAATCATTTTATTTTCCACAAAGCTTAATGCATTTCAAATATATTATTCGTATGCACAAAAGAGTGCCTTCTATCTAATATAGTATGGTTAGCATTAGATTTACAGGGCCACACAAAGATAATCAATTACATTAAGAGCTATTAATAAAAATTTGCTGGAATTGCATTTTTGCTTCCATGAGCGTTTTAACACTTTCTTATAATTTTAGTGGGAATATGATTTCAATTTCTGCATCTGTCTGTCCGATTGTCTACCTTTCTATCTGTTTGTCTCCGGCTCCTATCATCCGTGAATATTTTGAGAATTTAAAAAAAAATGATACACTCAAGTTCCCTATGGAATATTCCCTATTTAAAATGTCATTAATAGGTCCTGTACAACTAGTTTGTTTACAGGGACTACAAGAACAACAATAAAAAAAAATCCAATGCATTACGTTTCATGACAGAAATTTTTAAAAGTTATATTTAAAAAGCTTTCTACTATATCATAAAATGATTGACATGTATTATTAATATTCTAAGATATTGTTTTGTATAGAATATAATAGGATTAACTTTCAGATTTAGAGGCTACAGTAAAATATTCAGAAAGATTAAAAGCTGTAATTATAATCTAACGGCTGCAATTTCTTTTGCGTTAAGCCTTTTTAACAATTTCTAAAATGCCTAAGAGTAATTTTTAAAATCAATTAGTCTACCTTTTTGTTTTTCAGTCCTTCTGTCTGTTGTGTGATAACGTAGACAAAGAATATTAAAAGTTATTCGATACAACAATTGCGTACAGTTGGAAAGTGTTACTAATCAATGCGTACTGTATGATTTTTCTTTCTTGTTTTTCCCTTAAGTACAGAATGCAAGATGAAAACTAATATTTTTAATGTATCCAGTAAATATATAAGTTTAAGAAATCACATAGAAAGAATACAGACAAAGACGGGGAAATGTTAGACACACAAAATACTAAAATACACACACACACACACATATATATATATCTAATATTTTAGGATAGGAAATCAATATTCGTAATTTTTTTTAAACAAAATTCTCGACTGTAACAGATTACGTATAAAAATGACAGATAGTGCAATAAGCAAATATGATTGACGATATTTCCAAGTCTACTTTAGGCTGTCAAATGTTCTGAAGTCTAAGGAATAAATCTATTTTTCACAGAATTTTTCACAAACTTTTGCATACTATTTACGATGTCCTCTCAGCAATTTATCTTACTTTTTGATACTTCAACGAAGAAAAAGAAATAAATAAATTGCACATTATTACGTGAAATGAAACGAAATATTAAGAAGTATGCTAAAGTAAATATAACATGTGTTATATTACCCCTAACTGTATACATTTCAATTAGTTTGACTCAATCAATAACTTCAGCATTTCTGGGTAATACAAGAAATATTTCATTAGAAAAATCTTCGAATTTTAAAAATGTAATAGATGAAGGTTCATTAGATTGATTTACTAATTGTTTATCTAAGGAAAAAAGTTATTCTGAGTTTTTATACATGCTATTTGTACATACATAAAAATAATCTATACAAATAAAGAGAAGTATATGTGTGAATGTCTGCGTTCTGTATAGCAGAGCTACAAAACTTAGCAGATGGGTAGTTGGGACCCTGCCGGTGTGCATCTCATCAAGTTATTTTCGAATTTCGAATTAGAATTTTTTAAATTATGTATATATATATATATATATATATATATATATATATGATTTTATCCATTGACATTTCTGTTTGTAAATTGACATTTCTGTTTCTCTAAACTGTATTATTTAATTTTAATCGCGTGCGTATCTTAGAAACGGCTATTACAGTTTTTCTTTTAATTCATTCATTTGAAGGCAAATATTTTTTTTTTCTTTTTTTAATTTAGTATATTTATTGAAAATCAAATAGTAATGCTGTAGAAAAAAATAAGTTTATTACATTTTAAATAAAATAAATATTAATAACAGTTAGGTTTATTTACAGTTTTTATAGTATAAAATCATTTTATTTTACAATTTTTTAATTAATTCCTTTGAAAAAGATTTTTTTTTCTTTAAATTATTTTATTTACCGGAAAAAATGGTAATATATTATAGAAAGGATTAAACTTATTAAAACTTGTTTGCTTTTTATTTATTTCATTCCTTTAAAAAAAATCTACTTTTTCTTTTATTTATTATATTGATCAGAATTCTATGGTGATATAGTGTAAAGATGGAAGCCTATAAAATACATGGTTCAAAAACTAAAATATTTAATAGATGCTGAGAAACAGTCATATTTAAAGAACTAGTTCTTGAATAAAAGCAGCTCCACTTCTCGTCGATAAATACCCAAATTGAAGTGACCGGGAATGCAAGCAGTTTAAACCTAAATTAGATGTAGTGCAGGCAAAAAAGGGGCTGCGGTAAGCAGCGGGTACCCGAAGCAACGTTTAGAGCGATTTCAATGTATTATTATTATTATTATTATTTTAGTTTTTATTTGCAATGTGACATAAAAAATTATAAGCGATTCAATTGTTTCTAAATTCGTTTGAATATAGTGAGCGTACCCTGCTAGAAACTAATAATTAAAAACAATTAAAGAATTTATTTTCTTAAAATTCTTGTTCGCTATAAACGAGGGTTGAGTTTCAGTTTTCATTTAAAAGCAACACTGAATTTTGATGTTTCAATATTTCCAGAAAATTGAAAAGTGTGAAGATTTTAACATCTATTTATTTTATTTTACTTTAGTATTTTCTTTTTAACAAAAAATAAAGACTCGACGGTCTTCATAAGCCTTTTGTGGTGAAAAGAAAGCCCTTATTGAATATATGAATGTATATGCATTTTATTAACATGCTTTTGTTAACTTGATATGATGTAACTATTAATGTATGCAACGGAATCTTACAATTTAAATTTCGGCCACTTCTGGTCGTCTGACTGACCTAAAATTTTGCACACGACTTCATAATAGATGACAATACTATATACAAGAATTTCTAGGAGGTTGCAAAAATAAATCTATATTGTAACGAAAGTCTTTTTCACGTGTGAACAGTGAGGCTGTTAGGTAAAGCGCCGGACTACGGGGCCAAATGTTGAACGTTCGAACCCAGTCAGGAAAATTTTTAAAAAAAGGTTTTTTCTTTATTTCTAAATTATTTATTTCTCACTTATTCATTATGTTGTTTAATCAATGAATGTTATGTAATTTCTAGACTTTTAACATGTTTTTATTCACTTGACATGATGTATCTATTAATGGAAGTAACGGAATCTTGCAGTTCAATTTTCGACCATTTCTCATCCTCTGACTAACCTGAAATTTTGCACACGACTTCATAATTGATGAAAATAAAATATGCAAGTATTTGCATACGGGGCAGACTCCAGTGGGCATGTTTTGCGGGCAAACAAAACAATCAATATGCATAAAACAGTATCGTATGCGGCACACGACTTAGCCGCACTTGAGTGACGTCAAGTAACAACAATTAATTTTTTTAATATTTTTAAATAGGTAAATAATCTGCTGTATATTCTTTCTCTTTCCTTGCATTTCATGAATATAAACACCGATTTCTGCAGTTATTTGTTTTTAAGTTATGGTGACAACAGGTATCATGAAAAACGACAGTTTTTCGAGTGACGCAAGCGGAAGCCCAAACTGAACGCTGCGAACTCTTATATACGGCTAGTTTGACATCAAAGAGATCTGTAAAAGCCGACACTTAATATCTCAGCAAATATGCCGTATTTTGTTCTGTTCTTTTCAAAATAGTCTTTTATCTTCGGTCTTAATCTATCCTGAAAATTTTACATTTCTACATGCAATATGTTTTGAGATCTGAATCTCAATTTAAAGCCAAAATGGGAAAACGATTGGAGTAATGGACTGAAATTCTGAAAAGTATCTCTAAAACAGCTCGAAGGATTTTCATATAATTAATATATGTTGTTAATAAAATCTTTCTGAATCTAGTAACGTTTCCGTTTTTTCCAGGAAAACTCTTGTTTTTTATATAAATCGCTTTAAACATGGAACTATATTACTACGCCAATTACATGTGTTTCTTCGGCAAAAAGGCCGTGATGCGGTTATTACTTCTTGCTTGCAAGGCTTCAGTTGCTCACGTTGGTTGGCTGACCAACGTGAATGCAGTCAATAAATTTTTGCTGTGCAGAAAATATTTTTAATTTTAAAATTTCCCATTTCATCAAAAAGTATTTAGATAATATTTAAAATAAAAGAAATATTTTTTAGTTATAGATATTCTATTTCATCGTTATTCATACTAAATAAAAAAAATTTAAAGCAAAAAAATTTAAAGTACTCATGAATACAAATTTATACCATGGTCCATGGTCTTTGAAGCGCATGCGTACTACATCCGGATGCGTAGATCATTCGTGCTTGCTGTAGACACTACGCTAATGTCGCTAATTGTTTACACTGTATTAATCCGCAGTGTGTTGTTTATGTTGTCGCGATTGCTATCATAAGCAATAGATTACTATATCAGGAATTGCTTTTTTTAAAAAAGGATTAAATCGTCGACTATTGGATAAATGCAAGTCTTCAAAAGCCATGTATTGAAAGGAAGCGTGAAGATTCGTCGGCAGACAGTTCTAGCCAAATTTCTTCAGACTCATTTTGTGATTTTAATAATATGCCTCTGTCTGTTCAGCAAGAAAGCAATGCATGAAATAAAAGCTTCATTGAAAATGTTTTAAGTAGAAAAAAAGATGAAATGAGACTTTTGAAAAGCTGCTTTTTAAAAAAAAGGATTAAATCGTCGACTATTGGATAAAAATGCAAGCCCAAGTATGTTTGAAAATTACCCAAAACAGGGGTTAATACAGGTCGAGTTTACTACCTTTTATGGGTACCTTCACAAAAATCAACCTGGCAAAAAAGGTATTTTCACAAAAATCAATCTGGCAAAAAAGGTATCTTCACAAAAATCAATCTGGCAAAAAAGGTACCTTCACAAAAATCATTCAGCTAAAATTGGTACCTTCACAAAAATCTCAGTCATCCCAGCAAGATCTGTCATCTTAAATGAGCACATTTTCAAAGAAGAGTAACTTATTTGTGCATTCCTGTTGATGCAATTCACAAAGCAAGAAACATATACAATGTTGGTTTTAATCTACCCACAAGTGTTTTCTACGGGTGAGAAATGGTGTAGCATAAGTAAACAAAACGATCCTCGCATGTATCTGTACAGACACGCTTTGGAGTTGTGGCCATAATGTACTGTTTGCTGATTCGTCAGGTGGTTTGACGCTTTGATGACTGTATGGTGATGTGTGTATCCTCCCTTGTACAATTCATGTGTAGTGCAGTGATAATAGCACAAATAAAAACAACTCGTACTTACATTCTCTCTACTGAACTGTTTACTTCAGAGAGAAATGGGTTTTGATTCCTGTTCTGCTATAAGCCTCACACCAACTGTTAAGCGTTATTTTTATTATTTTACTTAGTTTAAACTCCCCCCCCCCCACACACACAGAACAAGAGTCTGCTGCAATTTTTCACAAAAATAAAATATAGTTAAGATTTTTCACAAAAATAGGTATTAATTTTGAAATCCTGGATTGGCCCCTGCAAAATATAAAATGCCGGCAGATAATAAAAGTAGAGGAAGTTTAGTGCGGGAGAAAGTAGAAGATATGTGCCTTCAAAAGCCATGTATTGAAAGGAAGCGTGAAGATTCGTCTGCAGACAGTTCTAGCCAAATTTCTTCGGACTCATTTTGTGATTATGATAATATGCCTCAGTCTGTTCAGCAAGAAATAAAAGCTTCATTGGAAATGTTTTAAGTAGAAAAAAAGATGCAGTGAGACTTTTGAAAAGCAGACTGTGGAACAAAATGCACAAATAGAAAAATCGCGTGCAGAATTAAAAAAATTAAAGACAAAACTCACTTATTATGAGACTAACAAGCATCATTACTCACTTGAAAAAATGGAATTCCTGCTCACCAAAAAAGGATATTATTTTGCTCGTGAAAAGCAATTAACTTAGCCAGCAAAAACAACATTGCAGAGATACCTGCGTCCCTTTAGTGGGGAACTTGGTGTTACTAATTTAATAAAAGAAAGACTGATGGAAGAATCGAACAATCTAAATAGCTTCGAAAAATTCTCGTCATCTTTAATAGATGAGATGGCAATCAAGCAAAATTTGATATGTGATGCAAAATCAGATAGTTTCTTTTGTTTTAAAACAAACAGTGAAGAAAAGTACTAGTCAGCTAGTTTGCTTTGTTTTCTAATTAGAGGGATTTCAACAACTTTCCATGGGAAAATGTGGTCTTTTAGACCGATACCCGGCATAAAACGAATGTCGCTATGTTTTGTCTGGAGTTGGAAAACTTAACCCCAATGATAAAGAAAGGTACATTTTTCTCAGCTTTGATCAAAATCACGTAATTTAATCCCGATTTAGTATATCGAGATCGATACTTTTTAATAGTAACCTTTTTGTATCGGAACTTTGTTTTTCTTTTTGTGCCGAAAGCTCATGTGTGTTTATCGTAATGCGTCTCAGCTGAATGATTTTTTTAACGTGTTTTTAAGATTTAAAAATTAGTTTTTCAAGTGTATTTTATTATTATTTTTAAATAAATGGAATTAGTATTTAGGGAAAAAATAATGCGTGTTAGTAATTGATGCAGTACAGATTTTCATGCATTTTCTGATTCATGCGCTACAAATTAGGGGTATCCAGTGATTTTTTTTTTTTTTTTATATATCGGGATCCTGACTGCTGCAGTACAGATTTTTATACATTTTCTGATTCATGCGCTACAAATTAGGGGTATCCAGTGATGTTTTTTTGGTTTTAATATCGGGATACTGACCACTGCAGCACAAAATTTCATGCAAGCCTGTAATTTTAAAAAATTGTAGAAAATATTCGAGTTATATATTTAACATCATTATTTCCACTGAATATTATGTGCTTGTCATTATCAAAAGCCCAGTGGCAGAAACACGGCGACATAGTCGCGGACACAGAAAAACGACTTGTGGACAGTTTTTGTCCGCACTGATAAAAAAATTTGTCTGCAACTTTCGAATAACAATTCACTTAAAAAAAAAATTCTGTATCAAAACTACAACTAATACTTTTATTATTTATAATTATTTATATTGTGTTGTGTCAAACATTGCTATAAAATATATAATTGAATGAGATGATTTGAATGAATACACACAATTGTTTATACTATATTGTTCTGCAGTAAAATTGTATTCGTGTATTGTTGCACGAGATCCCTACTGATGTTAAGCCCCCACCCCCTCCAATCAGCTTTCAGGCTTTTTGAGTGTAAGCCATTTTCTCCCCTGATTACACACAAATTTTGCAGACAGATTATGAAATTTTAAAAGCCTGTTGCAGACAGCTACAAAACGTTCTGACACTGGGATCAACAGTGAATTTTATGTGCTAAAGATTGAAAGCCGTTCGAAATTTTTTTTGTGGTGAAGTAACTCAAATTTCTATTACTGTTTTATATGTTTGTTTTATTAATCTTAAAAATATGCTTAATTAATTTCAGTGAATTTCAAAACAAGCACCTGAGTGAAAAAATAATTTATTTTCTTAAAATGTATTTTTTAAGTTTTGTAATGATTCAGAGTATCGATTCATCTAGTGAGCTGTACATCGGCAACAGCAGTATGTGCCTAATAGTAAAGCTGTTCCACATTTCTTTTTTAATTCATCATTTGCCAATTTGTTTCAAGGTTGCCATGGGTACAGTAACAACATATGAGAGAATGAACCCATAGACCTATTATAAGAGTGGACGGGACAATGGCAGCCTTTTTTAGTGGCAAAGATAACTCATAAAAAAGGTCATGTGACTTTTGATCTACAGGACGCGAAACTGGCCAATATTGAAATTTACTCGCCATGCTCTAAACGCTGCTTTTTATTAAGCAGGCGATATTTTTCCGTTTTCTTTGAAAATTATTTTTAAAATTTTTATTTCTCTTTAAAAGTTATATTGTTTTGAATGTAAAAAGAATTTTATACCAAGAAATTGTAATTAGATATTAAAAGCCCTAGAAATTATGTAAAACAAGGATTTTCACAGGTAAGATTCTTTTTAATATTTTATTATTTCGTTCTTTCTAAGTAATTATTTTTATAAAATGTTTATAATTGCTATACTTAATTCTCTAAATTGAATTAGTTTGAATATATTATACTTTATATCATTTCAAAAATGTCCATGATTATTTATGAGCAGTGATAGAAATTGGGAAGGAAAGGGAAGGCGTCATATGATGCCTGCTGTAAATATTTTAGGCGGCAAATTGAAATTTCTAGTTGCAATTTCTGAAATTCGCTTTTAACATGACTAATAGAGTGATTATGAGTAAAACAATATTTCCTGAACTACACGTCAAAATTTCTGGAACACAGTTTAATATATTATATGTATTTTTTAGAGCTGTACCGAGTACTTGGTATACACTCGGCACTCGGCTTACTTGGCCAAATTTAGGCTATGTATTCGGCCAATACTGAGTAGTTGTGGAAATTTCACTATTTTTATGCATTATTGATAGAAATGTGTTAATGAGAGATATTTATTTTACAACTGAACTAAAAAAATATGAAAATATAAATACAGAGTCATTATAATTAAAATTTTTGCTATAACAGCTTTCTGCAGTTAAAATGGGCTGTTACCAAACTTAGTATAGAGATGATTCATGATCTGAGCTTTTAATTATAACTATCATGTAATATCAATATGCATTATTTTATAAATGCTTAGTACATGAAATTGTATCTATAAATCAGACAAAAATAAAATATTTTAGGAAAAAAAGAACCTCTTTGTAATATTAACACAAAATTTTCGTTATACATTTGTGCAAATAAAACTAACACACTTTCAAATTGGTAAGAAAAGATTGATTTTGAATTTTATACAATAAAATAACATAAAAAACTATCACCTATTCGGATACAGTCTACCGTTGAGCAAAAGTTGCGTTTATTTAGTATTTTAAGAACAAAAAAATAATAATAATAAAAAAGAGTAGGGAGGGGGCATTTAACCAAATAAAGGCTTTCATGGCATTTTACGTTATATATAAAAAAGGGTAAATACACTAAAACGTTATTGAAAACTTATTTTCATTAACAAATCTGTTGTTCCCAAAACCACCTGTCATTTTACATTTCTACGATCTGAAGATTAATGAAGCCTATCATGTTTGAAATTATAAAATATTTTAATGTTACCCTTTCATATGTGAATTTCATGTATCTTAAATTAAGCCTTAGTGACTAGTAACTTTTATATTCTCTAAGAATTATCTGAGTATGATAATTTCGCATCTAAAAAAGATGTTAAGAGTAAAGTTATCAGTTATGGTTTTAGTAATCCACTATGCTGAAAGTATCAAAATATAGCAATGAACCTAATTATGTATGTACACTACAAAAGTTCTGCATGAAAGCATGCTGTTTACCATTTAACTAAATTTTATGTTCAAAAGCCTTTTCTTTAATTTTAAGATGTGCAAATTTCTTCATATATGCATCAATTATTATTTCTTACAACTACTCGGTACTCGGCCGAGTAGTAAAAGGCTGAGTACTTGGTATTCGGCTACTCGGCCAAAGTGCTACTTGGTGCAGCACTAGTATTTTTCTTACACATTACATCAGTATGTGCACACAGATAAATGTGTTGGTTCCATAGGTTATTTGTATGCATGTGTGGCGAGAGCGTTGCAAATTGCAGTTTTAAAAAAAGATAAGATTAAAAGGGATTAAAGGAAATTTTTTCTTTTTTATCTCTGTAAGGGGGTCGGGGGTGAAATATGCTGGAAATGCCCAGGTGTCTAAACAACATAGTCCCTGTGCGGTAGGGGGGAAAATATGATATGGACTTGGACCTTTCAAAGTTAAACAAAAATAAGTCTTTAAAAAAAAAGCTAGGCGTTAAATTTGACGACTGGAAATAATTTTATAGTCGTCAAATGCAATAATTTAGTCATGTTGACAACTAATGACTGCTAATTTCGGACACTGTTTATGAGAGTTAAAGCGAGTATAGACAAAACGAAGTTATAAACGCTTTTGAACTTTTTGGAGAGTGTTAATAACAAGGTAAAAATAAATTTCAGCAGCTGTTTCATTTTACGCAAGTTTTTCTTGCTGTATCTTTTAATAATAATAATAATATTTATGTTCAGAACAAAAAATCGCCAATAACGCGATAAATGCCAAAAAAGGTAACCTTTTTCAACAGTAACGTGGTTTCATCTTTGCACCTTTTCTTATATTCCTTTAATAATAGAATGCTCTGTCTGTTCAGCTAAAGTCAAATTATGCCGATAAGGGGTCCCACTACCCCACCTTACCCTAAGTAATTTTTTTTTTTTTTTTTAAGCAACAATATTTTTGTTTGAACAAAAAAAAAAAAAAAATAATGACTATAAAAATCAAGAAAAAATTCTAAGCATAAAAAAAGTGAGTTATATCTATATTTCTCAATTATAATAAAACTGTAAATTTATAATAAAAGTCTATATATTTCATTAAATATTTTTATACTTCATTTTATAATTTGGATTTGTGGGGTAAATTTTAATTTGCAGATATAAACTTTATATTTTTACTGCATTTATTACCTACTCTTAATCTTAATTTGCCTTAAAAAAAATAAAATATATTTATTTACAGATATTCATTCTGGGAGTGTACTGCATTAATTTTTTTTTTTTTTTTTTTTATTAAAAATGACTTCATCAAATATCAATTCAAGATAATGTGCAACTTTTTATGTTGATTTATAATATTAAGAGAAAAATCCTTCATATGAAATTTACATTGAAATCTATGTGAAAAATTGTGGGAGAAATTTTTCTACATTTCTAGTTTTTGCTTGTAAATATTTATTTATTATTACTCGTCACAGTTATAAAAGTAATAAACTGATCTGTCAAAGAGAATCTGTCAAAGTTCAATACATGCATCTTCATATACACTGATTTTCAAAAGATTACATTGATTAAATTGCTATTTAGTATTTTGAATAAAATATGTATTTATTATATACAATTGTTATAAAAAAGCAGCCAATTGTTACAAAAAAGCAGTGAAATCTCTCTTCAGTTATGATATCGCTTTCTGTTTTCTATTTCAAAAGCAAATTATTCTCACTTTTGCAATTGCATAGAAAATCTTGTGAAAAAATGTATGAGAAAAATTTCCAGATATTAAATATTATTTTTGTTTTGTAAATATCTGTATTGATTATTTGTCACTGTTATATTAAGCATTGAAAGATTGAACTGATCAAATATCTGCCAAATTTAGTGTGCCTCTTAATTTATTAGCTTTCCAAAAATACTTTATAAGATCACATTTAGTTTTATAAGTAGAATGTGTAATATTTGTAAATATTCATAGATTATTAAATAAATAAGTAAAAAAAATTCTCTCTTGTAAAATTGCATATTGCATTTAAAATTTTGTGAAAATCTGCATGATAAAATTTACCAAATATTGAATTTTTGTTTTATTATTATCAGTATTAATTATTTGTCACTCTTACAAAAGCAGTAAATTGATCACATATCTGCCAAATTGAATGTGCATCTTCATGTATGTTGCTTTTTTAAAATATTTTATTATACACTAGCAGGCTACGCCCGCTTAGCTGGTCACTATTTTTAAATGAATCACTATAATTAATGAATTCTCAAAATTGCATTAATTTTTATCATGTGATAAAAAAAGAGAAAAAAAAATTCTAATCAAGAAAAATGTCACATCGGGTCCCCACTGCCTTCGGCAGCGTGGACCCGTGCACAATGCGTGCAAACGAATGCATATATATGAGCGCTGCGCTCGTGTATTCCTTCACCACCCTTATGATTTCTCAAAATTCCATGTTATTTCTCATAAACTTTCATTCTTAAGAAAAGGAATTAATAAAACAATCAATGCGGAAAACGATGGATGCGTGAACGATAGATTGGGGTTTCACTATATATATATATATATATCGTAAAAGTGCCTTTACTCTATTTAACTCCCCCCCCTCCCCCTTTCTGCTTTTCACATTTTGTTTGTTCTTAAAATACCAGATAAACAGCGATAGGCTGTATCCGAATAAGTGATAGTTTAACATTATTTATTCACCTTTGTATACCTATATAAACATTGACTTGTATTATATAAAATCGGACACTGGTTATATGAAAATGGAAACTGTAAGCTTCCTAAAATAGCATGAAATCACCTTCAGGCATCATTTTTTATTCCTAACTTTTGATCAGATTTTAAAAAATCTATTTTGTCATAATAAACATTTTATTTATGATTTACAAAATGCTAGTTTTTATCATCTTAAAAAAAATCTTACATTGTTAGTTACATGGTATTTGACTTATTTCAAAAATCAGTTTGCCAGCAGATAATTAAAAACTTTTTTCTACAGTTTGTTCTGTTTTAAGTAAGTTTTTATTTTTTGATTAATTTATTATTATTATTATTTTAAGTATAAATGCATAAAATTGTATTTATAAAATAGACAAAAATAAAATATTTTAGAAGAAAGAACCCTTATATAATAAATACTAAAATAGTAGATAAAACATTAGTTACATATTTGTGCAAATAAAAGTAAGACGCTTTTAAAACTGTAAGAAAAGATTGATTTTTAATTTAAAAAATAATTATGAAAAATATAAATACCCTGAAATATTATTAAAAATATATTTTAATAATCAAATTTGCTGTTTTGCAAATTATGGCCCAAAACAACTATTTTTTTTACTCTTCTAGAATTTGAAGATTAATGAAGTCTATCATGTTTGAAATGATAAAATATTTATTTTAATATTCTCATTTCATACATCTTAAATATGCCTGAGTATATAGGAACTTATATTCTCTAAGAATTATCTAAGAATGATTCGCATCTGAGAAAGACTATATAATAAAGAATGAAATTATCAATTATTATGGTTTTAATAATCCACTAAGCTGGACGTATCAAATATAACAATGAACCTAATTGTGTATACTATACACTACAAAAGTTCTGGAACATTTCATGAAAACATGCTGTTTGCCATTTAACTTAATTTTGTGTTCAAAAGGCCTATTTTCAATTTCAACATGTGAAAAATTCTTCATATATACATCAATTATTCTTTCTTCGGTACTCAGTCGAGTAGTAAAAGGTCGAGTACTCGGTACTCGGCCAAAGTGCTACTCGGTCAATTATTCTTTCTTCGGTACTCAGTCGAGTAGTAAAAGGTCGAGTACTCGGTACTCGGCCAAAGTGCTACTCGGTGCAGCACTAATTGTGAATATTCTAAAACTAAACAGAATTTTTTAAAAAAAAGAGGTAATTATCATAACGAATTTCTTTTTAGAATAATGTGAGGTTTGGCTGCTAGTAGCAGCAAAATTATTGAAACACACATTCATATTTTTCTTTTTCTTTAGTTTGATCGCTAATTTTTATCATGAACTTAATTTTTTTATAAACAGTATAAGACTAAGATCATGACTCGATAAATATTTACTTAACAAAATTGTATTAGGTGTACATCTTTTAAATAGAAATTATTGCTAGCGCATCAATAATTTTGTTGCCGACTGTACAAGGTAATTAATAAGGTATGGCTCAGACCATGAAAGGATTCATTTCATCAAAATTCTTTTGATTTTTACTTTTTTTTATTTCTTCTATTTTTAAGCACAGTTTGCGAACACAAAATCATATTTTTTAATAGTTGGTGGTATTGGATAATGGATGTAATCCTCTATTCAAAAAAATTAATCTGGAAGTTTGAGATTTTATTATTATTATTATTGTTATTATTATTTAACTTTAAATGTAACACCTTTATGAGATTTTTCAAGTACAATTCAATTTTGGATATTTTAAGCAAATAAAGAAATATTGAGTTATTTCAACTAAACCTCCAATTACAAGATATGATGTGATTCATTTTATCTATTTGATTTCCTTAAATTTTAATCAAAATATTGGTGTTTATATTTAGGCAATTAATTGTATTTCCTGTTGCTTGCATAAAAAAACATTTTTTTTTTCCACATTAGAAATTAGTTTTAAAAAGTTATTTTAAAAAATATGTTTTTATATAAGATTTTTCTCTAAAATTTTCAACAATGCCAATTTTGTAATTAAAGCAATTTTTTTTTTTTAATTATTATTATATTATTATTGAATTTTTAACGAAGATTATGACAATGTCGTAACTTTCTGAGTCACTCTCAGAATCAGAGACCATAAATAAGGTGACTTAAGAGAATTGCTGCCTGAGTTTGAAAAACATCGTCGTATCATCATTTACCAAATGAATATTTTGAAAAATAGATACACATGCACAGCAGTATAGTAGTGCATTAATTTATCAATATATTCTTTTTTTGTTATGTTGCCAAATGCTTTATAATTATGTTCTTACAAACTTATTGAATAGACATTTAAAATTCTGATTAGCAACCATAGATCTCTTGTATTATAATAAATAACCTACTTCTCATACAAGTTGCTCAAAACATATATCTGGTAACTTTCAAAATGATGACTTTAATCAGAAACTTTTGTTTTTCACACTGTATATAGCGTTACTATGACTAATAAAAGAAAATTTAAATATATCATGCAAAAGATTTACTAAAAAAATTGTTTTTTTGGTTGGAAAATTTTCCGGAAAAACATGGTAGAAAATTTTCCAACCCACATCACTACATATAAAAAAGTTTTTTTTCTATCTTATAATTATTTTTAAAATTATGTTAAATGCTGAAATTTCAATGAAATTTTTAGCAATATTAAAAGAGAAAAACAACTGGAGTGACTCCACTTGAAATTTTAATATAATATTAAATTTCAATGCATATAAATGCAAATTTTCATACCTTTATGGCAGTAATTTAAAAGAGATATATACAGTCCATCATCTCTTTAATTAAAAATAGAATTGCATTATGTAATTCATATTAAAATTTAGTTCAACAAGTCATGCAATACCTCTAAGTTTTAATCGTACAACATTAAAACATGCTATTGACTATAACCCAAAATGAAAGAACATAATGCATTATTTAATAGCACAGTAATTTCATTCATTGAGGTAAAATACTTACGGTATCTTAATTATCAATCAGTATATAATTTAATAGAACTTTTTTTTTTTATTAATAAGACTTTATAAATTTTTTATAACTTAAAAGGCAATAAGTGGTTCACCTTAGAATATACAAATTCCTATATTTGAATTTTTGTGTTTTGTAAAGATAATAAATATCTGTTTTTTATACTTAAATAGAAATCATTAGCACTCATAAGAAACAGATAATACACTTCTAAGAATTATTTTTAACCATGGGAGGCATATAAACTAAGCACTTTTTTATTAGTTTTTTATTTCCCTAAATATGACTACTTCATTGTTAAAATATACCAAAAAGTGTCAAATTTAAGGTTTTTGACGTGGCAGTTTAAACTGTGGTTTAAACCGTCAAAAACCTGCCAACCCTGATATTATTTATTAAATTTAGTTTATTCCAGTTACTGCACTTCTGTCAAGCACTCTTTCAGTGCTCAAAATGAAATTGAAAATAAATTTTAAAACAGATTATCGTTAGCAAGCACATTTTTTAAAAACCATTTTCATATTCAGAAAATTCAAAATCGTTAAATTAGTACCCATTTTCCAAAAATTGATTTTTTAAATTTTTAGTATTTCGTTTTGTGGTTAAAAAAAGCAATTTGTGTGAAAATTCGCATTTTTGAACTAAAAAAATATATACATTTTTTAAAAAACCAATATCTTCGAAAATGAGTACCAATTTAATGGTTGTGAATTTTCTGAAAGTGGAAACGGAATTTAAAAAATACATTTGGTACTGAGTAATTATGAAATAAATCTTCCCATAACATAGGCCATAGCTGTTGCCAAGATTAGGTATTGTCCTCTCTTAAGAATAACTTCTTCACATCCCACATCATTATCACTTAAACAATTTGTTTTTAATTAGTTAGTAGATTGTGAATAGCTCCAAAGTCATGATATTGATATCAAAGTTCACATACTCATCAAAATTTATATTTAGAATGGTTATAAGAATGACCGGTCAAGAAATTTTGTAAGTATTAGAAAAGTGAAAAGACATAACTAATATTGTGTAACTTATAAACAAAGATATTTTTATGAATAGGAATGAATCAGGACTTCACTAAAAGCACGTATAAATTTAAAAGATGTATAAATTGGATTTTTTTGTATATATAATGGAAATTGTGTGATTACGATAACTCTCGACATAATACTCAAAATTGAATTGAACCAAAGTTATACAGCTAACTTATCTTTGATGAGTTCGTTAACTAAGTTGCTCTGCTGTTTGTTTTCAAGTGGCAGCTACATGAAAATTTCAAATCTAAATTGAAAAAGCTTAGTTAAGACTATAATTTGCTTGAATTTTCATGTTTACATTGACCACATAAAAGTCTCAATCAAGTATTTATTAATGAATTTTATCTGTCATTTTTAACAAAATGACCAATATCTTAAGTACGGCCATTTCAAATCAGGATACCACTTGTAAATTTATCATCAGAATAACTTTTGAAATACTGAATCAGTTCAAGTTGGACATTGAACTTATCACACAAATATCTTGGATGAATTTTGTTCCAACATTGTTTCCAAGTTGCAGCCACTTGAAATCAGGCTGGTATATGAAAATGTGCCACCACAATAACTTTTAGAATACTAAACTGGTTCAAATCAAAGTTGGGAAGTGAACTTACAATTCAAATACAATAACTTTTCTAATACTGAATCAGTTCGAATCATATTTGCACAGTTGACATATCATTCAAGTATCTTTGATAAGTTCACTGGGCATTTCAGTCACTCTGTCCTTTTGTTTCTAAATGGTGACCACTTGAAAATTATCACAATAACTTTTGAACCGATTTGCTTAAAATTCCATATATACATAGCCCTCAATAAATCCACGAAATTGATTAATAAAATGTAGCTGCCATTTTGAAAAAAATGGTGGCGACTTCATAAGAAAAGATAAATCAACCTAACCTTCCTATGAGCCGGAAGGACTTGTTTTAATTTTTTGATCAATAACCTCTAAAAAGTAATGATATCAGTACAAAAACCCTTAACGGGTTAAAAGTTTGTGACGCAGCTACTTCATCGCTATAAGAATTTAAAGTATGGGTCTTAAAAATAATGATATCAAATTTTAAGTGACGCTTTACTATTAGTTAAAATATACAAAGATTTTCTTATTTGATCATTTGCTTTTTTCTTTTATTTATATTTACAATGCAAACATAATATTTTTAACTTCAAGATAAGACAAATATATAAAATATACTCACTGATGATTTTCATTTGCACTTCAATTTCAAAATAACAGTTTCAAAAGGAATGATATAAAAATTCCAGTGACACCTCGGTGTCATTTTAAACGATTTGTCTTTAGATTCCATTAAAATTACCCTTGCTTTGTCTAATAAAGTATATTTACAGATTGAAACAGTGCTTTCAATTTTCAAATATACTGTCAAATAATCACACTTTCACTGAGTTTGCATTATAAATTGAAATTATTTATTTCAATAAATTGATTTGTCTTTTGCGTCACGCTATCCAAAACTGCAAGTAAAATTTATGTAAATGTTACTTTGTATCATAGTATCCAACTAAGTGAAAATTTGGGCAAAGAGATAGTGTGATGCAAAGAAAACATTTGTACAAATTTCACTTTGTTGAAGTTTTTGAAAAGGGACTTTTTATGCTGTATTTTTAGGTAGTTGCTTTAAAACATGTAAAATTGGCCATTTTAAAAAAATCGAGAAACTGTTCCAAATTGGCGAGTTTGGAAAAAAATCACCAATCCGTATTGTAAAGCACATTTTTCTCGATTTGTGTTTTTTCTTATGAAGTGCTAAATATTTATAACTAAAATTGAACTCTTATAATTTTAGTGTTCACATTTTTTCAAAAAAAAGGACAGGGCGGATTTATAGAAAAGGGCATTTTTTTGTGAGTAAAAGGCCACATATTGATAGACGAAAGGGCACTTTCTTCACCACTGACTAAACGGCTTATAAATTGTACAGGCCACAAAATAAAATAAATACAAATAAAAAGAGAACACTCATCTATCTCATCACCTAATTAACGGAAAAACACAGCAGGTACCATCCTTCTTGGAGTCATGTCTATTTTAATTTAAATTATTTATTAAAAATGTAAGCTTAGCAGCCATTTACAGATGTAAACATGCAACAATGTTAAAATTTATATTTTCAGCGAACACACAATTTTTACTTTATAAGTTCTAGAGAAAATTTTACCACCGACTACTAAATTTGAAGTAATTTGGTATTTTTCAATCTTAAACCTGGTCTCCTGGTGGCAATAGTTTTTTATTAGATGTATCTCAAGATCTATTTGTCCAAAAGTGCTGAAATTTCATAAAAATTATAATTAAAATCATTAGGGCCCAGTAAAATATTTGAAATAATTTGGTATTTTTCAATCTTAAACCTGGTCTCCTGGTGGCAATAGTATTTTATTAGATGTATCTCAAGATCTATTTGTCCAAAAGTGCTGAAATTTCATAAAAATTATAATTAAAATCATTAGGGCCCAGTAAAATATTTGTAGTAAAATATTTCTAATTTACAATTCAACAATTTTTACTTAAATAATTTCAAAATATTTATTTTTGAGATAAGTTTATTTAAAAAATTTTAAATAGTAATCTACAAATATTTTAAAAGTTAGTGCAAGATTTAATGCGTAAATGCTTTAAGCATTGTTTCCCATAAATAATTATACCACACATAATTCTATAAAGAATAGTCTCTCTCTGATATATACTCGATCAGATAGATAAAAGTATTGTTATTAATTTTTTTTAAGTCTACATTATTATATTTAAAAAAAAAAAAAAATGCACCTAGTTTTTTTTAAACTTAAACTACGCAGCATGGGCAAAATAAATGTGAAATTAGCAATATTTATGTTTATAGTAATAACTATTTGTTAAATATGCTATAATTTCGTCACTAATCAATAAAATTCTTTAAGACTGATTCCCGAAATTCCCGATGTTTTTACGATCGATCGCCAAAATGTATAATTTTTTTCGTCGCTAATCAATGCAATTTCTGTGATTTTTGACGTTAAATTCCCAAATTCCCAAATATTTTGGTTGCTAAGTGATGAAATTTGATCTTTTTTTTTCTCAAAACTGAATACCGAAATACAAAATAGATTTGCAGCCAATTTCGAAAATACAGGATGTTTTTCCCTGCTGTCAATTCTTATAGTCAAAACTTACATTTAATCACAAGTAATTCCCAAATTCTGCTATTATTTCGCCGTTAATTGATGAAATTTTGCATTTTTTTCCCCATAAAGCTGTTCTTGAAATTAACGATATTTTTGCGGCCGATTGATGAAACCTGCTATTATTTTGTCACTAATTGATGAAAATCATGTTCTTTATGATGTTGGATCTTCAAATACTTAAATATTTCGCCAATAATCGATGATATTTACACTTTTTCCAACGTTGAATCCCGAAATATGTAATAATTTTGCGGCCTAATTCAGAAATATGGGATCATTTCACTATTAACTGTCAAAGAGTTATGTTTAAACACAACTAATTACTAAAATACGATATTTTTTCGGCGTTAATCGATCAGATTTGCACTCTTTTCAAAAGTGATTTCTGAAATTCGCGATGTTTTGTGGCTGATTGATGAAAGTTGAAACACGTAATCATATCTCCGCTACTTAATAAGGTTACTTTAATCCTAATTGTTTGCTGAAATAGGCTTTATCTCTATATTAATTCATGAAATCGGCACTCTTTTGCAAAGAATATAACCGATATACTCAACAAATTTTCCGAAATACCGAATTAATCATTTTACCGATTTTTTGAAATTTTTGTAATAGCAACTAATTGCTAATATAAGCTATAGTTTTACCGCTAATTTTTAAATTTTGTATGTTTTTCAAAAAAAAAATTAATACCAAAATATGTGATTATTTCACAAATAATAATAATACCTAATAATAATAAAACTACTTTTTTTTATGCGTGATTGCAGAAATATGAGATATGAAAGTCAACTAAATACGGGATTGTTTCATCGATAAAATTTACTTTTAATCATTTAAATTATGCGCTGAAATAAGCCATCAATTCACTACAAAAAAATATAATATTCTTGCGGTGGATTGTCGAAATTTATCATTTTACATCTTAACAAAATTTACCTTCATCACAGCTAACTGCTCAAGTAAACAATTGTTTCTTGTTTCTCTGTTTCTCTAAATAAAAATGGGCAACTATTTTCGCAACTATAATCGACAAAATTTTTTCTATTTCAAAAAATTGATATCACAAATGTTAAATATATATATATTGAGTAAAAAATCAGCAAGATTCCTAATTCCTACCTTTCTTTGCCGTATATTTGCCGAAATATTTTCTACTCTTGGATACGCAGAAAAGACCCTCAATACGCAGGCTTCGAGCAACGGCGTGAACAAAAACTTCAGAGAACGATCATTTTTTCCGTCGACCACTAGAATATACAGACGATGACACATAGAAGTGACTTCTTATAGAATTTTCAGATCGCATTTGTTCGAAGGTATGTGAAGTACGATTTCGCATCAGATAAAAATATATTAGAAATGTATGTTTCTCAGGTAAAATATCTTTAAAAAATAACTTTTTTATCAAAGCTGCCTTTTATGTTAAAGTAAAAATTGAAAGTTAAAAAAGCCTTTATGTACAGTAAAAATTTTCATGATATTTTTCAAATGAATGTATGAAATGAATGTCTGAAATATTTTTCAAATTAATGAAATTTTTATATGGTAAGGTAAGACCCGAAATTGGTTTAGAAGGCAGTTTTTTATACAATTGATTTTTGGGGGGAATTTTTTTTTTTTTTTTTTTTTTTTTTTTTTTTTTTTGTATATAGTGTTAAGAACTAAGCAAAATAAGATTTTGTGCAGGATTACTCTTATGTGTATAATCTAAGATTTTCAGTGTGGTTGTTTCCTAGTGGCAGAAACACCGCGACACGGCGACATAGTCGCGGACACAGAAAAACGGCTCGCGGACAGTTTTTGTCTGCACTAATAAGAAAAAAAAATTGGCTGCAATTTTTGGACAGACTTTGTCTGCAGTCATAAAGAAATTTGTCTGCAATGTACATACATTTTTTGCCCGCGACAATGCGCTACTGATGTATGACGTCTTAGATGCTCTCTGGTAGGAACGCTAGAGCCCTTCTATAGGTGCCTTGATAGGAACACATAAAACAGTGCTTAACAACAGTGACCTAGGGAGCCTAGATCTCCCTTGATAGTCAGCGTTACGTGTGTATTCTTTTCTCTTGTTACCTGTTACTGAGATTCTACGGGAACGTATGCATACTGGATCTTTTACGTTCATTCCCATTTTCTTCAGATTCTGAGCATTTTTCAGACATATAAAAGTTTCTGTATCAAAACTAAAACTAGCACTTTTTTTTATTTAAAATTATTTATATTGTGTTGTATCAAACATTGCTATAAAATATTTAACTGAATGAGTTCAACTTATTTTTGTATAATTGTTTATTTTATATGTTCTGTAGTAAAATTGTATTTGTGTATTGTTGCACGAGATCATCACTGTTGTTAAGCTTACCCCCACCCCCAAGATTGCCGCTATCAGCTTTCAGTCTTTTTGAGTGTAAGCCATTTTCACTCCTGATTTACACGCAAAGTTTGCTGACAGATTATTAAATTTTAAAAGCCTGTTACAGACAGCTACAGAACTTTCTGCCACTGGGAGTTGTTTGCAACAGCAAAATCCTGCTAATAAAAAAATTGCTTTTATTTTTCAGGTACTGTATGGGAGACATAAAATGACGAAATTGTGAATGAGAGAATTTTAGTCTATGAAGAAATGGAAGAAGGAAGATGATAAAAATTTCTTTATATCACTTTTCACCCTTTAAAATATATATATATATATATATATATATTTAAGTAAATAAATCAAATATACGTATGATGCATAGTTTTAAAATGTTTGTATATTCTAGTACAATATATTTTTATGTTCAAAAATTTCAGTATTCTTCATTTCTTATGTCTTAATACACAATAATTTATTATTATTATTATTTTTTTTTTTTATTTATTTATTTTTTTTCAAAAAAACATATGTGTATATATATATATATATATATATATATATATATATATATTTTTTTTTTTTTTTGGGGGGGGGGGGTGTAACTGCTCATATTTTCCACAAACACAGAAAAGTTTTTCACAATTCCGTTTTACATTTTGAAGCATTGCACTAAAAAGAAAATAACTTTCTAACTTAATTATTTCTTGTCGTGGGAAATCAGCACTTACCTCTGTTAAACTTGCGTTTGATCATATAGTTAAAATAGTGCATTACTAAAGCCTTGGTTTTTATGAACTCGGAAGCAAATATCCACGTTTCCAACGCCGCAACGCTCCAATACGAGTCTTCTTGATATCAGCGCTGGCGCTGAAACCGCAGAACAAAGCATCGTGGCGCGTGCACAAATTGAAAATCTCAACACCGAATACGTTGGCATTCGTGTTTTGTGTTCTTAAAAAGCAATGCTTAAGTAAAATTAATAAACAGCGCAAAGAAAATTATTTAATGAAATTGAAAGAAGTTTTAAAGAAGTAAAAATTATGATCAATTTAACAACAGAAATAGATTTGGAATAAGATTAATAATCTTAATCTTAATAAAGAGAAAAAAAGAATCTCTTATTAAAGACATTAAAAAAAAAAAGAAGCATAGGATCCATTATCCAGGACCCGCGGGATCCTTCAGATCCATCCTTCGCGGGAAATATTCAGGATTTTAGAAGTTTCCAGATTTTTTTTTTTTTCATAATTGATTTTCTTGAACTATAAAACAACTCTCTAACAATAGTGTAATATATAAAGAATAACTTACCTTTTTGCACATGTTGTTAGCTAAAAAATCTAAAAAATCTGTTTTTTTTTTCTTTTTTTTTCTTTTTTTTTTTTTTTTAATGAAAAAATAAAAGGTAATATTTTAGATGCATTATTTAATATTCATTTTAACACTATCATTATGCAAGAATAATTTGTATGAATTTTTATACATAAGTTTTTTTTTTTTTTTTTTTTTTTTTTTTTTGTAGTAGTAGTAGTAGTTTTTGTTTCTGAAACAGCTCTTGAATAATTCTGAAAAGTTCCTGAATCCAATATTTTTATTTCTTTTGAATCTAGAGCCGAAAATAAAAAAATAACTGCAATAATACACATATATTAACATGTACACATGTACATTTAATTGAAGAAAATTGTCTATTGTATCGTCTAAATATTATTTACGAAAGAAAAATTTATTGAAAAATAAGTCGAATTGGGTCTAGAACGGTACTGGAAGCGCTGATTATCAAACAAAAATTTGCATCTGCAGTCCTGCCTTCTCCTTCACCCCTCTCCTATACACACGCTGGCCATTTGTTTCATTTCAGTCCCCCCCCCCACCTCTCTTAATATTGAAATGAAATTTCCACCCTCCCTCATCTTCAGAAGTTTCAAGCATATTTTCTCTTCTCTTCAATTATCTTCAGTTGCTGTATGTGTTTTCGCACAGATTTCGTTTCAGAAACTGGCCTCGACCGACATGGGTTGGTTGCTCGCTGCCTTCCCGTCAGCGCCGTGGTTCATAGTTGCTGCGTTGTTGGTGCTACCAAATGTAATGGTGACTGGATCATAAGAGCAAATCGCTAAAAGAAAAGTTTTTACTTTTTCTTTATTTTTAGAAAGTAAGACTGTCTTAACAAGAAATTAAAAAACCCTGAAATAGACCACCAAATAAAATCGGAGAATTTTTTATGTAGTTGGTTGCAGAAGATTTTCCAGACCATAAACATTTTTAACCATTTCCAGAGAAAAATAAATTCTACTTTATTTTCTGATTATTGAAAAACATTATAAAAGACTTTGTTCATTTTAACATTTTTTCTTTTTTTTTTTTTTTTTTTAGTGAAGTAAGTTTTGTTTTTCAATACTAAATGTTTTTAAAATCATAAAAGAAAAAAAAAAAAAAAAAATTGAAATTATTCTGGATTTTGGAATTTCAGATAATTGGTACTATATTGTATTTTGCAATTTATTCAAAAGAGCACTTTTTTTTTCCATGAAATAACATTTGCTAATAATGTTGCAAATTCTGATGAGATTGATTCTGCTAACTAAATAAACAAACAAATCCCCCCCCCCCCCACAAAAAAAGGCATTTCATCTCCAATCTATTATCACTTTATGTTGATGTTTTGGGTTATTTCGCATGTGCTCCGTCAGACAGAATGCACAAGAAAAGGGAGAAAAGTGACTCATTGTTTTCGACTGGAGCAGATGCAGCCCACAGAGAAGGATACAGCCAGCGATTCGTTTGGTTTTGAAGGAGGTAAAAATAGTTTTTCTCCCATTCTTCTAAATTCAGAGCTAAATAGCCCAGGAAAATAAATTGCTTTGAAATGATGACACAGAATTAAATAAAAGAAAAGAAAATTTATTGTTTTAGAATAAAGGATATTTTTTGTGAAAAAAATACAGGTCCTCGTGACCCGCAATTTCAAAAATTCTGCATCTCTTTCATTAAAATTGTGATCAATGGTGCGCTATAGCTCACCAACGCGATCCCTGACACCATAACATGCAAGAGCTTGCAACAAATGCCAAAAAAAAAAAAAAAAAAATGGTAATTTCTCAAGGGAATAAAGTAGACATGAGTGCTGCAAACAAAGCAGAATGAACCTCACCATTGTGCCTTTTTTGTTCCCTGACGAAAAGTCTTGTTTTCTTTCGATACAAAGCAATTGCTGTGAGTATTCTTCTGCTTTATGATGTTTATTCAACGTTTCGTACATATTTCATGCAGGTGTTACCTTTTTATTAAGCTTTGCTTTAGCTATTGTACACAAAATTATGTAGAACCTTTTCACAAAACATTTTGGTTTATTTTAGTACTGACTATTTCATATGACTGCCTATACTTTATTTAAAGAAATATAATTGATATTATTAAACATAAAATTGTTGGTTAAAGGTTCTATTTTTTTTTTTTTTTTTTCTTTTTTTTTTTTTACATAAAAGTAAATAAAATTTTGCAAATATTTTGTTTTTCATATATTATAATGGGTACTAAAAATCAAACCCAGATTAGGTACAAAAACTTTATACCTAAAGGAAAACTGCATAGATCGTTTTTATGTGTAAGAAATGTATGTATTTCGGGAACAAATTTAAGGAAACCTGCAGATATATAAGACAAGTTAAAGGGGAAAAATGAATATATATATATTTTTTTTTTTTTTTTTTTTTTTTTTTTTTTTTTTTAACTTTCAGAAACACTGCAGGTTTTTTACCTGCAGGAAAACTGCAGTTATTTCGGACAAATAAAAAGGAAAATGAAGGTTTTTTTTACTTTCATGAAAACTGCAGGTTTTTTACCTTCAGGGAAACTGCAGTTATTTCGGACAAATAAAAGGGAAAGTGAAGGTTTTTTACCTTCAGAAAAACTGCAGGTTTTTTACCTGTAAAAAAGATGTAGGCTATAGTCCGAAATACCTGCAGTTTTCCTAAAGGTTTTTTTTTAAGGTTTTTTGCTGATTTTTTTACCTGGGAAGTATGTAAATAATCTGGTGTGTCACTCACACGACTTTCTCTTACCCTGCATTTCAGTATTATAAATATAGATTTATGCAGTTACTTGTTTTTAAGTAATGTTAATAACAGTTATTCCTACAGATCAATCACTGAACTTTCGTATTGAGAACACAAAGCACAAAAAAGCAAAAAGGAAAATAGAACTTCGAAAAATAATTCATTTACAGTATGGATAGGAAAAATTAATTCTCCTTCTTGAGCAGTGTTCACCGACAAAGTAAAATGTAACGAAGCATATACATCAATTGCATTTAACAGAAAACAGTGTTTAGGTTAACTTTGGGTATCCTTGTATATTGTCTATAAACTATATGCACATCATATTGTGTACTTAAATTTATTTTTATATTAAAAACACCTGACACAAAATAAAATACACTTCCAGATATTTCTAAGTATAGCTCCAATATATCCAAATACTTATGGTAACCCTGTAAACAAATGCTGAATGATTTCCTTATCACAATCTGCGTAAAAAAATGTTTTATATATATAAAAATATGTGCATTCCATTTTGTTTAAAGTAGAGTATAGATGTTACACAGTACTAAATAGAAATTCGCCCCATCGTCATAATGTATCTTAATTGTCTTTAATGTCCCTCGTACGCGAACCATTTGCACGAAAAGTTTAGTGTAGCATCAATATATGATACAGATATAAAATACCGTGTTTGGATTTCTGCTGCTATTTATTGTTTGAGATATGCTGATAACATACACGCAAACACACATACAGACCAACTGCTAAAAATGTTATTTTCGTATCTGAGGACCTCAAACATGTGATTATTACGAAAACTCAATTTCGAAAACTTGATCCAAAACAATATTTTCTTTACCATATTGGGTAAGAGAAAACAACATTATGATTGAGATTATCGGGCCACTCTTCCGACGAGATACGGACATTCCAACCGATTTTGGACCATACGGTGGGACTGTAATTAAACAAACCAACAGAAATACATTTTTTTGCTAAATACTGCAAAAAAATGTACAGCTGAAAGGCAAATGTTAAAAATATTTTTCAGTTGGCCATCTACCATACCACAGTAGATTAAGTGGTTATATATTTTGGATCCCGTCTCTTTATTGCTGGCCAAATTGGTCAAGCTTACGAGGTGAGTAATTGCGTAAAGCACTGAATCTTCCTCAAACTGAACTTGGCAGCTCAAAATTAGCAGTAAAGATTAATGTAAGGTGACGCAATGCATGAAACGGCTAAATTGCGAAGACATGAATTATTATTATTTTATTTTTTTTTTTAACTACATCCATTGCCATATTAAAATTATAAAAACATAAGTGCCATAACTTATAGGTTCAGTTTTGCATTAATAATAAAAGAGTAGAAAAATTAAAAATTATTAAAATAAAAAGATTGACGTGTCATTACTTAAAGAATTATTTTTATTTCAGACTAAAATAAAATAAATGATATTTTAATGAAATTCTCACACTTGAATATCATTTGTTGTAGGTTAAAGTCTTTTTTAAGACTAAAAAATGTAAAATAAAATTATAATTTAAAAAAAGTAGAGAACACGTTTTTATTAAATGTAAACTAAAAAGAACAAAATAATTTTAAATGTAAAATTTTTATTGGATCGCGCTAAGATGTCCCACAAATGAATGTAGCCTAATCCTTGAAATAAGCTTCGAATTAGAATAAAATATTGATAAAAATGCAAATAAATATAACGTACTTTTAAAGAAAAATAAAAGCATGGGTGCTCGACTTATGTTGTCGTAAATTATGGATCGTGACTATTTATAGAGTAATTATGAGAATGTAAGAAAGGGTACCCCATGCTTTTATTTTTTCTTTGAAAGTACGTTATATTTATTTGCATTTTCATCAATATTTTATTCTAATTCGAAACTTATTTCAAGGATTAGGTTACATTCATGTGTGGGACATCTTAGCGCTATCCAATAAAAAATTTACATTTAATTTTTTTTTTTTTTTTTTTTTTTTTTTTTTTTTGTTCTTTTTAGTTCACTTTTCAATAAAAGCGTGTTCTTTAGTTTTTTAAAATTATAATTTTATTGAGTATACATCATTAGAAAAAAAAAAATAAATAAACGAAAAGTTATAAAATATATTCCTATTATAACTATGCAAAAATTATGTCGAGGATATGTAAAATAATTTTATTTATTGGGCAAATAACGGGTAGTTTCAATTATAGGTAATTTTTTTTTCCTCTAATGCAAAAATAAACAAATTTAAATATACTAATAAAATTAGAATCTTGCTTATTTATTTCGAAAGCACTGCTGTCTGTTTTTGCCTATTTATTGTCCTAGATTATTTTTTTCCCATTCAACTGGCAAATTTAGTTTTATACTTTTAATTAACGAGGTTGGATTTTAGAGATTTCTATTAGTCCCTTTTTTTCGCACTTTAACATCTAGAATTATACTTGGATATCTCAGAAATTTATGTGCGATATTGAAGTTCAATATAACATATTTTATAATAAAAATTACATCTGCAGCTTTTAATTTCGGCATATTGATTTTATTTTAAAAATTAAACTGAGAAATTGGGATCTGCAAGTTCCAAACATTCATAAGAATTTCTTTTTGCTTCACTTATTAAGAAATAATCTAGCTTATTTTAATGAAAGTCGACTAGAACCATTATGCAATCAATGATAGACCCCCACTAAGCATTTATAGAATTTTGTGTCGGTTATCGTACTGATTTATATATATTAAGTCATCTGGTCTTTTTTTTTTCATTTAAAGTATGTCTTGCCATATGAAATCTCGTTACTATTTTATCGTATATGCGTTCAGAGACAAATATTTTTTCTCGCTGCAGTTGCGAAAAATGTGTACTTAAAGCCAAATGATTCAATCTCCAGTCGGGTTATTTCTTTATTCATTTTTTTAAATTGGGGCCATGGTAGCCCGGCCGATAGAGATTAACACTTTCAACTGTACGTACTTGATTTGAAACTTTCAATGTTCTACGTGATCACAAACGGACAGACAGAAGGACTGGATGGCATACAAATAGACTAAATGTATTCATAATCACACTTAAACATTATTGGAAAGTGTTAAAATTGCTTAACGAAAAAAAAATGCAGCACTAAAATTCCAATTACAGCCCCTAATGTATCTGAATATTTTAGCGTAGCCCTGTAACCATATCATATTCTATACAAAATATTATTGTAGCATATTGACAATAAATATAATGTTTTTTTATGAGTTTTGAAGTAGAGAGTTATTTAAATGTCATTTATAAAAATGTCTGTCTGAATCATAATGTATAAGAATTTTTTTGGTGTCCGTGTACACAAACCAGTTGTACAGGTCTTATTAAATCTATTATAAATATGAAACATTTCATAGTGACATTGAATAACATATTTTTTTTTTTTTATTCTGAAAATATTTAAGTATACAGGCCGACAGACAGATAGAAAGATGGAAAGCCGAACGGACAGATACACAAATTCAAACCGTATTCACCGTTAAAAACATTTAGAAAGGGATAAAAAGGTTTAATATAAACGAAAATGCAATTCCATCAAATTTCCAATACAAGCCCTTCATGTAACAGAATATTTTAGCGTGGCCCTGTAAATCTAATGCTAATCATACTGTTTGTATACAAACCAGTGACACTATTTACTTCGTTTTAAACGGGAACATTCGATAGTGAACTTGAATAAAATATTTCAATTTCGTTAAAATTTATGTAAAGTAAAAGGTATTAAAATATAGTTTATAGAAATACCTCTCATACAACATTAAGCAATTAAATACTTTCGGGTGTCCCTATACACAAACCAGTAGAGGAATTCATTCCATTTTGAATAGGGAACAATCGATAGTGAACTAGACTATTATATATCAGTTTGAAGAAATTCTATGAACATTTAGGTGTCACAGCGCAGCCAGGCAGACAGACAAACAAATACACAAACTGAAATCATATTCACAGTTATAAAACATTCATAAATTGATAAAAACGTTTAATACAAACGAAAGTGAAATTCCAGAAAATTTCCAATAATAGCCTTTAATGTAACTGAATATTTTTGTATGGTCCTGTAAATCTAATACTAATCATACGGTATTCTATGGAAAGCATTCTTTTGCGCATATATATATTTTAATTTCATCAAGATTTGTGCAAAGTAAAGCTATTAAAATTTGGTTTCTAGAAATACCTCTCATAGAACATAACTCTCATAGAACTTTCGAGTGTCCCTGTAAAAAATTTAGTGTTTGCTTTTTGCTGTAAGCAGATTTTACGAGTTAAAGCTAGAGCTAATAGACTGTAAACAAATTTAAACTGAACAACTAAGTTTTTAGATTCGGGATTATTTGTATTCTGCATTATACTAATAACTTACTGTTTTAGATTTTGGGACACAAAATTATTGTTCGGAAGCATTTTCCAATCAAGCCTTTTTATTTTAAGTAGTAACAGTGTTTCACTCGATATTGACGTAAACAGCACAGGAGAGTGCTCGGAATAGAAAAATTTACTCGGAATAGAAAATATTTATTAAAAAAATAAAAGAAAGGAAAAGAAATTCGCACATTACATTAGAATTAAGAAAAGCTTGACTGCAAAGCAATGACGAAGGAGGAGAAGGAGGGAGAGCAAATCATTACCTCGTAACAAAAATGAAAGACCGATTGTGCATCTAATAAAATTTTGAAAAGTCGATGTCTATGTTTGTTCTTGTTAGCCGCTGTTATATAAAATGTTATAAAATAATTGTGATGGCCAAAGCAATCAATGGCTTTATTATTATTATTATTTGTTTTTTATAACTTTATATTTAATTTTAAATAATAAATAAATTTCATCAATACTTTGAACTATAAGATATATGTGTGAAATTTCGAAAATTTCCGAATTTATTTCCGGGGACGTTTTTTTCCAGGGGATATTTATTACGAGAGATGTTTTTTCTTGGGGACGGTTTTACTACAACCAGAAAAAAATTATACCCATTCTGATAATAACCAGTAAAGAAGTATGACATTTTTAAGTATAAAACAAGACCGAAAACTCATGCAGAATGCGTTGATTATTAACACATTCCAACTGTACGTACTTGTATTGTATAACGTTTAAAGTTATTTGCCTACGTTATCACATAACGCACTGACAGAAGGACTGAAAGACATACAGACAGACTAATTGAATTCATACTCACTCTTAAAAAGCACTGCAAAGTTTTAAAAATGTATAACGTAAAAGAAAATACAGCCCAAAGATTCTAATTGCAGCCCTTAATATATCTGAATATTTTAGTGTAGCACTGTAAATATGAAGATTAATCATATCAAATTTTGTACAAAACATTATTTTAGTATTCAGAAATGTTAATTCATCAACCTGGAAATTAATTTTTGATAGAATAGAGTAGAAGGCTGATTTTTACCAACTATGTGAAAAATACCAGAGCCGGGAATCGAACCCCGGGCCTTCCGCTTAACGCGCGGATGCTCTAACCACTGAGCTACCCTGGCTGAGCTACCCTTGTGAGAAGTGCCGAGCTGGTTATCAGCCAGGGTAGCTCAGTGGTTATAGCATCCGCGCGTTAAGCGGAAGGCCCGGGGTTCGATTCCCGGCTCTGGTATTTTTCACATAGTTGGTAAAAATCAGCCTTCTACTCCATTCTATCAAAAATTATTTTAGTACATTAACAATAAATGCGAATATATTTATGATTTTTACAGTAGAAAGTTATTTAAATGAGATTTATAAAAATGTCTGTCCTAATACGCAATTTATTGCCCTCTTTTTAAGTGTCCAGTTGTACAGGACCTGTTAATACCGTTTCAAATAGGAAAAATCCATAGTGACTTTTTTTTTTTAATTCTGAAAATATTTACGGACGCTGGAGACGGATACACGGACATATAGACACATGGACAGTCGGAAAGACAAATACACAAATTCAAATCATATTTACACTTAAAAATTGTTAGAAAGTGTTAAAAACGCTTAATGCAAACGGAAATGCAATATTTCCAATGCAGCTTAACCCTTAATGTAACTGAATACTTTTGTGTGGCCCTGTAAATCTAATGTTAATCATACTGTATTCTATGGAAAGCATTCTTTAGTGCATATGAATAATGTATTTCAATTTCATTAAGATTTGTGCAAAGCAATGTTATTAAAATTTGATTTATAGCAATACTTTCATAGAACGCAATGCTTTGGAATATTTTCGGGTGTCCCTATATACACATCAGAGGCGATATTTTCTTCATTTTTCGTAGAAAATATTCGATAGTGAACTTAAATAACATATTTCAGTTTCATTAAAATTTGTGTAAAGTAAATGTATTAAATATAGGTTTACCTCTCATAGAACACAATGCTTTGGAATACTTTCATGTGTCCCTGTACACAAACCATTTGTAATATTCACTCCATTTTCAATAGAGAACATTCAATAGTGAACTTAAATAACATATATCAATTTTAAGAAATTCCATGAATATTTACGGGAGTTACAGCATGGACAGACAGACAGATAAACCGAAGTCATTAACACTTTTCTTATTGGGAAGTGTTACTAAACTAATGTGATGCTAATTAAGAAATTATGCATGCATCTAAACTTACTTGAATAGCTATTTTGATTCCTGTGCATGCAAAATTATACATGACACAAAGTGACGACCCCTTAACAGTAATAAGAAAGAAAATATCATTTTATAATAACTCGGGAAAATCATTGGAATTTTTGATGATGCCTGTTTTATTTATGTAAAAATTAATAAAGATCATAATTTGTATGTTTTTAGATTTTGAATTTATTGATATTTTTCATAATTCAAAAATTATTTTTAATCAAAAATATACATGGAATAAGATTGGGTATTTTCCTTCAAACGCAATAAATATAAAATTTAAACAAAATAACAAGACATAAATTAATGTTTCTCACATTCTTTTGATATTAGAATGTCCATCTTTTGACAGCTTATAATTCTATGGAAAATTGGGAGAAACATATTATCCATATCATTTTCTGGGCTGATCGTGTTCTATTAACCTCAAAAGATTGTCAAAAAGGGGTGTTTCCATTTAAAAAAGAGTTGTACACGTGTAATGCATGTAGACTCCTTCCTAAGCAAGATTTAAGCATATCCTTCTAAACTATACCTTATTACTAATCGATCGACACCGATTTGTGGAGAAAATAGTCTAGAGATGGCTGTTTTTTTTCTTTGCACAAGTTTGGATTGTCCATGTATGTTTTACGGTCATTCTAATTATTGTTTTAAAATCAAATTAGAGGTCGATCTTGGCAACAATCAAGGACTTAGTGATGAGAATGCTTAATTTTCATTTATGTGATGAAAAACGTTTTACAGATTATTTGGTATCTAGGAATTTCATTTCTTATTTACCTATGACTATGAATTTACTTATTTAATAAAAATATTTCTAGTTTCGAATGTATTTATTGCAATAAATATAAATTTTCAATATATACTCGTTCCTGCAAACATGTATACCTTTACAATTAGAAGAATTTAATATTTCCGGAAAGGAAATCTCCCTAATTTTAAGTACACATTTTTTTTTTTTCATTTTTATCAAGGTTTTTAATACTATTATTATTTACTTATTAACAGAAATGTCTATAATTTAAAGATATATATATTAGTAATCAGTCTACCAGTACTTTTTATATGAGGAGCATTTCCTATGATTCGAAATAAAAGAGAAAAAGAGGCTGGGATGTTTTGTAAATGTGTATCATTAATTTTACGAAAAAATGTGAGCACACCATTCTTAAAATTTTACTTTCACTAACACAATCTCATTTTTGAAAGATATTTTAACTTTTTATTAGCTTTACTTCTTTCCTAAAATCATTCTAAAAGCACATTTTGAGAGTTATTTTAGCACTAAAAAATCTAATTACGTTAAAACGTTTCTCTGAGTGCAACAGTTAGTGACGAATCAGAGTTATTTTATCGGTTAACATGCATTTGCAAAGAAAACATTTTGCATATGACTGCTACGGAAAAGTCAATCTCTCTCCCCCCACTTAAAAAAAGCATGAATGGATAGAATTGCTTTTTTCTAATTTTTATATTTGCTTAGCATCATCATTCAATCCACTAAACCTTTCTGGATGAATGCCAAGTACTTTATTTAATGAATTTTCAACACAGTGCCCGTTTAGAAGCGTGAAAGGTGATCATTATTTGTTTAACAAAGGATTTATTATTATTATTATAATTTTTTTTTCTAAATTTCAAAACCGAAGATTTTTATTTCTTCTGAGAAAAATTTAAGCTACTATATTGAAGTCCATCCGTTTGAGTACAAACTATTTAATTTCTTTCTCTCTCTCTTTTTTTTTTTTTTTTTTTTTTTTTTTTTTTTATTATTATTATTATTTTAAGTTTATTATTAAAGAAAAGAAAAAAAAACTTTGTTTTATTTTTTCAGTGCCATATTTCCATGAATGTAGTTCTTGAGTGCTTAAAAGTTCTGAAAATTATTTACATTACGTATATTTAAATAAGTTAAGTAAAATATCTGAAAATATTAGTCGGTCAGAGATTTGAGAAATATACTATAATGATTTTAATTTTTTAAAACTATTGCTAGACTACATTTAGTGTCGGGGCTTGAGTGGTTTTTACGGCGCAATACTGCTACGCTATGACGACTGTCATGGGTAACCCGCTAAGTGTGGCTACAGCTCCAGAGACATGCCATCACAATTTTAATTCTCTCCGGAGGGTCGATGACCCTTAGCGGTATTATTTTGAACGGGACACATTAAAGTGGTAATAAAGAATTTCGGTTAATTGATTCCTTTTAATTTCTGGTTTTTCGTTTCATTATTTCGTTATATATATTTTTCAGATTTTTAAGCAAAGCAAACGTAATTCTGACAACAAAAAATAACTCAAGTTTAATATTTTGTATTTGTATTGATGATGTTAGTTTTTTAAAGCAAAATATACCCGATGAAACATTAGAAAAGCAAACATTTTTAGCGTGAAAACGGCTCAACATTATACTCTAAATGGTCAAAATTAGTGTATTGGTTAATTTCTTTTCAAAATTCAGTTAATCTTTGTAATATAAGACAAATAAAAATGCGTCGCATTGGGAATATATTTGTTGTATTTACAGTATTTATCGCCTAAATGCAATATCCAAGTACCTAAATACGGTGAAGCATTCAATCACTTCAGTTAAGCATTCTGCAGGTTTTTTTTTTCTCCTAGAGATTTGAGCATTTTGAGTGCACTATGATTTGGTACAACTGTTTTTAATAAGCGAATTTAAAACTATTCAGTTGAATTTCTTGTAGGAGTAGGACAAGATTTTGTTCGAAATGCAGATTGTTCTCAAATGCTACAAAGTTTATGATAAAAATCTTTTAAAACATCCATTCGTGGTTTGTAAAGTGGTAAAATTTTCATCGGTAAGTTTTCCATCTATTTGGATTGTCTGAATAAATACATCACATATTACTGGACATAGCCTACTGCAGATTTTATTGTACTCACATTTAAATTTTGTGCTGTCATGGAATTTAGCATTTTTGTTTTTTTTATCGTTATTAAATCATCATTAGCTTGATTATCAGGATTGGTAGATAGGTCTTAATTTGTCACCACTATATCATTAGTATGATCCTCTTTAGTCATTAGCAAATATTTAATTACAAATTTAGTTTGTTCTCTGAAAGGAACTTACCTGTGTAGCTCATTGTGAATATCTATATTGTATTTAGCAGTTCTATAGGTCTAATTGATGAATGTCTGCGAACTAGAAGCAAGTATCCCCCTTTCACGATCTCATTATTCTTTCTTGGCTTGAAACTTTTTATAATCCTGAAGAGAATTATTATTAGCAAAGTGTCATTTTATTCCATCATTCTATTTTTACAATATCCACAGATATTTTTTAATGTGACACATATTTTTTGCGTCTCTACTAATAACAAAAGATTTTTTTTAAATATAATATTTAAAATAATAGAATAATATTTCTTAATTTATTTTATTTTCAATGTACGTGCTTGTAAAATTCTTATTTAATTGCCTACAGAAGAATATTAATATTTGAAGTATTGAAAATTTGAATAATTTCTTAATTTCCTATTTTTTTACGCAGATATATGCTTCCACTATCATATCAGGCACGAAAGTGACTGGAGAATTGTAATCAAGCCCCCCCCCCCCCCAAATTCATTTCAAATAAAAAGCCAGTACTTTTCTTTTAATTATTAAATATGGAACTATTTTCATTAAATTACCATATACCTTCGATTTAAAAATGTCTTATGAAACTTTTATTAGTTTGTGAGTATAAATAATCAATAATAGTTCTAACATTATAAAAGAACAATAATTCTGTTATAATTTAAGTATGCTGTTATAAAACTGCTATAATTAAAATTTCTGATATTTTAATATGTGCAGAGGACTATCATTACATCTTCTGAATAATTTTTGATGAATAACCCCGCACCCTATCACACACACAATAAAATAAGTCTGGTACACCAGATATAGCAAAATTATTATTTATGAGGTGAAATTGTTTTAATGTCACCATTTTAAGCAATTACCAGGTGTAGCGAATTGATAGTCATTATGAGAAAATCTCTAATTTTAACATGGTGAATTAGTTCAATAAAATTCTGTTATTCACAATTTCTATCTTCAAACTTTTTCCTGTTTTAAACATTTTCTGCCTGTAAGGGGGGAAAAATAAATAGTTTTATCCATACACATATATTGAATGACACTTCGCATTTAAAAATAATTTGCCGCAATTATGTCTATAAAGAAACTGAGCGTCTAAATGTGATAAATATATTTAACACTTGTAATTCAAAATGTGTCGACTTTTCGAACTTAAGCTTCCGACAGATATAAATGATATTTAAGACCAAGATGTAAAAGTGGTTACATGACGTTAAAACATAAAATAACAAATTTAGAATCGCTATTTCAGGATCTTTTGTCGCATTTAAGCAGAACTAGCGGAGAATGATATTAAAGGATGCGTCCAGAAATAGAAAATTCTCCTAGAAAAAAAAAAATTAAAATGCGGTAAAGAGTTTCGCGTATTATTCTCAAGATTTAAAAGTTTCATCATGTTGTAATTGATCAGGATTCCTACTTTAAGATAGTCAGTAAAAAAACGTTGTCGTATTGATGAGTTATCGCTTTTAGGCAAATTGACCTTAGGGGTAACCTGGGTATTTTTTAGAAACGATAACTTTGGGGTAATTCTTAGACGCACTTGGTGTTTAAAAGCTATTAACTTTTATTTGATTTTTTATTTGAATTTAAGTTTTTAAATGTCTTTTCTCATTGTATAAAAAATTCCTAAGCAGTAATCCACATATTAGCAAGTTTCCTATTTCACTAGAAAAATGACTCTGAAAAATTACCTATCAACTTTTACATTTAATATTTTCAAATTTGTTTATTGCGTATATTTATTTACTTTAGTTGCAGATTTTAAATGGTATTAAAGAAGAAATTCATTACCTTCAAATTTATTAACAGAAAATTGCAGAATTCGTAAACTGAGATGAGTATAAGGCTTTTCTAAAAGGCATTGTTTCATGCAGGGGTAATACTTAGACAATTAAAAAATAGGTTTAAATTATTTTTTATATGTTCTACTCAAACGTAAATTTAATATAATGTAAAAAAAGTATTTAAAAGCGAAGTTACTATGGATTATCCCTTTATTGATTATATTAGGCACAATTTAAAAAGAAATCAAAAGAATATTATAAAACTGTAACTACTTTATTAAGAAATCATGTAACTTGAAATATTATATTTACAATTCATAATAAAGTAAAACTTAAGTGAACAAAAGCTTTAAGTTACAGTAAAAAACATTAGATTATTAAAATGAATATACAGATTATAGCTTGTTAACTATAATCTGTTGTTTACTTTTTGTGAAAGAACTTGAAAGTGATTCTAAACTTGGAACTAGTTTATATTTCTTTATCCTTAAAGTAAGGTATTAGTAACTAAAACATTTTATGCTGATAATAAATATGGATGCAATTGCGGTTGTTATAACATCTGATGATTATATGAAAAAAATAAAAGGAAAAGAAGGGTAAAATGTTTCCTTAAAGAAAAAAAAAAAAAAAAAAGAGAAAAGAAAAAACACTTCAAACAAAAAGGTTTTACCAGACGTTTCTGGAAGTTCTTCAGATGATGAAAGTTTTCACAGCGATGCATCCTCTGACATCAGTTTAATGGGCTGTTCTGATGCTACCATTAATATTAAAAATCATGTCTTACCAAAACGTCTACATCAACTGAAGCTAACTTAACAAATGCAATAAATCAGATAAAATCAGAATTTTTTGTTGTTTATTATGAAACTCCATATTATATTTGGAAAGTGTTGGAGTTCTTTAAAGAAAGTAAAGAGAGCATCTGGAATTGAAGTTTTTGAAATGGTATAAGGACAACAAATTTTGGTGACCTTCAGTACCAGATTTTGAAAAAGTTTCTGAATCTATTCTATGGTCCTTATTCAGACAGATTCTGTTTATCCCTTTAAAATTTCAAGCAATGATTAGATTGCTGACGTTTACAGAACCTTTAAGAAGTTCCATAAGGATGTTTTTGTGAATGAACTAAGAAAAATTAATTGAAGTTATTTGTGTTTCAAGTTGAAATGGATAATAACTTCATGTTAATAAAGTCTGTTTCTTTAGTTAATTTACTTTTTAATTCTTCTGCTTTATCGCCGCAACTGACCTTTTATTTAGTACATCCAGATTTAATAAATAATCTACGTTTTTAGTTATTGCCGTATTTTCCCTAATTTCTATAAAATTTTATAAAGTGTGAAATGTAACTTTTTTTTATGTGTATTAAATTGCCGATTATTTTACCCTATTTGAAGTACACAATATAACCAAATACTTACTGACTAGTAGTGTTTGTAAAAATCATTTCTTTTTTTTTTTCGATTCATAAAACTATGTCTAATAATTACCCCGTGTATTTCTAAAAATTACCCCAATTGCCATAGATACGTTTTTAATTATTTTTTTTCTTTATTTACAAAGACATTAATGGAATATTCTGTTAAGATAATTCATGTAATAGTAATAAAATTAATATAAATATATAAAATTTGAACTATATCCAAGGAAACCGTTTTTATAACAAAGGTTTACTTTTTGTCTAAAAATTGCCACGTTTACCCTTACATTTTCTGAAAGTATGATCTGGATGGTTGGTGTTTGGGATGGATGGATGGTTGGGTGTTAAGTCGCACTAGTGCTGCAGAGATGGTCAATTGGCGACGGTCGATTGGTGTTTGGGAACAAGACCGATCCTAGGCCTATTGTAGTGTACCGTTCGTTGGGGTCTATATGATCTCTATGGAAACTCTTGATTATAGTCTATGCAATTTCTCATTTATTTTTTTAATCAGACTCTTTGTTAGATTACGTTATAAACTGGCATCCTTGCTTGTTTTTGCGGATCATATTCCAGTGAATATTACGATTATTTTCATATCTTTATTAAATAATTTACTGGTTGATTTTTTTTTTTTTTTGGATTATGGGCCTTTTATCATCTGATTACTTTCATTCTACTATTTTGTTACAGTATTTATATCACAAAATTGAATTTAATATTACAAAACGGAATAAAATAAATCTGACGGAATGAAAAATTCAATTTTTAAAAAGTATGAACTTGCGAGTTTTGGCTAAACATTTAATCTGCAAAAAATGCTACAAGATAATAACTTCTAAATTTAATTTACGTTTATACAACCAAATGAAAATTTCATAAATTTATATAAATTAAAAGCAACTAAAAAATGTAGTGTTTATATATCTATATTTTTTTATTTCAAAATATGTCAAATAGGTAAAATAAATATTTACAAACATAGTGAAAGTTTATGTAAACAAAAATTAAATTATGTGGGCAATAATTTAAAAATAAAAATTAGTACGTTATAAATAGAACTGGATAATAAACTAGATTATTAGAAAATGCGCATCTGCACTTAAAATGCACCTAGATAGAAAAGTATATTTCCTAATTTTGATGTACAACATATCACCTAATAACGTATATTATAAATTTCCTTCTTTGTTAACACTTTGACTGACAAGCCAAAATTGCAAATGTTCACTACAGGGCCTATTTTTTTTTTCTGTAATTTGTAATTTTTTCAACATAAAACTATATATAAAAAGAATATTTTTCAATCTGACTCATTTTTCAACACATGGGGAGATTTTCATCCTGGCTACCAAAAATGATTGCTAAAGTACCCCATGAAAATTCTTCCATGAGGCAGATTCCCCTGTGGCAGAATTTAGGTGACATAGCGAAAAGAAATTGTCACTTGCAGAAAAGAAATTGTCGCTTGCAAGATTTGTCCATAAAAATAAGAGATTTCTAAATTTCAGTAAAAAATAGAATCTCATGTCTTATATTTAAGACTTCTTCGACAGTATACTTATTATATTGTAATTAATTCTTTATAAGTACATTTTATGTATAAATAAGAAAATACTCAGTATTATCTTGCAGAAAAGGTTTGCACGAAAAAGATTTGTCGCAGAAAGCATAAAAGTATTCTGTCACAGGGGAGTGGCCATGGCTATGTTTCTATAGTGTAATCTCTTAAATTAGAAAAATTTTAAATAGATAAAAGCATGAGCTTGAGAGATTAAAATTTTAGTTTTTATTTTCTATTATCTTTTCTATTACTTTATTTTTCTATTATTTTTTTTTATATATATAATTATTCTTTCTATTACTTTGTTAAATTCGAATTATTTGAATTTTTATTAAAATGAACAAGAGGAGCAAGAGAAAATTATACATTTTTTTTTTCATGTTACAAATATCTCATTTTCCATTAAACAGCTCATAGAATCGCCACATATATAAATTTGCACAAACCACGTATACCTAACGCATCGTAAGGAGCCCAACAGTCAAACTCCAATACGATTTTCATGTAACTGATATCGTTTTTGATAGCCAAGGCCTGAAGTATTGAAACACTATGGCCATCATACAGTCGGCTGCAAAATTATTCGAGCACTAGCAATAGTCCTTGCCAAAAAAAAGTACACTTAATACAGCTTTGTCAAATAAATCCTTGTCGAGTCATGTTCTTAATCAGTCTAAGAACATGATTCGACAAGGATTTACTTAGCAAAACAGTCTTAAGTGTACTTTTTAAATATAGGAATTATTGGCTAGTGCTCGAATAATTTTGCAGCCGACTGTATGTGATAGCCAGTGTCCGAACGGAAACATCACTGGCTATCACATATGACAATCCCTGGCAATTAATGTGTTAAACAATAAATAGATTACAAATAAACTGTAAAAAGAAAGAAAATGCCCACTAGATTGTGACCCGCAAAAAGGGTTCCAGTGACTGACCGTAAAAATAAAGTTATGCTCGTAAAGCTGACATGACTTTTTTCTCGAAGAATGGAAATGACATTTAATAAACAGTCAACACCCTGAATTTTACATCAATTTATTACATACACTGGTAATGGACTTTTTCTGAAGGAATAGTAGAACTGGCCGTTTAATTTAGGAACCAATTCTTTGGATTTTACGGGAATTTCTAAGACTGTAAAGAAGTAATAATGCATAATCCATTACTAATATAAGAATATTTTTAAGTATGTTACTTAATAGATTTAATTTGTTCTATTTATTTTTTTATCGTGTTTAAATGTTATGCATATATTCTTCAATCATGTTCCTTGAGACCATGGGAGCCTGTATGTAAATGCTGACTCAATGAGTTCAGCGTTAAAATAGCGGTGATAACCCTTGTGGTTCAGAGAAAATAGCGATAAGAAAACGCCGAATGACTGGATGTTTACCAGAAAATCAGAGCCTCTCGATCGATTTGGCGCCTCTCCAAACCTTTGGAATCGTCCTCAATGTTAGGTACAAGAACATGGTTACACTACACTGTCGACCAAGTAGATGTTTTCATTTCCTCTAAATAGGTTTTCTGATAAATCAGTACTCTTCTCTCACTTCTTACAGTTCCGTTCGATGCCATTCTCATGACCCCCTTTTCTCGTTTTCAGCTAGGTATGTGTATTAAGAACCTAGGCTATTTTTTGATTCTCTCCTTTAATTTTTGAATCTGAATGGCTGAATTTTTTATTTGCTTTCTTATAATGTTCTACCTCATTTTATGTAGTGTGCAATTCGAACCACATGTGTAAAGATTGTTATTTTAGATGAAAAACAAAGTGTCGAGGTTTTTCGAGCGTACTGTACTTTGAAAACTAGTAACATTGTACCAATTGTTTAATTGCCTTAAATAAATTAACGAATATTTTAAAAAGGTAAATGAACTTTTAAACATGCAGAAGTTCCGTTGAAGTAGGATTTACAGCTATTTGACTATATGAGGGTACCATGCCTGGATACAGTTATTTCTATGAAGTTATTTCTAAGAAGTCCTAGCCTGTATTTATACGAGTTCCGGAGAAAACCATGAAAAACTTCGAACAGCCAACATGACGAGCGTGACCTGAATACAAACACTGTTCTTTCATTGCACGAACTTTAAAAATAGAATATAAAGGCCACTGGTGGGACGAACGTTCATGGATTATATAAAATTTATTAAGTTTCATTGAAAATTTAAAGTAGCCAGAGTACTTTTTCTTTTCTATGAAGCATCCTTTATAAGATAAATATATTTATCACAAAAAGAAAAGAAATGGTTCATCCCTTGAAAGATATTAGTGTCTATCCAATTACATTTTAAAACATTTCTTCAACATTTTCTAACTTATAACAAGCATTATAATACTTTTTTATTGTTTCAGGATACGTCATTCATTGAAAGGCAAATTTTATTCGAAGTATTTAAAAAATATATATTCGTATATATTCTAAAGAGACGACAGATATATGTAGAAAAAAGAAGAGTCATGTTCAAATGAAACATAACTTGGAAAAAATCAGAAAAGTTCAAACAGATTTCAATTTTTTCCTTCTATTACTTCCGGTGTGAGCCGTTTTTTTTTTTTTTTTTTTTTTTTTTTTTTTAAACACACTTGACATTGTGAGTTTTTTTGGTTTTCTTTCCATGCTATTTCTATGGGGTTTTTAGCTCCCCCCCCCCCTTTTTTTTTCTACATTCTAAAGTGCGGTCTATTTAGTAAAATACAAACAAAAATACAAGATGAATATTTCTTCTTTTGAAAAGGCAGTCATTTCTCGACATAATTGTATCTCGAATGTAGTTGAAAAATAATGAGTTCAGGGAATGCGACAAAATTCCCACTGCTTTCTGTACCCTATGTTACTGCATCTTTCTGTCACTGTTTTCGAATTCGAAATAAATTTTTTGGTAAAATAAAATACGAGATGTTTAACCTTGATTTAGATTTAAGAACAAAAATGCATAAGCATTATTCTTCATGCTTCTCTACAGAAAAAAAAAGAAAAAAGAAAATGGATCTCATTATTTTTCAAATTTATGTATTTGAGGCATTTCAAATTTAATTTAGAAAAATGACCTATTCATAAGTAGCACGGGAACGTTTTGTGAACGTCTAATAATGGTTACAATCGTTCAAACACCGTGTTTCAGGTCAAAAGAACGTTTTAGAATAGAACGTTCAAAAATAGTATTATTTAGAACATTTTGTTTTGTACCATCTATAAAACGTACAATTTTAGTTCTATGAAAAGTGTTCAAGTGTATCACCGACGTCTCAGTGTGTTTATAACAAGTATTATAAAATACATTTTCTCAGTTTTTGTTGCCATATTTACAGTGTTACGTTTTGTTGACACGTCAATAAAGAATGGTAATAGTGATGAGGTTGGAAAGAAAGTACAAAGTTTAAGTTTAATTATCTGCTATTTATAATTTTATTTAAGTTTATTTTTTGAATTTAATGAACCATATTACTCCGGATTATTTTTGCAGATATTCATTATGATTTGTTTCATAAAATATTAATAGAGGTATATAAAGTTAACGAAATACTATTTCTATATTCTTCTATATACCTAAGAAAAAAGTATTGGATAATTGATAATTTCTGACTTCGGGTTTTCCGTGGGTTTATAGTCTTAAGATATCCAGAACACAATTTGACCATTTTTAGAAAATGTCAGTTTGCATGTCCGTCTTTTTGTGTGTATTATCAAAATTTTGTGGACTCAGTATCTCCGAAACCAATAGACGGAATTTCACCAAATATGATATTTAGTTGGACCTCGACCTAAAATACTGATGATTAGTTTTCGGATATACGAATGAAAAGTGGCAATGCTATGATGTAAATTCCCCTTTTATGGGGATATTATATCTCAGCTACTACGGTGTATAAATGCTCCAAACTTAACGTAAACTAAATATTATGTAAAATTACACTGATCTAATTTAGATGCATACATTGGCCAGATAGTGGCAGTGCTGTTCTACAATTTAATCCCATTAACGTAAATGAAAATTTTCAGCTTTTGTGATATAAATTATTGTAAATACACTATTACTTATAAATGCACTTGATTATAAATATACAAACTTGTATAGGAAATTGATAGCATATAAAACTCTTCTGATACAGTTTGCGTGCATATCGAGCGACAGGTGGCGCTAGTATGCTGCAATTTAATTTCGTTAACAGGAAGGCAATAGCTTAGTTTCTAGTTTCTATTATTTATAAATGTTCTAAACTTGGTATGTGATAATGAAATTATGATATATATATATATTTGTAATAGCAATAGTAAACTAGAAAAAAAGAATCTATGGTGATTTGTGCAGGGCATCGCTTTTCGCTATGGTTAAAATTTTCAATACGGGTGATAGTTGAACCCTAAATATCTGTGAACTTTTAAAACAAAGTTATTATTATTATTATTTTTATATAATTTTTAATACATAAAACACATTTACTGAGATATCTTCTGTTGTAAAGTTGATTTTTTTTTTTTTTTTGCATATTAATGTTTTACTTCTTTCAGATGAAAATCATCTGCATTCATCATGGAAAATAATTTTGATAAATAATAATTTTAATAATATGTACTGCATGTATTTTTTATTGAAAAATATAAAAGAAAGTTTTGTGATGGCCACAACATAATAGCTTTAAAGAAAAGATTAAATTTTATATAGTATGAAAATTTTGAATCAGAAACGGGTGTTTCGAATGAATTGTATCTTGCCTAATCAGCAGATAATCCCGCTAGCTACGCAGGAAGCAAGAATGTACAGTACTGTGCAAATTAATTGGGACAAGCTCAAAAATTTTCACAAATGTTGTTTAATTGGTATAGATTAACTTACATGCACGGTATAACAATCTAATACGAAATATGCCCTCCTCTAGCTTGAATGAGATCTTGTACACGGTTTGGCATGGATTCCACTAAATTTGAACTTAAATTTTCGATCTCGTCATTACGAAATCAAACTTTTATAACATTCTCAATCATTGTTTTCTTTGTTGAGCAGTTCATTTTACTCACACGTCTCTTTACAATGCTCCACAAATTTTAGATGGAATTTACATCAAGAGAATTACCAGGCCAATCCAAAACCGTTAATTTCTGCTCTTGAAAAAAATTCTTTGTTAGCTTAGAAGAATGGCATGGAGCAAGATCTTGTTGAAAGATACCAACATCACCAAGGAACGTTTGCATCATAGGCACGATTTTCCTTTCTATTATAGAAATGTATATTTTAGAGTTCATCATCCCTTCAACTGGTACTAAGCTGCCAGGTCCTCCAGAAGTAAAATAACTCCAAAACATCTGTTTACGAGGGTGATTAACTGTTTGAATAAGATGTTGTTCTCTGATGGGTTCTCCATCACTTAGCCTGACAAATCTTGGTCGAAACCCTTGCTCAATAAAATGAGTTTCGTCGCTAAATACAACCTTCTTTCAGTCTTGTGCATTCCAGTATTGATATTTCCTGGGCCAGTTCATACGTTTTCTTTTCATTGCAGGTGTTAGTAATTGTTTTTTGATTGGTGTTCTTGCAAATCACCCAGATTGAATAAGCCTTCGTCGAATTGTTGATGAATCCACGCTCACGCCAGTAGCTAATAATTCTGTCTGAAGATCTGTACTTGTTTTGCGAGGATGCATTTTACTATTTCCTGCAAGAAATTTATCTGTTCGAGGTGTGGTCATGCGTTTGCGTCCACATTTACCCTTCGTTTTAGAGACACTGTTCCAAAATTCTTTTGCAGATTAATAATCCTAGAAACATTGGATTTTCCAACTCTAACTGCTGTAGCAATATTCCTCACAGTCATAGAAGTATGCTGACTAAGGGTAACAACTGTAGTCCTTTTCCTGGGAGTGATATACTTTTTTTAAGTACACGTCAGAAGCAGACAATTCACACAATCGACCACTTCTTACAGCAACTGAAGCGCAACTGAAGGGAAAATTTTTTGAAATGTCATGATCATGTGGTCATACCGGTTTAGATTAGTTAAGGGCAGTCGCGCATTGTAAGAAAATGCAGTTGAAACCGGTTCGAGGCAGAAAATCCCTGAGGAAGGAACAATATTCTTAAGAAATGTGTTTGTCCCAATTAATTTGCACAGTACTGTATATCATTTTGGCATATTTATTGCGATTTGGCTGTTTTCAGCTATCTTGGCTTCTTTTCTGTGCAGCTTACTTCTTTAATTCTCTTTCATTTTTAATTAAAATTTCTTTGCTTCAAAAATTGATATTATATGACTAAAGAGTAATTTTTATTTTTCTTTCCTTTCTTTCCTTTTTTATTTATTTATTTATTTATTTGAAGGTGTTTCTTTAACGCATGCTACATTACATCTAACCATGCATTGTTCGTATATGCACACAAAGCTTGTTTTACATAAAATACATTTTATTATTAGCTGACGATTTCTAGGGAAAACGAAAACATTCAGATATATTAAATGGTATAAGTGGGAATGGATCCTTACTCATTTTCAATTATGTTGAGCGTTTTTAACTTTTCAACAAACTTTAGGACTTAAGTTTCTTATATTATCTGTCGGTTTATCCGTTCTCTAATTTCAGGAGGCTTTAAAGTTGATGCATGTTACTCAGTTTTACTGCGGTGCTTTCTTTCTTAAAAATAATATAAATAGCACTATCGGTTTCTAACAAAATTCATTATTCGGATGCAAAACAAAACATATGTTTCCTGTAGAATATGCTACGGTTAATATTAATGATTGTTTTTAGAATAAATAGGATACATAATTCGAAATGGATCATTGCAAATATTCAGTAATATGAAGTTTTTTTATTTCTATACTATATAATCTGCATGATATACAAAGCTTCAAAAAATAAAACTTTTATTTTCGATTTAAAGCTCTAAAGATAGCTCTTCCTCTTTATTTGAAATCAAACTATATTTGAAGGCGTTATTAAACAATGTAGTGGGGAAGTAGAGATGGTAATACTATGAGGTCGAAATTATTTTTCTTTTTGCTTTTACGAAAAAATAAAAATTTCTGGATTATTTCAATAAAAATAGAAATATTTTCTGGCTTAGGGAAACAGATATAAAACAAAATTAGTCATGCAGGGTCCATCACAAAACTTTCTTGATGCGTCGACGTAGCACAGGAACTGATATACCGCCTTCCCGTTAACAGGATTGTATTGCAGAATAGCAGAGACACCTGTCGGCTGATATGCACCCAAACTTAATCAGCATATACTTATTTATATAATGCCGATCTCATATACAACTTCAATGCATTTATATATCATAGAAGCTGTGATACAGCCTTTCCTTAAATGGGATCGCAATATATCAGTGCCACATGATGAACAATAATATCTTAAAAGTTAATAAGCACTAATTTAATTCACGGTCAAGTCAAATGTTGCGTTAATTTGTGTCCATTTGTTCGTGAGAAACCTTGTCTACTTTTTTTCCCCAATGAATTCTCATTCGTTTTCTAAAAGTAGTCAAATCATGTTCAGAATATCAAAAAAAGAGTATATTTATCGAAAACCAGAAGTCGAAAAATTTCACTAATCCAGTGCTTTCTTCTTATGCAAGTAACAAATAGAATAATAATAAACAGCGATCATACGCTCTAAGTAATCTTTATGATACTGAAAATTTAGAAGCTGAAACAATTAACAAAAGCTAACAATTTTTGTTTTCCCTATTTATTTAGTACTTTCTTTTATAGTAAACAGAAAAATGATTGGATTCCTAAATATTTTTCACTTCCGCTTTTCGATGGATTTTCTCGTTTTAAGATGTTCTAATCACAAATTGATATTTCTTACAAAATGTCAGTCTGCGTGTCTCGATATGTGTGATAAGAATTTTGTGGCAACTCTAAGTCAAAAGCTAATAAACAGATTTTCATAAAATATCAACTTATTTTTACACATATAATGCTCAACAAGTCGCGTTGTCATTCAGTTTTTCAAAATTTTTAATATGAAACTAGTAGAGAAAATTGCCAAAAATGCACACAATTGGGATTTTTTTTTAGTTAAACATTGTGAAACTGATTTGCATAATTTATTTATTTAATATTAATAGTCAACATCGAAACGTTTAGTAAATGGAATAGCAATCTCCCCGCCTCCTTGGGAGTGGAAATTTAGAATTTTTTTTTTTTTTTTTTTTTTTTTTTACAAAATTACTCGTTGATATATTTTAAAACGAATGGTTGAATCAAACATCTGTGATAATGTGAAACAAAGTTATCGATATATATATTTTTATTATAATAAAAAAAAAATCATTTTTATTTTATTGTTATACTGTAGTAATATAAAATGAAGCGAAAAATTGTTAGAAGGCGGTTCTTTAAAATTTTTAAAAGATTTGAAACTTCAAAATTTATTTCTTTTTTATTTGAAAGATTTTCAAGAAATTTTATCATAATTTATATTGTTATATTTCAATGCATGTGTATGTAAAATTTATAGACTTTAAATCAACACTTTAAATAAAATTTTACATATGCATACTTTAAAAAATACATATATTAAGTATATTAAAACATCATAAAATCCAGTTAAATTAATAAAAAAAAAATAGTTTTTTGATTTTTAATTTTTTAAATACTTCACCTAAATATGTTTATTCTTTCCATCATTTGTACATTACTACAAGTTTAGCAATAGAATATATAACATATCTGAGTATTAATTTGTGATTTCATTGATAAGTTTAAAGTTTTAAAAAGATTTTTGTGTTTGAATGACAAAAGTTTGCAATAAGTTTCAGTATTTAAACATAAATATATACATTTTTAAAGTTTTAACTCAACAAAGAATTCACAAATTAATTACCCAAATATGGTTAGGTTCTATTGTTAAAATATAATAAGGTAAAAATCAAAGGAAATAATAATAATTAGTCAGGAAAGGAAGCTTCTTAAAATTCAAATTTTTATTTATTTATTTTTTAATTGTAGTTTTCCAAAAAATTAAAAATACTTGATGTTGTTATATTTCAATTCGTGTATGTAAAATTTTATAATGCTAAGTCGATTATTCGCACATACAAAAAAAAAAAAAAAAAAAAAAAAAAAGTGAAAGAGAAAGAGAAAAAAAAGTAAAGAAAACAAAAACCATAGACAAACAATATATATATATAAAGCAATTTTAAAACGATATAAATACAGAGCGTTCTCAGAACGTTTCAGAAGAACCAATGGTGATGGTTACGCGTGGGCAGAAAGTTCTTTGTACCGTACTATTTGACGTCTTCAAGATGGACAGATAGACGTCTATAACACGTACAAGCTAAATGTTCCTAGAATGTGTTCGCGGAACTAATTTGATCGTTCAGAAAACGTTTCGGTGCTATTTGGGTCGCTACTTAAAATAAGTGATTCAAAAACTAGTTAAATGGATGTCTGCAAAAAAAACTTTTGCTTAAAGAAACATATCACAAAAAAATGTAGAGGCAAAATTCTTCCAAACTGCTTCGAAAGAAACTAAAAAAGTAATTTCTTAAGTAGTAAAAGAGTATTTAATCTAATGTAATACTTAATATTATACACTTAATACTATGTAATACATAGTATTAAAGAAATTCAAGATAATAAATAGTTCACCAACCTTCATTAACTATAAAAAAGTTCCTTCCAAGAAATAAGTATTGGGTTGTTCAGAAAATAATTTCATTTTTTCCTTCGAAAATGAAAAACGATTTTCTTATATTGTATAAATATTTTATTGAATTATATATTCTCCACATTGATTGGTTTCTTAGCGATCTCATGAGTTGTTATTTGGTAGTTTTCATACATCAATACTTTATTTTATCTTCATTAGCATAAACTGGTTTTCCAGAACGTAGTATATCTTCAGTGTAAAAATTGCCGGAACAAAATTTGGTAAACCAATTTTGATACTGGCGTTCTTTAAATAAATTTTCTGTATACACATCGTATAATTTTTCCTCGTTTGAACAGTATTTTCACCTTTTTGATAGCAAAAACAAAATATGCCGAAATTGTCGCTTCCGATTTTCTTTATTTGACAGGGCACCAATCAAATCCTATTGAGCAGAATAAAACGAACTTTTTCACAAGCAATCCTTGCTTAATCAGCTGTCATAATATATAATGGTAATGCACCTTAATTGTGAAGATGGTGTGAAAAAAATACAATTAAGTCCTCTGCTGAGAAAAACGAAATTACTTTCCGAACAACCCAATAATTAATTTAAAAAATAAGACTATTATAGGCTAACTACCTATAAGTATTTGGACACTTTCGCATTCAGACATTTTGTTAAATCTCTAGAAAAATTCGGCAGAAATTATCTTGAAACTTTGGGATTATAAAGAAAATGTTGTACCTTGTAGATTTCAGCAAAAAATCTGTGCTGAAAAGGAAAAGAGGACAAGTAAAATATTAAATAAATGTCAAAATGTTTCAGTTCACGCTGTAAAAAGTAATGCATGAAATTCGTTTTGGATGCAGAATGTGATTATGAGGATTTTTCTAATTATCTTTATAAATTTTTATGGGTCTATCACATATATTTTTGGAAATATAACAAATAATTGAAAAAAATGGACAAAAAAAAAATCGCATTTTCAATTAAATTGCTCAGAACACTTAAAGGATATTGTAAGTATTAAAGGATAAGTTTATAAAATATAAGTATAAACGAAAATTTTTGTAGAAAATGGAAGAAGAAAGTCACAAACGCAAATTTTTCTTATTTACAAACTTTGGAATATGTAAATTTTGAGTTTGACTTCAACAATGACTCTTTAGCGGCAGCGAATAAAATTTGGCTTTCAACTTAATGAAAGACAATGCTGAAAAGAATGATCGACATTCAGTAAGTGCATTGTTTTGATGAGTGCGAAGTCTCAACGAAGTTATTTAACCGATTCAGGAGCTTAGAGAGTTATTGATCAGTTAGAGGGGGGGGGGGACACAAGCAGAAGTTGCAGAAGCCAAGATGCCAAGATGAGTTTCACAATGTTTGATTTCCAGGATCTGCAACTGTCTCTTAGAGAATAAAAGCAGGCGGAACACCAGGGAAAAGTCATAGATGTGCAACAACGCCCAATGAACATCGATATTTAGCGCTAGCGGCTTGAAGGCACCGAAATATGAATGCCAGTCTTCTTCAACAACATATTCATTCGCCTACTGGCACCACAGTTTCGATTCAAAATGTCCGAAACTGGCTCCACGCTGTAGCAATTAGTTTGAGAATCTCATCTCTATATCGGTGACCGCTCAGAGCTCCATTTCAAATGGCGTGTAGATCTTTGTGCCCATCAAAGGTGGTGCTTTCATAGACCACCACCGCCAATCTAAATTTCCGTGCACGAACGCAGGATTGTGCCATGTTACCTTCAGATGAAAATACACCTATTATCCTAATGAACAACAACAAAAAAAAAGGGACTCGCCAGAAAAAAGAATATTAAGCCATTCACATCTCCTCTAGTTTACATGCTCAGTTGCCCACTGCCTACGTGTGTGACGATGCCTTGTTGTTCACGTCACACATACTAATGGTCGGCGAGTATACATACCTACAGCGTGGAGATGGTTTCGGACTGTTTGAGTCCAAACTGTGGAGCCAGTAGCCGAGCGAAGGTCTTATTGAAGAAGCGGGGTATTCATATTTCGGTGTCTCCAAGCCGTTAGCTTTAAATATCGATTTTCATTGAGCGTTGTTTCACATCTACGACCTTGCCGTGGCCTTTAGCCTCCATTTGTAGTCTCCGAATATTGGTTCCAGATCCTAGAAATCAAACTTCATGAAACTTGAGGGGCTTCTGCTACTTTGCCTTACATCCCCCCCCCCCCAACCGACTAATATCTCTCCAATCTCCTGAATCGGTTAATGTCTTCGTTGAATCATTTCAGTCATCGAAAAAATGCATTTACTGAATGTCGATTATTCTTTTCGGCTTTGTTTTACATTAAGTTGAAAGCCAAATTTCATTCGCTGCCACTAAAGCACCGTTTTTGATGTCAAACATAAAATTTGCATAGTCCAAAAGTTTAAAAATGAGAAAAATTCGCATTATGACTATCTTCTTCCATTTTCTGCAAAAAAATTCGAGCTTATACCGTTATTTTATCTAAGAATTACAATATCTTTTATTTATTTTCAGCAGTGTATAACAGGTATGGTATTAGACCCCATTGCAAAGACATTTTCAGGAAACTTGGCATGCTACATTAGACAGAATATACTCAATCGGAACGCAAAAATGTTAAATATATTACGAAATATGAGTATTTTCACTACAGAATTTTCAGTTACGCGTGTGCCAGTTTTTAAAATTTTCATTTATAATTCAATTATAATTCAATAGCCAAAATTACTGAGCTACTTACATGAAAGCCACAATTAAATATTGTATACATTCCAAATGTTGTAAAATGAACAGAATTTCCGTTTTTTTTTTTTTTTTTTTTTCAAAACAAAAGCTAAACTGTAAGAGGTTTTACTCACATTTTTATTGTGATTCAACCAATGCCCAATGGCAATACAGTGTTCGTTAAATGTAAATAACTATTGATAAAACCTATCATCTTCCAGGTTTTTCAGAAGAATTCAAATTCTCTTCATTCTGCAACGTTTAACTTTTTAAATTAACGTTTGGAGTTTTTATATAAGTAGCTCAATATTTTTTACTATTAAATTATGCAAATATTTTTTTTTTAAGTTTTATTGAATGCGTAGTTAAAAGTTATTTATTAAAAATGCTCTTATTTCACAATATATTTAACATTTTTGGATATTAATTGCAGTATGATGTGTCTGATGTAGTAGGCCAAATTTCCTGAAAATGACTTTGCACTGGGTCTGTTACCTTATGCGTTATAATTAAAAAAGTGATTTTTTTTTTTTTAAGAAATCGTTATATCTCCACACATATAAGTAACAGACTCATAAAAATTTATACAGATATTTAGAAGAATCTGCATAATCACATGCTGCAGCCAAAATGCATTTAAAGTATTACTATTTATAGAGAAATACAAAACATTTTGATTTTTGTTTAATTTTTTACTGGTTCTCTTTTCCTCTTCAGGACAAAAGTTGTTCTAAAATAATGAGGTATAACATGTTCTTTACTCTCCAAAAAGTTCAAATAATTCCTGTAGAATGTTTCTAGATATTTGACAAAACGTCTAAATGAGGAAGTATCAAAATACTTTATAGATAATGTATTATTAATATGATTTACAGTCATTTGCAAAAGTTTATGAACAGTAGCCGATTTTCAGTATTTTAACACATTGCATCATTTGCGCAGATTATTGCTTCATCTCGTGCTGATTGCATCAGACGCATTCCACTGCTACAAATAAAGGTGTCCGGCACGTTTATTTGTCTGTTGTTTACTGGATTTTTCGTAGGCAGTGCTGTTGTGTAATTATTGTAATAGGTAAAAAACCTTCACTTACTGTTAGAAAAAGATCAGAAATATTGACCCTGCATAAAATTGGATTTTTTTAATGTCAAATAAGTTCAAGGTTAAATGTGAGCAAGACAACTGTGCATCAAGCTATTAGTAAATTTAAAATTACGGGAAAATTTGTGGACCTTAAGAGTTGTTTCTTTTTCATACTTAGAGTAAGTCGAGGTTTCCTTGCAGGTTTATGGGATGATAAACCAAAATCTTTGGCCAAACATCTTGAAATAGTACTCAAACTGACGTTGGTGCCTTTTGCAGCCAGTGAATGTCTAATCGCATTGCATCTCGTACGGCCATCCTTCTTATCACTGGATCATCACGTTCGCTCGTTTTCCAAGGGCTACCGCTTCTCTTAAAGACCACAAATCGGCTACTGGTCTTAAACTTTTGCGAATCACTAAAAATCGGAGATAGCCAACCTTTTCAATAGCCGGCCAAAGTTTCACGCATATATATTTTTATTTTTCCATGTCACACCTGATATATTTCAGCAAAACTTTTTTCCTGAAAAAGAAAGAAGAGACTAGTAAAAAATGAAAGAAAAATCAAAATGTTTTGCATTATCCTGTAAAAAGTAATGCTTATAATTCATTTTGGTTGTTGCATGCGATTAAGACAAATTCTCTTATTAAATTTTTAAGAGCCTACTACATATATTCATGGAGATATAACTTTTTTTTTAAAGCACTGCAAAAAAAATTTCCACTTTTTTAACTATAAAACGTAGGGTATTAGACCTAGAGCAAAGTTATTTTAAGAAAATTGTGAATAATTCATTAGACACAGCATACTACAATCAAAATGCAAAATTTTTTGATATTTTACGAAATATGGGCATTTTACTAAATAATTTTTATCTACGCATGCGCTACCTTTTAAGAAAATTCATTTACATAATTTAATAGCGAAATGTATTGAGCAGCTTATATGAAAATCCCAAACAATTATCGTGTAAATTTAAAGAGTTATGAGGGATAGAATGAACAGAATTCCAGGTCTCTCAAAATAAAAGCTAAAGCTAAACTGTAAGGGGTTTTACTCACATTTTTATTTTGTTTCAATCAATGCCCAATGGCAATATAGTGTTCGCCGATTGTTAATAAGAACTGATAAAACCACTTATCCCTTTTTTTTTCTTTCTAGTGCGACGTAAAACCCATCCAACCAAATCTGCAACTGTCTTTATAATATTTAATTTAACCCTTTCTCTACCAGCGTCACATATATGTGACGATCCGATTTTCTTACCTGAGCCCGGCGTCGCAAATATGTGACGGGTGTTCATTATCAGTTTCTGATAATTGTTTGCATCAAATCGTGTCGCACACAGACGGATTATGTTATAAAACAATAAAATAGATACAGGATGTTATTGGTTTTAGTTAGAACGTTATAGATACATCCCACAAAAATAAATGACAATTTTATCATATTTAAATAGTAAGATGTCTGGGCTGTGGTGGCGGTTTTTCTCCTGAGACTCCGGTAGGGAAAGGGTTAAATGATTTTTAATACTTTCTATTGATAATAATAATAAATAACTACAGGGTATTACTATACAATAACGTGCGTTAAGTTATTGTTTACACTAAAAATGAGTACTATTAGTGAAAATAATTACTAGTACAGCTAGCAGTTGGAGAGTTATTTTGTGAAATTTATTTGCCATATTCATAATTGTCATGCTGATGCCATTTTATTATTGAAAAAACATATTTTTTTAATTAAATTCGAAGTTGAATAGTTGAACATTTATTCTTCGTAGTAATTCAGAAGCCAAGAATTTTTTGCAAAGTCTTGGCATGCCTAAATCATAAAGTTCCTCCCTAATCCATTTCCGTTTCTAAAACTAAAACGACCCCTTTCTAGCATACGTTAAGCATGAAATATAATATTTCTGCATGAACTTTTACAACACCTCTAAATAGGGGTTTCTAGTTGCTAGAATAGGGGAGGGGGAGTTTCGCTAAAAATGTCTTTTATTAACGTTCTTTCAATAAGTCAAAAATTTAATAGGGGTTTAACCGAGACTTATGTCTTTCAACGACTTTCACTGGCGTGAAATTTGCAGTGCATGCAAACGTTCTTCGTCAATACTTATGAGCAGTTTGGCGTTGAATCACGGAGAGTAAAAGACGTTGTGCCAATATGATTGTTAAGACGGATTCTAATAACGCTCGTTACTTTTGGTGCTTGTGGCACCTTTAAAAGATTTTTAAATTATATCGTATCTTAAAAAAAATAATAATCGATTATTCTCATGTCATCAATTTTAAATGAGTGTCATGTTTTCTTCCTTTGCCTTTTTCGTGGAAGGAAAATCGGAAGAAAGCGTAAATAAAAGGCAAGCAATCTCATATACATTTTTTCCCCTGAAATTTTGTTTTTCAAATCTGCTGTTTTACATTACTTAATGATCCGTAGACTAAATCATACCTCCAACCTAAATCATACCTCCTGTCATGAACTACATTCAGACTTCACGGTCTACAATAAAAAAAGAAGGTACGCTCGCAGCTTCAACACGCTGCTGAGAATCATCAGTACAATATACTTTTTCAGCGATATTGACTTTGATACAGAAAATGCAAAAGCGCTAGAAAATAAAAAATACATAAAAGGAAAGTAATTTTATAAACGTTAAAAGTTTAAAAGTAAAAGATGTTCTGTAAAATATCCTACTTGAATAGTAGAAATTTATATTTCAAAGATAGATTTCAAATATTCCGCGTTTTCCTATTTCAAAATCAACTCGTATTTTGGGATTGCGATCCCGATCACTCGCATATTTCTGTGTCAAAGATATTTTCATAGTAAAACTGGAATTTTTCTATATCAATGGAAGTTTTACGTGTTTTGTGACACGTGGGAGCAACGAGTTCTCATTTTATCTTTCCTGAGTACATACTGTAAATTCGGGAATTTTTAACTGCATACATGTCCACGCAAATGCGGTTTAAAATGATTTTTTATGATATATTAAATATCAGAAATATTAATTTCTAAATACATTTTTTTCTTATAGGGGTAACCGGGGCAATTTTTAGACAAAAAGTAAACTTTTGTTATAAAAAGGGCTTCTTTGGATACAGTTCAAATTTTAATTTTTTATACTATTAATCTATAATAATAAATGGAAAGGTTTGTCTGTCTGTCTGTCTATCTGTCTGTCTGTCTGTCTGTCTGTCTGTCTGTCTGTCTGTCTGTTCTTTTATACGTTCAGTCCCTACTGAACGCAGAAACACAAGAATTGACATACGGATGCTCTGGAGCCTTTCCGATGTTTTCCTCGAAACAGAATTTAAAAATCTTAATTAGTTTCGGAGATATTAATTAAAATGTTGACCCATGTCGATCGAACACTGACCAAAAATCCTTATTGCTTAAAAAGAAGCATTCTATCAGCATTCAGCAGATGATTTTAACGGCTGTCTCGAACAGAAACAAAACAGGTGCAAGTCATTAATGTCACATGATCTTTAACTGGGGTTAAAAATTGCAAATTTCAAAGTGCTTCAAATTTTCTTTTTCGTACACAACACTTAATATACAACCTTTTCAGCACAAAACCAACCTGCAGTTAAAATTTCATCAATTTTCATTAATAAACAAAGCAGTTACATTTTAATTGCAAAATAAATTTTATTCTAACACGTAATCCATCTTTCAATAGACGATAGAAGTTTCCATAGCAACAAAATACATTTGAAGGAACTAAAAAATACTTTTTCTTTTCCTTTTTACTTCCTGGGGAAATAAAAAATATTTATTTTTCTTTTTACTTCCATTAATAAAACTACCGTAGATAATGGAATTAGAGATTTCACGTGATTTACATGTTTTAGAATGTCCTGAGTAGGTTTTCTTTTGAATCTCAGCTAAAATTTCGATATTTCAAATTCCAATTAAATTATTTTTAATACATCATTCGAAAGATATTTTAAAGTTGTTTTAAATTATCGAAAGTTTTCACCAGATTTACACGTTTTCAGATCTCCTGAATTAGTTTTCTTTTGTATCTCAGCTACTAATTAAAATAATTTCATAAGTAATGCATCATAAGAAAGCTTTTTTGATTTGGAATCGAACAGTGGAATACAGAAATTTGTACCGCCAGATGGCGCTGTAATATTTTAAAAATCGAACAGTGGAATACAGAAATTTGTACCGCCAGATGGCGCTGTAATATTTTAAAATTTCAATTTTTCAATTTCTAATTATGATTAAATTATTTGTAATACATCATTCGAAAGATATTTTAAAGTTCTTTTAAATTATCGAAAGTTTTCACCAGATTTACACGTTCTGAGGTGTCCTGATTAGGTTTTCTTTTGTATCTCATCTACTAATTAAAATAATTTCATGAGTAATACATCATTTGAAAGCTTTGTTGACTTGATACACATTTTAAAGTACTTTTACATTATCGAAAATGGAATTCGAGATTTCACCCGATTTACACGTTTTGAGGTGTCCTGATTAGGTTTTCTTTTGTATCTCAGCTACAAATTAAAATAATTTTATAAGTAATACATCATTAGAAAGCTTTTTTGATTTGGAATCGAACAGTGGATTATAGAAATTTCTACCGCCAGATGGCGCTGTAATATTTTCAAATTTGAATATTTCAATTTCTAATTATGATTAAATTATTTTTAATGCATCATTCGAAAGATATTTTAAAGTTCTTTTATATTATCGACAGTTTTCACCAGATTTACACGTTTTCAGGTCTCCTGAATTAGTTTTCTTTTGTATCTCAGCTACTAATTAAAATAATTTCGTAAGTAGTACATCATTAGAAAGCTTTTTTGATTTGGAATCGAACAGTGGAATACAGAAATTTGTACCGCCAGATGGCGCTGTAATATTTTAAAATTTCAAAATTTCAATTTCTAATTATGATTAAATTATTTGTAATACATCATTCGAAAGATATTTTAAAGTTCTTTTAAATTATCGAAAGTTTTCACCAGATTTACATGTTTTGAGGTGTCCTGAATCAGTTTTTTTTTTTTTGTATCTCAGTTATTAATTTAAAAAAGTTCATAAGTAATACATCATTTGAAAGCTTATTTTAGTTGATACACATTTTAAAGTACTTTTACATTATCGAAAAATGGAATTCGAGATTTCACCCGATTTTCACGTTTTGAGGTATCCTGATTAGGGTTTTTTTTTTGTATCTCATCTACTAATTAAAATAATTTCATGAGTAATACATCATTTGAAAGCTTTGTTAATCTGGAATGGAACAATAGATTACAGAAATTTCTACCTTTTAAATTTCAATATTTCATATTCTAATTATGATTAAATCATTTCTAATACATCATTCGAAAGATATTTTAAAGTTCTTTTACATTATCGAAAGTGGAATTCGAAATTTCACCTGATTTACAATTTAAAGTGTCCTGATCAGGTTTTCTTTTGCATCTCAGCTAATTGAGTAAGAATAAGTAACTGGAATAGAACAATAGATTACAGAAATTTCTACCGCCAGATGGCGCTGTAATATTGATCTAATATTCTAATTATGATTAAATTATTTCTAATACATCATTCGAAAGATATTTTAAAGTTTTTTTACATTATCGAAAGTGGAATTCGAGATTTCACCTGATTTACAATTTAAAGTGTCCCGATCAGGTTTTCTTTTGCATCTCAGCTAATTGAGTAAGAATAAGTAACTGGAATGGAACAATAGATTACAGAAATTTCTATCGCCAGATGGCGCTGTAATATTTTTAAATTTCAATATTTCATATTCTAATTATGATTAAATTATTTCTAATACATCATTCGAAAGATATTTTAAAGTTCTTTTACATTATCGAAAGTGGAATTCGAGATTTCACCTGATTTACAATTTAAAGTGTCCTGATCAGGTTTTCTTTTGCATCTCAGCTAATTGAGTAAGAATAAGTAACTGGAATAGAACAATAGATTACAGAAATTTCTACCGCCAGATGGCGCTGTAATATTGATCTAATATTCTAATTATGATTAAATTATTTCTAATACATCATTCGAAAGATATTTTAAAGTTTTTTTACATTATCGAAAGTGGAATTCGAGATTTCACCTGATTTACAATTTAAAGTGTCCCGATCAGGTTTTCTTTTGCATCTCAGCTAATTGAGTAAGAATAAGTAACTGGAATGGAACAATACATTACAGAAATTTCTATCGCCAGATGGCGCTGTAATATTTTTAAATTTCAATATTTCATATTCTAATTATGATTAAATTATTTCTAATACATCATTCGAAAGATATTTTAAAGTTCTTTTACATTATCGAAAGTGGAATTCGAGATTTCACCTGATTTACAATTTAAAGTGTCCTGATCAGGTTTTCTTTTGCATCTCAGCTAATTGAGTAAGACCGTTCAAAATTGGTATATGCAAGTTAATTAGGAGGGGCTGGAACGGTGGGGAAGGAATAGGCGCGCAGCGCGCATGGGTTTGGGACCCGGTGAAAGTTTTTACCCGATGATAAAAGATTTATTTTTTATTTATTTTTTCTTAATAATAAAAAATTGAATTGAGAACGAATATGTGTGTACTGCGCACGTATATCCTCAAGCGTGCGCGCGCAGCGCGCATGGGTCTGCGCTGCCGAAGGCAGTGGCGTCCCGGTGTGAGTTTTTACCCGATGCTAAGTGATATATTTTTTAATTCCTTTTCTTGAGAATGAAAGTTTATGAGTAATAACATTGAATTTTGAGAAGTCATAAGGATAGTGAAGGAATACGTGCGCGCAGCACACGGGTCTACGCGGCCGAAGGCAGTGGGGACCCGGTGCGACATTTTTCCCGATCAGAATTTTTTTTTCTTTTTTTTTTATCACATGATACAAATTAATGCAATTTTGAGAATTCATTAATTATTGTGATTCATTTAAAAATAGTGACCAGCGAAGCGGGCGTAGCCTGCTAGTATTACATAAATTATCTCATCAGAATACTCAATCAATGTGTTTGTAAATAAAGAAAAATTAAAAAAATAATAAATAAAAACGTGTCTAAGAATTACCCTGGCAATTGGGATAATTCTTAGAAATGTACAAATATAATAATGAAAAAAATATTGTGTACTTCAAATAAGGTAAAATAATTGACAATTTAATACACACAAAAAGAAAAAAAAAATTACATGTTTGATTTCACACTTTATAAAATTTTATAAAAATCAGGGAAAACATGACAGTAACTAAAAATATAGTTTAATTATTAAATCTGGGTCTACTAGATACTAGGTCAGTTGTGGCGATAAAGCAGATGAATTAAAAAGTAAATTAACTCAAAGAACAGACTTTATTAACATGAAGTTATTATCCAATCAACTTGAAACACAAATAACTTCAATTAATTTTTCTTAGTTCATTCACAAAAACATCCTTATGGAACTTCTCAAGGGTTCTATAAACGTCAGCAATCTAATCATTGCTTGAAATTTTAAAGGGATAAACAGAATTTGTCTGAATTGGACCATAAAATAGATTCATAAACTTTTTCAAAATCTGGTACTGAAGGTCACCAAAATTTGCTGTCCTCATACCATTTCAAAAATTTCAATTCCAGATGCTCTTTTTATTTTCTTTAAAGAACTCCAACACTTTCCAAATATAATATGGAGTTTCATAATAAACAACAAAAAATTTATCACTAGCAATTGGATTTATTACATTTGTTAAGTGTAGCTTCAGTTGATGTGGTCTTTTTGGTAAGCCGTGTTTTTTAATATTAATGGTAGCATCAGAACAGCCCATTAAACTAATGTCAGAGGATGCATCGCTGTGAAAACTTTCATCATCTGAAGAACTTCCAGATTCTTCTGGTAAAACCTTTTTGTTTGAAGCGTTTTTTTTTTTTTTTTTTTTTCCTTTCTCGTTTAAGGAAACATTTTCCCCTTCTTTTCCTTTTATTTTTTTTTCATATAATCATCAGATGTTATAACAACCACAACTACATCCTTATTTATTATTATCATCTTAAAATGTTTTAGTTACTAATACCTTACTTTAAGGATAAATAAAATAATGTAGTTCCAGCTTTAGAATCGCTTTCAAGTTCTTTCACAAAAAGTAAATAACGACATCAGATTATAGTTAACAAGCTATAATCTGTATATTCATTTTAATAATCTAATGGTTTTTACTGTAACTTAACGTTTTTGTTCACTTAAGTTTTAATTTATTATGAATTACAAATATAATAGTTTAAGTTATATGATTTTTTAATAAAGTAGTTACAGTTTTATAATATTTATTGATTTCTTTTTAAATTGTGCCTAATATAATCAATAAAAGGATAATCAATAGTAACTGGGCTTTTAAATACCTTTTTTCACATTATATTAAATTTACCTTTGAGTAGAACATAAAAATTAAATTTAAACCTGTTTTTTAATTGTCTAAGATTTACCCCAAGATGTGTAAACATTACCTCCAAGGATTGTCTAAGAATTACCCCAGCATGAAACAATGCAACATTGCCTTTTAGAAAGGCCTATACTCATCTCAGTTTATGAATTCTGCAATTTTCTGTTAATAAATTTGAAGGTAATGAATTTCTTGTTTAATACCATTTAAAATCTGCAACTAAATTAATTAAATATAGGCAATAAACAAATTTGAAAATATTGAATGTAAAAGTTGATAGGTATTTTTTCAGTGTCATTTTTCTAGTGATATAGGAAACTTGCTAATATGTGGATTACTGCTTAGGAAATGTTTATACAATGAGAAAAGACATTCAAAAACATAAATTCGAATATAAAATCAAAAAAAGTTAATAGCTTTTAAACACCAATTGCGTATAGGAATTACCCCAATGTTATCGTGTCTAAAAATTACCCTGGTTACCCCTAATATAAAGTTTCTTTAAATAATCATTCGCAAGAAATATATTGAATTTAACACATATTAAGGAAAAATTTCAATTCATCAGTTAAGTTTTATTTTCTAACTAAAAATGAAATCATTAACTTTGATGTACACTCCTTCTCATATTTATAAGGACACTTTATATTTTGAAATAACTAATGTAAAAATAATTGTGAACAAGATTATACTAAGTGCACTTAATATATCTAGTATTCTAAAAACCAAAACTGCTATAATTTTTTTTAATATGAAACAAAATTAATAAAAAAATATGCAAAATGTTTTTTTCTACACGTTTTTAGATGTTCATAATTATAGAGACAATCAAGATTTTTTTCGTTTTATTTAACTTACTAGCGGATAAATTGCAGTTGACATGCGAATTTGTTAACTACTGGGCTAGATTAATTCATATATAAGCCTTCAATTTTTCTTGGACGGACATTACTGATAATTCCTCGAAAAAAAGAACTTTCAAGTAGTGAAGTATGATAAGTGTTTTTTAAGTGGAAGGATAATTTCAATCCGCCGAATTTCTGATGAAATTCGAAGATCTAAAATTGCTGAAGGAAATGTGATTAAACATTGAACTGCTGGCTCGATAGGAGAGAGATCTGATGCAAAGTCATAGTTGTTTTACAGAGATCGAAGACTCATAATTCCTCTTAGTGTTCTACTCATAATGACTGCTGCTGAATTTGCTCGTATTTTTTAACGAAAGGTTGGGGTCCACATTTATACATGTTTAAAATAATTAATAATACATTAAAATGAATAAAAAATCTGTAATAATCAATAAGCATTTAATGGGGGAAAGAACGTCTGTGTTAAAGTTGAATAAAGTCAATATTAAAGGGTAAAATGCTGCATTTTCGGATGCAAAACATTTTATTCTTGATTAACCAAATCGTTTTAACAGTTACTGACACGATCTGAAGATAGCGAAAGACAGAGCAGATTTTTTTAAAGGCAGATATGAATAGGGCATTTTAAAGGTGGATCTATGTTGCTCTGGGAAGCTGTATCTACTGAAGGCAAAATGAATTTAGTAACTTTTTCTCTTATTATGAACATCAAGAGAATATCCGCAAATTTTAAACTTGGAATTCTCAGATTTTTGTTAGATTTTGGGAGGGGGGGGGGGGTTATAATATTTTTTTCAACAAGACTTACATTTTTGCTCTACTTCTAGAACAATAGGAAATAGTTTGAAGAAAGAAACTTGTGTATTGTTGCCTTTCCCGTGGTCTAAAATTTGAAAAAACCTTAACTTATCATATTAGAAAAGTGCATGCAAGTGGAAAGCAATTTTAAATAGTTTAAATGTATTCAGAATATCATCTATGCTGTATGAAATGGTATTGAAACTGAATATTAAAAAAAAAATATATATATATATATATATATATATATATATATATATATATATATATACATATATATATATAAAGAGAGAATGTCTGAATGTTTAAACTTAAAAAGAGACCCCGAAAAATATTAATTTAAAGAACACTTGAAAAAAAAATATTAAGATTCGAGCTGTCCTTATAATTGTGAACACCTGAAAAATCATCTTTTTGACCCTATTTAAAGTTTTTTAAGATAGAAAAACGATAAAACTTTTTAAATGTAGTCTATTAATGAAATTCAAATTAATAAAACATATATTTGTTTAAAAAATAGTGTTCAGTGTTTAGTTAATATAGAAAAACGGGTGTCCTTATAATTATGAGAAGGAGTGTATATGATAGAAACGTATTGTAACTGTTATAACTTTCATTACAAAAATATATGAACTTTTTAATACTAGAATACACTGAAATAACGCATTTTTTTTTTTTTTTTTTTTTTTTTTAATTAGGAATTCTGAAATTTATATTAATCTTACAAATGCGTGTATCATATTTTTTCTAAAATATTGTGATATATCCTCGAGGACGGAGATGACAACTATATATTTTCTGTAATTTGCCACACACGAAAAATTATCATTTTAAGATTCTTTCTGGCTTTTATCCAGTTCTTTTGGAGAATGATTTAGATTCAAAATTTTAAATTAGATTCCAAAAAAAGGGTTTTCATTTTTATCCTAGGCGGCAAAATATATTTCCTTGCCAGATATTTTATTTCTTTAAGCTTGCTAAAGATTTTTAAAGATCACATGTGTTCTATTTTGAAACTTTATTTATATGTCTAGAAAATTTGAACCATGTGTAAAATAAATTTAACATACATACAACTGTAAAAAAATAAAGTTTTGTGTAATTTTCATTCTAAAATTCACAGGAGTTTACAATAGCAACGCTACTATATAACAGTATATTTTCCAGAATATTGTATGTATAGTGATATACAGTAAAGGTGTATATTACTATAATAATATACAAATATATATTATACAATAGTGTGCATAATATACAACAGTTTGTGTCATGTATTACAACACAGGTAATGTACAGTGGCGGACAAAAATCTGCATTACCTAAAAAAAAATATTTCATAATGTTATGCATTATTTTAACATAAAATTATCGTACTTGCTGCAAAGCAAGATATGACGTCATTCCACATTCATATTGCATCATACAACTCTTCTGAAGTATTTACATCATCCTACTTCTATAAGTAGCATGCCAAAAGGGGACAATGGTTATTTATCTCAGTCTTTATGTGGTAAATGGTTGGCTCCTTATGTTCAATTGACGAAAGAGAAAAAAATGTGTGACACTTTAGCTAAAAGAGGATATTCGACACGCGTGATCGCTAAAAAAAAATGGCTGCAATCAATCAACAGTCTCGAGAGTTGATTAAGTTGGAGCGTGAAACTGGTAATGTTGAAAGGAGGTCAGGATCAGGCCGAAAGAGGGTAACCACAAAATCTGACGATCGATATCTCAAGCGTATGTCTCTCCGTAATCGTCATGCAAGTGCTTTTGATTTAAAAGTCAGATTTGAGAAAGAAGGTGGTGTCAATTTAAGTGCAAGAGCTGTCCAATTACACCTTGCAGAATGCGGTCTGCATGAGTATCGCCCGAGAAAAAAGCCGTTACTTACACACACGCACACACACAAAAAAAAAAAAAAAAAAAATGATGCAGAAGAGCAAAACAGCATGTTTTATGGACAAAGGCTTAGTGGGACTCGGTAATTTTTTCGGATGAATCTACAGTCGGCTGCAAAATTATTCGAGCACTAGCAATAATCCTTGCCAAAAAAAAGTACACTTAATACAGCTTTGTTAAATAAATCCTTGTCGAGTCATGTTCTTAATCAGTCTAAGAACATGATTCGACAAGGATTTACTTAGCAAAACAGTCTTAAGTGTACTTTTTAAATATTGGAATTATTCGCTAGTGCTCGAATAATTTTGCAGCCGACTGTAAATTCAACCTATATGGATCAGATGGTATGTTCGAAAACGTAAAAATGAAGCTTATCATCGAGCCTGCATATCGCCTACTGTTAAATTCCCAGCGAACCAAATAGTTTGGGGATGAATATCTAGCAAAGGGGTTGGACGCCTGAAACTTATTACTTGAACTGTGAATGCATCAGTTTACACCCAGGTTTTGGAGGAGTGTTTAAAACCAGTTATTCAGAAGGTGTTGCAAATTTTATTACTTTCTTCTATATGTAATATAGAGAAAGTATTGGATTCGTAAAAATTTTCGACCTCGGGTTTTTGATGGATTTACACGTTTTGAGAGCTGTAGAACACGATTTGACCCTTTTTAGAAAATGTCTGTCTGTCTGTCTGTCTGTCAGTCTGTGTGTGTGTGTGTGACAAAATTTTGTGGCAACTGTATCTCATGAACTGCTGCACAGAATTTCATACAAATTAGTATGTAGTTGCACCTTGACATAAATTAGTGCCTATCAACTTTTGGTAAAAATTGTCTTATAGGTTGCGTTGCCATCCCGCTTTTTCTAAATTTTTAACATGGTGATATAGGACAAAATTTTGTATAAATGTGCATAAAGAGAATTATTTTTTAGTAATCATTATGAAATTTACAAGAATTATTTATAGTAGAGGTAGTCAACTGGGCAAAAAATTTTGTATGCGTAGGAGCCTCGTGAACCCCCCCTGGGGGGGAAGTCCCCCCTCGAGGGGAGTAAATTTTCAAGATGGGTATCTTTCGAAAGGTCTCGTCAATACCTTTAAAACGAATGGTTGAACTATAAATCTGTGATAATTTAAAACAAAGTTATCGATTTTTTTTTACTTTTAACAAAAAGTAACTTAGAAAAAAAATCTTTTTTTTTTTTTTTTTTTTTTTTTTTTTTAACGAAATTTAACCAGACTTGGTATTTAGTTGGCCCCTGACATAAACTGGGGCTGATTAGATATGGGGATCAATCACTCAATAGGTGGTGCTGTGATCGTATTTTTTCTAAATTTTTAACATGGCAGTATAGGACAAAATTTCGTATAAATGTACATAATGGGAGTTATTCTTAACCTGTGATTGTGAAATTAATATGAATTATTGATAATAGTAGTAGTTAATTAGGAAAAAAATCTCGGTCATCGCTTCCCTCCCCCCCAGGGGAAAGTACCCCCCGGGGGGGGGGGGTAAATTTTCAAGATGGTTATCTTTCGAAAGGTCTCGTCAATATCTTTAAAACGAATGGTTGAACTATAAATATGTGATAATTTAAAACAAAGTTATCGATTTTTTTTTTTTTTTTTAACAAAAAACAACTTTGAAAAAAAAATCGTTTTTTTTTTTTTTTTTTTTTTTTCTTTTTTTTTTTTTTTTTTAATATTTTTACTGCGTGAATTTGTATAGGAAAATATAGAAGAAAGTCTTGTGGTGGCCACAGCATACTAGTTTTTCAACTGTACTCTGCACCCTGTAATACAGCGAAATCGGTAAGTACGATCTAATTTATTCATATATGATTTTTTAACCTTATTTACAGGCTTTTATCTCCACAACATAAAGGATATTACATAAATAATTTCCCCCTATTTTACCTCTTTAGGTGAAGGCCTATATGACAAAATCTGGAATTAAAGTTTTAGACTGGTCTGGGAATAGTTCCGATCTGAATCCCATTGAAAATTGTTGCCACATAATGAGTACAAAAATTGCTGCTAAGAAGCGTGCTACTAAGATTTAACTGCAGGAAAGCATTATTAGGGTTTGGTTCCATGATATTGACCGTGATTACATTCAGAAGTTAATATCTTCTATGCCAGACTGTTCCTATCTCGAAAACGGTTCTAGAGAAAAAGTAAATTACAAAGCTGAAGAGTATCATAGACTTTGTACAAAAAGATTGTTTAGACATTCATGCTAGCGGTCCTATCTCGGAAACGGTTCAAGACAGGGGGAAAAGTGAATGATGGGAGAAAAATTAATTACGAAGTTATAGAGCACACATTGTGATGAGCTACATTGCACACATTGTAGCGTAGCTGGTGAGACATACGCTATATAGTTCAAAATACGGTTACTTGATACTTTTTGTTTTGTTGTAAAGATCTCGGTCTGAAGTAGGCCCCATTGTAATATCTTTACAATCTAAAGAAAATAAAGCGCATCTGGTGAAAAACAGTGGAACTAGCGCTCCCATCTCAAAAACGGTTTAAGATGGGAGAAAAATTAATTACGAAGTTATAGAGTATCATCGATTTACTACGAAAAGACAGTTTTTAGGCATTCTTCCTAAAAACAGAACGCTTAAAACGTGTAGTTGTTTGTTTGCAATTTCCTACACTGTGCACACTTGAACTACGTTGCACACTTTGCAGCGTAGCGGATGACACGTAAACTCTGTGGTTCAAAGTACTGTTACAGTAAGCGGTCACATCGATTAGCGCAAATCGTTTTCAACCAGCTTCAGAAAGGAGGGTGTTCTTAATTCGAGCTATGTGTTGCTGTTGGTGTTTGTAAGCTTCTAATTTCGTAAGTGATGCGCTAATTAACCGACTTAAATAAGGAAGAGGTTCTCAATACAAAGCGTATGTATTTTTGTTTTTGTTTGTTAACTCATAACTTCAAAAAGGATGATCCGATTTTGATACCTTTTGTTTTATTGTAAAGGTCTTGGTCTGAAATAGGTCCCATTGTAACATCTTTACGATCAAAAGAAAATACAGGGTGCCAAAAAAAGTCAGTCCCAACTCTTTTAACTGCTGAACAGCTGCAGCTATAGTCCTAAATATTGTATGCAGGTATAGTAAAGTGGATATGTGCAACGCGATTCAACCGCTTACAGTGCCACCTGGTGGAAAACGGAGGAGTTAGCGTTCCTATCTCGAAAACGGTTAAAGACAGGGGAAAAAAGTGAATTATAAAATTGCAGAGCATCATCGATTTAGTACAAAAAGATAGTTTAGACATTAATGCTAAAAACAGAACGCTTAATTCGTGCATTTGTTTGTTCACAATTTCCTATTTTGTGCACACTTCAACGACGTTGCATATGTTGTAGCGTAGCGGGTGACATTTATGCTATGTAAAATTCAAAGTATGGTTATTGTAAGCGGTCACATCGATTAACGCATAGACGTTTTAAAACAACTTCATAAAGGAAGAGGTTCTCGATATAAACCATGTTTATCGTTGTTGTTGTTGAAATTTGTTTGCTTATAACTTCGGAAGAGATGGTTTAATTTTAATACTTTTTTTGTTGTCGTAATGATCTTGGCCTGAAATAGGTTTTATTATGATTTCATTAAGATATAAACAAATTACAGGATACTCACAAAAGTCTGTTCTCACTCTAACTGCTGAACGCATGCAGCTACACTGGTAAAAGCAGTATATAAGTATCGATGTTGAAACTTCTGTCCGTCAGCTGCAATGCATATTTTGCTCTTTGTTTGAACTATACGCTTCGCAATTTCCAGCGCAGCGGGTTACACGCATTCACTGTAAAGTTTAATGTATATGCCTAACAGAATATTTGGTTACGAATACAGCGTATCCGTTCTTTACATTTCTAAAGACATTTTAATTTAACGTATGTTTATTCAATAGATAGTTTTTTTGCTCATATCCGATAAAGGCATGAAAGGTGACACAACTCAAAAATGCAGCATTTCAGAAAAATCAACTTAAAAATAACTTGACTAGAATAAAACTGGCATAACTGTCTCTCGAGTGGATAACTTTCTAGATGGAGATGTAACTTTTTTGTTCACATTGGGTGCATTTCATGCATTTTTCAGAGACAAACTATTTTTTGAGTTATGTCACTTTTCTTGGAAGTTGTGATGTGTTCCTTCGTATGTGAAGAATTTCCTTCGCCAAACAACCTATAACACTACAATTAATCATAACTTTTGAAGTCGGCGCAAAATTAAATAAAAATTGATACCTTTATTCAATACAAAAATCAAATCCTATTCAAAATAAACATCTTACATGATAGTTATCAAAGTTATACCAAATTTGCAATGGAAACTCTAACTTCGTAGAAACATAAATACCGCATTGTGAAGAATGCTCACTGTTCTATGTAGATGCTACTAATGGACCAATTGTATACAGTGATAAAATAATAAAGGAAACGTGAAAATGGATCATTCGAGACAACAGCATTTGTTGCTACCGATCTAAAGGCAAGCCTTTAAAAACTAAATAAATTTTAATTAATTTTGCGCCGACTTCAAAAGTTATCATTAATTGTAGTGTTATAGGTTGTTTGGCGAAGGAAATTATTTTATACTTTTAGGCGCAATTTACAGTTTCATTTCGTACCATTTTTATTTATATATATATATATATATATATAGTTGTTTGAATAGTAGTTGCTTTTTGGAGTCGGTTCTATTTTACCATGTTTTTATTAACTTCTTTGTTGTTTTTATTAACTTCTATTTTACCATGTTTTTATTAACGATTCTTGTTTGTATGTGGGTTTGTTTGTTTGTGTGTTTGTCAGGGACAAATCTTGCAAACGATTTTTAACTAACTTCCCGACTAGCTAGATATTTGAAATTTTCAGGAAAGCTCACAACACGGTGACAATACATTTTTCTAATAATTATAGTCAACTATTTCAAGTCCCGCTGCCTTCGGCAGCGCTTATATGATTCGACAGAAAATTTATTTAACTAACTTCCCGACTAGCTAGACATTTGAAACTTTCAGAATAGTTCAAAACACGGCGAAAATGCAATTTTTAACTATTCTTAACCAACTGCTTCGGGTTCCTTCTGCCTTCGACAGCGTTACCAGTACAAAGCTTGCAATCGATTTTTCACTAACTTCCCGACTAGCTAGACATTTGAAACTTTCAGGATAGTTCAGAACACGGTGAAAATACATTTTTTTAATACCTTTAGCCAACTGTTTCGGGTTCCTGCTGCCTTCGGCAGCATTATCAGTACAGAGCTTGCAATCGATTTTTCACTAACTTTTCGATAGCTAGACATTTGAAACTTTCAGGCTAGCTCATAACACGGTGACAATACTTTTTTAAAAACTTTTAGTCAACTGCTTCAGGTCCCTACTGTCTTCGGCAGCGTTTATATGATTCAACAGAAATTTTTTTTAACTAACTTCCTGACTAGCTAGACATTTGGAACTTTCACAATAGTTCAGAACACGGTGAAAATGCATTTTTTTAATACTTTTAGCCAACTGTTTCGGGTTCCTGCTGCCTTCGGCAGCATTACCAGTACAAAGCTTGCAATCGATTTTTCACTAACTTCCCGACTAGCTAAATATTTGAAACTTTCAGGACAGCTCAGAACACGGGGGCAATACATTTTTTTAATACTTTTAGTCAACTGTTTCAGGTCCCTACTGTATTCGGCAGCGTTCATATGATTCAACAGAAAATTTATTTAACTAACTTCCCGAGTAGCTAGACATTTGAAACTTTCGGAATAGTCCAGAATACAGTAAAAATGCTTTTTAAAAATATTTTTATCCAATTGTTTCGGGTCTCTGCTGCCTTCGGCAGCGTTTCCAGTACAAAGCTTGCAATTAACTTTTAACTAACTTTCCGACTAGATAGCCATTTGAAACTTTTATAATAGATCAAAAGACGATAGCAAGGAATTTTTTTAATACTTTTATCAAATTGTTTGGGTTCCGGCTGCCTTCAGTAGCGTTTATATGATTCAACAGAAAATTTAAAAACATGGTTTATAATTTTTTTTTAATCTTATAATTATTTTTTACAAAAAGATTTTATTTGTTTTTATAGTTTTTTTGCAGATTTTTTTTTTTTTTTTTTTTTTTTTTTTTTTTTAAGCTGGTATACCAAGAAAAAAGCATTCAAAGTGTCATTAATAGGTTAAGTTATTGCAGCAAAAATTCCGAGGATTGACTAGAGTGTTTGGTTTTTTGGTAAGGTTGAAGTCTTTTAATTTGAAAGATTTGGTTCGATGCCATCCGAAGGCAACTTTATTAAAAATTATTTAACTATATACATGCTGTTCGCACATTTTTTAGACGATTTTATTTCGCAGTAAGAAAAAATCGTTTGCATGGAGAATTTTATTTTCACAACAGTTATATTTTTGGAAGTTTTATTTATCTTCTGATATTTAGAATTTTTTTTAGATGCAAAAATGCGCTTTTAAAATGGCAGTGGATGGAAGGATAGGTTTCCACTCTTTCCAAAGATAGTTTTTAGTGAAATCTTTATGAAAAGCATTTATCAGAAGAAAAATGGAAAAATGTTGCAACAACAGATGAATCTTGGGTTTTTTTAAGTGGTTGCAATAAAAAAAGATCAATTTATTATCACAAAAGTGGAGAAAAAAAAATTGCTACATGGCTCAAAGCATCAATAGAGAGTTTTTCTTAAGGATTTATGATTGCCACTGGTTTTTTCATACAAGCGCAAGATAAAAGCAAAAAAATGTGACAAAAATGTCAACTCTAAATACTCTCAAGAACATATTTTAATTCCAATTTTTAAAAATGAAAATCCAGATCTTTATCCACAATGCTATCAATCCGTTGAACTGCATCAAGACAAAACAAGCAGCCACACATCGCAATCCGCAATTGCTTTTCTAGAAAAAAAAATGGAACAAAAAACGGGAATTAAAACCATACCCTTCACTGACATTCCTGCTAAATATTCTGATGTATCACTGTTGGATTTTTGTGTTTTTCGACTCTTAAAATCAACATTATCCAAACACCGAACGCTTTGTGGACTCTGGAAAGCCGTTCAAGGAGTAGAAAAATATACCTCTTCCGATATTATAAAAAGCATTATTATCATAGAAATTATGATGTAGAATGTTAGTTAAGAACAAGGGCTATCAAACTGAACAAATAAAACACGAAATATGAGTGAAATTGCTTCAGTACACTCCATCAAAATCGTCTAAAAATGCGCGAACAGCCTCTGTACATATATTTCTTATAATTAAAGCACGTTAACATTTTCCAAATCGAAAATTATAAATATTATAAATGGAAACAAAATATCTATAATATATAATTTTTTTAATTAAAAAAGAAAACTTATTTAATAAATTTTCGAATTTTTTATTTAATTATTCAGAAGATTAAATTTTACAATCATTCATTAGCAGTTTATAAAACATATTAGATAAAGAAAACGCTAAATAACAAATACAGAAACAAAGAGAATTTTGACAAGATAATTGGAATAAATAAAGTACAATGCGACTTAAGAGAGATAATTAAAAAGGTGTGGTTTGTGTCTTCTGTTTCGTTTTTGGACGTTGTGAGAAAAAAATTGTTAATGAATCATTGTAGAATGACGCATCTAAATGTTGGTTAATGGATGCCGTCGTGTACATTTCGAATATTTGCTTACCCAAAATAATTTAATTAAATTGGTATCATTAACTACAGGTGTTGGACAAAATAATGGAATCACATTAGCTTTTTTACGATTTGTTTAATATCTTGAAAAATACTTAACGTGTTGCTCTTGAAATTTGGAATAAAGAAAACATGTCTTTTCTCATATTTTTTAACAAAGATTTTTTAACGGAGATCCTTAAGGAGACGAACAACAAATCCTACAAAATAAAAAGTATTTGTAATTACCCTGTATCTGGAAAAGCGTCGATTGATATACAAATTTTAGACGTGTGTAGAGACGTGTGTAGATTTACGTGTGTAGAGTTTTGTGAGGATATCTCGAATATTTAAGAGTTATAAATATTTTATTAAAAAATGCATAATGTATTTATACACAAAATTGCATTTATTAAAAATGCATAAATTAATTTCATTAAAATAATTTCATTAAAAAGTGAAAATTGTTTCGCAAGTTTTTAGTTTATAACTTCAAATTTCAAGAAACTTTCGGAAAACATGACAATATATGCCTAAATCATTATACTATAGTTTAAAACAAATATATTTAATATTCAAAGAGATATGGGCAGTTGAAGTACAAATTTTATTACTGCGCATGCACCGACTGTAGCGAAAAAACTCTGACATAGTTTAATACTCAACTGTATTGAGCACCTTATTAAAAGAATAGAAAAATTCACCGGTGTTCAAATGAACTGTTTTCAGCTCATTTCTAAAAAGCTTTTTTCGATAAGGGGTCATTCACAAATAAAAATTTGTATCAAAAAACTATATGTTACACAATGAAACTTAATAAAATATTTGCGTTTTTTTTTTTTTTTTTTTTTTTTTTTTTTAACAGATATATACATTAGAATCTCTTACAACGTGCTCCCACAAAACGCGATTTCGTATAACGCGACGAAAAATCTGAGACTATCTCATACAAAGCGATAAAGAGTCTCGTATAACGCGCAAGATAAATGAAGCACGTGACGACATCTTCCCTACTTTCAACCTGTTCAAGGACACTAGATACAGATAGGACACTCCCGTATATTCTTCGGTAACCAAAATTTGACTGCAACGACCCTATTGTCAACGGCTGTAAGTTTCTCGAACTCTCCAGCTTACGCAATCGTTCGTCTTATTTTTATTGTATCTATGTTCATATCGTAATATTAGTACAACGTTAAACCCAACATCCAACCAACTAACCGGCAACTTTGTTATTGTTTACGAACTTGATTGTCGAAAGCAACTTATTTTAAGAAGCAAGTACTAAATATTAAGCAAATAAATTTCGAAAATATACATAAACCAGAAATATTTTTTTTTCATTTTAAAGCATTTTGTATTATTTAAACCAAGCAATGTTAAATATTTAAGATTTCATACCATACTGCTATTTCAGCATTACAGTTTGTTATATTAATTTGTACACTTGAACACGAATGTGTTTGGCAAAATTTATTTTCAAACATAATAAAAATTAGTTTTATTTCTAAGAAAATAGCTGTGAATGTTATGATTTTGTGAACTTAAAAGTAGTAGAAAAAGGAAAGAAAACTGCACATACGTTTTCGTTTGGCAACTTTATTATTGTTTACAAACTTTACTGTCAAAAGCAATTTATTTTAAGAAGCAAGTGCTAAATATTAAGAAAATATACATAAAATAAAAACATTTTTTCATTTTAAAGCATTTTGTATAAATTAAATCAAGCAACGTTAAATATTTAATGATTTCATACTGTTATTTCAGAATTACAGTTTGTAATTTTAATTAGTACTTGAATATGAATATGTATGACAAAGCATATTTTTAAACATTATAAAAATTAATTTTTATTTCTTAGAAGAATAGCTGTGATTTTGTGTGTAATTTTGTGAATTCAAAAAACAATAGAAAGTGAAGAAAAAGAAAACTACCCATACTAACCTGCTACTAACTACTCGTGAAATAGAAAAACAATTTTCGATCAAAGATGCTATTCATGTAGACTTAACACATGTAGTTCCCCTCTGTTGACACTAGTGGTGCTACTATATTTCCGGTTCGCGTTTTAGCTTCACTGTCCTATCTGTATGATAATCTGTATTCAAGGCTACTTACTTTTTCACTGCAGATAAGAATTGCACCGTTACTATGCCAATATCCGACGCTTTTGGTCTCATTGCGGAATGAAGTCGTCTGCTCAATGTATGTCTCCTATAACGCGATTTCCTATTACGCGGAACGTATCCCCGCGTTATATGAGAGTCTACTGTACTACATGCCTATTAAAAAAAATTGATTGTTTGAAAATAAAAATTATTTTTATTATTTCCATTTTTTTGTGATATAAATTTTCATTTGGGAATGATCTATTATCGTTAGGACCTTTTCAGAAAGCAATAAAATATCCTATACAGTTGAGTATTAAACTATGCCAAAGTTTTTTTGCTAGAGTCCGCGCATACGCAGTAATAAATTAGTTACTACAATTATCCATATATCTCTAAATATTTAATATATTTGTTTTAAAGAATAGTATAATGATTTAGGCATATGTTGTCATGTTTTTTCGAAAGTTTCATGAAATTTGAAGAACAACATTTAGAAAATATTACATACAAACTTTGAATAAACACCATAAAATGCAATAAACTCGCAACAATTGTTTCGGGTCGAAAAAACACACGACCCTTCATCAGGCGAATAAAGTAAGCACGAGTGCTGCAGTCAAAGCGGCAACGCACGTGATGAAGGGTCGTGTGTTTTTTCGACCCGAAACAATTGTTGCGAGTTTATTGCATTTTATGGTGTTTATTCAAAGTTTGTATGTAATATTTTTTACAACGCCAGTTTTGTGGTGCTTTTTTATTAAACAACATTTAGAGTTATGAAGTAAAAACTTGCGAACAATTTTCGCATATTTTAATAAAATATTAATAACTCCTTATATGTTCGAGATATCCTCACAAAACTCTACACACGTATAAAATGTAACATTTATAACCATATCTAAAATTTGCAAATCAATCGATGCTTTTCCATATACAGTGTAATCACAAATACTTTTATTTTATTGGATTTGTTGTTCACCCCCTAAAGGTCTTCGTGACAAAATCTTTACTGAAAAACATGAGGAAAAACATGAACTTTCTGGATGACCGGTCTTGCGAAACTAGGAGGTCGCGCCTAGTCTAGCATGAAATTCTCGCGTCAACTATGATACATAATTTGTACCTTGGTCATTAACGATAACCCGTGGTAATCGTGTTCTCATAAATCTCTCTAACAACGCGTCACATGTCTCCTTAGCTGTAATCGTTCTCAACAGAACTGCCTCCGGCCACCTATAATGTTGGTCGGCTAAACATAACACGCCTTTTTGCTTTTGTACTGATGGACATTCAATTGGGCCGATTATATCAACCGTTACCTGTTCAAACAGTAATTGTGATATCTGAATGGGCATGATCGATATCTGGTCGCTCACTTTCTTCCTGCTACGTACTTGACAATCCCTACAGTATTCTTTGATATCTCGCGACAAATAAAATGAATAAAGAATTCTTTCTTTCGTTTTGCGCATGCTTAAGTGATTTGCAAAAATAGACTCATGCGCTAATTTTAAAATTTCCTCTTTTCTAGCTTTCGGTGTTACCAGTTGACACACATTAACTCACGAGACCTTATCTTTATGATATAGTAAATAACCCATTTTTATTTAGTCTAGCATCTCCAAAAACTTCACGTAACGTTCCGCAATTTCTCCGTTGTTTTCTAAAAAATACTGACATTTGACCTACATTGTCCTCTGACTCAGATTCATACTGATTTTAAACATAATTAACGATCAATTTCCCGTTACTGTTTTGCTCACTGTTTTCTATAATTAGACCTTAGGAACACTTCTTTTCCCTTTCCACGTCAGTACTATTCTGTTTTAATGCGTTCGTACCAATAAAATTTTTCCCGTCATTCCCAAGTACACTTAAATTCATACACTCATCTTCTAATACTTCCTCATCTTTTCCTATATCTGATTAAGTATCTCATAAATTACAGGAGTTATTATAGATGGAACTAAGGTAACGATGTCAGTGCTCGTCACTCTTAAGGCCTCATTTTTAAAATGTTTGGTTTTTTTAGCGCGGTATTCGTGTGGTATTAGTGTATCAATATTACACTTTGGTCTATTTTATGCACTGACTCTTCTAGTTGTTGTTAGACACGTTCAATTTTTCAGTACATGACGTCAATTTAAAAAAAAAATAATAATAATTGAACCTATAAAAATGCACCAGTGCTCGTCACTTGAAAAATGAGTTTCACGAGTAGTCGTCAGGTGTTTGCACCAGTGGTCGTCATGTAAAATAAAATGTAACAGTTTCCTGAATAATTTGATTTTAATTGTGCTTTTACAAAATTTAATGAAACAAAACACCTTTGCCACATACTTAGAACCTAAATCCATTCTTAGATTTTAAAACACAAAATATTAAATGGTAAAATTCAAACTATTGAGCAAGATTTTGCGAATAAAACAAGTAAATTCATATGCAAAATAATTTGAACATTGCCTACTTTAAAAAAAAATTCCTCAAATTTTGATTCGTTCTTAAAAAAATCTTTATTTAAAGCAGAGGGTAAGTAGCAAGGGAGAGGCCAATAAACACGTTTCCAAGTGTAAGCTTGCTCCAAATTATCGCAGTAAGATTGATTTTTTTTAAACATATGGATTGGTTATGCGTACCTAACACACGCTATAAAGGGATTTTGCGAAATCTTTCGCTTATCCTCCTCCATTAAGTGTGGGGTGGATGCAAAAGCATGTTTTCAAGAGAATTTTTTTTTTTTTTAAATCACCCATAATGGGTGATTTTGAGCCACCATAAAAAATATAAATATGATATTTTTATGTAAAATGAGAGCCATAAGAAAGTTTAAACTTTTTAAAAAAGGCTTATACATATTCCGAAATTTTTAAAATGCAGTTCCTATTATCTTATTTTTTTAGTTTTTCAACTAATGTTACACTATCTATGCCAGTCAGGCAAAGAACAATCCTTTGAAATTCCAAAGAACAATCTACTGCTACTGAATATATCAGCTCTTTTACCCCCACCCCCCTCCGCACACACACTAAAAAGAAAATAACTACATACTTAAATTTTTTTCATTAAAAGAATCATTTATATATTTCGTGTTTACTTTACATAAGTAATATAATATATAAATAGAAAGCTTACTTAAGGAATGTTTTTATGTTTAATATTTTCTATATAAATTCTTAGTCACCTATATCTAACATAAAAAATATCTTTAATAAAATTTTGAACCGACTAACAGTTATGCTGATTATGAAATTAAGGCTTTGTATTTTATTACTTTCGAAATATATGTAAATTAAAATTAATTAATCACGATATATAAAAATCTTATTAAAAAAAAATGCATAATAAAGTGCTTAAATGATATTTACAGTTTGTAACTAATTAATATGAAGCAACTTTAAAACATCACTTAAATACATCTTCGCAAAAGCATGACATCATAAAAATATAAAACACATTAGACAGATGTATGGAGTAATTATTTCTATTGTTCTAAAATATATAGCAAAAAACTAGAAAAGGCTCTTTATAACTAAATATGTTTACGTAACATTTATTTAATTTTTCCAGCAAAATACAATGGAAGATTATAGATGGTTTAAAGAAAGCTTTAGTGAATTAAAGTTACCAGGATTGACTTTATTTAAACAAGCTAGACAAAAGTTACAAATACAATACAGGTCACGTTCTTGGGGTCAAAATACGTTTGTTTACATTTACGAATACCCCCTGACGATCACTGGTGCCAGTAGTCCAACTAAAGTAAAAACTATACCATCATAATTCTAAGTGAAAATATAGTATTTTTAGTAAAAAACATTACCTAATTATTAAAAATGTTAAAACACCAGTGCTCGTCAGGGAGGACGAGCACAAGTGAAATGTGCAAAATTTGCACCAGTAGCCGTCATACCCTAAAAATCTTTATATTAAGTTAAATTTTAAAAATTCGCACATAAATCGTATTCTACATATCATAAACATTACATACAATGCTTTATGAGCAATGTCAAATACAACAAACAAAATATATCAAGAAATACCTATCGCTTTCCGTAGTCATTTGCTTTACGTTGACTCAATCCGATTGTCATTTAACGCATACTTCACTTATTTTGCTTCCCTCATCTTTTCCCCAATACTTGAACTTTTTATGGAATAAGAAGCAGAAGGTTTTGGAGAATCTAATGCTGGCGGATTAAAACTCATAGATGTTAATTAACGCTTATTTTAACACTTCTTTTAAGAGGGTGACGACTACTGGTACAGATTTAGGGGTGACGAGCACTGGTGTCTTTACCTTACCAGTTTATTTGTAATCGAGAATAAAATGTCAACATTACCGGACGAAAAATTGACTGAGTTAGGTTTTAAAGATATATGAAATGTCTTTAAATCAGTTACTACTTTATCGCCAAATACAGATACGAGTTGGATTTTTGAACAATTCTCCTTCTCAAAGGATTGTGGTATTTGGTCTGGGTTAATGATTGGCATTTCTGCAGCGCTACCAACTAATGCTTTTATTCCCCCCCCCCCCCCCCCAACCAAATATGTACATATTCTAAGGGTTGTATATCAACTGTATTACTATCAAAATATGCAGTTTTGACTTTCGTGATTAACCTATTTTCTTGAGTAGAATTTACTGACGCTCAATCCTTTCTTTGGGTTTATGTATCTCCCGTTTTATTTTTCCCTTTATTAAGTGGACAATATCGTAAGTGCACTGCGCTTTTACAAACTTTACAGTTCTTCTGACAGTTATATTTACCATATTTATCTCTCATAGGAGGTGGTACATATTTTACGTTACTCTGATTTCCGAAGCCCATTGCATTTTGATCGCGAAATTTTGACGATTTATCATATGTTTCAGCAAAAGATCTACCTTTTGAGGTAAACCAGTTATCTCAGACCTCAGCAATCTGTCTGGGTCGTAACCATTTATCCAATAGCTGCACTCTGATATAACTCTTCGTTTCTGTATCTAATGCGCACTCAACATTCAATTCTGTAACGATTATATGAATCAACTTTTGAAAATCGGTTACCTTCCGTAGTTCGCAATAAAAATCCCAATTCGTTCTGAGATGACTAGCAAACTGCATATGGTTTTCGTGTTTCATCCTCTTATCCGTAAGAAAATTATCTAAACAAACTCCCGTGGTTGCCTGAAATTCTTTGAGAACAATCTGTTTCACCCTACTGTAATCTTTCATTTCATCTGATTAATATAAGTCAGTAAATGTGCCGCCCGTTCACCTAATAAATTAATTATATTTCGACTTTTAAATCATTCGAAACGTTTTTCATTTGGAACGCTTTTTCTAGCAATGCAAAGAACAGATTTCAGTTTTCCGGTTTCGTTGGAACCGTCAAAGTTAGTGTTCGAACGCTTTTTATCAGTGTTTCCAATGAATTGGTATTTACGTTTCGTCCATCCCCTCTTAGTTCTGAATTCTTATCTACCGCTTGTATCCTCGCAATCTCAATTGAGCTTTCGCTAAGTCTAATTTTGTTTCCTCTAACTCTAAAAATGCGTTTTGGTCTTCTTTTACTTTTTTCCCTTTCCGTTCTCAATATTTCTAGCTCTTTTCTTTCCCTCTCTAACTGACCGTTAACTGTCGAATTTAAAATTTGTTTCACAAATTCCATGTCTGTCTGATACGCCTCACTTTTTCTATACGACTTTTTAGGTCAACATTTCTATGATGCTCACTTACATTCTGCCATAACTATTTAGCTACAGTCGGTAACAAAAGTCTCCGAACACTAGCAAAATTTCCTATGTAAAAAAAGTACACTTAATACAGTTTTGTTAAATAAATCCTTGTCGAATCCTGTTTTTAGACTGACTAAGACTAGGATTCGACAGGGATTTATTTAACAAAACTGTATTAAGTGTACTTTTTTCATATAGAAATTTTTGCTATTGTTCGGAGAGTTTTGTACTTGATTGTACTAATTCATCCTTCCGTAGAACTTTTTTACGTTTTAAAAACACTATTAAAAAATATCTATTTTACAATATTTATATGAAACTCAAACTACTCTATGCTTAATCTAACATATGTTTCTTCATTAGTTATCTAAACTGAAAATTTCTGCACACTCAAACTATTGTTTAAAACAATAACTACTATTTAAAACATTAACATATCACAAAATACATTTTTTATCATTTCTCAAACTAAACAGAAAAAAAAATCTCCTACCTCTTATTCTCGGAAAGGAGCGTGTGATGTTCGTTCCCACACATCCACCAGCAAAAGACGATTTCCGTATTTTTATTTTATTTCTGTTTATAGGTGTTGCACACTTGAAGAATTACTGAAATTCTATTGCTAAACACCAGTCAGTTTATTGAGATAATGAATTGACGACCATAAATATTTATATATGGATACCACAAGATAGAAAAAAAAACACAAGAGATTAATTAATTGAATTATACATTCAAATAAGCAAGGCTTTCATTTTACCTCCACCCACAGCCTGTTCCCCTTCTGCCTTTGACAGAAAAAAAAAAATCACTGTGTGTTTCTTGCACGTACTTTTTCATCACGTGCGTGTGACGTCACTCATGATATCACAATATGTGTAAAATTTCATTATATGTTTTTAAAAAAAAAAAAAAAAAAAAAGACAAAATTTTTCGATGTAAAATTAAATTAAGGTAAAATTTATTTTTATTGCTTGGGAGTCATTCTTAATCAATTTGATTGTCAAAAAGTCGCATTATAACAGGCATTAATACATTTTTTCAGTTGACTGCAAAATTCATACCATTTCATATTTTTTAGTTTTCATAAAAAATTGCGTAAAATGGTTTATAGAAGTTTAAATTCCACATGTTAAAAGATGTTTATATATAAAATGTCTTCATAATTATACTTAAATGCACACGTGTATTTTTGTATTAAGAAAACGGAGAATATTATTTATTTTAGCATAAGCTTTGAACTCATAGTAATCCATTTAAAGCTGAAATTACCATTTTATTAATTCCTATAAAAATCCTTAGGACAGAAACTATTTTAATAATTTTTTTCAATAATTAATTTTTTAAATACAAAATAACTTCCTTTTTTTTTATTTTACAAGATCGGCCAAAAGAGTCAGGTTTGAATGCTAACATAGTTTACTGTGTAATAACTTATTTTGTATTTACATCGAAAATTTTGTTTAATAGTTCTTTAGAAAACTATTCTATTCATTAACCTCCGTCCCTCCAGCAGCCCACAAACTCCCTTGTACTTAATATTTAATTTCATAGTGAAGTGCTAAAAATATCTAGTAATAAAACATAAAAAAGCAATTATTTAAATTTTCACACTCCAGCCGATACTTCAACGTAATTTTAGACATCAAAGGAAAAAGGCAAGCAACATTTTAAAAAAAGTTAAATGTAAAATAAAATACTCTATAAAGGAAAAATAGTAAATTTTATTGTAAACTTATTTCACTAAAATCTTTTATCATTTGAATCAGAAATTCCTGTTGAAATTCTTTCGTCACTAAACAGTTAAAATTAAACAAGACCTTTATAATGGAGATTTAATACAATATAAAATATTTGTAAATAAACACCAGAAATTAAAAACACGCAAAAATTGGTTAGGCTCAAAATAATTAATCAAGAATAGTGTTTCATTAATTCTACCCAAATCAATTGGTCAAATTTTGTGCTTTTTTTTTTTTTTACAAAAGTTTATTTCAAGTTTATATTATTCCATACTAGTGTTTTGGCGTTTAAAGTTGTAAAGTAAGAAGTACTGTATAAAAATATAATTAAAAAAAAATGACTTATATTTCTGTATGAGGAGGGCGCTTCTACCCTTCCCCTCAATGCCCAGTTTTAATATAGTGCTAATATTCATAAAAATTTTAAGGCTGTAATTAAATTTAAAAGTTTTTTTTTTTTTTAATAATCAGACAACTTCCACAAACATACCTCTTTTTAAGACTTCTCAACTTATTAAATTTTTGACACACTAGTGGCCGAGAGTTTCTGCTTTCAAAACTGGTAGATGTGAGGTGCCAGGTTCAACCTCATGTATCCTCGTTGACCTAGCCGTTTGGTTTTACGTGGTTGCGAAAATAAGGACTAGGACTATTTAATAGACCCCCTAAATTTAAGGAAACCCCACAGGCCTAAAACCCTAGCGTAGTTAATCGGCCTTATAAACAAAACACGAAATTTATACAATTTTTCAAGAGGCATCTTTATTTAACCTTCATAATACGAAATTTAAATTTCCTGCAAGTATTTGTTTATAAATTATGATGATAAAAGACATACACACATAGCAGCCAGTAAAATATTGATTTTCGTATTCAGGTCACCTGAAAACGAACAATTCTAGCAAAAATTCAGCGTTGAAAATTGGACTGTTATGTACGTTTGGGAAATTAAAATTAATTAGGGGAGACAGAGGTCAGTTTGCATAAGGGGATAGTTGGCACTCCAGACACAGTAGTGGAGGTAGATCGCAGTCACATTACTAGTGGGGAGTATGCGATACCAGACACCGTAAATTCGTTCTCTTGGAAGCGTCATGAAAGAAAAATCTGTTTCATCATATTTTTGACTGATAGGTAAATTTTCTTCGTCGTACATTTTTTTGGTCTTGAGAATCTGTAGATCAAATTAAAGCACTGTTCACGGGGTTTTTGAAAAGAGTGGTTAATTGTGGTTGCATGCATGTATCAAAATCAATTATTTCTGACGCTTTGGATTCTGTGGTATCCACCTTATGTGTCGGGTTCCTCTGTGGGACTAGTTAGCGTAGTTAGGCATGGGATCAGTTTGCATAAATATAACATACTAGAGCATAGCTTGACTTTCCTTAATGATGGTTCAGAGGCTGAAAAAGCTCTCCATGATGAAGAGTATTCACCCTCAGCCTCCTGCCAAAACGATGGTGAATATTTACATTCAACATTTCCTACGAATCCTACAGAATCCCAAAAAGATGCCACATAAAACAAGATCAACAATGAATCATCCATAAAATCAAGGGCCTCCTTATCATCCTGAATACGAAATAAAGAAAATTATTTTGGTGAAATATTAATCTCCTCAGTAACTCAAGAAAACTGATGAAACCGATGGCAATCCAACTCGCATGTCCACCATAGTCAAAAAGGGGGGAAATGAAGATGGCCAGACGAAAATGATTCATTTTAAAGAAATTCGATCAAAGATTATTCGATCAAAGATTATTCGATCAAAGTAAAATTGTGGAAAATATGATCCCACCTGTTAAAATAAATGAGCCCGCCATTTTTACAATCGGGTTGATTTTAAACATTCAGATAATTCTGCTTAAATAACTATAGGAAGCTATAATTCTAAACAGAATTTAATTTAGTAAATAATAACAGGAGACTTGGCGTTGGTATATTAAAACCCGAATAAACTACTACGTCAGAAACGCCAGAGAAAAGTATTGGAAATGCATACAGCTGTTTCGGTAGCCTAATATTCCATTTCGTCCCATAGTCTCTAATATCGGTACTGCTTCCTATAATTTAGCTAAATTTCTCACCACAATTTTTGCTCCCCTTCTAGCTGCTAATAGTTATACTGTTAAGAATTCCATAAAATTTGCAAAAAACATTCAAAACTGCCCTCACACTAATCTCAGTATGGTTTCTTTTGATGTAAAATCTCTTTTCACTAATGTTCCAATAAGTGGCGCCCTCTGCTGTCTCGAAAATGGATTAAAAGAGTTTCATTTCACATCTTTTGAAATACAAGAATTAATCTCTCTTACCCGCATTTGTTTATCACAAACCACTTTTTCTTTTCAAAATAAATTCTATCGTCAGTCTGAAGGTTTAGCCATGGGTTCCCCTCTCTCTCCAATTCTCGCAGATATTTACATTCACTATTTCGAAAGCAAGCTTTTAAAAAATATATTTTTTCCTTTTTGGACCCGTTACGTTGACGACACCTTGACGCTTATCGACATATCTCATCACAATATTGACCATGTCTTAGAAATTTTAAATTCAATTGACAGTAATATCCAATTTACATATGAAATAGAAAATAATGGCTCCCTTCTATTTCTTGATACCCTCGTCTCTCGCACTGTAAATGGATTTTCAACCACCGTCTATCGAAAAAATTTTGCTGTCTCCCTTCCTCCCCATGCGCGTTCATGTCACCCACCTAACCAAAAAATGGCTGCTTTCTATACTTTTGTAAGCCGTGCACTTAATATTTGTTCAAATCCTGTTTTATTAAAATCTGAAATTAAATACCTGAAAGCCATTGCAATTGACAGAGGTTATGACCCTTCCATTATAGACAAAGCCATTCAAAAATTACAGCTCTCTCGTATTTCGCCTACTAAATTAGTGTCTTCTAATATCAGTATTGTTTTACCCTATTTTCCTAAATCCAGTCAAACCATAGCTAAAATTCTCAAACAATATGATTTTAAAATAATATTTTCGCCTTCCAAAAAACTCACCTTTTCTCAGTTAAAAGATCCCATTGATATACATAATTCTTGGGGTATTTATAGTATTTCCTGTCAGTGTGGTTTATCATATATTGGCCAAACTAAACTCAGTCTTAAATTTCGTCTAAAAGAACATTTGAATTACTTCCGCAAACAAGAAATCAATAAATCGGCTATTTCTAAACATTGCTGGGAGGAAAATCATAATTTTAAATTTAATTCAGCTAAAATAATTTGCAGACCTAAATCCATTCATGAACTCGATTTCTTTGAAGCTTTTCATATTTATAAAAAATTTAAAAACCTTGTAAATTGTGATTTCGCAGTTCCCTATTTGTCTGATTGTTGGAAATTTTACATTCAGTCCACATTTCCTTAATTTTTCTACTGTTTACACAGCTACATATTCCTTAATTCCTATTGGCCACACTCCCCACCTCTTCCGTAATCCTATTGGTTGAACTAAATCTGGCCCCTCTCCTATATATACGAGCACTTCTCCTGATTCAGAATCCTTTTTGCACTGAAGACGGTACGCTTTAGGCTACCGAAACAGCTGTATGCATTTCCAATATTTTTCTTTGGTGTTTCTGACGTAGTAGTTTATTCAGGTTTTAAGAATTTATTTTACTTGATGAGTTTATTCTTTTCATTATTTGTTCGTGCATTTAAACAGAATTTTTTAAATCAAATATTACTAAAATCAAATATTTTGATAAAATAAGTTGTTTTACCTTGCAATTTCTATTTTCTGCTTTGTATCCTTATCCATATCACGTTATGATTGATATGCCAAGTAACTCAGTGTGCAGGGTTCACTGAAAGTGCAAAGAGATCTTGGAATCGCATGAACAAGTATATAATAGTTTGCAGCCAAATAGTTAAGCTTTCTGATACATTCTTTAGAATTTCTTTAAGCACTGCAGAAAAAAAATCTGTGCTGACTAGACGCCTTTTCCCTAAGCAATATTCCTGGATTTCGTAACATTTACATAAGAACTTACATCCATTACATTCATTAAATAGAATGTAGTCACGTAATTGTAGATAGCCTTGTATATTGTCTATAAATTATATACAGATCACATAACGTACAGTCGGTAACAAACGTGTCCGAACACTAGCAAAAATTTCTATATAAAAAAGTACACTTAATACAGTTTTGCTAAATAAATCCTTGTCGAATCCTGTTCTTAGACTGACTAAGAATAGGATTCGACAAGGATTTATTTAACAAAACATTATTGAGTATACTTTTTTTTACATAGGAATTTTTGTTACCGACTGTACTTCAGTTTGATTCAATACGAAAAAACTCTTAACACAATTTGAAATACACATCCAACAATTTCCATGTATAATCCTAATTCATCCAAATTATTTCATGCCCGTTATGTAAACGAATGACTAATGGGCTTCATACCATGTCCTATACTAAACATACCTGAATTCAACTTAAAGAAAATCGATCAAATATTAAAGATTATTTGATCAAAGTAAAATTGTGCAAAATATGATCCCACCTGTTAAAATAAATAAACACACAACTTCTTTACATCCATATAAAAAGTATGTTTATTTCATTTGTTTAGTCAATTTGCAGTGTAAACTGTGTATCTATCAGAAAATTCATCCATAGATGAAATACATTCGAATTCTCTTGGACTGTTATTCACCAATAACTTCAACTCCCGGTTGAACACAAAATCTGAAAAGCGTATAAAGGCAGAGTGCAAATTTTGACGCGTTATTTCTTCCATTTAGCGACATAGCTATTTTAAGATTTTTCAAGTGAAAATAAACCAATAAGAGATTATATGAAATCCTCGAAGCAAGATGGCAGAAATAGCATGCCAAATTTTTCTGGAAAGCAGCACCCTGACTTTAGATGCTTTTCAAATTTTTGCATTCAACCGGGAGTTGAAGTTAATGGGGAATACGGCCACTAGCTTGTTGTTCTTGAACACGCTTTTAGAGGATTGTCACTTGTTATCTTTTGTGTCATCCAAAATTGATTACATTGAAAGCGTTGACACTTAATGCTAAAAACTTGCTCCTGATTGTAGCACCACAAACTTCGAAGTAGTCTATGTGAGAATTACTGATCAAGTACATAACACGCGTGTCCCTCTGTCTTATCACTGGAGAAAAAAACCTAGCTATTCGAGTTCAGCGTTACTAACTATATGTATTTATCCCTAGCCGTAGGGACTTTTATCTGCTTTTTAGCATGTAGGGATAAAGCAGAGAAATTTGCAATTATCAGTAATTAAAAAATCTGCACCGCCTTCAGTCTCAACAGCTGTTTTGGAATGATTTTCCTCTATCTTCCCTTCTTCAGGCCAAATAGGAAAAATAGGTTTGTTTGTGATTTTATAAAGTCTTTCTACATGCACCCTCTGTATATTATTAGAGTCATTAACATGCTGCATCTCAAAATTTACGGGACTGGTTTTTCTGATCAAACGAAAAGGACCAGTATTAAATTTCGTAAACTTTCTGCACAAACCAGGTTTAACTACTGGTGTATAGAGCATTACCAAATCACCAATTTTTAACAATTTATCTACAGATGATTTTTTTTCTATAATTTTCTTGCTTTTCTGCTACACACTCTAAATTTCTTTTTACTCACTGAAAGACATCTTTCAAAGAAGGAATTAAAGCTTCACAGAAGTCAATCATTATAATTCGGCAGTCATTATAATTCAAAGTTGGGTTTTGAGCTAACACATTGTATGGTAACCTAATATCTCTTCCAGTTGCAACAAAATAAGGGGTTTCATTGGTTGAACTATGTGTAGCAGAGCGAAAAGCTAGTAAGGCATAATCTAATTTCTCGTCCCAGTCGTTATGATGACTGCTTATTAAATGGGCCAGAGTGGACTGCATGGAAGCATGCCATCTTTCTATTTTCGCATTGCTGCAAGGGTGGTAAGCAAAAGTATTAATATGCTTAATTCCTAATTTTTCATAAACAGCTTTAATAGCTTTACTCACAAGGTTTGCCCCTTGATCCGTGAAAAGCACCTTAGGACATCCATGCCTACAAACAAATTTTGCTAACACCTCAGCAATCTTATGAGAAGTTATTTTTCTACACTATTCGCCTCTGGCTATTTTGTGAAGCTATCGATAAATGTCACTATATATTTCTTTCCATTAAAAGTTTGGGGATAAAGACCACTAATATCTAAATGCACAGTGTGAAAAGGAGTACTTTGTATTGCCAATCTCTGTAAATCAGCTAATTTTCTAGGCTTGTGTGCCTTGTATTCTAAGCACGATTGACAAGTTTTAAATAAATGGCCAATTTTTGGCCATGCCTGGCCAAAAATAATTTTCTTTAACTTTCTTAAATGGTTTGAAAAGACCCGCATGACAGGCAGTAGCCCCTTCATGGGTTAAATTAAAAATGTGGGTTATCAAAGACCTAGGTAAAACTACCTTAATCTTTCTATCTCTTTTCAGACTTAGGATTCCGCTCCTTGCACATCAATATGTCATTTTGTACAAAAAACTCCAAATGTTTGGGCCTGACATGAAGATCCTTACATAACCTATTTATCACAGTCGAACAAAATTTATCACTTTTTTGAGCTACTCTGATTTCACTCAACAGAATTTCAGAATCATTTACATATATACCATTATTTTCGTTAACCTCATTTGTTACCTGATTAACAGAATCGACATTTTGAAGAATATTAACAGTTTCTATACTATAACTATATTCACTAACAGGTACAACATCATGTTCGACAAATCTTGACAGAAAATCTGCCACAGTATTGCATTTACCCTTGATATATTTTACATCAAATTTATAATCTGCAATGGCAGTTATCCAGCGACCAATTCTGGAAGGTGGGTTTGACAATTTTAAGGTATGAGTTAAGGCTTCATGATCTGTATATATAGTAAATTTATTATTATATAAATAACACTTAAAATAGTTAATAGCCCACACTACACCAAGCAATTCTCTCTCAGTTGCAGAATATCGAGTTTCAACATCTTTTAATTTTTTACTGGCAAAAACAATAGGACAGGGAAAATTATTATCATCAAACGGTGCTAAAACAGCACCTAAAGCTGTACCAGAACTATCAGTAAACAGTATGAACTCTTTTTCCATATTAGGTAAATATAGTGATGGGACCAGAGCAAGAGCCCTTTTAAGATCGTGAAATTCCAGCTCTGCTTCCTGCGACCAAATGAATTTGTTTTTTTCCTTAGTAAGGTTGGTGAGGTGAATTGATCTTTTAGAAAGATCAGGAATTGCCTTTCTATAAAATTTAAACATCCCAAAAAAGATCCAACCTGCTTACTGATAGAAGGAGTCTTAAATTTAGTAATAACTTCAATATTTATCTCTGTAGGAGAAACTTTACCATTTTTAATTTGGAAACCCAAGAAAGTTATTTCAGACTGAAAAAAAAAACATTTAGAAGGTTTTAATCTTAAATTATGCGGTCTTAATCTGTTAAAAACTACATTTAACTTTTCAAAGTGTGTGTTAATATCAGTTGAAGCTACACAGATATCATCTAAATAAATTAGTATATTTAAATTTTGCAAATCCCCCAAGACAACATTCATAAGCCTTTGAAAAGCATTTGGGGAACTGGCCAGACCAAATGGAGATCTGGTCCAAGAAAAAGAACCGCGATGTGTAGTTATTGAAGTTATATGCTGTTGATTTTCAAGTATACACTGCTGAAAAAATCCACTGGTCAAGTTCAAAGTGGAAAAATACTTTGCGCCAGCAAGGGAATCAATTGTCCCAGTTATATTAGGGATGGGATAAACATTTTTATAAGTTTTTTATTTAAATTCCTGAAATCTACAACAAGACGAAACCCTCCATCAGCCTTCTTAACTAAAATCACAGGCGACGCATATTGGGAATTAGATGGCACTAAAATTTTTGCCTCCAACAAGATGTTTAACTGCCTGTCCATCTCTTCTCTAAGTTTGTAAGTAACTCGATAGGGACTCGATTTTGCAGGGTGTCATCTGCTAATTTCAAAGTGTGTAGTACTGTATCAGTACCAGGGAAATCCAAAACAGAACTAGCAAATACGTCAGAATTATGATTCAAAAAGTTTTTAACCCTCAAATTTTCATCTAAATGTGACAAATCAAAATTTGTATCCCAATTTAAATCTGTATGATCAATACAACCATTCTCATAAAAATTTACAGATTCATGCACATTATTATCAGAAAAAGCTTCTTGAAAGTTCTTGTTTTTATTAACATGCAAAGGCTCCTCCCCTACCCCCCCCAAAATCTCAAACTTTACCAAACAAACTCTGAGCATTATTTATACAAGTGACCAAAGCAGTTTGGAATAATGGGGTTTCTGTTGGAGCAATTAACACAAACTGAGAACTCAAATTGTTTACATTTCTATAAAAAACTGCAATTATTTTTTCTGAATTGGGTGGAATGACATGTTTAAATTTTGAAAAAACAGGGGAAGGTGAATTTACACCGAATTTACTTCATGATTAACAATCTTTTTTATAGGCAAAACTAAATCTATATTTCGCAGAGATTTGTTACAAAAATCAAGTGTTATTTCATTTTTTTCTAGCCATGGAACTCCCAAAATAATGTGAAATTTTTTTGACAAATCTCCCTCTGTTACCCTAAAAGTTTAAAAAAATTTAACTGTTTTAATGGAAAACTCTATTTGCACTTGTTTATGAATCTGAAATTCTCCAGCCATTAATGTTTTTACATTTACACTATTATTTTTAAGCTTAATATCATTGAGACAATTTAAAACTTTACTGGAAATAATATTACATCTCGAACCAGAGTCGACTAAGGTATTAAACATTTTGTCCTGAATCTATACTTCTATAATGGGGAGGGTATACCCAGACTTTAATTCCCAAGAATTATAACCTGTTCAGTATAGGGCACATTTGTCGAAGAACTCAGGTCACACTTATTTGCCCTGACTAGTGTGACCTGTTGGGGTTTAAAGCTTCTGCATTTGCATTATTGTCAGTATTCAAGTTTGGAAAAACTGTATCCTGTCTCTGTCGATACCCACCCCTATCGGTTTTACCCATGGGCTGCTCTCTTTCTCTCGCCTGTCTAAGCCTACAAACTCGTGATATGTGGTCTTTCTGTTTGCAGTACCATACCACATTTGAGAAATCAGGCTTTGTTTTTTGTTTTATTTCCCATTTGCATTTTTTCTAGTCTGCCAGTTAAATTTGCAACTTCTTCTGTTAAAGCTGACACCATGCCTTTGAGTTACTGCACAGTGTTGTCCCCCCCTTTCAGTTCTGTTGCTCATTGCCATTGCTACAAACTCTCCAACATGAGGGTTTAATAAAGAATATTGAGGTTCGGTGGCCAACCAGGGCTTTTCCTCACACAGAGCTATTTCTTGTAACTGTGAAACAGTTGTTGGCCAAAACTCCCCTCCTAATATTTGGATTTAAATTTTTTATAATCATAGCCAGTAGCCAGCCAGACTCAGCTTTTTCTCTGAGATCCACTGGAAAATCCTGTGCCTCAGTTAATTCTTTTACTCTCCTTTTTGCAATAGCAATATATTCTTCCACCCCCATGCCAGGAGGTTGTTTAAAGCCCCAGAAATCATTTAACAAATCATTAGGGTCTACCTTTTTCCTATAAGTTTTTTTCCACTATCTTAAACAAATCATCAGAATTATGTATTTCCTCAGAATGGTTGGGAAAAGTCTGCTGAGCAGTCCCCGCCAATCTTTGCTGTAAAGCAAACAGGCACTCATCCTCAGGTAATTTAAGAAATTTTGCCCAGTTAGTAAATTTTCCTTTAAATTCAGGAAATGAAAGGTGAGGATCTGTGCCTGTAAATACTGGTATCAGAGCCAGGGTCTTAAAAATGTGAGTTCTTCCCTGTCTGACCAGCAACTGAACATTCTGATCTTGCTGAAGTTTATCTATCTGCTCTCTCTCAGAAGAGAGATCTGACTCAGCAGACTTATCTTTATTCATTTTTTTTTTTTACTGCTACCTAATTAAATTAAGTTTACAAAAGTTCAATTAATTCGCTAAAAATTTCATACCTATTTAGTGTTCTTATCTTTCCCAAATAAACCAAGTAAATGTGGGATTTCTACTCACATAACACACACAAAAAAAATTTTCAGAAGTAGAATCATATCAAAACAATATTTATACAAGAGACATTTCAGAAGTTAAACATTTTAAATTATTTTATAATTTGGTCTGTTCACGGCACAAAAATTTTGTTAGAGTATTTAATGGCTATACATAAAATTTGACTCAAATTTTATAACCCCCTTCAAGTAGTACAAAAACCCAGGTATTTTTATGTATAACTTCAAAAAAATGTCTCCTATAAATATCTACCATGCAAATATATAAAATACTAAATAAATATCAAAAGCAATTTTTTTATTATTATTAAACAAGCCATAGTTCTCTCTTAACTACTGCTATTTTTTTAATACTGTTATCACCATTCATAAAAAAAAAATTAAATAGACAGCTACCTCCCCTTTTTCAGAATAACTCAAAAAAATAAATAAAACTGGAGCCATTTGGTCACTTCACCTTACAGTTGTTCAATATTATTGTACCTAGTATTATTAAATTTATTAACACATCTGCAATACAAACAAACTTTAAAAGAAATAAATTTTTAATGGAAAATAACTCTCCTGAGTGACCAAATGCCTCCTAAGCTGTCTATAAACAACCTGAAAATATCTTCTATATTTTACAATATGTCCATCAAACTGAGCTATATGAATGCTGATAGTAAGCCTAAATAATATCAATTAAAATTGGAGCATATTGATATATATATTTGATGTTTGAACTAGATTCAATTCAACCTTATATTAATCATATCTCAATATTTTATTTTATATTATTTATTTATTTTTTTAATCAATTTAAAACAACTATTATCTTGTGCCATAAATTTGAACCAAACAATTTAGTTCAAATAAAAAATTTTCAAATGCTGAAAAGAAAACTTTAATTAATTTATATTACGACACTGATACACATGAAAACTAACAGTTAAACATCAAACATTTTAAAGAACACTTTTCAATTGTACAGATATCTCCAATGTTCAGACCAATAAGCAATTGTTTCACAACTTTAAATGATTCGTATTTATAACGAATAGTATTATATTATACCTATTAATAAATTACATCATTATTAATCACATTCCCTTTGGTAATATTGGTCGTATACAAAATACACAATCTAATTTATTGTTTTTAATAAAAAAAAAATAAAAAAAAAAATAAAATCTATTTCACATTACCTTTTAATGAAGATATCTCTTTTCCAAAGATGTAACATTTTTAATCAGGTCTTCTCCAGACCGTCTGGATTTCAACAAGCTGTAAATGTAGTAGGATTTAACTTTTATTGAAGATTTTTGTTTCCTATAGTAATATAGTATATAGTATAATTAATCGGGTCTGTCTATAACATGGAATGTTTTTCAGAGATTCATCTGCAGAGTCGCATTGGGTGAGAGACATCATTTAAGTAGATTAACAACATGGCGCACACACTTCAGGACCGCAAAGCTGCCACTAGAGATAAGCTAGGCGTGAGGTATCTCGGGCTCATTTCTATCATCTCTAGTTGAAGCCGGACTAGATTTTGTGTAACCACGGTTTGGAAAGGCAAATTTCTGTTGGAATTAAAACCCAAATAAGCAAAAACGACGAACAGTAAAATTTTTCTATGCATTCAACAAAAGAGAGAGTAGACTCTGTAAACCGTGACTCTGACTAAAACAAAAAGAAAAAAAGGAAAAATGGGTCGCATGCCCCCTTCTCCCTTCACTACGCATCCCCAACCAGGCGACCCCCTAGCGACTTCACTTCGAAGTCGAAGAGCGAAGAAGAGAGAGCAAAAACACAGAAATAGCCATCCTCGGATAAAAGGGATTCACCCCACTCCCAAAATTAGGTGTGTTAAAAGAGCCGAAGAATGCCAAAACACTATGATTCCCCCCCCCCCCCAATTCGAGGAAAAACATCTACACGAATCTGAGAACAAGAGTAAGCAGCGTTCTCCCATCCGTGTGAAATATCGGGGCGTAAATGTACCTACATAGCAGCATCGAAGTAGCGAGAACCGAAAAAAAAAAAATTTTTTTTTCACTCCTCTCCTACAATATTTCAGAGTTCATTGGCAGTAAACTTTAAATAATATCCTAATTATTATTTGCATTTTAAATTAATAAAACTACTAAAAAAAAAGGGTCAAACTAAAATGAAAAAATTACACAGCACTGCAATCCACAAACCAGAATTTAAACTACGGTAGAAAATTAAAAAAAAAAAAATGTAGAGGAAAAAAAAATCTACTGGGCAAATTAATATCATTATCAACTATTTCAAACGAAAAAAACGTTTGTTATAAAAAAATATGTAACAATTCTACAACTTTGCAATAACTTGAAAAAGTTATTTGTAATATTTGGCTCAGTGAAATTTCTGAGATCTTCTATATATTAATAGGCAAGCATAAAATTTGTAGTCCCTTTTTAACATATTAATTACGAGAGCAGAGGGTTGAAAATGGTACCATTCGAAAGGTATGGTTAGCCGAAAGGTGCGAATACAAATATTATTTTCTTACGATGTCAAGAAGGCATTTAAAAATACATTTATTTTTTATGCATTTTCCCCTTTTATACACGTATTCCTTTACATTAATAAAATCTTTTTGTAAAAAAATAGAACCGACTCCAAAAAGGAACTACACTATTCAAACAACTAAAAATGAAAGAAAATTGGCAGAAAATGGAACTGTAAATTGCGCCTAAAAGTATAAAATAATTTCCTTCGCCAAACAACCTATAACACTACAATTAATGATAACTTTTGAAGTCGGCGCAAAATTAATTAAAATTTATTTAGTTTTTAAAGGCTTGCCTTTAGATCGGTAGCAACAAATGCTGTTGTCTCGAATGATCCATTTTCATGTTTCCTTTATTATTTTATCACTGTATACAATTGGTCCATTAGTAGCATCTACATAGAACAGTGAGCATTCTTCACAATGCGGTATTTATGTTTCTACGAAGTTAGAGTTACCTTTGTAAATTTGGTATAACTTTGATAACTATCATCCTTCATGGCTTTTGAAATTGGCGATCAAAACGTAAGGCAAAAATATACACGCAAGATGTATATTTTCATAATATATATTGTACGATGTGTTGTTTCATATTCTTAATTACTCTCTTGATATACCTTATCAAAATATTCATGATATCCCTAAGAATTTAAATATGTTTGACAGATAATTTTGCGATTATTCTTTCACCAAGGACGTCAGATACCAGCATCTTCGCCAACTTATGCTGCTTACTAAATCTTATTTGTTTTCTTGAATCAAAGTAGTTTTCGGCTGCGTTTTGCAGGTAACAATGTGAGATGTGTATTTTGAATAGGATTTGATTTTTGTATTGAATGAAGGTATCAATTTTTATTTAATTTTGCGCCGACTTCAAAAGTTATCATTAATTGTAGTGTTATAGGTTGTTTGGCGAAGGAAATTATTTTATACTTTTAGGCGCAATTTACAGTTCCATTTTCTGCCAATTTGTTTTAATTTTTAGTTGTTTGAATTGTAGTTACTTTTTGGAGTCGGTTCTATTTTTTTACAAAAAGATTTTATTCTTCTCTTTTCAGTGAAAACTTATTTATAGAGCAGAGCATCAGAAGACGATCGATGGAAGTTTCACAAATCACAACTTCCAAAAAAAGTGACATTACTCAAAAAATGGTTTATGTCACTGAAAAATAGATGAAATGCACCCAATGTGAACAAAAAAGTTACATCTCTATCTAGAAAGTTATCCACTCGACAGACAGTTGTGCCAGTTTTTTTCTAGTCAAGTTTTACGTTGATTTTTCTCAAATACAGCATTTTTAAGTTGTGTTACTTTTCTTGCCTTTATCGGATATGAGCAAAAAACTATGTATTGAACGAACATACGTTTAATTAAAAAGTCTTTACAAATGTAAAAAACGGATACGCTATATTCGCAACCAAAAATTCTGTTAGGCGTATATATTGAACTTTACAGTGAATACGTGTCACCCGCTGCGCTGGAAATTGCGCAGCGTAAAGTTCAAACAAAGAGCAAAATATGCATTGCAGCTGACGGACAAAAGTTTCAACATCGACACTTACATACTGCTTTTACCAGTGTAGCTGCATGCGTTCAGCAGTTAGAGTGAGAATAGACTTTTGTGAGTATAATGTTATTTGTTTATATCTTAATGAAATCATAATGAAACCTTTTTCATGACAATATCATTACGACAACAAAAAAAGTATAAAAATTAAATCATCTCTTACGAAGTTATAAGCTAACAAATTTCAACAATAACAACGAGAAACATGGTTTGTATTGAGAACCTCTTCCTTTATGAAGTCGGTTTAAAACGTCTATGCGTTAATTGATGTGACCGCTTACAATAACCATACTTTGAATTTTACATAGCATAAATGTCACCCCTACGCTACAACATATGCAATGTCGTTCAAGTGTGCACAAAATAGGAAATTGTGAAGAAACAAATGCACGTTTTAAACGTTCTGTTTCTAGCATTAATGTCTAAACTACCTTTGCGTACTACATCGATGATGCTCTACAATTTTATAATTCACTTTTTTTCCCTGTCTTGAAACGTTTCCGAGATAGGATCGTTAACTAAACTCTTTTCCACCAGGTGGCGCTTTAGGCGGTTGAATCGCGTAGCGCATGTCCACTTTACTATACCTACATATCTCTTTTATTGCTATAGCTGCAGCTGTTTAGCAGTTAAAAGTGTCCGGACTGACTTTTTTGGTCATCCTGTATTTTCTTTTGATCGTAAAGATCTTACAATGGGACCTATTTCAGACCAAGACCTTTCCAATAAAACAAAAAAAAAAGTATTAAAATCGGATCATCCGTTCAGCAGTTATGAGCTAACAAACAAAAACAAAAACAAAAAACATACGCTTTGAATTGAGAACCTTTCCTTTTTGAAGTCGGTTAATTAGAGCATCTCTTACGAAGTTATAAGCTTACAAACATCAACAACAACACATAGCTCGAATTAAGAACACCCTCCTTACTGAAGTTGGTTGAAAACGACTTTGCGCTAATCGATGTGACCGTTTACAGTAACAGTACTTTGAACCACAGAGTATACGTGTCATCCGCTACGCTGCAAAGTGTGCAACATAGTTCAAGTGTGCACAGTGTAGGAAATTGCGAACAAACAACTGCACGTTTTAAGCGTTCTTTTTTTAGCAATAATGTCTAAAAACTGTCTTTTCGTAGTAAATCGATGATGCTCTACAACTTCGTAATTAACTTTATTCCCATCTTGAACCTTTTTTGAACCGTTTTTGTTCCGCTGTTTTTCACCAGATGGCGCTTTATTTTCTTTAGATTGTAAAGATGTTATAATGGGAACTACTAGATGTTATAATGGGACCTTCTTCAGACCAAGATCTCTACAACAAAACAAAAAGTATCCAGTAACCGTATTTTGAACTATATAGCGTTTGTCTCACCAGCTACGCTACAACGTGAGCAATGTAGCTCAAGTGTGTATAGTGTAAGAAATTGCGAACAAAAAAATGCACGTTTTTAGCATTGTATTTTTAGCATCAATGTCAAAACTATCTTTTCCTACTAAATCGATGATGCTCTGCAATTTTATAATTCACTTTTTTCCCCCTGTCTTGAACCGTTTCCGAGATAGGAACGTTAGCATGAATGTCCAAACTATCTTTTTGTACTAAATCGGTGATACTCTTAAGCTTTGTCATTCACTTTTTCTTTAGACCGTTTTCGAGATAGGAACACTAACTCCGCTATTTTCCACCAGGTGGCGCTGCAAGCAGTTTAACCTTGTACTGCATGGCCACTTTGCTATACTTACAGACCATTTTTATCACTATAGCTGCAGTCATTCAGCAGTTAAAAGAGTTTGGACTGATTTTTTTGGGCACCCTGTATTTTCTTTAGATCGTAAATATATTACAATGGGACCTATTGCAGACCAAGACCTTTTCAACAAAACAAAAAGTATAAAAATCGGAGCATCCGTTCAGAAGTTATGAGCTAACAAACATAAAAAAAACATACGGTTTGAATTGAGAACCTTCCTTCTTTTGTGAAGTCGGTTAAATAAAATACCTAAAAGTAGAAAGTTGTTAAATCTGGCAATTTCATAAAGCTCAAATAAAACCATAGACACAGTAATTTGTATAATGTAGCATCACTATACGCAAGCGAAGTGATGACGTCACTGTCTGTCCATGGAGCCATGAAAAAATTTTCTACGTTAATCGTCCATTGGATTTTTTGTAAAAAAATATTTAAAAATAACGGAAATTATCTGCCAATTTTAATTCCGATATTTGGGTATAGTTGTATATAAGTTACTGTCTACATGTGTTTGATTGAGTTATTTTTTCTGTAAAATTGATAAAAATTTAATTTAAAATCACAAAACTCCAGAAAAAAAAAAATGGCAAACTTCCAGTTTCGAATGTAAACATAAACATTTCATTTCAAAGGGTGATATTTAAACAATAAATATTCAACTAATATACTAAATAAAAGGAAAATGGATTTGTTACTAACTGCTGCATGTACAAGTAGACGATACGGAAAAAATTCCGATTTCCGTTTTTTGTTGAATTTACATGTTTTGAGCTTTCTTTACGTTTCAATTAACTGAAATTGGCTACTTATTTTTTAAATAAAAGTGTCTTTATTGCTAGCTTTTGTGGGTAGAAGAAGCAAGTAGAAGATACATAAAAACTTTTGATTTCCGGTTTTCGATGAATTTACATGTTTTGAGATTTCCTTGCATTTTAATTAAGTGAAATTGACTACTTATTTTTATTTTTTAAAAAGTGGATTTATTATTCTTTCCTCTGCATATATAAGTAGAAAATATAAGAATCAGAAAAGTTTTAGATTTTCGGTTTTCGATAAAGTTACACGTTTTGAAATTTCCCGCACTCAATTCAACCATTTTTGAAAAATATCTTTTTTTTTTTTTTTTTTTTTTTCAAACACTGTACTTTATGAACCAATCGAATTAATTTAACAGAATTTGATACTTGGTTGGGCCTTGGTTTGACATGGTACCTATTAGCTTCTGGGCAGTATCACACAATAAGGGGCGTTTTCACGTTGCGATTTTCTCTCATTTCAGGAAAGGCTAACATCTACAGCGAGAAATAGTTATATTAAGTAAAACTCTGCTGATTCAGTTAGAGTGAATATCGGCAAACAATTGCCGCAGCTGTGTTGCAATTGCATTCCGTTTAGGACAAGGCAATAACTTTGCTTTGCCTCGCTTTGCAAAAAAAAAAAAAAAAAAAATGGTCGAGTTTCGACCACTGGGCGATACTAGTTTATATTAAAACACTGTATAATAATATGCCAGCGCGCATTAAAGCAGCATTTAATCCCATATAAAGGTGCAATTAGCCTTATGCAGAATACATATTTTTATTAAAAAATTTGTTTATATCTAACAAATAAGTAGTTTTATTTCATATATTAAAATATAATTTGTGTATTTCATGTAATAAATCACAATAGAATACAAAGTATATGCTTATTATATAACGTTTAAAAAGAAAGTTTTATGTAGATTTTTATTAAGTAATTCATAGAGTGTAATAAAGCGGATTATTAAGTCGAAAAAGTATATCGGTATCATTTCATCCCTTTGGCGTTACGCAAACATGTCAGTTTTATTTGTTTCAATCATTCGTTTTGAAGTTATTACAAATAAAAAAGGTCAATAGTTGAAGTTATTACAAATAAATAAGTCAATTTTTCGGCAGTGAGCCTTTTTTTTTTTTTTTTTTTTTTTTTGTCCCTTAGTGTACATTTGTTTCATTCATTGTCTTCGTATGTCACAGAATGCTGTTAACATAAATACCCTTCAGTTTAAGCATGTTTTGTATTGCTATAAAATTTCAATCAAGTATGCTTAAAAAGAATTTCATAGTAAAATTTTCATATTTATTACGATTATGAATAAAAATTGAGATTTTCAGGTATGATTGGTACTAAATACAAATGTTTCTGATCGATTTATATGACTGTGAAACATTTTATTTGGCGCTATTACGTTCACGAAAAACTAAAAAAGTCTGGAGTAAAAATTATTGGAAAACCACTTCATTATTTTTAAAGCTATGAAAACACTCAGTTTAACCCAAGGGAAACCCCAAGTAACTTAATTGGATTGCAATACATTTTTTCTGCGTAAAGAATGTTTTAATAGTGTGTTTGATTACTTATTGTCTTTTTCAATCAAAACACCCTGTTTTAAAATTTTCCATCCTTTTTAAAATGAAAGCATAAATAATGTGCAATAAACTGTTTTTAGGTACTTGAAAGTATATGCCTGAATCCCTGAGAATATAATTTGTTATGAAAACAGATATGAATGTAAACCTGTACATCTTGTAGACTATTTTAAGCTTACAGGACAATTATACACTAAGCGACAAAAAAAAAAAAAAAAAAAAAAAAGCCGTACTGCAGAAAAAATGTCTTATACCTTTTTTATCTGTAATAACTTTAAAATTAATGTTTGAAACAAATAAAACTGTCTTGCTTGCATAATACCAAAGGTATGAAATGATACCTATGTAATGTTTGATTTAATAATTCGCTTTAATGCACTCTCTGAAGTACATGTTAAAAATCTGCGTAAAATTTCCTTTTTGAACATAATGTAATAACCATACACTTTGTATTATATTATCATTTATTAAATAAAAGCAACAAGTTATATTTTAATATATGAAATAAAACTATTTATTTGTTAGATCTAAGCAATTTTTTATTAAAAATATGTATTCTGTATTGTTTTAATTCCACCTTTATATGAAATTACTGCTTTAATGCAAAATGGCATGGTTTATGCAGTGTTTAATATAAATCTCAGAAATTTCAATGTGCCAAATATTACAAATAATTTTTTCTAGTTATGGCAGAGTTATAGGCTGCAAATTTTGAATCTTCTCCCCTCTCCCCCGCCTTGTTATAGACGAAGCATTTTCGAGCGGATCGCGATTAGGACAACTTCCATGTCTGGTAAAGAAGAAATTCTACTATATCCTTTGTGGGATTTAACTTAATGTAAAAAAAGTATGATTACTTACATAATTATACGTATTCATGGAAATGGATAGAAGATTTTGACATTTTGAAGTGAATAAACATACCACAGATGCTGTGTAATAAGGTGCATTATCATATTGAAATGGTTTTTGCGGAAATCTCCAAGATACTTTCAAAATAGTCGGTCAGGTACCACTTTTATGAAGATTGTGTTTTATTTCGAGTTAATTGATTCCTTGAGCATAAAAATTCGCCCGACTGTTTGAAAGGTTATTTACCTCCGTACCATAATGTACGGAGAATGTGTCATTGTTTTAAAAGTGCAAATTTTCATTAAGTAGGTCATATTTTCGTTGTCAGATCTGCTTGTTTTCTTTAGCTCGAAATAAGTTAAACTTGACTCATCAAAGAGAACCAGTTCTGCCCAATAATTAACTAATCATTTTTTAGATTTTTTAGCCATCTGAGGTCTTGCTTTCCTAATTCTCCAAACTAAGAATGGAATTTTTTCAATTTTTCTGTCATTTAAATCTGCTTCGTTTAATAGTTGCTGCACTGCAGTTAAAGAAATTATGCTGCTAAACAGTTTTTCTGAATCTCTTTTATGTTCTAAATGTAATACAAACCGATTTTATAAGCAATGACTTTTTAACTTACGATCAACTCGCTTGGATGAGCAACATGGCCGCTTAAACCAAATTTCCCGTTTAAACGGCTAAAAAAATTTATATTATGATAGAAACCCTTTTAACAATATTTCGTTAACATTTAATTATTTTGTCATCTCACGCATTAAAATATTTTTTGATTTTCCTTCAAAAATTAATACTTTTTATGGCATCATTAACTGCCTTATTCTTACCGTTTTTGAAATAATTTCTATAATTGCAATTTTCCTGACAATTGCATTTTGTTTTTAAAACCGGACTGAAAGCTAAAGTGTATGTGGAGGACAACACAATAAATTATGTTCGAAAATTTGCTTTTTAAACGATAAAATATGCGGTTGTAGAAGGCAAAAAGGAAAATATCCAAGTGCGGCTTTTTTTTTTTTTTTTTTTTTTTTTGTCGCTTAGTGTATGTATGAATCATTGATTTCTTCCTCAACTTCTCTCTTTCTTTCTCTGTATGTGTGTAAAAATATTTTTACAGAAAATTAATGGAAAAGGGAACTAATGAATGAAATGAAATGGATTGTGTAGAATACGCCAAATTCAAATATATTTTGTTTAAATTAGAAAACTAAATTTACTATCGATTAAAATTGAAAACCTAATGTACACATATGACTTCAGTGTTAAATATTTCTTCCTGTATTATAATTTTATTAGTAAAATATATGTAAAAATCTATTAACAGATACTATATTTTTTTAAATGTTCTTATGAAAGCAGGTGTAATATTATTCCCCTTTAATGAATAAGAGTATGTAAACAGTTGAATATTTTTTGAGGAATTCAAATAATACAATTTTTCCTGAAGCTGCGACAAAGCAATATATGAATAAAAGAATACATAAGGGGTATTATCGGTATATTTTGAAATTTGAGACGGGAAAGTTAAGAAAATGCACATCTGAAAATATTTTATGAATTCTATGCCTTCAAGCGCTGCAAATGGTATTACAACATTTAGTTTAGCAGTTTAATATACATTCTATTGATTTATTTCTTATCAACTGTTTTCTATTTACATATATTTAGCATGCGTTTTATGACATAAAAATTTATTATCTTCTAATTAAAATAAAATGTGTAAAATATTTTAAATGCACAAAAATATTCCTTATATAGGAAAGAATACAAGCACTTACTTTGGAATATCTAACAAAATACGGTTTAACTTAAATAACTAACGAGTAAACCTTCTCTCCTTTGATACCGGTTTACCGGAAACCCATATATTTTCTGAAAGCTTATGTCACAAGTAGATAAACTGTGAAATCTTAGGGGCAGAGGGACAAGCGTTTAGGAGCTACAGGACCCACAAAGTATCAGTAAAGTGTGTATAGATGTATATATAGTGTGTATTCCCGTAATGACTCCTATTTCTTGTATGTTCCCGTATGTTGATGTCAAGCACTAACATAGTGTAGTCTTCTTCTTACATTGTAGATGGATCCTAAAGTCGTTGTGGCTGCCTTGGTCTCCCGATTCGGAAAAAGCAATCGGTCTCCGGACATCCAGGAATCAGAGATAATAAAACACATAACTACCCTTCTGGAAAATGATATGGAAATTGTGGAAGAGATCCAGACATTAGGATTTGCTGGAGGAAATGTAGAAGAATGGGACGAGGAAATGGAATTCGGAGATGACGGTGTCGATAAGGAACAGCAATGCTCGTCGTAACAGTCGTCGTCCTCCACTTCTATCGTGACGTATTTTGGCCAAGTATGCCTGATGACAGGAAGAAAATTCTGCTTTTAAGGAATTCGTAGGGTTCTAACAAAGATTATGCATTGTTTGCTTTTGAAGTACCTGATAGTAAAGTCATACAAAGAGAACTGGTACCTAAGGATGTACGGGAAAGATCCAGCCTCTGGATATTCATTTTTTCAGACACTACAAATCTTTTGTTCGTTACATAACGGACACAATCATTATCGAGACACAGGAGCACATCTGGCATCGTGATAGTTTTCCGGCCCTGCAACCATTTTCCCTATATTAGTTCAATGCTTCTCGTTTCAAGAACTTGATTACGTATGCTTTTTATAAGTACGGATACTTGGACGACGAATCTGGAATGTGGATTACTCCAATTTATTACTGCTTCGATTCATTGACGAATGATGAGTGTACAAAGTGTGTGGCTATCGCTTTTGTAAAATGTGCCCATTGTAAACTGTCTTTCTGCCCGTTTCACTATTTATTTGATGAATTGCACATTGATTGTCTCTTGTAATAGATTTCGTTTGAAGTTAATAACACAAATCACATTTTCAACATCCCAACGTATATTTTTTCACTTCAACGAGTTGTTTCTTCCTTTATTTTGAGATCTCCACCTTCTCATCATATTATTAGTTCATATAAATACGTGAAACGAGCATTTTAGCGACTTTTGGTGTCATTTTTCCAACACTTTACTGATACTTTGTGGGTCCTATAGCTCCTAAACGCTTATCCCTCTGCCCCTAAGATTTTACAGTTTTTCTACTTATGACATAAGCTTTCAGAAAATATATAGGTTTCCGGGAAACCGGTATCAAAGGAGAGAAGGTTTACTTGTAAGATTACTGTATAGTAATTACTTGTGGAATAATTACAAATTATTACATAGAAAATAGCTTGAAAAATTAAAAAATAAAGGAATTTTCAAAGTTGTAAAAACTGAATGTGCTTTATCCAATCAAAAGAATTATTTAAGGTCCCATTTGTATATTTTGAATTTCCACTGCTAATTTAACTATTTGTAAATAATGTCATTTAAAAAAAAATTCCATATAAACTTATTTAACCATAATATTAAAATGAGACTTAGCCCTAGACAAACAAACACAAGAAGAGACTTTAGCATATAGAATGGGAAATAGAATAATAAAATTGCATTCAGATGTTTCGGTAGCATTTAGCACTATGATGGTATCATCATAGTGCATAATGAAGGAAAAGGAAAGTGCTCTAAGGAGTGAAGAAACGAATTTGATTCTACGACTGTTTATTAACGAATAGAATTATGCGGAATGTGAGGGATTTGCCAATAGAAAATTAAGGTATGTTAGCCTAGAAAAATGTAGCGAAAATAAGAAAATAATTATTGTTAGAAATTTTACTTTCAATCCATACTTTCTTAATTTTTTGTATAGTTTTCACGACTACCGTTTATTAATTTCCTATTGGGTAAACTCCAACATTCCGCCTAATTATATTGGTTGGTAAACATTTGTAGAATCAGATTCCTCTCTTATGTACAGGAGCACTTTCCTTTCGATTCTTTATGCTGTGGCGACGGTACGCTAAATGCTACCGAAACAGCTGTCTGCAATTTTATTATTCCAACTGACGTTCTTAAGAATTATTTATGTACGATTCGTTCATCAGGGGTGTTTGCGTTCCGGATTTTTTATTTTATTTCCTACCAGTAATTTTTTAATAGTGATATTATTAGTAGTTTTCTAGTAATGTTTAGCAATTAAATATAGCCAGAAATAGAATTCGTAATTACTGGTGGGAAATAAAATAAAAAATCCGAAACGCAAACACCCCTGGTTCATGTGTGACGAATTTTCCTGTGTTTGTCTGCATAAACAATTCTAAAAGCATTTTATTGGACATTTTATTCATTCCTTTGAGCAGTACCCATGTATTGTTTCGTTTTAAGCACCTGTAATTTAGAGTTTTCCTTTTTTTTTTAAATAAAAGAGAATAAAGTGCCTGAACTTACAACAACAAAATATTACACAGCAAAATCTGAGATGATGGACAACAGGCCAAGTGACGGTAGCCCAAAACGGCCACTACTCGTCCGCTGATGGCAATAGGTGCCGAAGATAATATGTTATGCTGGTCGGTAGTAGGCAACAATCAACAGTCAACTAGCTGTATTGCCAGCAGAAAAATGAAAATAATAATCTTGTGGGAGAACGAAGTGCCGGCAGCGGCATGCATACATTTTTTTTATTTCACAGCTAGCTACCTTTATCGTCCCTTTGTATTCCATCATTAGTGGGCCAGTATTGTTTTTTTTAGAGCACTAGGGGGCTCTGCCCCCTGCTCGCTCCGCTCACCAACCCCCGAGGGAAGCTTCGCCTCCCCCCTGACTCACTTTACTTATTAACACATGCAGAGCTCTGCCCGCCTATTTGTTGTTTTCTTTTCATTAAATAGGAAAATTAATAGTGTCCAACACAAGAGAAAAGCAGAAAATTATTATAAAAATCCCCATATTCGATGTCAAATTGAAATATATAATATTTAACAGCACATTATTTTTATTTACTTTTAAGAAAATTATGCTAAAATCAGGGTTTTTTTTTTTTTTTTTTTTTTTTTTTTTAAATGGAAAGAATATAATATCTAGACCACTTTGCAATACAGCTTTAGTATATGACACTTTTTATTTCTGTTTTACAAAAGTAGATCCGGACGGCGGTACCCCAGTCGATAAAGCGCTGAGCTCATAACTGGAGATTGCGGGTCGGTACTCAAGCTGGCCAAAGACCGTCGTGTACACTAATAGAGCCCCTAAATAAAATTATAAAATAATAGGCCGGCGAATCACCGCCATTTATTTTGCCTATTTTTTTTATTTGAAGAGGACAGCATTCCCGCTTGGCGTCCTTATCACTTCCCTAATGATTTTAAGAAATCTTGATCTGAAGCTAATCCGGTCAAGATAAGAGCAATAAGCAACAATAATATTCCTAAAAGCACATTTTTTTTCACAGTACATTCTCAGGATGTCATTTTATTCTGAGGATATCTTTTGGATGTACTGGGGTCTGATGTGTTGTTAGGGCGGTTTCTGTTTCTTTTACAAAATGTCGCCAAAACTCAAATACACAGTAATAGAAGGTCTGTAAACACTTTATATTCACTTCTTGACTGATTATAGCAATTTATCGCTAAACAAACTTCCATATCATAGTTTACTTAGCTAAAATTATGAAATATAATAAAACAAGTTACTCTAAAGTAACGTAAGACAATAATAATAATAAAAAAAATGTTTGTCATTTGTTTATCAGAGAAACGCGCTTGGTACATGTAGCAACCCTAAGGCAACAAAATGCCTGATGCACCAGCTCATATATATAGGACCCTTATACACTAATGGTGGCTGGTGCACGTAAAATATGTCGTGGTCGCAATGTCTTCCATGTTCCTATCAAAATTATACCTTAGGAGATAATACCACGGAAGCGGGTGAGATATCCCCTCCGTGTAGAAAAAGTTACCAATAGCGGCATTGACATTCTTTTTTTTTTTTTTTTTTTTTTTTTTTTTTTTTTTTTTTACAACCAGGGTTCTGGGGCGTTGTACCACAGTAGGTAAAGCGCCGAGCTCATATTTGGGAGATTGCAGACTCGATACTTGAGCCGGCAAAGTCCGTCGGGTGTGAATGGTGGTTGGTGCACATAACATACGCCGTAACCTCCATGTTACCATAAAACTATACCCCTAGAGATCCTCAAAGCGGGGGAGCCATCCCGTCCTTGATGGATCGAAATTGTGATGGCATGTCTCCAGAACATACCCAGGGTGCGTCCCAGAACATCGCCAATTACCCATAGTGCAGTATTGGTGCGATGTTAAACGAAACCTATCTAACTACAACCAGGGATCACATTATAATTTTCCCGTGCAAGAAAATTCATTTTCTAAATCTAGAGAAAAAAATTTACTGATAGCGGCATTGACATTCAGTTTCTTTTTATTTTTCTTTTTTTCTTTTTTTTTTCTTTTTTTTTTTTTTTTGCAACCATGGTTCTGGGTCGTTGTACTATAGTAGATAAAGCGCCGAGCTCATGATTGGAAGATTGCCGATTCAATACTTGAACCGGCCAAAGAATGTCGGGTATATTAATGGATCACCAAAGCGGGGGAGCCATCCCCTCCGTGGTGGATCAAAATTGTAATGGCATCTCTCCAGAACATCCCCAGGGGTATGTCCCAGACCGTCGCCAATTACTCATAGTGCAGTACTGGTGCGATGTTAAACCCGACCTACCTACCTACAACCAATGATCATATTTTAATTTTCCCGTGTAAGAAAATTAATTTTCTAAAAGTAGAGAAAAAAAGTTGCTAATAACGGCAATGACATTCATTTTCTTTCTTTCTTTTTTTTTTTTTTTTTTTACAACAATGGTTCCGGACCGTTGTACCCTAGTTAGTAAAGCGCCGAGCTTATAACTGGACGATTGCCGATTCAATACTTGAACCGGCCAAAGACCGTCGGGTATATTAATGCTGGCTGGTGCACATAAAATCATCCGTGGCCTCCATGTTCCTATCGGAACTATACATCTGGTGATCACCAAAGCGGGGAGCCATCCCCTCCATGGTGGATCAAAATTGTCATATCTCCGAATTGTCATGTCTCGATTTCATGTCTCCGAAACATCCCTAGGGGTACGTCACAGACCGTCGCCAATTACCCATAGCGCAGTACTGGTGCGACGTTAAAATCAACCTACCTACCTACAACCATGGATCACATTTAAATTTTTCCGTGTAAGAAAATTACTTTTCTAAATGTAGAGAAAAAATTTACCAATAGCGGCATTGACGTTCTTTTTTTTTTTTTTTTTTTTTTTTTTTTACAACCATGGTTCGGAGCCGTTGTACCACTGTAGGTAAAGCGCCGAGCTCATAATTGGAATATTACCGATTCAATACTTGAACCAGCCAAAGAATGTCGGGTTATTTATGGTGGCTGGTGCACATAAAATAAGCCGTGGCCTCCATGTACTCATCAAAACTATACCTCTGGTACAGCGTCTAAAATAAACGGTGTGGAAAGCGGCGAATAAAATTGTACTAAAAAAATTTAATCCTGTCACCAGATGTCATTGTAATCGAAGCTAGGGTCACGACAACAAAACCGAGACTCCCGAGATTGGTTAATTATATGCTGAGATCACGTGATTAAACTGACGAAACTGGGAAAAGCCAATCAGGTCTTCGATTTGAGCAATAGCTTCGATCACAGCGACATCTGGGTAAGCTTAATTTTTGTAGCATCATTTTAACATCACGGTTATAGGCGATTGCCACACTGTTTATTCTAGACGCTGTACCTCTGGTGATCACCAAAGCGGGGAGCCATCCCCTCCGTGGTGGATCAAAATTGTGATTTCATGTCTCCGAAGCATCCCTAGGGGTACGTCCCAGACCGTCGCCAATTACCAATTGTGCAGTACTGGTGCGATGTTAAACCCGACCTACCTACCTACAACCAATGATCATATTTTAATTTTGCCGTGTAAGAAAATTAATTTTCTAAAAGTAGAGAAAAAAGTTGCTAATAACGGCAATGACATTCATTTTCTTTTTTTTTTTTTTTTTTTTTTTTACAACCATGGTTCCGGGTCCTTGTACCTCAGTAAGTAAAGCGCCGAGCTTATAGCTGGAAGATTGCCGATTGGATATTTTAATCGGCCAAAGACCGTCGGGTACATTAACGGTGGCTGGTGCACATAAAATCAGCCATGGCCTCCATGTTTCTATCATATCTATACCCCTGGTAATCACCAAGGCCGGAGAGCCATCCCCTCCGTGGTGGATCAAAATTGTGATGTCATGTCTCCGAAACATCCCTAGGGGTACGTCCCAGACCGTTGGCACTTACCTATAACGCAGTACTGGTGCGACGTTAAACCTAACCTACCTACTTACAATGATGGATCATATTTTAATTTTCCGAAGTAAAATGACTTCATGACAGAAGAACAACGTCAGTGGGAGAAACTTTTTTCAAGGTGGGAAATAGAGTACCTTCATAAACCCGTCGTTTTTAGTTAATAACTCCTTTATTTAAATTGATAGAAATTTCTAAGCAGCTGAAATGCCATCCTTGGTGTATTTGAAACGCATTGATACCAGTTATGACGTGAAGGACCCTGCCTTTCGCGAGAAGATGCTGTCGCAGACAAAAAAATTTGACGATCATTCTGACATCTCTCGAAGAACTTCCGCTTCTTCTCGTAACTTTCGTTTCAGGGTAACAGCTGTAGCCATTCTGCATCAACTAATAAATCAGAGGCTACGTGAAAGTGTTTTCTCTGGAAGTGGGAAAGTTGAATTCCTTACACACACATATATATATATATATTTTTTTTTTTGGGGGGGGGGAATTTTTATTTAAAGTTTAATGTTTTTAATTTTTCATGAATAAGAGAAATGGCTTTTCTTTTATCTAAATTTCTTTTTTTGCGTGTGAATTCCTTGTATAAATAATTTCATTTCATTATGGAATCAATAAATATTTTACCTTTTTTGAAAATTTTGTTAAAACAAATTAACAGTCTGAATTTTATAGTTTTATGTATTTAAAATTTGCTTTAATATAATTATATAACAATATGCATCATATAAATTAATTCATTAAGGTGTACGTCAGAGCTGCATAGAAAATTCTTAGATAATTTATTGTAAAGTTACTAATATTTCCAAAATTATTATGTACGTATCTATTTCTTTAAAATTTAAATAAGTTTTTTTGAAAGACTCTTTTTCATTATACATTTAGCAGTTTTGAGAAATAATCCTTAGAAAATTTTTAGAAATTATAAATGATTTAATTAATGATAGGTTAAGATCTCATTCATACTTACCGATAATTAAGTCATTTCCAATTTCTAATATGTGTACTTCAATTTTCATTTTTATCGCCACAAAAGGTATGCTTGCTGTTGCTAGCAGAGTTACTACGTCGATGTTGATTTCGCTCACTTTCGCTTCCGCTAGGCAATGACGTTAGATGAGAAGTAATGCAACACAATGCACGGTTTCTTCTCGTCTTGTAATGTTTCTCAAACAAGATGCGTAAAGTTGATAAAAAAAAAACAATGTATTCAAAAGCTTAATTCTTTCCACGCGCATATTGAGGTAATTTACACAATGTTCTTGAGGAACGTTAGTAAAATTTTAGACAGTGTAGGTGTAGGGGAATTTTGTGTTTACAACTGAATTGTAATACTTATCTAATAATTTCATATACTGTTTCAAATGCAGACGCAGTTTATTCGATTACTTATTAGAGAAAATTGCTATCGAAATGAGCAAAATTAAGTGTAAAGTTAAATGTTTGTCATAAAAAAATGTTCTATAGTTGTAGCCCATTGCGATTTTACACAGAACAAAATACACAAAAGATACAGTCTATAAATGCATCAATACAACTGATATTAATTTATTTAAAAAAAAATGTGCCGAAAAGAATTTACAAGTTTACAGGAATTACAAAAATTACTGTATTAAAAATAAATTATCTATAAACGACGGTGCAATAGGTGTTACTTTTAAAGACATCTTAAATACATCTTTTTTTTTTTTTTTTAATATTATTATTATTATTATTTATTTTATTAAATACGTACTCAATTTGCAGTTACGTAGGATGAAATATTATAATTCAAAACTATTTGAAACTATACATAGTCATTCAAAAAATTTGACTATATAAAATTAGACTATTTTTTATTTAATAAAAGGGAATAAGACTATAAAGTACATTGGATTTTTGACATTAAAAAAAAAAAAAAAAATCATGAACAAAACTCGAAAAAAGAATTCTTTTTACGAAAGAAAAAATTCTTATCAGAAAAAAGACTTTCAATAGTTCAAAGTTCAATAGGCGTATAAAACAGTTAAATGGAGAAAAAACGTGATCGTGACTTTTATTCTACAGATATAAAACTGATTTGAAAACTGCAATCCATCTCTTTTCTTTTTAGTTGTTATTTTCAATAAAGTAATATAGTCTTTCAATTAAATAATACATGAATAGAATAATCCAGTATGATGTTACACAAATTTTGACTTTACATATATATATCATGTGCACATTTTTGCAGAGTAAATTATAGCCCTTTAATGAAATTCTAGTAGCATTCTTTTATCAATAAATGAAAAAAAAAAAAGTATTTTTCTTTTTATTTGTTAAACACCATTATATAAAATGCAACTTTAAATTTAAAAAGTATAGTTTTTAATATTAATATTGACATAAAATAAATCTCAAATATAATATTTAAAAAAAAAAATCTTTTTAATATTTGCCACCGTCTGCATGTATGTAAATGAATGCTAGATAATTCTAAGAATTCAATTTTGATTACAGATGATAAAGAATATATAGGTATATTTAATGAATTCTATATTTATTATACGTATGTTGTATTATATATAATGAATTATATATAATATATTTAATGAAAACCAATGTTACTGTAAAACATTTCTACATCTTTCGATATAATTTTGAAACTTAAGTATGGAATTATGCTTTAAAAGTCCGAACAAATTTCCATAGAACACTTTGTTATTTATATACTTAAAATATTTTCAATCTTTCTATATTTCGGAAATATTCCATATATTTCTTTTGCATTTAATTAAATATTTTTATTCATTTAATTAATATTTTAAACTTTTTTACGAATAATAAAACGTAATAAAATAGATTGCGCTCTCCATTTTGACCAACCATGGAGTTAAACCAAAATCATGGAGTTAAATCAGTTCTAAATTTGAAAGGAAAAATTCTCTTTTTATTTAAAAATGTACTAAAATATCCAATTTATCGGATGTGAATGAGCTTAAATCTCGAAAAAGAATTTTGAATTGAACATGTGTTGTCCTAGGAGTAATGGGAGTTCCCCCCATCCTCTAAAGAAAACTCCCTTACTACTTGAGTACATATTGCCATCGGAGTTCTACATTATCAAACAGGTAAAAATTTAATTCCTAGATTTCACCCACTCACATAAGTAAACATACCAAGTTAAGGGCCCGCTTCACTCACCGCCACCGGAAGCCGAAGCTAATGTTTTTCTATGGGAATTTTTTCTTTACAAATAACTTATTAACTAATACATATTTTTAAATTCTGTTTTCACATTCTGAAAATTCCCAACTGTTAAATTGACTGACCTTTTTTAAAAAAATATTTTTCTAAATTTTTATATTTTATTTTGAAGCTGCAGAATACGAATTTTCAATATGTGAATTTTTTGCAATTTCAAAATAAAATATTAAAAATTAAAAAAAATGCATTTTTAAAAAAGGTCCGTCAATTTAACAGTTGGGAATTTTCAGAATGTGAAAACAGAATTTAAAAATATGTATTAGTTAATATGTTATTTGTAAAGAAAATTTCCCCATAGAATAACATTGGCTCGGGCTTCCGGCGACGGTAAGTGAAGAGGGCCGTTAAACAAAAGTGTACTAAAATCGCTGAGAAATCGGAGATTAAATATTTATAACTTCATTTTTTTTTCTATCATGTATAAAGATTGTAATAATTGTTGAGGAGTACGCATAAATGAGTGAAAAAATAAAATATATTTGAGAGCGAATTTTAAACTAAAAAATTTATCGCCTACTTACACATATTAATCCATAAGTTATATATTTTCAATATGTTAATAAAATATATAAAACACAGTTCACACGTTAAAATCTAAGTCAAAAGACTTCGTTTAAAAGTTTACAATATAAAAGATAAAAAGAAGAACATCACGACGTTTCGTCCTAGCATTGTTGCCTGTGGACATCATCAGGTTTAGTTCTCTTACTGTTAGCGTCTTGATCGTTTAATATGTGTAGAATAGGTTGCCATACATTCGCCAATTCTCTTTAATGGCGAAATTCATAGCGCGTTTATCGTACTTTATTATCTGTATTTTTTTCCTGTATTTCAAGTTTAATCAGACTGGAGGGGGTTGCTATTATTTCAGCTTGATTCCATAGAGGTTTAGCATTTTTATTTTCTAATATGTAATCTTTAAGGGCTGTGTTACCGTACGGGGATCGTAAAGAATATTGGTGTTCGGAAATGCGTTTTTTTTAAACTTCTTTTTGTTTTCCTTATGTAATAGACGGTGTTACTCTCAATTTTAATAGGTATTTTATAGACGTCTTTTTTGGGGAGGGTTAATCTGATGTTTAATTTTTAATAAACTTTTTAATTTTTGTTTTTTAAATGCTAAATTATAATTGTAGTTCTTTAATATACTTCTGATTGGGATAAATTGTTTATGAAAATCTACTGAACCGATATATTTATAGTTGTCTTTTTTAATTCTAGTTTGAATTAAGATTTTAACTTGATTATGCATTTTATTGAAAATTGATACGTTATAACCGCTTTCAATCATAGTACGTTTGATGTATTTTAAATCTTTTTGAATAAGAAATTGAAAAGTATGTGTGTAAGCACGTTTAATTAATGGAATTATAGCGTTTCTTTTATATTGTAAAGGGGTATTTGAATTAGCAGGTATAATAGAAAGGGGGGGGGAGGTTTATAATAGGTTTCAGTCCAAATTTGAGAATTTTCATTATTTCGATGTACTAAAATATCCAAGTATGGAAGCATATTATTTTGTTCTTTTTCTAATGTTAAATTTATAGTGGGAAAGTAGTTATTAATTTTACTGATGAATTCATGAAGGATTTTTTCTGTATAATTCCAGATTAGGAATATATCGTCGACAAGTGCGGTTTCAATACTGCTTCCTCCATGACTGTCGACTCGATATATTGCATGATAATTTCTCCTAAGGTTGGAGCAAGACAGGATCTCATAGGGGCGCCTTTTTCTTGTTTAAATAATTTGCCGTTAACATGAAAAAAATTAGATCTGAAAATTATTTCTAATGCATCATTTATGAATAGGAAGAGTTTTATGATTTTTACATAAGTTTATGATTATTTCTTTAGCCTTGATGAGGGGAATATTTAGATATAGTGAGACGACATCTAGACTGTAAAATTTAGATGTATTTTCGAGAACACTGAACACTTTACTTAAACCTTTAATTGAAAATTCCCATTTTACCACAAAATCTAGTACACATTTCTTGGATGATCTAAATAATGTTAAACTCGAAAATACATCTAAATTTTATAGTCTAGATGTCGTCTCACTAAATCCAAATATTTCCCTCAACGAGGCTAAAGAGATAATCATAAACTTATGTAAAAATCAGAAAACTCTTGTTAACGAAGTCCTATTCATAAATGATGCATTTGAAATAATTTTCAGATCTAATTTTTTTCATGTTAACGGCAAAATATTTAAACAAGAAAAAGGCGCCCCTATGGGATCCTGTCTTACTCCAACCTTGAGAGAAATTATCATGCAATATATCGAGTCGACAGTGATGGAGGAATCAGTATTGAAACCGCACTTTTATCGCAGGTATGTAGACGATATATTCCTGTATAATCTGGAATTATACAGAAAAACGCCTTCATGAATTCGTCAGCAAACTTAATAACTACTTTCTCACTATAAATTTAACATTAGAAAAAGAACAAAATAATATGCTTCCATATTTGGATATTTTAGTACATCGAAATAATGAAAATTCTCAAATTTGGACTGAAACCTATTATAAACCTTCCTCCCCCCTTTCTATTATACATACCTGCTAATTCAAATACCCCTTTGCAATATGAAAGAAATGCTATAATTCCATTAATTAAACGCGCTTACACACATAATACTTTTCAATTTCTTATTCAAAAAGATTTAAAATACATCAAACGTACTATATTTGAAAGTGGTTAAAACTTATCAATTTTCAATAAAATGCATAATCAAGTTAAAATCTTAAATCAAACTAGAATTAAAAAAGACATTTATAAATATATCGGTTCAAGAAATATATTAAAGAACTACAATTATAATTTAGCATTTAAAACACAAAAATTAGAAAGTTTATTAAAAATTAAACATCAGATTAACCCTCCCCCAAAAAGGCGTCTATAAAATACCTATTGAAATTGAGAATAACACCGTCTATTACATAGGGAAAACAAAAAGAAGTTAAAAAAAAAAAAACGCATTTCCGAACACCAATATTCTTTACGATCCCCGTACGGTAACACAGCCCTTAAAGATTACATATTAGAAAATAAAAATGCTAAACCTTTATGGAATCAAGTTGAAATAATAGAAACACCCTCCAGTCTGATTAAACCTGAAATACAGGGAAAAGATACAGAAAATAAAGTACGATAAACGCGCCATCAATTATATACATTCTAGAGAATTGGCGAAAGTATGACAACCCATTCTACACATATTAACGGATCAAGACGCTAACATTAAGAGAACTAAACCTGATAATGTCTACAGGCAACAATGCTAGGACGAAACGTCGTGATGTTCTTTTTATCTTTTATATTGTAAACTTTTAAACTAAGTCTTTTGGCTTAGATTTTAACGTGTGAACTGTGTTTTATATATTTTATCAATTTAATCTATACACGTGTGTAAACAATTACTCATTCAATATGTTAATTTTAAATAAACTTTCTTTCCTTAATAAATTAAAAACAGCATGACTTTTATTTTTTGTCGATGGCTTTATTAAACATTTATTCTGTTTTTACAAAGAAATTTCAAAAATTATTTACGATCCATTTAATTTGTACGCGAATTAATCTATAAAATACAGTATTTTATCTTAAGAAAAATAAAAGCACTAGGTTTGAATTTTTATTCAAAGTTTTAAGCTAAAAGAAGAATAAAAAGAAATGTAGAAATGTGAATAGTGAATCATGCATGTCCCATATTTTCAGTATTTTAACTCATATATATTTTTTGATATTGATTTTACATAAATTTTCCGAATCAAATAGAGTTTTCAGGAAAATGGTAGGTAGCGAAATAAGCATCTGTGATTGACGATATTTCTTGGCATACTTGAGTATTTCATATCATGTAAAGCAAGAAGAAAAATCAATGACTTTTTCAGTCATCATTTTTTAAAAATCTTTCATTCGGTTTACTACGTCTTTTCAAAGATTTATCAAGTATCTTGAAATTTTAATAATTGAAGCATAAAAACTATTTCTTCATTTATGAATATATGTATATATATATTCTTTACAATTAATAACACAGAACGAACAATTGCACAGAAAATTTTAGATATATGACATATATTTTAAATACTGTCTGTATAATTGAAAAAATGTACATTTGACTTTTTTTCTAAATAGGACGACTACATTTGCCAATGACGGTATATCTGAATTTCAGATCATTTTTAGTTATTAATGCGAATCAAGTCAAAGGTGACATTTCCTTTAGCTGCAGGGTTCTGTTCTTAAAGCTGGTACATGGAAAGTACTGTTTTTGATGCCATGATATTTCTGTAGTTTTCTCCTAAACTTGCGTAAGTACTAGGACCTAGAAGGCAAACCAAGCAGTCCTATAACCCTCGTGCTCTCAATTCTGAAAAGTTACCCCAAATGATGGGACAACAAAGACAGTAGAAAATTTGTTTCTATATATTTCGTAAATATATTTAAAAGCCTTTCCTTTTATCTCAGAAAGTTTTCTAAAATTAATATGTAACGTCTCTGTATTTTTCGGAAAAATATTCAGAAACACCCTCGTATATGTTACCAAGTATTTATGTAACGTTTCTGAATATATTGGAATGATATTCAGGAACATTTCTTTTTATGTTACTAAGGTTTTCCTAATAATGTAACGTTTCCACATATGATACACTTCCTTTCCATACATGACCGCAGTGTTGCCAGATTTTATTCAATATCCACGACTAAATTTCAAATATAACTGTTGTCTAATCACTTGGGAGATTAATCGTCTATTACCGTATTTTCCGGTGTATAACGCGCAAGTCAAATAAGTGACTTACACACCAGAAAATTTAATTTACAAATAAAGCTATATTTGTATGAAATATAAGCTTCTTAAAAAGTAAAATTTAAATTTCCGGTGTATAACTCATTTAACAAACATAACTTCGAACTCATTGAATAAAAAAGTAGCAAAATCTGGTTATATTGTATGACCAGATACTTTGAATTTTAGAAGTTTTGTCAAATATTTTGAGAAATTATCCTGAGAATTCGGGCCGATAAAAACATCTTATACCTAATATATTTCAGCAAAGATCCTAAAGACAGAAAGGGGACTAGCAATAAATTTAAAAAAATACGAGATTTAAATTGTTTAAAAAATAATGCATTGTAGTTCTAGTATGTGAATATGAAGCTTTTTTTTTTAATTATATGTATTGAATTGTATCTAAATAAAACGCATATTTATAGAAATATACATGTGTTTCATCGTCGCTGCATTGTTTTTGAAAATAATATTTTGCTAAACATTCTTCTGAATTTTTTCCGGGTTCTGAAATGACACATATAGATCTTTTAAACACTGACTTTTTAACACTTGCATTCACCTCGAGTGGATGAGCAACATGGCCCCCTAAAGCCAAATTTTCAGTTTAAACTGATAAAAATTTTTACATCTTGCTAAAATCTTCTCAACAATGATTTTTTAACATTTAATTATTTTGCCATGTCGCGCATTAAAATACTTTTCACTTTTTCTTCTAAAATTAATACTTCTTATGGTTCCGTTAATTCCCTTATCCTTCCCATTTCTGAAATACTTTTCAAATTACAACTTTCCTAATAATATTTGTTGTTGTTGTTTTGAATACTTGGCTAAATCCTAAGTTCTACGTGTAAGATAACGCAGTAAAACCTGTTCGAAAATTTGCTTTTTAATGATAAAATTGGTGGTTTCAAAAAGAGAAAAGGAAAATATCCAAGTGCGCCAATTTTTTTGTCCCTTAGTGAGTGTGTGTGCATAACGATTTGATGAAAGTTTGGGTTTAGAGTTTTTTTTTTGAGGGGTAAGGAATAGATTAGGCTTATCCTCACCTTCAGAAAAATTCGAATTATAAGTTAACTACTTTTATACCACTTGGAACATACGGCAAAAATTAGGTTTGCACCGAAATGAATTTAAGGATTTTGTTGAAAGCTTGGAGTTAAGTAAATTTCGGGATGCTAAATCAATTAAACTTATCCTCATCATTTAAAAAATTCGCTTTCGATGTTAATCACAATGCGCTGCATAAAAAAAGAAAAAGAAAAGAAAATCAAGCCCTATTACTATTCTTGCTGATATTTATGTAAAATGACCTCTTGAATCCGATTACGATCCCCATTTTGCCCAATCATCCACCTCAGAAGATATTTAACAGTTAAAATAATCCTATCCCTCCCTACAAATCAAATTTATAGCCATAAAATTACCGAAAAGTCATAAAAATAGAAGGGCGTTCTTAAAAACTGTGGGTGATAGGGCGAAATGGGCGTCCTATTCGGTTTCAGGAGGTCATTTTACATAAGGATTTACAAAAATGGTGTTGGGGACGATATTCATGCCGAGCAGATGATTGATTTTATTCGGAAATGGATTTAACAGTTTTCATGAAAGTTTGAGTTAAATACTTTTTAGGGTACTAAATCAACTGGACTTACCTCATTTTCAGAAAAACATGCATTTGCTGTTAGCACTTTGTTCGCTGGTTGCAAAATATAGCGGATATTGGGTTTACTCCGAAATGAACATAATTATTTTCATAAAAGTTTGGGGTTAAGATTATTTTGAAGTGAAGAATCTATTAGATTTACTCTCATATGTATTAGGAAAGTTCGCGTATTTTCTTAACTCTTTATCCCCCTTTTGCAATATATGTTAGAAATTGGGTTTACTTGGAAAAGTATATAATGATTTTGACAGGAGATTGGGGTTAAAGATTTTATGGGGTGGAAAACCGATTGGACTTTTCTTCGGGAAAATTCGCATTTCGTTGCAAAATATGGCCTAATTTCTGTTTAGTAGGAAATGGATCAGACGATTTTAATTGAAACTTAATGTTAAAGATTTTTTTAAGAAACAAACCCATTGAATTTTGCGTCATCTTTAGGAAAATTAGTGTTCGATGTTAACCCTCTTTCTGTCTCCCGCAAAATATGACAAAAACATGGTTATCTTAGACATGTATCCAAAGATTTTCGTAAAAACTTAGGATTAAGAATTTTTTGAGAAAATAATCTCAATTGATTCCTACTCATATTTAAGAAAATTAGCATTCATTGTTAATCCTCATATTATGGCAGAACTCGAGTTTACTCCAGGTTTTCTGGAAAGTATTTCAAATATTTTTGAAAAATAACTTAGAAATAAGCGTTTGTTGAGACTACAAATCCATGTGATTTATCTACATCTTCTGGAAAATTAGCTTTTGCTGTTTACTCTTTCTTCTCCATCCATTGCCAAATATGGCGGTAACGTGACTTTTTAGGAAATGAATCTAACAATTTTAATAAAAGCATAAAATTAAGTTTTTTTTAATCAGAAATCTATCACACGTAACCCCATGTTCAGAGAAATTAGCTTTCACTGCTGTGTAACCCTCACTTCAGTTAGGCAAAATATGACAGGAATTTGGTTTTCGATTAAACTGCTCGAAAGATTTTGAAAAATATTTAAGTTTTAGAGGTTTTCCAAATCACAATTCAAACCGAATTTTCCTCATCATCAGGAGAGTTAACACCCTCGCTCTGCCCATTGTAAAGCTAAGGAAGACACTTTGTTTTCTAGGAAATAGCTCTAACGATTTCGATATCTTCATGAATTACGTTCACTGTTAATCCACATTTTGAACGTTGCAAAATTTCGCAAAGACCTTGTTTTCTTACAGACTGCTTGAATGATTTAAAAAAAAAAAAATAGATTTAGGAAATTTTTGAGTTTAAAATTGAATTGTAAACATAAAAATCAGTCATTTCCTTTAGAACATTTATCATTCAGGGCAACTTCAGCTTCCTCCAGGAAACATCGTTTCTTTTTCTTTGATTCATTTTAAAATTATTCAGAGTTAGTGTGTTCTTGAGATTATCTTCTTTCTGAAATATCCTTATTGTTAGTATAATTAGCGTTCACTGGTAACTCGCACAGTATCCGTGAGAAATACGACAGAAATTTTGTTTTCTTGGAAATCCTTCATTTTCAAACAAAAAAAAAATTATAGAGGGATTTTTTTTTTTTTTTTTTTTTACATGAAAAATTAGTCTCACTTGTCTTCGTCAGAAGAATCAGCTATCATTAGTCTTTTCTTGCAACAAAATATGGCACAAGCTAAGTTTTCTAGGATACTGCTCGAACGATTTTGATAAGAAATTATAGTTACAGGTTTGATATAAATCGATTTCAATTTATCTTATGTACAAGAAAATTAGTTTTTCCTGCTAACCTGAAAAAATGAAAAATAAAATAAAAATATACTTGTCTAAATACAATTTCATATTTACACTATGAATAATTTTTACGTTGAGAACGAGTGAACTCGCTCATCCAGATACTTTCTATAAAATTGCAAAAGCAAATGAGACCTTAGACTTTTTAAAATATGTATTATATATTAAAGTATTATATATTAAAGTATTATATATTAACCATTGTTATATTAAGTTGATACTTCCAATAGGTTAATGGAAGTAATATTTATAATGACTAAATTTTTCTATTCGATAATTTAGTTTTAAAAAGAAATTCTTGGTTTTAACTAAATGGTTTTTTGTAAAAATATTCTTTCATTGTAAGTATTTTTAATGAAATTGTCTTTAAGGGTTAAGATGATTTTATTTTTAATTTTGGCGTACCACGGAGCTTAAAATTATTTGCTTTTGTGCCCTAGGCTGTATTAAACATACAGAAAAAAAAAAACGCTCTGAAATATTGTACACTGAAAACCGATAAGTTCTAAAAATTAAATGTTTTATCAGATTTGTCGCTATATTATATAGATGGTAAAAGCTCTGATAAAATAACAGCCTTTAAACACTGTTTCTTTTGATACTCGTGTACCTTACAGTCACACATAAGAGATATTTAAAATAACTTTTATTTTTACTTTAGTCTTCACCTTATATTTCATACAGTTCATCAAATGCCGTTCTCATGGCTAAGAATGGGATTATTCGACCTTTAATTCTCTTAGAATTAAATTGATGAGTGCAAATTTTAAGTATTAGTATTAAAGAATATAAGGTAAAACTGTCATATACTGCTGTAAATTAATAACAAAATTATACCGTAGGTCAAAATTCAAGGTTAAACGTGAAATATTTATTAGTTTCTATAGTGGAAAACTCTTTTAGGGAACAGAACCACAAAATAAAAAAATATCACAAAAATTAATCTGATTTAATGTTTAGAGTCATACAAATGAGAAAATGTTCTTTTTTTTATTATTTTATTTTATTTTTATTTATTTATTTATTTATTTATTTTTTTTTGGGGGGGGGGGGACTCTTTCCACTTTACAGCATCCTGAAATGTCATAAAAAATACACAAATGACATTTTAAGACCCCTTTCCAATAGATCAAAATGCGACGAAATTAAGAAAAAAAATAATAATAATAAATTCCAATTTATTAATCTGTTAACGTATTACGTATACTGTGCGTATTTTTTGTGGTTTTGATTTAAAAGAAAAGAAAAATTAGTTTTTATTAAATTCGTAGTTCGGCTAATTAACGCACGCAAAAGTAAAAAAAAAAAAAAAAGTAAAACACCAAATTAAATAACTGCAGATCAATATGTTTTTATTAAAATGTGCTTTATAATATTGCAAAATTACTTTTATGGAATTATGATAAAATACTAAAAATTTTTGATCTTTTCTTTCCTTTCTTTCTTTCTTTCTTTTTTTTTTTTTTTTTTTTTTGGTATAAATTTTTAAGCATTATTAATATTATTAAACTCGAACCACAAAACAATACACGCAGTATACGTAATACTTTAATATATTAATAAATAGACAAAAATCTTTAGGAATCGATCTGTTGCAATCACTTTGTTTATCTGTATTATATATATATATATATAATACAGATTTCGATTATATATATAATCGAAATTTTGTCATCACGATAACTCCCGATACTATAAAAATTAGTAAAAATTTTACGTTTGACCTTGAACTTTTACCTATTGTAATTAATTTAGTTAATAAGTTACAGCAGATAACTAAGCATGTGATATCCTTTAATAGTAATATATAATACTAGTCACTCATAAATTTAATTCAAAAGGATTTGTGTCAAAATATAAAGGTTTAATAATCGCATTTTTTAACCACTACAACGAATTTTGATGATCTCTATAAAATTCAAGGTCGATAGTAGAGAAAAAATAAAAGTTATTTTAAACACCTATAGGGGACACAAGTATCAAAAGAAACAAAAACAGCCCATGAAATTATATAGACTGACCAAAAAGTAGAGTTGCTTTATTGGCAAACGAGTAAGAAAAGAAAAATCTTAAGATAAAATTAATTAAGTAATATTTTCATAAGCTTTTAAGAAGTTTTTTAAAACATTTTGATAAAATGTATATAGAAATAGAACTAAACGTTAATTTACTTTTGAAACAATTAAACAGAATATGTACAGAAAACGTTAATAACATTTCAATATTTTAATAAGAAAGACTTTTTATTAATCGACTTCAAAAAGGAAGGAAGGAAGGTTCTCAATTCAAACCGTATGTTTTTTATATTTGTTAGTTCATAACTTCTGAACGGATGCTCCGATTTTGATACTTTTTGTTTTGTTAAAAAAGTCTTGGTCTGAAATAAGTCCCATTCTAATATCTTTACGATCTAAAGAAAATACAGGGTGCCCCAAAAAATCAGTCTCAACTCTTTTAACTGCTAAACGGCTGCAGCTATAGTGATAAAAATGGTATGTAAGTATAGCAAAATGGCCATGCAGTACAAGGTTAAACCGCTTGCAGCGCCACCTGGTGAAAAATAGCGGAGTAAGTGTTCCTATCTCGAAAACGGTTCTAGAGAAAAAAGTTAATTACAAAGTTGAAGAGTATCATCGATTTAGCACAAAAAGATAGTTTGGACATTCATGCTAGCGTTCCTATCTCGGAAACGGTTCAAGACAGAGGGAAAAGTGAATTATAAAATTGCAGAGCGTCATCGATTTAGTACGAAAATATAGTTTAGACATTGATTGTAAAAATACAATGCTAACAACGTGCATTTGTTTGTTCGCAATTTCTTACACTATGCACACTTGAGCTACATTGCACACGTTGTAGCGTAGCTGGTGAGACATACGCTATATAGTTCAAAATACGGTTACTTGCTACTTTTTGTTTTGTTGTAAAGATCTTGGTCTGAAGAAGGTCCCATTGTAATATCTTTACAATCTAAAGAAAATAAAACGCCATCTGGTGAAAAACAGCGGAATTAGCGCTCCTATCTCAAAAACGGTTCAAGATGGGAGAAAAGTTAATTACGAAGTTGTAGAGCATCATCGATTTACTACGAAAAGACAGTTTTTAGACATTATTGCTAAAAATTAAACGCTTAAAACGTGCAGTTGTTTGTCCGCAATTTCCTACACTGTGCACACTTGAATTACGTTGCGCACTTTGCAGCGTAGAGGATGACACGTATACTCTGTGGTTCAAAGTACTGTTACTGTAAGCGGTCACATCGATTAGCGCAAAGTCGTTTTCAACAAACTTCAGAAAGGAAGGTATTCTTAATTTGAGCTATGTGTTGTTGTTGGTGTTTGTAAGCTTATAACTTCGTAAAAGACGATCTAATTAACGACTTCAGAAAGGAGGAGGATCTCAATTAAAAGCGTATGTTTTTTTGTTTTTGTTTGTTAGCTGAAAACTTCTGAAATGATGATCCGATTTTGATACTTTTTGTTTTATTATAAAGGTCTTGGTCTGAAATAGGTCCCATTGTAATATCTTTACGATCAAAAGAAAATACAGGGTGCCCCAAAAAGTCAGTCCCAACTCTTTTAATTGTTGAACAGCTGCAGCTATAGTCATAAAAGTGGTATGTAGGTATAGTAAAGTGGGCGTGTGGTACGCGATTCAACCGCCTACAGCGCCGCCTGATGGAAAACAGTGCAGTTAGCGTTCCTATATCTCGGAAACGGTTCAAAACAGGGGAAAAACGTGAATTATAAAATTGCAGAGCGTCATCGATTTAGTACGAAAAGATAGTTTAGACATTAATGCTAAAAACAGAACGCTTAAAAAGTGCATTTGTTTGTTCCCAATTTCTTATTTTGTGCACACTTGAACGATATTGCATATGTTGTAGCGTAGCGAGTGATATTTATGCTATGTAAAATTCAAAGTATGGTTATTGTAAGCGGTCACATCGATTAACGCATAAACGTTTTAAACCGACTTCATAAAGGAAGAGGTTCTCAATACAAACCATGTTTATCGTTGTTGTTGTAGAAGTTTTTTAGCTTATAACTTCGTTAGAGATGATTTAATTTTAATACTTTTTTTGTTGTCGTAATGATCATGGCCTGAACTAGGTTTCATTATGATTTCATTATGATATAAAGAAATTACAGGATACTTACAAAAGTCTGTTCTCACTCTAACTGCTGAACGCATGCAGCTACACTGGTAAAAGCAGTATGTAAGTATTGATGTTGAAACTTCTGCCCACAGCTGCACAGCATATTTTGCTCTTTGTTCGAATTTTACGCTGCGAAATTTCCAGCGCAACGGGTGACACGTATTCACTGTAAAGTTCAATATGTATGCCTAACAGAATTTTTGGTTGCGCAAGAAAAGTGACAACTTAAAAATGCAGCATTTGAAAAAAATCAACTGAAAAATAACTAGAATGAAACTGGCACAACTGTCTCTCGAGTGGATAACTTTCTAGATGGAGATGTAACATTTTTGTTCACATTGTGTGCATTCATGTATTTTTCAGTGACATAAACCATTTTTTGAGTTATGTCACTATTCTTGTAAGTTGTGATTTGTGAAACTGCCGTCGAATGTGTTTTGATGTTCTACTATATGAATAAGTTTTCACTGAAAAGAGAAAAATAAAATATTTTTGTAATAAAATAGAACCGACTCCAAAAAGCAACTGCTATTCAAATAATTAAAAAAAAAAAAAAAAAAAAATGGATATGAAATGAAACTGTAAATTGCGCCTAAAAGAATAAAATAATTTCCTTCGCCAAACAACCTATAACACTACAATTAATCATAACTTTTGAAGTCGGCGCAAAATTAAATAAAAATTGATACCTTTATTCAATACAAAAATCAAATACAAAATGCACATCTCACATTTTCACCTGGAAAACGCAGCCGAAAACTACTTTGATTCAAGAAAACAAATAAGATTTCGTAAGCAGCAAAAGTTCGCGAAGATGCTGGTATCTGACGTCGTCCTTGGTGAAAGAGAAATCGCAAAATTATCTGGGAAACATATTTAATTTCTTTGGGATATCATAATTATTTTTCGATAAGGTATATTAAGAGAGTAATCAAGAATATGAAACAATACTTCGTACAGTATATATTATGAAAATATGCATCTTGCGTGTATATTTTTGCATTATGTTTTGATCGCCAAATCCAAAAGCCAACAAGGATGATAGTTATTAAAGTTATACCAAATTTGCAAAGGAAACTCCAACTTCGTAGAAACATAAATACCGCATTGTGAAGAATGCTCACTTTTCTATGTAGATGCTACTAATTGACCAATTGTATACAGTGATAAAATAATACAGGAAACATGAAAATGGATCATTCGATACAACAGCATTTGTTGCTACCGATCTATAAACAAACCTTTAAAAACTAATTAAATTTTATTTAATTTTGCGCCGACTTCAAAAGTTATGATTAATTGTAGTGTTTATAGGTTGTTTGGCGAAGGAAATTATTTTACACTTTTAGGCGCAATTTACAGTTTCATTTCATATCTTTTTTTTTTTTTTTTTTTTTTAGTTTTTTGAATAGTAGTTTCTTTTTGGAGTCTGTTCTATTTTTTTACAAAAAGATTTTATATATTATCATTTATATACACAAAATGTATCACTTCTTCTTCTTCATTTTAATGTGTTTTAAAGTTCGGTAAAAAAATAAATAAATACACTGCATAAAAAAAGTAGACGGACACTTCTTTACTACAATTTTTTAAAACCCCGTCTTTCTTTAATAGGAAATGTCAATTAAAATTCTTTAACATGTTTATACTTATCAATCTTCATATTTTTGACAGACAAATAAAAATATTCAATTATTTATAATTTTAATATAGGGAAATGCAGAAAAGAGAAAAGATATACATTTGCACAATGTTTTTTTTTTTTTTTTTTTTTAAGTAGACGGACACTGGTCAAAAACTGCAATTATCTAAGTGGATGTTTCTTGCAGAATACCAGTTTTGCATGTACACGTACATTTGGCATTTTGCCAATTGCTAACGTGCTTGACAAGATGGTTTTACGCAGTTAAATTTCTTGGAGATGAAAGCGCGATGCCACGAGGAATTCCTCTAACTAATTACCAGATAGGACAGATTATAGCGCTAAAAAATGTTAATAAAGGAGTCAGAGAAATTAGTAGGCTACTTCTAATAAGCAAAAGTAGCATCAGCGATTTTATACGTGCTCCTGAAGTCCATGGCGTAAAGAAAAAGAGTGGACGGCCAAAGAAACTTTCGCTTAGAGACCAAAGAAAAATTTTTACTGAGCTGAAAAAAACTGGAGCATGAATTCCCAGAGTTTGAATAAGCACAAGAATTACTGACGTAACTTCTCAGACAATTTATAACTGCATTAAGCACTCAGAGCTCTTTCAATATACGAAGAGAAAACATCATCCATGCTGGAAGGATCACCACGTGATAGAACGCCTACAGTGGGCTCAAAACCATATGTCTTGGACTACAGAATGGATATCTGTAATTTTTTCAGATGAGAAAAAATTTAATTTAGACGGCCCAGTTGGATATCAATATTATTGGCAAAGTTTGGAGAAAGAAGACGAAGTGTACTCTACTCGGCAAGTTGTTGTGGTGATGTGATGGTGTGGCAAGCTGTTGGTTATGGCGAAAGGACAAATTTAGTGTTCCCAAGTACGAAGCAGACTCACAAAGATTATATTGAAACACTAAGCAGTGAGATTTTCCCATTTGCGTGTGATCTTGGAGGTGAAAACTGGATTTTCCAACAAGATGGAGCGCCAATACACACCGCTAACAACGTTAAAAAATGGTTTCATGAGAACAACTTCAATGTTTTACCCTGGCCAGCCAACAGTCCGGATATGAATCCTGTAGAAAACATTTGGGCTATACTTGTTCATAAAAATTACGAGAGTGGACGCCAGTATGAATCAATTCACCAGCTCAAAGAAGCTCTTACAAACATTTGGGAAATTGTCTGTCAAAAATGATTCAGAATCTTATTGATTCGATGCCTAACAGAGTATAAAAATCGTTTTATTTTAGAGATACAAGATGTGTCCGTCTACTTTTTTAAAGAAAAGATACAGTGCAAATATGCACCATTTTTGTTTCCTGAATTTTTCCACTACATAATTCAAAAGGATTTAATCTATATCCAAAAATTAATAATATATGATGTCTCAAGAATATAATTATATTAGAAAAATGAACCTCATATCGCTAATTAAAGAAAAAAGCGGCTTTAAAGTATTACAAGTAAGTGTCCGTCTACATTTTTTTTGCAGTGTATATAATTAAAACCCTGAAATCTGCTTTCAAAGACTTGTATTATTAGAAAATTAAAAAAAGTTTTTCTAGTATGAAACCAGTAATGACGTTTTTTTTTCCTATTTAAAGTACCATGTGTTTGAAGATAAAACTATCGCTTAATTTATAAATGTATATTGTTATATTTGGACTTAAACTACAAAATTTATATATATAATTAAAAATTCATACGCATTTGAAAATTTTATACGTATATATTGTTAAATATTTCATATATAGGGCTGTACAAAAAGGAAGATTTTGTCTTTAATTTAATTGATCTTTGGCATTTTAAATAAACTAACTTATAGATATTTTTCAGCACATAAAACCTTATAAATAATGCACATAAGGATTTATTTTATTTTATGAATTCTACGTGTCAGGAGAAGTTGAAACTAAATAGATTACTTTCAAGATCCGTTCACTTTAAACATAGCAAATTAAATTACTCTCGAAATATATTGGAAGATATGACATCATAAAGAAATATGGTTATTTAGACCTATTAAAGAAAGAAACAGATTTAACTTTAAAAATGGAAGCTCGTATAGTTTATAAAATGACATACAGTTTATAAAATGAATTTTTTTGTGTATTTGTTCTTGACTTTCATGAAAAGATATTTCAAAATAGACTGTTTCTTATATTTAGATAAATAAATATATTTATTATGTACATGTATTATGAAAATCATATTAAATTAAACAGTTAAAGAAATCACTTTTGAATAGGAATTAATGTTAAAAAATAACATTATTTCCAAAATATTTGTGAAGTATATATTATTCTGAGTAAATATAGTTTCAGCTCCATTTTTTTATGGGGGGTTTGGGGTTTCAAACATTTTGCGAAATCTCGCAAATTTGAGTTTTACAGTATTTTTGACACTCAATATTATATAATAAAGCTTCAAATCAACTAGAAATTTTCTTTTGGCTACGGCTTTGCCATCACTTGGGAATGGGTCAGTATGAAAGCAAAGAAAGCAAAGTACATTCTCCACAATGCCGCCAAGTACATATGCGACGGTCTTGAGACTGTAAACAGAACCATAATTCGTCTGAAAAAGTGACATAATGGTATTCATCCGTCCAGTTTCGTCGTTGATCATATCATAAAAACCACTCCTGTCTGTGATGCACCTTACTGCCGCATACTAACCCACCTGGAGCGATGGTATGATATGCCATTAGATAAACTTCTCGATCACATCTTCTTTGCATTGCTAGCACTCAGTATATCGGCTGTTAGATTTTTTATGGGTTAAGTCCCGTGGCTCTGCCCTATATTTGAGGCCTCCGTAACACTCTTTTCAATAGGTCAAAGCACGACCGCATGTTGACCGTGTTGTCCGAAACTTCCTTGATACAGAATGCGTTGTTCTGTTGCCCTGACCAGCAAGTTCTGATCTTTCACCAATTGAACGCATCTGGTCAATAGTAATCGAAGATTGGTATGCCACCACGCTCCAGTTACTACGGTGGATAAACCGTTGCATCGTGTATTCTGTACCCATACATGACATCCAATCTTCGTTCGACTCCATGTCATGTGAATAAGGGATATTATTACTTCCAGAGGGAGCTGATCTGAATAATGATTTCTCAGGATCTATACTTTAAAATTTAAAAAAAAAATAATTACTTGATATTTCCACTATAAAATACTTGTCTAGTGTATAACCGTTTGTTATTTGCATTCCTTCCTGTTGTAACAATCAAAATGGCCAGCAGTGTAAAAGGTTCAAAATCGCAAAAATCTTTTTCGGGTCTATCTTGGAGAACCTTCACCAACGTAGAATGTGTGAACAAAAAAATATAAAGAGTTATTTTTCATATAATTACCGGGAATAAATAAGTGAAAAAAAAATTAAAAATACAGAAAAAAAATGAACAACATCAAGTGGACAAGAAATTAGTATTGAAGAGAATGTCTAAACGTCAGAAAAAGGAGAGTACTAGAGAGATCATTAACTTAATTTGAAGCATGTTTTATTATGCGATAAACCTCCTACAAATCCAAATCAAACAGAGATGGGTATTGTTGAATAATATGCGCAGAGTAAAAATCAAATTAATGGTTCATGGACCAAAAGTGTTGGCTGTAGAAGAGTGTTTTAAATTTTGCATCATCACATAATTTTCTGCTTTCTGAGTCACTAATTTATTTATTTATTTATTTATTTATTTAAATTTTACGTTTTAATTATTCACGAAACTGCTTGAATGATTTTGAAAAAAAAATATATACATGGTTAGAGATTTTTTTCAAATAAACCAATCTGACTTATCTTCTTTGGGAAAATTGGGTTTTAACCCGTATTTTACCTGGGACGTAATGTAGCAGAAACCTGGCTTTCTGGGAAACTGCGCGAGCAACTTATATATATATATATATATATAAAAAATATGATCTGGACACCACATGACTTCCTTATACAACCATAGGATTACACATATTCTTATAAAAACATTGACAGTTTTGTGTGAGGTAACTGATTTGTAAATAAACAGGCAAATTCCAGTCAACGAACATTACTTAAAAAAAAAAAAAAAAAAAAAAAAAAAAAAAAAAAAACTGCTACTCCAACTAAAAAAGTCACGATAATACGATTATATGCCGCCGAGACAAATATACTAGTTTTTTTCAGGAATAGTACTTAACGGCTTCTTACAGAATATCTCATTAGCAAACGCACAGCTTAGAGAAGAATGAAAATCATTTGAGTATAGAGGGCCCAGTTTGTTCTCTTTGACGAAAATTAGTAACGAAAAACGATAAATTTTACCAAAGAAATTAACTCAATTAAAATTGAGAAAGGTTTTCTGGCTATCCTAAAACAACACTTGCCGCAAAATTTTATCGCTAATCTCGCCATACCGCAAATTACTAGCCAGCGTAGATTTTTGGTCTTAGCATTGAATTTGGCGACTTGGCGAATGAATTTGAAGAAAATATGTAGTTTAGAGTTACGAAAGTTTGGAAATGCTAACTTGAATAATAACAGAGTTCTGGAATATTCTGGAAAAATTCATTGGTTTATTGTGCGGAACTAAATTCTTTTCTATAAATGACTCACAAGACTATAAAAAGAAAAGGAAGAGTGATTGTTGATGATTGTAGACTAGAACTTGTCTATATCTTTACGTTTTACTTTCTACACGGTATTACAGTAAATATGGAAATAGATAAAAGTTTTTTCATTTCCAAAAAGGTGGGCTTTGACTTAGCGTCAAGTTTCGCATTCAAATGTGGTGAAAAAGGGTAGTAAGGGATTTACAAAATTTGGAAACTTTACCTTAATAGGAGTCTAGTTGTGGAAATTTTGTAATGACGCATTGGTTTCTCGCGCAGAACTACCTTCAAAATTTCATAAACCACTGACAATACTTTCGATGAATTCAAAATCCAACCAGACAACGAAATATTTGGTTGTTCCTGATTTAGCGAAATTTATGCCCTGCAGTGCATTTAATAATGTTTATTTGATTTCTGCAGTAGAAATGACCATTTCGTTGGATTGTTTCAAGAATATTAATTTTTGTAGCACAAAAAAGAGACTTATTCAACTATTTAGTGAATATTAATTAAATAGAGCGCATTCATCGACTAGACTGCTTATTTCTGGAAGAATTACTTTGTACACGCTAAAATGTCGACAACGTTTTTTTATTAGTATCATTCCAAGATGTATCTACAGGCTGTATATTCATTCGTCGTCTAGAACCTACTTTTGTCTTAAAGAATTGATTTCTACAAGCGAAGATGTTGACAATTTTCACAACAATAAAATTACGGGCTCTATCTGCGTTCTGAAATTCATTAAATAAAATGCATTCGTCAACAAGAACCTGCTTATGTCTTTAAGCATAGTTTTCTACACGCAAAAAATGTTTTCAACTTTCACAACAATAACATTACTAGCTGTATCATTAGCTTCTTTTAAAATCTCTATGATGATATAACAGCCAAAACCTTTGTATTTTTGGCATTAGGAATAGAATTTTTATAAATATCTCCAAAACGTAAAATCATATAATGTCCAAAAAGGGAGGTGAACAACTCGATGTTATAAAAAACCTATGTACAGAATTTAGTCATAATATTCATCATATCTGTTTGTTTGATTATTTCTTTGTAATTTTTAGCCTTAAAAAACATGAATCTGTAATAGTTGTAAAAGTTTAGAAAACTTCTAACAACTCCCCTTTCCGACCGAATGTCTCTCTAAAAAACCTAAGATTTTCCATTTCTGTGCTTATGAAGTAAACTTCTCAGTTAGCGGTAAGGTAGCAAAAATTTGAATGTAAATTTTGAATATAAATTCAGATTTGTTTTTGTATTTCTTAAGCTTAGCGCTGGCCTGTGATTATACTTAACTCAATAATTTTATATGTTCGGGCAAATGTAATTATGGTGTTTAGATTTATCCCAAGCTCTTCAATGGCCCAACATGTATTTATTTATTTATTTTAATTATACTTTTTCAATTTTGTTATTTAATTTTCAATAAAACCTAATATCCTTTTTTTTTTTTTTTTTTTTTTTGCGGGATTGTTAAAAGATCAAGATGTGAAATTTTAGTTGAAAGTTCAGTAACGTTCGTAAATCTAACGAATTGAAATATTTTTAAAATTCAAAGAGTCCCTAATTTATGAAAGCTTTTACTATCTGGAAACTTGACTTACATGTATGTTAATGTACTGTACAGAGGTTTAGTAAACCTATGCATAGGTTTAGTTACACTTCCTCCAAATCATGGTTTCAAATAGATCAATGAAACAAAGAAACAAAAAAAAAGTTTAAAATTTTGTAAGTGGTATATTGTTATATTGTAAAAAGCTGATATATTTTAAAAATTTACTTAGTTGCAGATTATACTTAAAACCTTTCAGAAGTGTAAGCGTAATAGCAATTTAACAAAATGAGGCCAAAGTCGAATTATGCCAAAGCAGTGTTACACATATCTGATTTCACCATATATTTATTTATGTATATGTGTGCATCATGATAACAACTACAAGTTTTATTATGTTTGTTTAACTGTAACTGTTTGTTATGTTCTAACTAGTTAGTTTTATATTTATGTTTAGGCCAGAATGTAGCATTAATGATTTATAAGCTACTTAAAGATGCTACTTGCACATATTATTACACTAGCAGGCTACACTCGCTTCGCTGGTCACTATTTTTAAATGAATCACAATAATTAATGAATTCCCAAAATTGCATTAATTTTTATCATGTGATAAAAAAAGAGAAAAAAAAATTCTGATCGGGAAAAATGTCGCACCGGGTCCCCACTGCCTTCGGCAGGGTACAACGTGCGCTGCGCGCACGTATTCCTTCACCGTCCAAATGACTTCTCAAAATTCCATGTTATTACTCATAAACGTTCATTCTTAAGAAAAGGAATTAAGAAATATATCATTTAGCATCGGGTAAAAACTCACACCGAGACCCCACTGTTTTCGGCAGCGCAGACCCATGCGCGCTGCGTGCACATTTGAGGATATACGTGCGCTGTACACGCATATTCCTTCTCAACTCAAACTTTTATTATTAAGAAAAAAATATATATATATATTTTATCATCGGGTAAAAACTCGCACCGGGTCCCAAACCCATGTGCGCTGCGCGCCTATTCCTTCCCCACCCTTCCAGCCCCTCCTAATTAACTTACATATACCAATTTTGAACGGTCTTACTCAGTTAGCTGAGATGCAAAAGAAAACCTGATCAGGACACCTTAAAATTGTAAATCAGGTGAAATCTCGAATTCCACTTTCGTTAATATAAAAGAACTTTAAAATATCTTTCGAATGATGTATTAGAAATAATTTAATCATAATTAGAATTTGAAATATTGAAATTTAAAAATATTACAGCGCCATCTGGCGGTAGAAATTTCTGTAATCTATTGTTCCATTCCAGATCAACAAAGCTTTTAAATGATGTATTACTCATAAAATTATTTTAATTAGTAGATGAGATACAAAAGAAAACCTAATCAGGAAACCTAAAAACGTGTAAATCGGGTGAAATCTCGAATTCCATTTTCGATAATGTAAAAGTATTTTAAAATGTGTATCAACTAAAATAAGCCTTCAAATGATGTATTACTTATGAACTTTTTTTAATTAATAACTGAGATACAAAAAAAAACTGATTCAGGACACCTCAAAATGTGTAAATCTGGTGAAAACTTTCGATAATTTAAAAGAACTTTATAATATCTTTCGAATGATGTATTAAAAATAATTTAATCATAATTAGAAATTGAAATTTTGAAATTTTAAAATATTACAGCGCCATCTGGCGGTACAAATTTCTGTATTCCACTGTTCGACTCCAAATCAAAAAAGATTTCTAATGATGTATTACTTATGAAATTATTTTAATTAGTAGCTGAGATACAAAAGAAAACTGATTCAGGACACCTCAGAACGTGTAAATCTGGTGAAAACATTCGATAATTTAAAAGAACTTTAAAATATCTTTCGAATGATGTATTAAAAATAATTTAATCATAATTAGAAATTGAAATATTGAAATTTCAAAATATTACAGCGCCATCTGGCGGTACAAATTTCTGTATTCCACTGTTCGATTTCAAATCAAAAAAGCTTTCTAATGATGTATTACTTATGAAATTATTTTAATTAGTAGCTGAGATACAAAAGAAAACCTAATCAGGACACCTCAAAACGTGTAAATCGGGTGAAATCTCGAATTCCATTTTCGATAATGTAAAAGTACTTTAAAATGTGTATCAACTCAACAAAGCTTTCAAATGATGTATTACTTACGAAATTTTTTTAACTAATGACTGAGATATAAAAGAAAACTGATTCAGGACACCTCAAAACGTGTAAATCTGGTGAAAACTTTCGATAATTTAAAAGAACTTTAAAATATCTTTCGAATGATGTATTAAAAATAATTCAATTAGAATTTGAAATATCGAAATTTTAAAATATCTGGCGGTAGAAATTTCTGTAATTTACTGTTCAATTCCAAATCAACAAAGCTTTCAAATAATGTGTTACTTATGAAATTATTTTAATTAGTAGCTGAGATACAAAAGAAAACCTAATCAGGACATTCTAAAACATGTAAATCACTTGAAATCACTAATTCCATTATCTACGGTAGTCGGTTAATGGAAGTAAAAAGAAAAATAAATATTTCTTAGGTCCCCAAAACCTATATATACCACGGTAGCCGGGTAATGGAAGTAAAAAGAAAAAGTATTTTTTAGTTCCTTCAAATGTATTTTGTTGCGATGGAAACTCCTATCGTCTATTGAAAGATAGATTACGTGTTAGAATAAAATTTAATTTGCAATTAAAATGTAACTGCTTTGTTTATTAATGAAAATTGATGAAATTTTAACTGCAGGTTGGTTTTGTGCTGAATAGGCTGTATATTAAGTGTTGTGTGCGAAAAAGAAAATTTTCAGCACTTTGAAATTTGCAATTTTTAACCCCAGTTCAAGATCATGTGACATTAATGACTTCCACATGTTTTCTTTCCGTTCGAGACAGCCGTCAAAATCGTCTGCTGATAGAATGCCTCTTTTTAAGCAATAATGATTTTCGGTCATCTTTCGATCGACATGGGTCAACGTTTTAATTAAGATCTCCGAAACTAATTAAAATTTTTAAATTCTGTTTTCAGGAGCCCCTCGGGAAGGCTCCTGAGCATCCGTATGTCAATTTTTGTACTTCTGCGTTCAATAGGGACTGAACGTATAAAAGAACAGACAGACAGACAAACCTTTCCTTTTATTATTATAGATGGTGTCAGAAAATAATTTTAAATTTCATTATTAAGAAAGCCGGAACATGGCTGAAAGTTCAATTCTCCCTTAAAAACTTTTGCTAATTGCGGAGGATACTAAAGAAAATTCGGAAGACTAGCTACAGAATTTTTAATGGTATGCTTCAAGTACCCAGCTCAGTAAAAAAGAAAGAAATGTCCAAGTAGCAACATTTATGGCAATTATCAGCCGTGATGCACAACAAGTTTTCAAAATTTTTGCAATAGCTATTTAAGAACAAAATGATCTCACTATCACTTAAAGTAAGTTTGCAGAATATTTCTGTACTGATAAGTATAAAGGATTTATGTTCCTATTCTTAATTTTTCAGGAGATGAAAAATAAAGTTCAAAAAGTGCTGTATAAAAACTTATCTGTTCGATACAGTTTTAACCAAGATATTATCATAATATACAATTTTGTGAATAAACTACGTACATTTAATTTTGAAATTTGTTTATTTTTAACAGATTTACATAGTTTTTATTTATATAGCTTTATATAGTTTGTTTTATACCAAACATGAATGCTAAATTTCTGACTTGAACCTTTTTCACCAATGGATTTTCTCGAAGACTAAATGACATGGACTTGAATGCTTTATACCAATCGATAGAGAATTTTTTTCTGAGTCTGACAATGTACTTAACTCAAAATTGACATTTTTGGACTTAAATCTTTTATACTTATCAGTACAGATTTTGCACCTAAAGTGAATTATACTTTTGAACGTTATACATTTAATCAAATTGAGCAAAAACATGATAAAATGTTTAAAGATTTTCTAACTAGGCTCAAAATACAAGCATCTCATTGTAAGTTTGAAGATATGGAAGAGGAGTTAATACGAGATTGAATTGTTGTCAGCATCCATAATAACGATGTCCGAGAGGAGCTCTTAAGCGACACTGATTTAAACTTAGAACAGAGCAAATTTATCTTGCTTTAGAAAATGCTGCATGACTCTTAAAAGGTATTCTAGATGATACCAAATTACAACTTATATTTCTACAATAACAAATAAACTATACACACACACAGAAGATTTTCAATGAAAGACAAACCTGTTATAAATAATTGTAGGAACTATGGTGGTACACATAAACTAAATGAATGTCCAGCATTTGGAAAAAAATACAATCTTTGTCAAAAAAAAAAAAAAAAAAAAAAAAAAAAAAAGTAGATCGAAGTACAAGGGGAAAAAATGATTCAAGAAATTCAAAATGTTCATTCTGTAGTTAAAAATGACGAACATTATTTAATAGTCGCTGATAAAAAGACAGGTTTGAGACATTTAATATTAAAAACAAAGCTATCCCAATGAAACTTCATACTGGTGCTCAGTGTAATCGGGCAGAAGAATTAAAATTGAAAATAAAACTGTCACATGTCCGCAAACTTCTTTCAGGCCTTCCTATTGATGTTGCAGAAGAATCTATTGTTCTTTGCAAATCAGGAATAAGCAAATTCAACTGCGTTTAGTTATTGCTCATGGAGAAATTAGTCCAGTTTTAGGTCGAATTACATGTATAGAGGTAGAATTAATCCAAAGGATAAATCAAATAAATACATTACAAGAAAAATTGTATTAAAATTTTGAATACAATGCTGAATTCTCCGAAGAATGTTTGCCAAAAGAAATAAATCCTCCAAGAAGAGTCTCATTTTCCCTTAAACGAATTGTGAAGCAGTAACTGGACAAAATGGTTCAATATGGAATTATTAAAAAAATTGATGAACCCACACTAATTTCTGATCACATGGTAATTGTCAAGCAAAACGAAAGAATAAGAATTTGCATTGATCCTTCTGATATAAATAAAACATTTTCCACTAAAAACTTTAGAAGAAGTTGTAGCTAATGTTAGTGGATTTCGCGAAATTAGATTTGTGAAAGGGTTTCTGGCAGTTGAGAGTTTCTCCCAAAACCCAGCTATTCTAAACTTTTAGCACACCTGTGAGAAGATATTCCTTCCTTAGAGTTCCATTTGGAATAAAATCAGCTCCAGGAATTTTCCAGAATGTAATAACACAGATTCTGCAAGGTACTAAAGGTGTTGAAAACTCATTGAATGACACATTAATTTATGCTCCTGACATAAGTACTCTTAGAGCAAGAACTCTATCAATTCTACAAGCACTGAGAAGTACCGGTGCCAAATTAAACAAAGACAAATGTGAATTCGAAGTAAAGCAGGTAAAATATTTAGGACATACTTTTACTAATGATAGTATCATGATAAATACTGAAAAGGTTTAAGCTATTGATAGGATCAAAGCAACTAGTAATAGAAATGAATTACAACGATTATTTCGCCTGATTCAATACTTTCATAAATTTATTCCTAATATATCTGACAAAACTCATAATATGAGATTATTACTAAAAAAGTGCAACATGAAATTGGTACGATAGATTAGAGAAAGAACTAGTTGAAATCAAGAAAGAAGCTCTAGCACTGACTTATTACAATCCTAACAAATAATTTCTGTTCATGCAAGCTCATTTGCATTAAATGTTGTATTACTCCAAGATAGAAGGTCAACGGCATTCTCATCTACAGTATTAAATGACGCTCCACAAGCATACCTTCATATAGAAAAAGAAGCCTATGAAATTTAGATGCCGGAAATTCCATCAGCACATCTATGGAAATGATCTCACTATTCAGATAAATCATCGTTCTAGAATCGATTTTTAACAAATACTTAGATCGTATTCCATCAAGACTTAGGAAGATCTTTTTAGAAGTTCAACAATATGCTCCAAAATATCGATGTAAAAGAAGTGTAAAATTATACATAGCTGATTTATTGAGTAGAGACTGTCACGATGAGGATTTGTTTGAAGAAAGTACTTTCCAAATTTTATTAGTTGTCGCAACTAGGATTGTGGGTTCGAAAACTCTACAAAATCTAACGAACACTGATCCAGAATTGATTTTATTGAAATACTTCATTTCGACAAGTTGGCCTCAGAACAAAAATTTAGTTCTAGATTCCTGTAAGAAATACTTTCTGTTTTTTGATGAACTTTTAGCACAAAATTATTTAATTTTTAAAAGGTCTTAATATTATTATACCACATAGATATAGATCAAAAGCTATAAAAGAACTCCATATATGTCACTTAGGTACATCAAGCTGCTTTAGACGAGCCCGTGAATGTATGTTCTGACCTGTAATGTCCAAAGATATGATTTCTTATAGAAAATTGCGTAGTTTGTTCAGAAAATTCAGAAATTCTCTCAGGCTGAGTCTCTGGTTATAAAAGAAATCCCCAAACCACTATGAGAAATTCTTGCATCTGACGTTTTTATTTATCAAGATGTTAATTACTTACTAATCGCAAAGGGTTTTTTTTTTTTTTTATTCCAAGCCTTTGAAAGATACGCCTAGCCAATCCTTTATCGAAATTCTCAAAGAATGGTTTACCGTCCATGGAATTCCTAGAATATTAGAAACTGATAATGGTACAAATTATTCACCATCCGAGTTTAAAGAATTCGCTCAAGATTGGATGTTTACACATCAAACTTGAAGTCACTATATCCCAAAGAAAATGGATTAGTCGAATGAGCAGATCAGACAGCCAAGAATTTACTCAAGAAAAGTAAATTGTCAGGACAGTATATCCAACTGGCTTTACTCAATTTGCGAAATAAACCGAGAAACAATTTAGGATCCTCTGTTCAACGTTTATACGCTAGTCGCCCAAGAATAACTATCCCAGTTTCCGAAGAGCTCTTGAAACCAATCATCATGAAAGGAACTGCTGAAAACTTATTAGAATCTCGTTCAAAACAAAAATTCTACAATGATATGCATGCAAACACATCCAGAGTACAACATTACAAACTGGATGAAATGTTCTCCTTAGATAGACTCATCTAAATTGTATTCTTGCTGTAGTTAAGTCAGAAGCTCATCGATTTCCTTGTTCATACATTATTAAAACATCCGAAAGGGAATATAGAAGGAATATTACTCAAATTTGTCCAACTAAAGTAAAATTTGAAATCGAAAGAAGAAGGAAAATCCCACAAATCCTTCTAGATACAGAGCCTACTTCAGCTATTGACAAATCTCCCGAAATTGCAGAGCATCATTCAACCTGTGACAAACACAAACATTTTATCAGAACCTTCTGACAATAAACCAGTTAATAACTCGTTCAAGAAGAACTGTGAAACCTGTTAAAAGACTTGATTTATAAGGGACATTAAAAAAAAGGGGGTGGGAAATGTCATTATAATAACTAAAACTTTTATTATTTTTTTAAACTGTAACTGTTTGTTATGTTCTAACTGTTTAGTTTTAGATTTATATTTATGTTAGAATGTAGCACTAAAGTTTATAAGCTACTTAAACATGCTACTTGCTTACTTTATTCATATATTATTACATGTGTGCATAACTTCTTTACATGACAACGAAAAAATCTTTTTTTTAATTAAAATAAGTATTTAAATTTATATTTATTGCGTTATTTCTCCTTCTGGTCTGAATATAACTGGTTTGAAGTTGTGGATTTCCAATCCCAGTAAGCAAAATGTGTTTTTGGAAGTTTGTTGACCAAAGAATTTTTTTTTTCGCATTGCAATATTATCAAAAGAAAATCAAACGTTTTCTTTTCTTTTTAATTTTGTTTTCTTCTTTCATCAGATAAGTATTGTCAGATACAGACAGCCTTAAGGCGTGTAACGGGCATTATATTGTCCTCAAAACAATTCAACAGGAATTTCCTGCAATCATATCGCTGATGTTAATAAATCAAATATGTTATATTCTGCAATCTGCAATTCTACTACATTCTGAAACAGTATCTCTAACATCTGATTCCGTGTATTTTCCCTAATCTTAAAATTCAAATAGTGCACACCAATCCCAAAACACTTAGTAAAATATTGCTACATAAAGATAACTTTTTCAACATTAAATATATAGTAGTTGATCAACAAAGCATGAGCCTCAATGTCTCATTATTAAAAGGTCACCGTATATTTATCAGTACAAAAACCCTTAACGGGTTAAAAGTTTGTGACGCAGCTACTTTATCGCTATAAGAATGTTTTCTTTGCATCACACTATCTCTTTGCACAAATTTTGACTTAGTTGGATACTATGATACAAAGTAATATTAACATAAATTTTACTCACAGTTTTGGATAGCGTGACGCAAAAGACAAATCGATTTATTGAAATAAATAATTTTAATTTATAATGCAAACTCAGTGAAAGTGTGATTATTTGACAGTATATATTTGAAAAAAATTAAAAGCACTGTTTCAATGTGAAAATATACTTTATTAGACAAAACAAAGGTAATTTTAGTGGAGTCTAAAAAAAAAAAAATTTTTAAGTGAGATTGAGGCGTCACTGGAATTTTTATATCATTCCTTTTAAAACTGTTATTTTGAAATTGAAATGAAAATGCATCAGTGAGTATATTTTATATATTTGTCTTATCTTGAAGTTAAAAATACGTTTGCATTGTAAATATAAAAGAAAAAAAAAAAGCAAATGATCAAATAAGAAAATCTATGTATATTTTAACTAATAGCAAAGCGTCACTTAAAATTTGATATCATTATTTTTAAGACCCATATTTCAAATTCTTATAGCGATAAAGTAGCTGCGTCACAAACTTTTAACCCGTTAAGGGTTTTTGTACTGATATCATTACTTTTTATAGGTTATTAATCAAAAGATTAAATTAAGTCCTTTCGACCATAAGAAGTTTAGGTTGATTTATCTTTTCTTATGAAGTTGCCACCACTTTTTTTCAAAATGGCAGCTATAATTTATTAATGGACTTGGTGGATTTCTTAATGAGGGCTATGTATGCAGTTTTAAGCAAATCATTTCAAAAGTTATTGTGATAATTTTCAAGTGATCACCATTTAGAAACAAAAGGACAGAGTGACTGAGATGCCCAGTGAACTTATCAAACATATTTGAATGATATATCAACTGCGCAAATTTGATTTGAACTGATTCAGTATTACAAAAGTTATTGTAACGCAAAAAATTTAAGTGGCTGCCACTTGGAAACAAAATGGTGGAGCAAGTTGCCTAGCAAACTTACCCAAGATATTTGAATTGTAAGTTCACTCCCCAAATTTGATTTGAACCAGTTTAGTATTCTAAAAGTTATCGTGGTGGCACATTTTCAAGTGGCAGCCTGATTTCAAGTGGCTGCAACTTGGAAACTAAATGCTAGAACAAAATTCATCCAAGATATTTGTGTGATAAGTTCAATGTCCAACTTCAACTGATTCAGTATTTCAAAAGTTATTCTGATGATAAATTTAAAAGTGGTAGCCTGATTTGAAATGGCCGTACTTAAGATATCGGTCATTTTGTTAAAAATGGCAGATAAAATTTATTAATAAATACTTCGTTGAGACCCTTATGTGGTCAATGTAAGCATCAAAATTCAAGCAAATACAGTCTTAACTAACCTTTTTTCAATGTGGATTTGAAATTTTCATGTAGCCACCACTTGAAAACAAACTGCAAAGCAACGTAGTTAACAAACTCATCTAAGATATTTGTAAGATAAATTTGCTGTATAACTTTGGTTCAACTTTGAGTATTATGTCAATAATTATCGTAATCACAAAATTTCCATTATATATACAGAAAAATTCAACATTTTTTATATTTATACGACCATTTTTTAATTCATGAAATCAATGAAGGTAGTGAATCAATGAAGGCTTTTCTCGATTCGCTGGTCACTATATTTAAAGGAAACTCTTTTCTATATCGCTTTACAAACAAAAATAAAATTTAAAGAAATCATGAAGCACTTTAAAGCCCGCTTAGGTTCCCCGCTGCCTTCGGCAGCGAGCCACTCTTTCGCACTCTCTCGGGTGTCTGTCCCTATTGCCTGTGGCGATTGCTTACCAGTGGCCTTCCATTTGAGTGCTTATCAGATGACAGTTTCAAAAAGATTGAAGTAGCCATTTTATATTTGAATCCCAATTACATGTGAACAACACTGTATATGGTGCATATAATATTTTCTTTCACGTTATTTTCTATATTTATTTTATTTAATCGATCAACCATAAAATGACAACAATTTCACACATAATGAAATATGTAAACCTGATCATGGTACAGGCAGCCTTAATGTAGCTCCCCTTGGTGACTTTTGAATTTTTATCGTCACTTTAGACAAAAATACATATATAGATGGAGAAAAAAATTTAGATTTTAAAACTTTGCATTTCGTCAAAAAACTATTTCGATAATATTTTAAATAGGGAACTGTTTTATAATTATGGTGATTCTATTTCATAATTGTTGATAATAAAGTTACAATTTTATAAGGAGAAAATATTTCAATGTATTCATCCACTGCACCACAAACAGTAAAATGTAAAATGCAAATTTCTGATTGGCAACACTGCAAACAACAACAGTTTGTTTTGTTACCCTTGCTTACAAAATTATATTGCATTATTTTTAAAATTATCTTTTTTTTTTTTTTTTTGTCGGTAAAATCTTGGATTAATCTACATTTACATACATTATATTTCAGGTAGGAATTAGTATTTTAATAGTTTTATTTTACTTTTTATACACATTGTCCATTGTGTAATCTAGAGCAGGACGTGAAATTTCCGCTCACCAACTCGTCATTGGCGAGTGGAATTTCTACTGTGACGAATAAAAATTTGGTCAAGTTATAGGTAGAATTCTTACACGATATGGTGACAGAAAACATTCTTTTTATAGATTTAAATAAGACAAAATCTTGTGATCTTATAACCTCTCCTTTCTCTCTTCTCGGAGTGTTGAGTCTGTGTGTGCGCTGTCCGACGATCGCCCCAGCCTAAGAAAGGAAAAATGCTTAGTACATGCATAAAAGTTTTAATCTCTTCGTCAGTTTCGTTTTTCTCACTTTCATTTCTCCAAGCTGAGTGAGAACAGACGAGCAGAGAAGAGAGCCTCTTTGCCCGTCTCCCTCTATCCGAGAGAAGAGAAACACGAAAGTTTGCCTGTGCGATATTGGTGCATGAAAATGAGCTCGAGCCCTTTTAAAGATACTGCTTATTTTTATTTTGTTGAATAATTACCAAAAAACAGTTCACATTCTCCAGTTTTTCACTGAAACGCCAAGGATTTGCGCTTGTAATGATTTGTAAGCAATGATTACATCAAAAAAGTTATTCTGAAATGCTTATTTCAAATGACAATAATGAACAAACTATACGCATCGACATTCCGTCTGATTACAAAAATAAAACGGACAAAAAAGGCATTTCTGTTGAAAAAAGTTAAATAAATACTGTATATTTCCGTGTATAAGACGAGAATTTTTGGAAATTTTTCGGAAGCTGAAGTCGGGGGTTGGCTTATATACGAGTACACATTTTTAGGAAAAACGTACATTAGAAACAATGATTGAATATATATATTTTAAGCTTAAAAACTATATATAAAGTAAAATAGTGATATTAAACCTTATTTTTAAATAATTATCACATATATAAAACTTTTAAATTAGCAATTTTAAATTTATTTCAAGAAACGCTCGATGTAGTCACGTGTGTTACATTTTTTTTTCTTGACCTGCCAGTAACTGACATCATCGGCAGATTGCACAAACCTTATTTTTAAATAATTATCGCGTATAAAACTTTTAAATTAGCAATTTTAAATTTATTTCAAGAAACGCTCGATGTAGTCAGTGTGTTACTTTTTTTTTTTTTTTTTTTTTTTTTGACCTTCCGGTAACTGACATCATTGGCAGATTGCACAAACCCTATTTTTAAATAATTATCACATATAAAACTTTTAAATTAGCAATTTTAAATTTATTTCAAGAAATGCTCGATGTAGTCACGTGTGTTACATTTCCTTTTTTTTTTTTTTTTTTTACCTGTCGGTAACTGACATCATCGGCAGATTGCACGAACGGAGTAACTACTCTGTCTGATTCAGAAATAGTATAAGAAAAACTTGAAAAAACAGGACTCCTGATCATATTTTTAATTTATACAATTAAATCATATCTATTTAAATTTTTTCTAGGTTTACACTAGCAAAAAAAGTGGCAAATCTTCGTTTTTTTTTTATATAGAAGTTTTTTTTTTTTTTTTTTTTTTTTAAGATTGCCTTGAGGCAATGATAAAAATACTCAAAAGTAGAAATATACAAAATAATTTAGATACGTCATTAAAAAAAAAAAAAAAAAAAAAAATGCAATCGGTCTTTTAACGGCTTATTTATGTAAACATCCAGCGGCTGCATCATCGACGTTAGGGTTAGGCTCCTGGTATTACGGCAAGGCAACCATTGTTTTCAGCTGCCGGGACTTGTGTGTGCAAGTGCATCTGTGCTAGCCTCCCTTCTGATAGGGTTGCCAGAGTTAAAATTATCGTCATTGGCGAACACACTGCGATCGTTTTACGTCATAGCTAAGCAAGGCAAGGAATTCTATTGGATAAGCATGCATTTCGTGCAATTTCATTGGACAGATTATCCTGAAAGTTGTATAGATTAGCAATATACTCGAACTTTAAAAGAGTATTTTTTCAATTTGGCTTATACATGGGTTGGCAATTTTGAGCAAATTTCTGCAGGGAAAAACGTACTCTTGGCTTATATTCGGAAATAAACGGTAACTAGGTAAATCAGAGATGAGAGTGGGAAATAGACAAAAAGTCTGAAAGTATCAGCAAAACTCAAAGATATTTTAATTTTAGTAATAAAAGAAGAAACAGATGCACAAAATCCTACTTTCTATAAGCAAAATTGGAGAATATATGAAAATAAATTGTTTAGAAACAATCCAAAGAAAGAAAATTGAACAAAAGTAAGAATATTTAGAAGCAAAAACCTGAAAATTGTTTTTTAAAAAAAGTCTGAAATTCCTACAAAAGTCTGAAAATTCTCATCCCTGGTAAATAAGGAAGCTTAACGTTTCAAATAAAAAGATTTTCACAGAATATTGTATGACAGAGTTTTTTTTTTTTTTTTTTCTTCTTTTTTTCTTTAATGAATCTTTGCATTTTATGTTATTGGATATTTTCATCTTTTTCAAATCTCAAATATATACACTATAATGATTTTTAATTATAGATGATTATGAGATATGATGATATACGACACACTTTTAATATACCGCAAAATACCGATAGTAACCCCCCCCCCTCCCGATTATAACGAAATCTGGCATACTTTACTTTTTCGGAAAATTCTGTTTATAACCCCCCTCTCTTACCTTTGGCGGCTAAGTTCGCCATTCTTTCGTTATTCCCATGAGCGCTGCAAACATACTTTTAAGTCTTTATATGTTTATTTAGAAACTTTAATTTGCATATAACGTATCCAAGTGTTATTTTTACTCATCTTTTTAAAGTAAAATAACTCCAAATAAAAAAAATGTGGTGTTGTTTACATTCTTTAAACTCCAAAACGTTAACTGCTATCCGCAGGCGGTCGTGGCTTTCACAATCTTGCTTATGCAAATCTGTTTTTACGATCACAACTCTTTTCTAAATTTTAAATTCTCTTTTTAATTTTAAATCATTAAACAGCACAATAACTCCGTAATAGCACTTGCATATGTAATTTTAATAGTTATTGTTCACCCTGTTTTGTTCTTTCATATCAGTTAATAACAGTGCAATTAACTGTTTTTTTAACTGCTAGCGAATTCTAGACTGCTCAATTATTATTCTATGAGACTGCTTCGCTTCGTGATCGCGATTTGTTTATCACATGTTCGTGTTTGTTTCTGTTATTCCGAATACTTTTTTTTTTGCTAAAATAAAAATTTGAACTGATAATTAAATTTTTTTTATTATTAATAAACTTTAATAAATAATAATGAGTATTATTATTTTGTTAATACAATTTAGTAACCATTAATATGTATTATAATATGAATAAAATTAATAATACTTCAAGAAAAAGATTGTGAAACTTCCGATTATAACCTCCCCCAATCCGAAATCGTCGTACTTTTCCGAATATAACCCCTCACCCAGTTTTGACAAATTTCCCCTTGAAAAAAAAGGGGGGGGGGTTACTATAATAATTTTACGGTATATAATTTTAGGCATATTTGAAAAAGCATTTCAAATAGTTGGGAAAAATAAAAAACACAAAATGCATAAAAAAGAAAAAAAAATTGACAACCCTAATTTATGGCGAGTAATTTTTTTTTTTTTTTTTTTTTTTGACGAGTGTAATCTGAGTTGAAATTTCGGGCCCTGATCTAGAGATACAATAAAAGTGTATTTTTAAGCATAAACATTTGTTTCTTTTGTTGTTAAATTGATCTGCAAAGTTTTAAACAATCTTACAACTTATGTTTTTCGTATTCACTGTATGTTTTTTTGCTTTTCTGTTTTTCTAAAAAAAAAAAGTTCATGAAATTATAATTATTTCTAGTAGTAGAATTTTCTTTGGAGCAAAGTAAGACTTGTCTATGATACTGAAATGCAAGACCAAGTTTGGTATTGCAAAAAGTATTAACAATTCATAAAACATGTAAAATTTGCATTCAATCACATTTCAATTACATTCAATTACATTTTTGTTGCAGACGGAAAATGATTAGAAATCCCAAGGCTTTTGTGAGGCGTTTGTTTGCCGATCGTTAGGGGGGATTTGTAAAAATGTAATCAAAGTGGTTGTAATTAAACTTTAAAATGGAAACATGTGAATAGATCACCACTAAATGTAAATATATATATATATTATGTTTTTTATTACAATGATAAATCACCAACATATTTTTACATGCCTGCTATTCGATGGAAATAATCATTTCAACTTTTCCCTTCAAAACAGAACATATTAACCACTTCGCCGGCCACTGTAGTATGTGGAAGGCTACGTTTCTCTCGAGTTATCTCTGGATGGCCAGTGAAGTGGTTAAACATTCAGCCACCATTATTTCAACAAGTATACAACAGTTTCCCTTGATCCACTCCCACTTTCCACCGACACTAGGCAACATTGTGTGAATGAAACAGGGCTGGCAAGTTTCTGCCAGGGCAGTTAAAACCACTGGTTATAACTAGTTAAAACTGGCATCGCAGAAACTAGTTTCTGCCAGTAAGTGGCAATAAGCGGCAGAAACTTAAGAAATGATACAAATAAGAATTTTAATCTATAATAATCCATAAAATTTACATAAGTATTCAATATGTAAGTAATTAATCAGAAATTTTTAAAATGAACATACCAAGAACTATGTTTCATTAATATATATATATATATATATATATATATATATATATATATATATATATACAGTTGTTTCAAGGCTAAAGAATAACTTTCTTAACCAGATATATTTATATGGTTATCCTGTACTAAACATTTTTAATTCACTAATGTTATTCAATGTTGTCTAATTTCTATTTAAAAGTATTTTTTAAAAGTTAAATTTACAAAAAATTTATAATATTTTGACACATTAAACAATATAAACTTATGCAAGAAATTAAAACTATCCACTCATACAAATAAAAATGATTCCTGTAAAAAATACATAAGTAAATAATTGAAGCAAAAAATAAATTACATAAAAAATAAATTTTAATGAAATACTATAATATTATACAATCCTTATTTTATGTTATTTACAGAATAAATTTGTCATTCACATGTTATTTTTCTCCCGAAGTATTCTATGGCATATAACTAACTTTGCTAATATGCTAATCTATCTAAACCAAAATATTTCTTAAGTTACTCTGAGTGAAAGAAAATTTGGAAAATATTTTTTCAATACCAGCATTACTGAAAATTACATGTTTTTATGGAACATGTGTTTGTTAATATAATTTATAAATTGATTTCTTATTACAAGAGTAAATTACAATCAGTATGTATGTACAACCATTAGCGTGTTTTTATATTCCCTGTTCATTGTTTAATATAAAACATTAAAAGCAATTTCCTATTTTTTTTTTTTTTTTATAACTACAAAATTCAAATTAATCTAAATTGTGTATATAAAACCATAATTTAATAGCATGTCAGAAAAATACGAATATTTGTGCAAAAAAAATTCAAATTTTATGATAATATATATTTTAAATCAAAATATTCACCGTACTTTATTTGCTAATGCAAATGTAAACAAACATGCAGCTTTAGCATAAAGCAATTTGTTATGTTTATATTTTCAAAATGAGAATGAGGAACAGCTATACGATAAAATAAGCCACCCATTGCTGTTGCCAATGTACAACTTACCAGATGAGTCGATAGTGCGAACTGATACTCAGAATCATTACAAAACATCAAAAATACATTTTAAGAAAATAAATTGTTTCACTCTGGTGTGTTTGTTTTGAAATTAACTGAAATAAATTAACCATATTTTTAAAATTAATAAAGCAAACATTCAAAACATTAATAGAAATTTCAGCTACTTCACTTTAAAAAGAAAAAAATCAGAGGGCTTTTAAGCTTTAGCACATAAAATTCAGTGTTATAAATGATGTATAACATGAAGATTTTCCACAAATTTTCAAAATTACATCCTTGCATGAATTTGAAAATGCATGAAGATATGTACAGAAGCAATCACAAAATAAAAAATAAATAAAATGACTGGATTCAGCTTATTCGTCGTACATGAATCTGAAAATGCATGAAAATCAGGGGTCAAAATTAGAATCAGTAAATTGGGAGCTAAAAGGCAACTAATATTATTTCCTTAGTTGCAATTATGTTGTACTAAGGTGCCATTTCGAAATTGTCATTTACACATAGAAACATGTGCATAAACGTTATACATAAACAGAAATTAATTAAAATACTGATAAAGCTTATTACTATCATTATTTTTCGAGTTAGAGTGATTTTTTTTTTCTTTTGGGGGGCTGTCATTTGTTATTGTTTGTATCACCTATAACTTTCTTACACATGATTTAAAATTGTTATTCAAGTACGTTTACGTTAAGAATATTAAAAGAAGATTTGGCACTGGATTATGAAAAACCAAGGGAAAGTTTAACGTCTAGAATGCCAAAGAGAAAAAATTGGAAAGCAGACAGCTATTTCGATAGCGTTCAGCGTATCGTCTTTATGCACTGAAAACGATACGCTAAACGCTACCGAAACAGCTGGTTACTTTCCAATTTTTTTCTCTTTGGCGTTCTAGACATTGAAATTTTCCTTGATTAGTAAATTCAGATTCACGCATCTTTTTTAAATTAGCAATACTTTAGCTTATTTTATATTTAAAATTATCTTTTTTTTTTTTTTTGTGATTATTATTTGAGTGGACAAAATATTTTTCTGTGTGAGATCTTAATTTAATTTTTTTAATTTTGGAATGAATTCCTAATAAATTTTCATTTGATTAGTCAATCAAAAATTATTGAACGTACATAAATTATACATTTTTACGATTCGCCTTGATCTCAGGAATTTGAATATGAAGTTAAAAATAGGAGTTACTATTTGAAAGAATAAAATGGATGCAAATTTTAATATATATAGACTAATCCATGAGCAAAATTTAACCATTGCATTAATCACTAGATATTATTACCAATCAATCGGTACCAGCTGCATGTTTCTACGGTAATTTACAGCAAAATTTATCGGGGATGGATTTTTTATGACTTTCCAGAGAGTCAAGCGCAACATTCTTAGAATAGATAAAATGATATTTCACTTTTACATACTTCCCAAATATGCAATTACGTTTATATACGAATCTCATTTTACCAAATATTTGAGCAATTTTCCTAAAATATTGATTTGACCAAAAAGACATTTATTTTGTATTTCGGAGGAATGTTGGCATCTTTTCGTCTTGGTAGGAGAGATTGTTCAGCCTCTGAACTATCATTAAAGGAATTCTAACTAGCCTCAGCGAAAGCAGTAGTTAAAGACTCTTTCCAAAAGCAGCACCTCAATTTCATTTACAGATAAACATATATATATTTACCCAATTGTCTGAAAATACTGATACAGGAATTTTTACTCTTTCAAGCAGTTAAAATTAATGGTTGATGATGCACACTTACATACACTTCACACTAGTAAAGTGATAGCACTGTACTTCCAATGTGGCAGGGAAAAAAAAAGCTGAGTACCAACTAAACCCGGTTTACCCTACTTATACATATATATATATATATATCTGATTAATATAACATTACACTCATTAACAGTAGATCAGAACACTTCGCGAACAACTAAAGTTGTTTTACACATTACAAAATTATCCCTTTTCGTAAAATAATAATAATGATTAAAGAAAATACAATCATACTAAATGTAACTTAGTCTTTACAAGTGAAGGCGGTAGGTCTAAAAAAATCAGAAGATGGCATTGATTTTGCATTTATTACAATATTAATTATTATCAGTAAATAGTTTAAGCTAATTATGAGGTTGTACTTTCAATATTATTATTATTATTTTTTATTTTTAGATTTTTACTAAATATGACATGGTTAGACACTCGACAGCCAGGTCTCTATTATATTTCCAGCAGTTTTTGTGCTTGCACAGTATGACTGCCAGGTGGTTCATGATTCATCTGCTGGTAAAATGACGAGCGGATCGAGAGAGAAAAGCTTCTAACAGTAAAACAGAAAAAAAAAAATACGCAACAACAATTATGCATACGTCAGGAATAGAAAGAATAGGAAAAATCCTCCAGGTTAGAGAAAATTCCATTTTGTAAATTTACTTGCTAACAGAAGTATTTACAAAATGTACGTTTGCATTAATATGAATATAAATTGGATATAAAGTTTAGTAATTACAACTTTATTAATGAATAAGTACATTTTTATTCAAAATATTTTTTAATGTGTAGAATATTATTTAAACACTTCTGTCAATAGATTAACAAAATATTAAGTGTGCAGTATCTAAGAAATTTTCTCAAAGTTGTCAAATTTATTAATAGAATACAAATATATGAAGAAGAATTTCTTTTAAATTATAAATAAATTAGTAAATCTTTTAGAAATGAATTTCTACATTTTTGACATAATTAAATACTTTTTTTCTATTTTAGTAAATTTGAAAGAAATTTGAAAGGGATGATAATTTTGTTAAAAACTTATGTTTTCAGAACAATAGAGAGTGATACCAACAAAATTTCTTTTTCAAGTTTAGAGAAGAGACAGAGAGAGTGAGCAAATTCAATCAATATTACTTCTAATTTCCATTACAATCTAAAGGGTTTTCCAATAGTGATGATACAATTTTAAATGATTAGAATGGCAAAACTGTGTATTATTTTTTGACATTTCTTGTGTCATTTGTGCTTAGTATGCTATGCTATTTAATCATGCAAAGATACACGCTTGAACAACGTTTCGAAATTGTTAAATTGTTTTATCAAAATCAGTGTTCATATGTGAATACTGAGAGAAATTTGAGAAGAATTCATGGACAACATTATTCAGTTAGTTGGCTCGATCGATTGTGATTTTTTTCTTTGGGGATATGTTAAGTCACAAGTTAATGCTGATAATCCAATAACAATTCAGCAATTAAAAACCAACATTGAACATGTTATTAGTGAAATAACACCAAATTTATGTGGAAGAGTGATGGGAAATTGGGTTGACAGATTTTTTTTTTTTATTATATCACTCTTAATGGAAAACCCTTTACATGTTTCCCAAAGTACAGTCGGTAACAAAAGTGTCCGAACACTAGCAAAAATTCCTATGTAAAAAAAGTTCACGTCATACAGTTATGTTAAATAAATCCTTGCCGAATCCTGTTCTTAGTCAGTGTAAGTACATGATTCGATAAGGATTTATTTAACAAAACCGTATGAAGTGTACTTTTTTTATATAGGAATTTTTGCTAGTGTTCGTACACTTTTGTTACCGACTGTATATACCCCAATTATGTTTTAAAATATACAATTTTTGCTTACATTTTATCTTATTTTATTTATTTATTTATTGTCCCTGAATATCTTTCTAGTTAAATCTGTTCTTCATAAATAAATTTCTCCTACTTAAATTAAATAAGTTAGTTCTTATATATATATTAAAAAAATATATATATATATTTCTTTTCACAGTTTTTACATTATTACATACATTATTAGATTACATATACACAGTTTTTACATTATTCTATACTTAACCGTATTTTTTACATTACATAACTGTATCTTAATACACTATAGCTCTTTGATCATAAAAATATATTTGTGAAGTAATATAACCAGTAAAAAATTGAGTTTTTATTTCATTCTGAGGACGATTTCGCATTAACAGGGAATTAAAAAAATAATAATAAAGTGACTAAAAATATTTGACATTTATTAATTAACATCTCGTATTCGCATCTTCATTCTGATTTTCGATAATCTAATCTAATCTAAGCTTTCATTCTGATTTTTATGTTTCTTACAATGCATAACTACACAATAGTCAAAATTTAAACGCTACTATTTATTTGTCTGCTCGTTTATTGTTAACCTATACATCAAATGTACAGTCGGTAACCTATACATCAAATGTACAGTCGGTTGTCGAATCTTGTTTTTAGACTGACTAAGAACAGGATTCGACAAGGATTTATTTAACAAAACTGTATTAAGTGTACTTTTTTTACATAGGAATTTTTGCTAGTGTTCGGAGACTTTCGTTACCGACTGTATGCTCGACCAATGCGATTTAATTGATGTGTTTATTGTTTGCTTTTATGTATATCTCTGTTGAGAATAAAAAACATTCAAAAAGTATTCATACTCTTTGTCACCCGAAGCTTCATCTATAGATCAAGTATGCCATGTCTGCAAATCTTCTACACAAGCGCAGAAGAATTAGCTTTTATTGGTAGCCAGAGCTCCGCCAGAAGCAAACAATTAAGAAATGTATTTTCATAACAAATATCTGTATTTACAATACGAATGATTTTTACAATTAATCGGAGTGAACTCGGTTACTCAGGTACTTACACGTTAATATGAAAACGAAAAAACTTTTGCGATAAAAAGTTCAAGGAATTTTACCAAATTCTTTATTGGTTTATTGAGCTTTAAACTTTTTGATATGAAATTTTCATTTGAAAAATAATTTAGTAATGGCATTAAAAAGAAACATACAAAAGGTTTTTTGTCTAGTGCGGGACTAATACAATATGCTGCACTTTAAAGGAGTATGATTCGGATTAATATAGTAAAATTTTACCTGGAATACATTGGCATAGGGCACAAACATATATATATATATATCCATGTTTATTCTTTGTAGAAAAAATTGCGTCAATAATGTTTAAAATTTTTGTAAAAAATTTCATTAACAGAGATAAATAAATGAATAAAATATATAAAAATTTCCCATTAAAAATAAAGTCCTTTCATATTTACAGTAAATGTCATAATATGTTCGCAGCGTTTCGAAAATTTTATACGCGTTTTAAACACCAGTATTTAAAAAAATATTCTCAAGGTTTTAATGCTACAATATTGTTTTAAAAAATGTTTTTTTTTTTTTTTTTTTTTAAATAGTGGTTTTAGTATAATAAAATGCTCGTAAAATTTTCTGGAGCACTGAGAGCTTTGTACGCGTAACATTGACATAAAACTATTTATTTATTTATTTATTTTTTTCTTAATGCGCTTAGTAAAATTTAATTGTTTTTCTCGGTTACTTAAAGACTTTTTTTCAGGAACAATTACTTTTTATATAATCAATCATTTTTTATACTGAATTAGAAACTAAAAGTTACAGATTGATTAAAAGACGTTATTTAGTAAATTAATTATAATAATTAATTCTACGATATGGTGAAATGATTAATTTACTTCCGCTTAATATAGCAGAGACTTTATATTTCTAGAAATATTTTATTAATGTTGAATGAGAAAATATTGTTAATTAAGAAGAGCGGAAAAGAATATGCCTGTCAAATATTGTAACAAAATTAATCTTTTATTAAATTAATCATATTTGCTCACTGTAATCATAAATTTTCTCAATGATTTATTAAGAACATATAAAACATATCGAAAAATAAAACTAAAACTCATAAGGTACGTAAAAGATTTAATAAAACTGACAAAAAGATTATTACATTTAACTTTATTAACATTAATTTCATCATTCTATAGTATATAAAAAAAAGCAGTCCATATAAAACTGAAATAATTAGCAAAATGTTACAGAAAACTGAGGGATGATGCAATCGGATTCTGATGAGTGTCTTTTTGTTGCAGAATAATTTCGACATAAAAATTTTCAATGATTTGAAATTTCTATAATATTTCTAGAAATTAAACCTAGGAAAATTCTTCAACATTTTGAACGCGAAAGTGAAAAATTGAATAGCAGGCAACCGTTGTGGTTGCATTTAGCGTACCGTTTTCAGTGCATATGCAATGAAAAAATGTATACATTTGCTACTTAAAAATAAAGTTATTTCATATTTACAATAAATGTCATTCTAATACGTGTAAACGTCATCTTAATACTTCAATTCTATATGCACTAAAAACGGTGCCCTAAACATCTGTCTGCTGTTCAATTTTTCTCTTTGGCGTTCAAGATGTTTCCTGGATTTAATTCAAATCTTCTTTTAATATTCCAAGACATTTCTGCCAATATAGTCAAAAGTGATTGTTAATTTCATTTTTATCACAATAATAATAATAATAATAATAATAATAATAATAATAACAATAATAATTCGAAATTTCAATATTTTAATTAAAATCCCCAAAAAGGTCATGAAAAAAAAAAAAAAAGTTGTAACGAACTGTTTAATTTGCGAACGTCATGGCCTAGAAGTAAAGCATCGGCTTCGAATCCACAGATTGCGAGTTCTATCCCCGTCAAGGGAAATTGTTTAAATGTAGTTTTTGTTTAAATCTAATTTGTTTAGTTCTCATTCATTCAGTAAGTCATTTATATTAATTATGTTTATGTTAATTATTCAGTTAGTGTTATGTAATTTCTAGATTTTTCGAATCCTAAAATACTCTGTTCTAGAAAATTCATCATTTACATATAAACTTATGCAAAATTCATTTAAGTTGAAAATTAAAGTCTCGAGGTGAGATTAAAGTTCTCTGTATTATTTCGCTTCAGTGTTTCTCCACAAACAATTATGTAATTCTAATCTACATGACAATATCAAAAATCCAGCTGTTTGCCACTAAAAAAACAAATTTTTACGCATTCAATTTATTTCATTCTTTCTTAAACTTTTTTTTTTTTTTTAAATATGAAAAGAAATATATTTACGCGCAAAAAATAAAACATAAAGCTTTGTAAAAAAATTAAACTTGCACAGTAAAATTGACCATTATCATAACCTTAAAAGTATTTGTTTACTAATAGTATGTTTTATTTAAAAAAAAAAGGTATTTGTGAATATTCTAAATATTGACATTTAAATATTATTACACTATCTACCAATATGAATTTGGACATTTTCGAATTTAGACCTTTTGTCAAATATCTAGAAAATTTAGAACACATCTTGAAACTTTGGTAGTGTAAAGAACATGTTATACCTCCTATATATTTTAGTAAAGGTTGTGTCGTGAAGAGGAAAAAGGGACGAATAAAAAATTAAACAAAAATCAGAATTTAGAAATTCTTAAAAAAAAAAAAAAAAAAAAAAAAAATGTTTTGGATCACCCCGTAAAAAGTAATGCTTTAAATGTGTTTTGGCTGTAGTATGATGTGATTATGAGAATTTTCCTCATAGTCATCTGTATAAATTTTTATGAGGCTACCACGTATATTCTTCGAGATATAACGTTTTTCTTTCTTTATTCTTTTATTGAAAAAAAAAATTTAATTAAAACACGTTGGGTACTAGACCAGTGCAAAGTCTTTTTCAGGAAAATTGACATACTACATTAGACACAACATACTGCAGTCAGATTGCAAAAATGCTTAATAATTTAATAAATATGAGAGTTTTTATTAAATATTTTTTAACTGCGCATGCGCAATCTTAAAGGAAAAAAAAATCATTTAACTAATTTAATAGCCAAAAGCTTTGAGCAACTGATATGAAAACCCAAAACAATTATCATGTAAATTCAAAAAGTTATGAGAGATAGAATGAACAGAATTTCAATTCTTCTAAAAAAAAAAAAAAAAAAAAAAAGAATGATAGGAAAACTCCTTATTATTATTATTTTTTTTCTTTTATAAGACCAATATTTTTTTACAATCAGCGAACGAGCGAACGCTCCACAACCATTGGACATTATTTGAATCAAAATCAAAATAAAAATGTGAATAAACCCCCTTGTAGTTTATATTTTATTTTGACAGAACTGAAATTCTGTTCATTCTATCTTTCATAACTTTTTGAATTTACCTGATATTTGTTTGGAGTTTTTATATAAGTTGCTCAATACTTTTGGCTATTAACACGTTGAGCGCCACGCGAATTCTCAAGGAAATCCCATGTCAGCGTGTTTACAAAGACCCGTAATATCAGCAGATTGGCGAGATTTTGGCATCTGAACGGTTGGCGGTGGGGAGAACAACGAATGATTTGGCACACTGAGCACATCTTGTTATCCCTTCCAACGACAAGTTTTTTTTTTTTTATAGCCGAGCGGTCAAAGCTGGTACACGTGATGTGCCGGGTTCGATCTAAGATCGCGCTCGTCGGCCTAGCCGTTCAGAGTTTTCCGTGTTTTTTTCCGAAACTTGCGTACATGCAGACTAGGACCCCTTATAAAGATTTCCACAGAAGGCACTTCCTCTTAGGCTTAGGACCCTAACGGAGTCAATCGCCCGTAATCCGAAAACACCAAAAGGCAAATTATCGCCAACATTCAACATAAGTTTTGTTGCATTTTGACGGTCGACCTTTTAATCCCACTGGAGTGGAGTTCAAAGGGTTAACCGATAATTGTAAAATTTAAAATTTTATTTATGATCGTAATAGACGACAAAGATAAAATGTGCACATTTAGGAGCATCCTTTTCGGACTTCCCGGGTTGTAAATTTTTAGTATGTGTCTCAGAAATAATGTTAAAAAGGGTAGTTGAACAATATGTCAGTAATAATTTACAACATAGTTATCATTTTTTAAACAAATATTCTCAAAAGAAAATTCATTTCCTAAGATGTCGTCTGTGAAACAAAAATTTGACATTTTCTTTCTTTTGACATTTAATTTATATTTATCTTTCTTTTCACATTATATTTTTGTTTTCATTATATATATTTTTTTTTTCTTTTAAAATTTAGTTTACATTTATCTAAAAGATTAATCGTCTACACTCTTAAAGGAAAATAATATTGAGTCTAAGTTATGTAAATTTGTATGGAAAAATATAGGAAAAAATTTCGTGATAGCCATAATATATTTGTTGTTATTCCCTTTGTTAAAAGTCAACAACCTGTCCTTAAAATATACGTAACTGATTCATTTCATTAATTTCTATGCATGTTTTGAAATTTAGCTTCAAAATAAATAATTTCAGCGTTAGTTGGCGATGAAAAAGGTTCTATGATATTAGGCAATTTTTGGAATAGTTACTCCCATTTTTGTGGATCAATTTATTTTTTTAATTAAGCTCGTAATTCAATACATCAATATAAAATTATTTAATACTACGTTATGATCACTTTATGTGACAATTATCAGTATAGAAGAAATTATATGCGTTTTCTATATTCGTAGGTGGTGATATGTCAGCAAGAGTCTGTGTGCGATTCCTTCTGTGTGAGTGCTCAGCCTCAGGTAAGTTCCATGGAAGCGTTAAAAATGCAGGAGTCTCATATATACGCGTCCAGTTATTACAGTGGTGTATCCTATCTAATTTGACAACCTAATGTGACACCTATCTAATTTGACAAATAGTGAGAGAAAAGATTCAGAGCTTAAAAATTTTTTATCAACTACGTCAAAAACATAAATTTATTCTGTTATCACACATAATTGTTTTACAGAAATGATATTTTTATAGAAAAAAAAATTAAAAATACCATGGACAAAATTATAAGACACCCTAATATTTTAATTAAAACACCTGCTTTTTTTCGAAAATAATGTGCAATATGCAAATTTTCTGCACGCTGTTATGACGTCAACAGTTAACTAAAGCAGACGATAACCGACTTAACGCATTTACAAACATACCACGAGGTACAGAATTAAAAGAAAGTGAAATTCCCGAAATTTGGAGATTAAAGGGAACTGGTGCTTCAATTAATAATATATCAAAAGTTATTAAATGCTCTAGATGTGCAATTAGAAATGTTTTGAAAAGAGGAATTAATGGATCGGTGATTAAAAGATCTGGACGTACTCCTTGCTTGTCCTCGAGAGACAGACACCATGTGCTTTTGCTCGCTACACAGAATAAGATTACCACTACAGGCATTAAAAATGCTTTGAAACTGAATTATTCAAAGAGAACCATTTGCAGGGTGTTGCATAATGCTTCCTATGTGAAATATAAAAAATTGAAGAAAAAACCACCGCTTCTAAGCCGGCACAAAATGGAACGTCTAAACTTCGCTAAACAAACTATGGCCTGGACCTCCAAATGGTACTCTGTTTTATTTTCTGATGAAAAAAGTTTAACCTGGATGGTCCTGACGGGTTTCAATATTATTGGCATGATTTACGGAAGTCTCCTTATGTACTAATGAGCCGCCTAATGGGTGGTTCAGTAATGGTTTGGCTGGTTTTCCGGCTCAAGGGAAAACGGATATTGTTTTTGTGCATTCAAGAATGAATTCCGAAAAGTATAAGAATCTTCTAAAAGATCAACTAGCCATATACAGGGAACTTTTTTGTGGCGAAATCTACACTTTCCAGCATGATAACGCGCCCATTCATGCATCACACGAAACAAAAAAGTGGCTTTTAGAGCAAAGTATCAATGTTCTCCCGTGGTCTTCTGGCTCCCCAGACATAAATCCCATCGAAAACTTGTGGGGGTCTTAGCTGGTGCGGTTTACCGAAATGGGAGGCAGTTTATATGTGTCGAAGACCTAAAGAATGCAAGGATGTGCTGGAAAGAACTGTCTTGCGATATTTTGTTAGAATTGATAGATTCGATGCCGAATCGCATCTTTCATGTTATAAAAAACAATGGCGGCTCCACCAAATATTGAATAACCATGTTAGAGGATTTTCTTTTAGACCATTAGCGTTTGCTAATTATGTTGATTACTGTATTTGGAAAAAACTGTTGGTGTCTTATAATTTTGTCCATTATGTTTTTAAGTTTTTTCATTAAATTGTATGAAAATATCATTATTATAAAATAATTATATATGAAAACAGAATAAATTTGTTTTTGACGTATTTGATAAAACATTTTTAAGTTCTGAATCTCTTCTTTCACTATTTGTCAAATTAGATAGGTGTCTTATAATTATGTCCACCACTGTATATGGTATTAAAATAATAAAACGCACGTCCTCTGCGGTCCTTGAAAAAGAAGAATATTAATTTAATTGTGTATGTACAATATACACTAAATTCCGTAACACATTTTGCTATGCATAGTATCATAGATTATAAAAATAGGGTTTGTTTTTGCGCATTAATATATAGTGGATTCCAAAGGGTTCCGACAAACTTTAAGGCCAGCCTTTTTAAAATATTCATAAAATTTGTCACCACTATTTCTAAAAAGGAATATGTTATACACATTTTCGACTATTAAATAAACTAAAAACCAGTATAAAAGTTTTCAGGTTTGAAGTCTCCCTTGAAATGCGGGAGACTTGACGCCTATGGGATATGTTGAGCCATATGAAAGAAAATCCTTCTGACGTAGGAACATATATGCGGGAACATAATTTGTGAAACCTAGAGCACGGCATTTGGCCTAAAGTTAGTTGGGCAAGATGTGCCATCATTACTTAACGAAAGTAAAGTGGAGCTAAGGCGGCAGACATGCATTTGGTGTATAGGGTAGTTAATAGATATAGGCAGTCAGGGAAGTACGTTAAAAAGCACAAATGAAAGAATTTTTTTTTCCTTAACTATACGACCGTTTCGGAATTTCTTATGTTCCTTTTTCAGTATTAATGACAAAAGAATTTAAACATAATAAAAAGAACGGAAACGAAGTTAAAAATCCCCAAAGCTCGCAAGGTAAACATAATCCCAGAAAAGCAAGTTGTGAAAAGTATCACGTGTATAAATACAAAACTTGAAACGACACAGTTCAAGTGGGGACTAATACGAAGCGTAACCTTAAAGCATTTTAAATTATTTAATTATACTCTCCATTATACTTAGTCATTAGTATACAGGAAATTGTATAATAAAAAACATTTTATAATAATTATATTTTATATTAAATTATTATAGCTTATAAATCGCTTGATTACAGCTTAAATATATTTAATGGATTTGAGTTTTTTGGACAGCACCTCCTAAAACTATATATAAGTGAAGAAACTTTTCCATAAATAAGAATAAATAGATTATTATTTTCTATTTAAATAAGAATGTTAATATTATGCATAACATGTTGATAAAATCTTTTTGAAAATTTAAATGTCATCTGGAAACTATTTTTAGCTTTGAGATAATTTCATTTTCGAATGAACATTTTTAATGGTTTCCCTATACTTATTTCTGAAAACAGCTCTAAATAATTACAGACAAACGTGTAGTTTTTTATTATCTGACTAAGTTTTCAAATTTAAAGCTTTTCCTTAAAATAAATATGAGTATTTGTCAATTCCCCGTACAAATTATTTTGACGAGAACCTTCAAATCCTGTTTAGCATGAATAATAATTACTGAAAAATGAGAAGAGTCATAGAGAAAGTTTTCAACCAGAATGACCTTTCTAAAAATCCTCTCAACAAAAAAAGAATATATAAAGAAAATTTTATTTAATTTTTAATGAGAATTTCATTAATTTATTTTTCAAAATTTTCTAGACATTCATAGCTGGTTAAAAACAAATGATTTATTATTAATATGACTCTTATTGAAAAAAAAAAAAAAATGTTCCAAAACTTTCTTGAGGGACTCTATATATGTGTGGTCTAGTTGCAAAACCAGCCAACACCTTAAATTTGAAAAATGTTGTTTTTCTTTTCAGTTCTAAATAAAGTAAACGTTTTCCCCCATCTGGAAACAATAAATCTTGCCAAAACTGATCCATTCCTGTGTTATTTGCGTTTGAAAATCATGATGAGCTGCAAAACTGCTTAAATCCTAAATGCTGGTGAGTTTCAAAACCAGTTATTTCCATGTCTGTGAGATCGTGATTCTGCTCCACCCAGCTAAAGCAGCACATTTGTTGATTAAATTAGTGTCATTGTTTTTTTCTCTCGCCTGTGACGGCACTTTTTTGGTGCACCCTAAGTTTATCATTATTAAATTTCGTGTTATTTCGATAATAGAGAAGTTTATTGAAGTATCTACTAATCGATCGAGGAAGAGAGAATGTAACCCCTGCACTGTAAAAAATTTTTGTGTAACTGAACACCAAAAATAGTGGCAACTACTTTACGCCAAAAGTGAAGTAATGAAATATTTTGGAAACACCAAAAATTATTGGGGTTTCATTACATTAAAAAATTTTTCATTCCACCATTTTTGGTATAAAGTAGTTGCCACCATTTTTGCTGTAAAATAGTTGTCACCAATTTTAGTGTACAGTTACACTTAATCTACATTGTTCAGTAAAAATGCAATTTTCTTGTTCTTTAGGCAGCCGGGAAAATGAATGATATCAATATCCTTGGCACTCCACAATTTGCTTTACATAGATCTTTCGAATGCATGTTCTTCGCACCTTGCTTGTTAAATGGGTTGATTTCAATTGATAACAGCTATGCACTTTGCCTAGATTTTTAATTATTCATTTTTATTCTTACAATTCTATGATAATTTTATAAAAAGTTTTTTTTTTTCTTTTTTCCATTTTTTACCCCTCATTTCTTCTGATGTTGGAATAAAATTCACATTCTTTCAGCATTTAGTGTTATTGTTGGCTTCATAATGGAAAAGAATTTTAATAAATAATAACTTAATTTCTACTGTGTAAATTTGTATAAGATTATATAGAAGAAAGTTTTGTGGTAGTCACAGCATACAATTTTATTTTTTAATTCAAACTTTTAAATACTATAAAATGCAAATTACTCCAATGATTAGCTACATATCAAATTGCACAAAATTCTGAAAATGAAATTTTTAGTCTATTAATTTTTTTTTATATTCTGAATTTTTATTCAATTCAATAAATCTTTAGAATAATCAAACTTGAAATTTTTATTTTCAGAAATTTTAATACTGTTCACTACTCAATGGTTTACCAAAGCTTTCAGAATTTTATTCTTTGGTAAACATTTATAAACTTTTACCAAAAGAAAATACTTAAATACAAATTTTTTAATAAAATATATTGCCATACAAACTATGTACACCAAACAGTAAAAAAAATTTGAAAAAAAAAAAAATATATTAAGTACAACTGCACGAAGAAATAATAGCATTAGTGATAAGGAAAAAAATAGAAATTTACATAACTTACTTACACTATGATAGTTTAGTAAAGAATATTTAATCATCTTTTATTGAATTCAAAAGTAAATGTTAATTAAAATTTAATATATTGAATGTATATATGAAAAATTTTCACTACTCTCGTAACTTAAGTTAAAAAAAATCAAAGAAATTAAAAAATATTTAAATATTATTTACTAAATTATCGCTAATTTTAATATCCTGTCATATGTCTACAACAGAAAATTTTTTAAGGTACACGGAAAAAAAAAATAATAATAAATAAATAAAAATATAAAAAAGTCCTTTCACTTTAATTTAGGCATTTATCGAATGGTAGATCTGCTATTATTTAATAACTACAATTTTGTAGATGACTGTATTTCAGCATCTATTAAATATTTTAGTTTTTGAACCATGTATTTTTTATACCCCCCTATTTTTACACTGTATTACGCTTTCATTCCAACCAATAAATAAAAAAGTAGATTTTCTTTTAAAAGGAATTAAATACATAAAAAACAAATAAATTTTAATTTAACTTAAATTTTAATAAGTTTAATCCTTTCTACTATGTATTACCATTTTTTCCCGACACATACCGTAAAAAAAATAAATACATAAATAAAAAATCATAGCAATTAATAAAAAAAAAATGAAAATTAAAAAGTTTTTACACCATAAAAATTATACATAAACATAACTATTATAAATTGTTTTTAAATTCAAAATTTAATGTACTTATTTTTTTCTACTGCATTAACATTTTATTACGTTTATTTCTTGCTTAGCTTAAATTTAAACTTAATGCTTATTATTATCTTACGTTAGTATACTACCTACTATAGACTTCATTTAACTCTTAAATGGCCTAACTCGTATAGTACATTGCGTATCATTATGTTTTACTTAGTGAGTGGTGCATAAGAAATATTTTTTACATCCCAAAAAGAGAAACAAAAAGACTCTACACATCAAAAAGGCTTCTCTTGAACAAAACTCATTAATTTATTTAAATTAATTGATCAACAATTATTCTTTTCGTATTATTAACACACTACATAAATTATAAAAGACATACTTAAAATTCTTTAGGCCTACAACAGGCGGCACATTCATTTATAAGCTGCAAAGATAGTCTAAAAAACACATATTTATGTATAACACACAAACGAATAAGAGTTAAAATCTTATATATATATATCAAAATAAACAATTAGACACTTAGCTTATAAGGCAATTGGAAGCATCCCCTCTTTCTGTTGAAGCTTCTAACTAAGTCGAACACTGTCGTCCCAGCATCAAGTAATATACTTTTCAACACGTTGTTAGGCTTCTCTGCACCGGATCTTGATTCGGACCTTTTCTTACTAGTGGGCACCAGAGCAACTCTTGGAACTCGGCGTGGACACTTGTCGGTCTACTAAAACGGTGGTGTCTCTTATGCTTTGTTGCATCCAAGAAAAACTCGGAGGGAAGGCCATATTTGTTTCGTGTCTGCTACCACGGCAAGCTCCTAATTACCTATACAAACTTCTTGCTTGTCTCAAGCTCTTGCAACATACGCCGGAGTAATTGGTGTTGGACCCCCATAATATCGGTTATTTCTACAATTTGTTTGCTTCGAAGGCGGGGGGGGGGGGGGGCAAGGCTCGAAAAAACAATCTGTTTTTCTCTGCAGCCCGCTCCAAGAATAATAATAATTCTCGTTGCATCGCAATTTTTTGTTTTTTTCCTTAAAAAAAATATTCATCTTCCGCACCGCTACCGCTTGTATCGTTCTATCTCATTCTCTCTTCGCTTCTACCCCCCTATCTCAGTCGAGGGGAGCTGAGCCAATTAGCTCCTTTGCGTCCTCTCAGAGTCACGCCCTCCGCACTCCGGAGTGGAGAAAACGCGAGTTTCAGACGCCCCGCACTTTTAACATTTTACGATACCGTTTTCTCAGAAACACACGGACCCTACTTCTCATGCAATAAAATAACACAATTTAACTTCTTGGGGGCCCCTTAAATCTGTAAAGTGCCATAAAAATTTATTGGGCCCATTTTCGCAATTTACAACAATTTTGTCAGTACTCCTCCAAACTGCAATTACAATGAAATAGCTATTTACGCTTTTTCTATTCACAATTCCGTTTTCTATTTTCAAAACAGAGAAACACAATGACATGTTTCGTTCCAGTAAAGTGCTTACTGATATCGTGATCTATCTGGCCCAAACCTCTGCCTGCTTGAGATAAGATCAACAATATTCAGCCTTGAATAGCTTCTATTTCCTGCTACGTTTTATTTTTCTCTCTGTACCCATAATAGGGCCTCCTTAAAGCTGCCTTTTATCGCAAGCCAATTTTACCGTATTGCCTTTGATTCGTATGAAATGAAAAGATACTTTTTAACTCACAGAATTTTTATCCCTGACAAATTTTTTTCCCTTTTTTTTCCTTTTACACATAAAATTTTTGTTATATTAACATTGAAACATAACAAAATGCCCTCCGTGTGAGCTAAAAAAAAAAAAAAATATATTAAGAACTGATGTCAGGTGTCTGACCTCCCCTCATATACTGTCTGTTTGCCATGAATAGGCTATTTAGGTAAAGATACGAAATTCCTCCCATTTTTTTTTTGTATAAAAGGCCAAGGACAAAGCAGCAATCTGCACACTCATATAAGTCCAACGTCGACTCCACATGAGAGGCAAGACTAGCCACTAAAGCCCCTGCGCGAGTCCTGAGTGTGGCCATCACTCATGAGACTACCCCAAATTGTTAAAATTTTTCCTTTTTTTTTACTTTAGTTAGAATAGAGGCCAATACGCTGACGCCAATTCATTCAAAAAAAAAATTTTTTCTCGCCTAAAGGGATGAGTCAAACTCGACTCAAGGGCACATAGTATTTGTCCTTCCATAGTATGAGACTTTTGTCCACTAATTTTTCTACTTAGCATGTCTTACTGTTAACAAGACAAATGGGTGCAGAAGTGAAATTTAATAGGTAGCTTTCCCGATTTACGAAAAATTTTGCTTATTGCTGAACTCGAGTTTGTCACGGGGATGCCTCCATTACACATATTACATACATTTAAATTCTGGGCTATGACACAAAAATGAGATAATAAAAGTATATATGAGGTACACCATGATATTTGACGAGATAAATACACAAGTGACAGTTACATGTACATCAATATCTCACACAGTTGAGAACAACTGTACGTGACAAACAGACAAAAACAAACACCAATACAGTATACAATTACATTGCACTTCCTTGATTACATATATAATTTATATTCACAATCAACATTTATCACTTCCAGGGGTGATAAGTACAAGCATCGTAATTTATGATATATACAGTCCAACATTTTTTTGATTGAAGTGATCATTTAGCAGATGACTGCAGAGCTCCACCAGGGCACTTTGACAATGCTACATACAATATAGTGCTTGCTGAATGCTATGAAAAGTCTTTTACATACATTTATAGCACTATTTTGAGTTTGCGCTGTGGATGCAGACAGAAAGAACCTGTAAAGTTACCCCAACATGCTACATGTCTCAAGCATTTTTTCATTGCAACAAAGTTGTCTGCTCCAAATATATTAAGTAAAAACATTACAGTACATTACATTTTATGGTTGTTTCTCTGAAACCAGAATTTTAGCAATTTACCCTAAATTAATTTTTTATCCCAAAGCAGGCAACAGTCAATATGGGAAAAACTGGCCCTAAACCGATATACAGCATAGTAAAAGAAAAATAATTTTTGTAATTTGAAAAGAAAAGGGAAAAAAAAAATCTAAAATTTTGTACGAAGGCATAGGACAGTATTCAGACTCCACTCAATGTGTGAAAAAGATTTCCTCAACACACAAAAAAAAAAAATTTTTGCACACTACTTATGTAGGTGAAATGTCGGATATTTACCTTCCCTAGAATTTACATGTATATTAACTCGAGAGACCGCAGGGAAGACCACTGATTTCCCAAAAAAACTACTCCGAATTTTTATTCGGACAAAACAACGAACACAAAAAAAAAAAAAAAAAAAAAAACAAGGGAGGGGAAAAAGCAAAACTTCTACCTAACTGTAACAATAAAAAGAAATTTCATAGTGTAGTAAACAAACCCAGTAATTAAGTAAAAGGAATATGTACATTATTTACATTATAAGTGCAGTAATACATTTTCTAAAACAAGGTGTACTGCTAAATAAAGGACTAAACACCGAATGAACCTGAACATAACATGGACTCCTAAACACTAACACAAATCAATCGCCTGATTTGTTGATTCACACAAGATCCTTGTAGGGTACTCAAAGTGCGTTTAGGTATAACTTAACTCCAGCACCTCCTAACATGGTGCCAGGCCTTCCACTAAACAAATCTGATATAAATATACTGAATTCTTTTTTATTCGACTGATTACGACCTGAGATTCCTCTATAACAAAACACATGTATTTAGCAGTATAAAATTTTCCTTGCATAACAATGTATGTCCCTATGCGGCACAGATCAACTTAGAACTAGGGTACGAAAATGCATACTAACATAAGTTTCAAACAAAACAACAAAAAAAAAATGTACTTCTTCCCACAATGTCTGTTCACACACACATTTATGTATTACTAACACTGAAATAACTGTATTTGCATGCTTTATTCTATCTTAGCAACACACAAACAAAAGAAAAATTTCCCAACAATCCCATTTGAATGTTTACGCGAGAAAAATGAACCTGACACAAATAATATAATCCCCAAAAAAAAATTTTTACAACCTCGTAGAGAGAAGAAAAAAAAAATATTTACAACTAAGTAAAAAAAAAAATATATTTACAACTTTGTTCTTGGTCTCAATGAATACTTATGAGATGCATTATTGTCTGACCTATTGTTTCTTTGATTTTTGGTAACCTGGTTGCATGGCCGTACATCCTCGTGGTCCTCATTCTCTGCCTCACTAACCGTAGGTGAAAAGTTTTGGGTTTGGTTGGCAGAACAGGCGGCGGTGTGGAAATCCGTCAGTTGATCAATCCTAGTTTCATCTGGAACATTGCCATGCACAATACCTGAATGTACAACCCCATTATTCTGCTCTTGAACAGCCGTATGCAGTCTGTTGTTGGTTACATAAGTATACCCCAAATTAAACCCACGAGCTCGTTTCAGTTTTTCGCGCCTCAACTTAACAAAGGTTAACCAGGGATCCTCGGAACTGTGTGACTGAGTTACATTATCCTCTTGTGGACAGTCTGGAATTACATTGTCGACAGCTTGATCCGTATTCTCTAATACAGGAAAAACTGGTTTGTCTATAATTTTAGCAAGTCTATCAACGTGTACAATTTGAATGTTTTTTGAATTTTTAAGCTGTTGTATTTCGAAATTTACTTTGGAGACTTGTCTAATTATTCGGAAAGGGCCACGATTAAATTTAGTGAATTTTTTACATAAACCAGGTTTTACTACAGGAGTGTATAACATTACCAAATTCCCAACTTTTAAGTGTTTATCAATAGCAATCTTCTTTCTAATTCCTTCCTGCTTAGCCGCAGCTTCTTCTAACAAAACTTTGGTCTGAGTAAAAACCTGTCTCAGAGTCGGGATCAAGCTTTCACAATAAGTTGGGCAATCATTGTAATTTAAAGTGTTATGCGTGGTTAAAGTATTATAAGGTAAGTGTATATCTCTACCGTGGGTAATAAAAGAAGGAGAGTCATTAATAGTGGAATGTATTGCAGTTCGCATTGCTAACAAAACAAATTTCAGTTTATCGTCCCAGTCATTGTGGTGGTTGTTGACAAGGTGAGCCAGTGCATTATTCATGGTTGAGTGGTTTCTCTCAATCTGAGAATTATAGGCGGGATGGTAACTCGATGTGTGGATGTGTTTAGCGCCTAATTTTTCATACACCTGAGCTATTGCAGGGATCATGTAGTTTTTTCCTTTATCCGTAATGAATTTTTCTGGTGTGCCATGTCTGCACACAAACTCAGCTAGCGTTTCAGCGACTGTGTCCGCTGTTATGTTAGGTACTGCAAAAGCCTCGGGCCATTTGGTAAAACTATCGATATATGAAATAATAAATTTGTTGCCCTTCTCAGTGGTGGGATAAGGTCCACAGATATCCGAATGTATAGTGGTAAAAGGGGCTACAGGAACTTCCAATCTCTGTAATTCTGCTAAGCGGTTTGGTTTGTATGCCCGGAACTCTAAACACGACTGGCAAGACGCCACAAGTCGTTTAACATCCCTGTACATACCCTGCCAAAAATAATGTTTTTTAATTCTGTTCAAAGTTTTATAAAAACCTGCATGACACGACATAGGTGACTCATGGGTTAATTCAAAAATTTTTGGGATTAAAGACCTTGGCAACACAATTTTTTCACCCTCTTCCCTTTTTGAACTAGAATTTACTTTTTTGCACATAATGATATCATCTACTACAGAAAAATTAAAAGATTTTGGTCGGATACTAAGATCTTTACATAAACGCCTTAAAATATATTTACAAAACTTGTCGTTAGTCTGAGAGCATTTAATTTCATCAATTAATTCATTACTATTTAGAAAAGAAGTTTGCTGCGGGACAGTTTCTAGTACATTACACATTACGGTCTCATCCTCAAATTCTAACTCATGGTCAATAAATCTGGATAAAAAGTCTGCTACCGCATTACATTTACCTTTAATATACCTTGCTTGAAACTCAAATTCACTAAGGGAGCACAACCACCTTGCAATTCTGGAAGTAGGATCTTTAAGTTTTAGGGCGTAAGTGAGAGCTGCATGATCAGTAAAAATTGTAAATTTTCTGTGAAAAATATAACACTTGAAATACTGGGTGGCCCAGACCAAGGCTAATAGTTCTCTTTCGGTTGCTGAATAACGTCTTTCAACATCTTTTAGTTTTCGACTTGCGAATGCCACAGGATGAGGGAAACCAGACTCATCATATTGGCATAAAAAGCACCCATAGCTACTGCTGAACAATCTGTATACAAAATGAACTCTTTTGACATATCAGGAAGTCGAAGTGAAGGAATTCGAGCAATTTCCTGTTTTAGATCTAAAAACTCGTTTTCTGTATTTTGTGACCATTGAAACTTAGATTTTTCTTTCGTTAAATTTGTTAAATGTATGGCTCTTTTCGCAAAGTCGCTAATGTGACGCCTATAAAAACCTACAGCACCCAAAAATGATCTAACCTGTTTTCTATTTGTTGGACGTTTAATTTTTTTAATAACCTCAACATTTTTATCTGCCGGAAAAATCTCACCATTTTGGATATTAAATCCTAAGAAAGTAATTTGAGATTTGAAAAAGTGACATTTGGAGGGTTTTAATCTTAAGTTATGGGTTCGAAGTCTATTAAATACTATATTTAATTTTTCAAAATGGGACTCTATATCTTTGGAGGCAATAGAAATGTCGTCGATGTAAATTAAAATATTTAAGTTCTGTAGATCACTAAGTACGACATTCATAAGCCTCTGAAACGCCGCGGGGGGAGATTTTAGGCCAAACGGGCTCCTAGTCCACTGTAAAAGTTTGTTATGGGTTATTATGGCTGTAAGGTGTTGCTGTTGTTCGGGAATTTTTTGCTGGAAAAACCCACTGGTTAAATCCAATGTGGAAAAATATTTAGCTCCCGCCAAAGAGTCAATAGTTTCTGAAATGTTAGGAATCGGGTAGTTGTCACTTATAATTTTTTTATTTAATTTTCTAAAAATCAAATGCTAGGCGAAATGAACCGTCTGCTTTTTTTACTAATATTATTGGGGAAGCATATGGGGAGTTTGATGGGACTAAAATTTCAGATTCAATCAAAGTATTAATTTGCCTGTCCATCTCGTCTCTTAAATTATAAGACACCCTGTATGCACTGCTCCTAACCGGTGAGTTGTCAGTAACGCGAATGTTGTGCATTACCGTGTCGCAGCCTGGCAAATCTCGCACTGAGGCCGCAAAAACATCAGCATTTTTGTTCAGAAATTGCTCGACTTCACTTTTTAGATCTTGATCAAGATGTTCTAAATTAAACTCTGTACTCCACTGCAGGTTGATATTTTCAACTGCCCCAATTTCATCAGTATCCCCAAAATTCACTTGGAGCTTTGGCTCCTCATCAAAAATTTCTTCTAAAAGACCTAGTTTACAGTTTTTATTTACATTGAATGGTTCATTACATAAATTTAAAATTTTTACATACAATTTATCTGTTTGGTTTGGACAAACAGTGTGGCTTATTACTACTGAATCAGCAATGAATTTGTGTGGGTAAACAAAAACATTCTTCGCACTTGAATTAATATAGGTTTTTACTTTAACAGGAACAACTGACTCCGAAAGCGGGGGAATAATTCTTTTAGCTTTAGCATAGACAGAAATAGGTTTACAAATACTATTTATACAATTTACCGATTGATCTTTTTCCGTCATAAAGGGAAGCGTGAAATTTTCAGTCACTAGCACTTTTTTCTCAAAATCAATTCTTATTTTATTTTTAAGGAGCCAGGGAATACCCAAAATAAGGTCAAAACTAGGTCAAAGGATTTTCACAAATATTAAATGTGTCCACATACTCATTTTCCCACACTTTAAATTTTAATTCTGATTTGCTTTTTAACATCACTTCTCCACCCAAGAGTGTTCTCAAATTTATTTTACATTTCTCACTATTGCCCGACACATTGTTGTTTATTATGTAGCTAGCCAACAAATTACACGAACAGCCGCTGTCAATTAAAGCTCTAAACTCCCTTTCATTGAAAAATACACTAATTGTTGGTAATTGCCCCAAAAATTTGTTCTCCCAATTTGTGAAAAAAAAAAAGCTCTTGAACTGGCGACTCTTGTTTCTTGGCTAGGATCCCACACCGTCGCCCTATTCTGTGGAATCCTTTCTAGTTTAACGGTTGATTTTGGGAGGAGGATGTACTGTCATTAACCTGAGTTTGTGTGTTACGCCAACCAGAGCGATAACCGCCCCTATCACTCACATTTTGCCCTCTCTGGTTCCCTGGGAATCTCGAGCCATTGTATCTCTCATTTTTATTTCTGTCCCTACACTCTCGGGCATAATGCCCCTTCCTATTACATGCATAACAAATCACATCACTTTTGTGGCGGGTGTGTGGCCTGAGCCCTGTGTCCTGCCTCATACTTTGGGAGTTTTCTAATGTTTCTAATTTTGAGGATAATTTCGAGATTTGTTGCGTTAAGTCTGCAACAATTGACGTCAAGGCATTTAACTGTTGAGACTGTGTCTCAGACTCTTTTATAGCAGATTGAGCTGCACAGGCTATCTCACACGACGGCAAATTAACGAACCCGTGTTGCGGTTGGACGGCCTTAAGTGCTTTTCCTCGGCAAGCGCGATCTGCTCTAGCTCCTCTACTGTGCTCGGCGATCTAGCGACGACGTTCCGCCTTATGTCAGGATGTATGTTCTTAATTAACATGGAAAGCAACCAAGCTGACTCAGTTTCTGGCCACAAATTTGGTGGAGTATTTTGGATTTTTACTACTTTTCTAACATTCTGACGCGCTCTAGCAATAAAGTCAGAGACCGGCTCATTTTTGCTCTGAACGTCGTTCCAAAAATTCGTGACGATGGCCTGAAGGTCTGCCTTTTCTGTAAAACGGTCTGCGAGAAGAGTTTTTAATTGCTCATACGTGTTTGTCGACGACCTGTGATTAAAAAAAACCCGTTGGGCTGCCCCAGCCAATTTGTGTTTAGCCGCAAAGAAAAGATCTTCGGGATAACATTTTAAAAATTCGGAAAATTCCTTAATAAGCCACAGAAAAATGAGGGTCTGATCCAGTGAATACCGGAATTTGGCCTAAGGTGTCCATGAGGGCATTTCGCCTTTGGACCAGAGCTGTATCGGGGTCAAACGGAATCATGGTAGTGACAGCACCGTTCTGAGTAGTGCTGCCATCCCCTGTCCCCGGCTGTCCACTGACTATTGCCTCTTCTTTATCTTTACCCCCCATGATATTCCAATACAAGCAAAATTACACACCAATAAGTTTTAACTAATCTTAAAAATTATGGAATATTATTTTAACTATCTATTTCTTTCTTTATTTTTTCTTTCTTTCTTTATTTTCTTTCTTTCTTTTATTTTTTTTTTCAAACTAAGCTTGCCAAAAGGAGTTACTACTTTCAATATTTATCTGTCTAAGTAATAGAAATACACACACACTTGCCTTAATAATAAACAAAACAATACCAATAATCTTCAACAAAATAAATACATAATTATTTGTTGTGTAACATCTTTTTGTATTTAAAGTCCTTTCACTAAATGCCTATGTAAATAGAAAACTGTCCACTTGTTATAAAAGTTACAATGTGTTACAAAGTTTGTATATTCATAAGTAAGTAAAAGAGTGTTCTTTCAAGACAAATGTCATCTACTGTAGGATATTGATCATAAAAGTAAAAATACAAATACTTTACAATATTTGAATAATACAGATATTTTACAGTACCCCTATCCTTCAACAACAGGCACCCTTGTTAACATTAAGTGACAGCATGATAAATGAATGTGTGTATCTTAAAAAGTTCCATGTATAACATTAAGTGTTTTGCGAAACAAATGCAGCTTTGTAATGGATAGCATATATTAATCCCAAAAAATGTGTCACAAATACCTCACTCAAATCAATATTGAATGTAGTCACAACATATAAAAAAAATTTAATTTTCCTTTTTGTTTCCAGTAAAGGAAATTTTGCAAAAAGAATTCTTTAGTTTTTCAAAAGTTAGGAGAGAACTTAAGTTCCCTCTTTTCTTTTCTTTTCTTTTTTTTTTTTTTGAAAGTTTTTACAAAACATTTTTTTTTTTTTTTTTTTTTGATTACTTAAGTTAGGAAAGACTGAAGATACTTTTTTTTTTTTCTTTTATTTTAGGATGTGACACATCCTTGAGATGATCATAACAACACATAACACTAATTATCAGATTTGCACAAAGTGTACATAGGAGTAAGGCAAGTGTGTGAACAAGAATATAAAAGGAAGAAGGATTTTCTTTTTTCCTCTATTTATTTAATTAATTATTATTATTTTTTTTTTATTTAATTTTATTTTACTTTACATTTATGCAAAAAAAAAAAAAAAAAAAAAAAAAAATCCTTCTAGGTTTGTATATGAAACTAATTAATGATTAAAACACTTGAGGAGCAGAGCGAGACATGCAACACGTAATTAGGGAAAATAAAGAAATAAACATACCCAGTTTAGGTTCTGTCTGGCCGGCTTGTATCCACTGTACAATTACATATTCATATTCTGGTTGTAGACTCATCATCAATTTACATAATTATTCTGCAAAATTAAACAAATGTAAATGTTTTGCCACATACAGATGTTACTTATTATATTTTTTGTAAAATAAGAAAACAAAAACAAAATATAAACAAGAGGGAAAAAATTTCATTAGAAAGTCTTACCCTCAAGTCACTCCCCTTGAGAAAAAAAAAATTAATCAAAATTTTCAATTAGTAACACTCAAGACAAAATTTTTAATTTTTTTCACCTATCTCAATTTATTTTTAAACCTACACGGCGCCAGTTTATTACGTTTATTTCTTGCTTAGCTTAAATTTAAACTTAATGCTTATTATTATCTTACGTTAGTATACTACCTACTACAGACTTCATTTAACTCTTAAATGGCCTAACTCGTATAGTACATTGCGTATCATTATGTTTTACTTAGTGAGTGGTGCATAAGAAATATTAAATTTATTAATTTAATTGTAATTTAATGATAATATCCCTCAATTTCCCAGAACAGACCAAACTTTAAGATAAATTAAGTTGGCATAAAAGTTAGCCTTAAGATATTTAATTCCCCCCCTTTTTTTTATGTGAGAAGTAAATATAAAATGTACGGCTTATAAAAGTTCAGGGCACTGCTAATCAACTGGAATGTAACTAACATTTATGCATAACAAATCTATCCCACATTAGCCGCTTGGTAAATAATCTATGCAGCCAATGCCAAATAGATAGGTCTTTATCCTGTTAGAGTCACCAAATACAATAAATTGAGTACAAGAGCGAATTCAAAGTGACATTCACTCACATTAATTTATATGAAAGCCGAACCAAGAAAAGTTATATTAACATCACCTTGGATCAACAGTCATCCTTTTATTAAATGGGCAAAATGAAACTTTAAGTTTTTAAATTTCAGTTAAAGACTTGTTAGATATATTAATACCGTTCACGGAAGTAAACTGGTCTTTCACAAATACACCTAATTTTTTAATACTCTTAATTTTTTACAACAAATAATCAGAGTTGCAACCACATCAATGTTATAAAACTTAAATTTAGTTTTCTATAACTTTCGTTAAATAACGACCAGTTTACTTCAGTTTTAAGCCATACACACACTCTTAAGTTAATATTTTTAAATTATCTTGACAGCACCACTCATTGAACATTTAAATTTCCCATTAAACAAAATAATAAATAACCCAGGTAAGCTTAAAGATTTAATTATAAAAGTTAATTAAATAAAAATAATTGAGATAGTTAAAACAGATTAAATTTTTCTTTAAACTTCACTCTGAAAATTTTTCTACATGTCTTTCAAATTAAATTTTTAATTATTAGATTTCATGTAGTAGTTTTGATCATGCCAAAATTATATATAAATTTTACTAGTATGAACATCCCAAAAAGAGAAACAAAAAGACTCTACACATCAAAAAGGCTTCTCTTGAACAAAACTCATTAATTTATTTAAATTAATTCATCAACAATTTTTCTTTTCGTATTAGTAACACACTACATAAATTATAAAAGACATACTTAAAATTCTTTAGGCCTACAACAGGCGGCACATTCATTTATAAGCTGCAAATATAGTCTAAAAAACACATATTTATGTATAACACACAAACGAATAAGAGTTAAAATCTTATATATATATATCAAAATAAACAATTAGACACTTAGCTTATAAGGCAATTGGAATCATCCCCTCTTTCTGTTGAAGCTTCTAAGTCGAACTCTGTCGTCCCAGCATCAAGTAATATAGTTTTCAACACGGTGTTAGGCTTGTCTGCACCGGATCTTGATTCGGACCTTTTCTTACTAGTGGGCACCAGAGCAACTCTTGGAACTCGGCGTGGACACTTGTCGGTCTACTAAAACGGTGGTGTCTCTTATGCTTTGTTGCATCCAAGAAAAACTCGGAGGGAAGGCCATATTTGTTTCGTGCCTGCTACCACGGCAAGCTCCTAATTACCTATACAAACTTCTTGCTTGTCTCAAGCTCTTGCAACATACGCCGGAGTAATTGGTGTTGGACCCCCATAATCTCGGTTATTTCTACAATTTGTTTGCTTCGAAGGCGGGGGGCTCGAAAAAACAATCTGTGTTTTTCTCTGCAGCCCGCTCCAAGAATAATAATAATTCTCGTTGCATCGCAATTTTTTGTTTTTTTCCTTAAAAAAAAAATATTCATCTTCCGCACCGCTACCGCTTGTATCGTTCTATCTCATTCTCTCTTCGCTTCTACCCCCCTATCTCAGTCGAGGGGAGCTGAGCCAATTAGCTCCTTTGCGTCCTCTCAGAGTCACGCCCTCCGCACTCCGGAGTGGAGAAAACGCGAGTTTCAGACGCCCCGCACTTTTAACATTTTACGATACCGTTTTCTCAGAAACACACGGACCCTACTTCTCATGCAATAAAATAACACAATTTAATTTCTTGGGGGCCCCTTAAATCTGTAAAGTGCCATAAAAATTTATTGGGCCCATTTTCGCAATTTACAACAATTTTGTCAGTACTCCTCCAAACTGCAATTACAATGAAATAGCTATTTACGCTTTTTCTATTCACAATTCCGTTTTCTATTTTCAAAACAGAGAAACACAACGACATGTTTCGTTCCAGTAAAGTGCTTACTGATATCGTGATCTATCTGGCCCAAACCTCTGCCTGCTTGAGATAAGATCAACAATATTCAGCCTTGAATAGCTTCTATTTCCTGCTACGTTTTATTTTTCTCTCCGTACCCATAATAGGGCCTCTTAAAGCTGCCTTTTATCGCAAGCCAATTTTACCGTATTGCCTTTGATTCGTATCAAATGAAAAGATACTTTTTAACTCACAGGATTTTTATCCTTGACAAATTTTTTTCCCTTTTTTTTTTTCTTTTACACATAAAATTTTTGTTATATTAACATTTAAACATAACAATTTGATTTTCAGTAAATATAACAAAATAGCGAGCTTCGCCCGCTAGCGGGTCAGTATTTTTAAATGAATCACTATAATGAATGAATTCTCAAAATTGCATCCCATCACTCATTAACGTTACTCTTAAGAAAAGAAATAATAATAATAATTAAAAAAAATTAATTGTGATCGGGTAACTCACACCGGGTCCACACTGCCTTTGGCAGCGTAGACCCGTGCACTGAGCGCGCGTATTCCTTCACCATCTTTATGATTTCTCAAAATCCCATACTATTACGCATAAACTTTCATTCTTAAGAAAAGGAATTATAAAAAAAATCATTTAGCATCGGGTAAAAACTCACACCGCGTTCCCACTGCCTTCGGAAGCGTAGACCCGTGCACTCCGCGCGCGTATTCCTTCACCATCCGTATGATTTCTCAAATTTTCATGTTATTACTCATAAACTTTCATTCTTAAGAAAAGGAATTAAAGCACAAATCATTTAGCATCGGGTAAAACTCACACCAGATTCCCACTGCGTTCGGCAGCGCAGACCCATGCGCGCTGCGTGCACATATTCCTTCTCAAGTCAAACTTTTATTCTTAAGAAAAGAAAATTTAAAAAAAAATCCTTTATCATCGGGTAAAAAGTCGGACCGGGTCCCCACTGCTTTCGGCATCGCAGTCCCGTGCGCGCTGCGCTCGCACAGGTTAGGGATACGAGCACCTATTCCTTCCCCACCCTTTCAGCCCCTCCTAATTAACCTACATATACCAATTTTGAACGGTCTACTCAATTAGCTGAGATGCCAAGAAAAAAAAAAAAACCCTAATCAGGAGACCTTAAAACGTGTAAGTGAGGTGAAATCTCGAATTCCACATTCGACAATATAAAAGTAGTTTAAAATATCTTTCGAATGTATTTAAAAAAAATTAATCATGATTAGAATTTGAAATATTGAAATTTTAAAATATTACAGCGCCATCTGGGGGTGGAAATTTCTGTAATCTACTATTCAATTCCAAGTCAACAAAGCTTTCAAATGATGTATTACTTATGAAATTATTTTAATTAGTAGCTGAGATACAAAAGAAAACCGATTCAGGACCCCCTTAGAACGTGTAAATCAGGTGAAATCTCGAATCCCACAAACCTAATCAGGAAACCTCAAAACGTGTAAGTCAGGTGAAATGTCGAATTCCACTTTGGATAGTATAAAAGTACTTTAAAATATCTTTCGAATGACGTATTAAAAAAATTTAATCATAATTAGAATCTGAAATATTAAAATTTTAAAATATTACAGCGCCATGACACCTCAAAACGTGTAAGTCAGGTGAAAATTCGAATTCCATTACCTACGGTAGTCGGTTAATGGAAGTAAATAGAAAAAGAAATATTATTACCTTAAGTGTATTTTTGTTGCTATAGAAACTGGCATCCTCTTTCGAGAGATATACTGTCAGGCGTATTAGGATAAAATTTAATTTGCAATTAAAATGTAAATCTTTTGTTTATTGACCGAGATCGATGAAATTTGAACTGCAAGTTTGTTTTGTGGTGTTAAGTTTGTATACTAAGTGTCGTGTGCGAAAGTGAAAAATTGAAGAAAATTGAAATTTGCAATTTTTAATCCCAGTCAAAGAACATCTGACCTGAATCAGATGTTCTTTGACTTGGCAGATTTTTTTTTTTTTTTTTTTTTTTTTTTTTTGTTTCCGCTGTCGAGACATTCGTCTGCGAAGCTAAAATTCTTGTGATTTGTTGCCAACATTTTTTTATAGTTTAGTTAATTTTAAAAAAAATGTAATTGTCCGATCGATAAGCCGTTTAAACCATCTGATTCAGAAAAAAAAGCCCTTTCCACTGGTACCTTGTTTGTAACAATACGACTGATATTTCTAATTTATTTTCCACTTTTTCCGTAAAAAATGTCTTCTTTTAAGCAATTAACCATGGATTCTCGGTCATTTTTCGTTCGACATAGGTCAACGTTTTAATTAATATCTCCGCTAATTAGGCTCGCATTGTTTAGCAAATTATATAACGAACATCTGCGATAAATTCTCCGTACGACGGTACGTGTCTGAAGTCCGTGCGACCATTAGCGCCCGAGCATTAGCTGCTTTAAGTCTTTTCTCACAGACAGACACACACACGCGCGTACAGATTTTAATAATGAAAATAACAAATTGAAAAAAAAAGAAAAAAGATTTCGCTTTCAAATAAATGAATTAATTAAATAGAAAAAATAAGTAGTGTAATAGTCGTTGCTTAGATACGCAGATGATTAAATGAAAGAATGAAGTTAAACATGGAAGCCAATATTTACCAGGTTATTATTTTCATATTTAATTAATTTTAAAAAAATCAATCAAAAATTCGAAAATTAAGCTTCGAGGTATATCAGAACAGTTCATGACGAAACATCATGCATATTTGTGTAGCTCTGAGAAAAGCCGTTTTCTTAAAAAGCGTCGGATATACAGATCCGGACCTTTTTAATATTGTTCTACGTAAAACACAATTTTGACAATGATTTTTTTTTTTTTTTTTTTTTTTTTTTTTTTTATGGTTTAACTGTTTTGGAATAGTTAATAAACAAATTGTGAAGCAATTTTTTTGTCGATTGAAAATGCAAATACGTAGACGCCATGCCAAAGATTATTTTGAAATGCTTATGAAGATATGAAAATTTTTAGAAAGCGAAAGTTTTATGGTATGTTATGTTTGAGGATAATAATACATACTGATTAGAAAATAAAATTATTAATCATTTTATTAATTAAAACACACAAAGGGTAAAGTATTTACTAAAATGTTATTTATAGAATTAAACCAAACAAAACCAGGCTTAGTTATTGTGCATAAGTTACAGTGACATGTAAACATAAAATTTACCATAAAATTCTTTAGCTTAAATGATAGGCGTATAAATAAAGCCAAACATTAATTTCTTGTAATTAAAAAAATTCTTTTAAAATAATATACATATCTTGTTTAACGAAAATAATTTATGAGCAGCACAGCGACTTTCGAACATTATTATCAAAAAATCAAATATCTGAAAATCAGAATAAACTAATTGATGCCATCATCAGTTTCCAAAGTAACTCCAAAATTGTTGTTGCCATAAATGGAAATTTTTCACAAAAGGTGTAAAGTGAGTGTAAGTTCAAAATATGTGGTGAAAAGATCCTCCAGTAAAGATGTTTGTTGCAATTAAACACCAATTAAATGGTATATGAACGCTTGATTCGGTGTCAACCCGATATTCAGAGTTTGTTCACCCAATTTTAAGGTGATTTAAACACCAAATGTGGAGCAATATTACTTCACAGCTTTTACAGTGTACGATGTAGAACAAAGCCGAAGTTCAAAGGTAATGAACAATCACTTTGTAACATAATTTTAATAATACCATAACGGCATCTTAGTTAGCATATTGTGATTAATTAATCAAATGATATTAATTTAATAACATATCTATGATGATTCAGCAGGTTATAACGATGTATTTACGTAAATTTGTTTTACAAATCGAATAATAATTTTCTACTAAATTAAAGAATAACTCGTAATTAATGAATTCGGAACCGTTTTCGATACATTTGCATAATTTTCTAGTGTTATTTTTTTGTTATGGAGTTTTTTTTTTTTTTTTTTTTTTTTTTTTTTTTTTTTATCAGATTCTTTTTTTTTTTATATATATATATATATATATATATATATATATATATATATAATCAGTTTTTTTTTTTTTTTAAATAATCAGATAACAGAAATCATTATTTTACAAATAAAATTTAATTGTACTGAAGATTTTGTGTATTTGCAACCCTAAATCCAATATTCCCATTAAATTTATTTAAAATTAAATTCTGGTTTGTTGCAAAGCGCTGGCCAGCTTCAAAATAAGTTGCAAAAGTGACCAAATCCAAAATAAAAATTTGAATAATCCCCTCTCATCAAGTGCTCCTGCCCCCCGCTCCCCCCTTTTTTTCATGTTTTCAAATATACTGCTCTATCGATTATAAAACTAAAGAGCTTTGGTTCCTATCGTATTTTGGCTAAGTGTGGCAAAAAATCAGCTTTTTCTCCAAATTTTACTTTTTAGAGACGGTTGATTTTGCAACTAGAAGGCATATATATGCGTATAATATATATATTTATTAATAATTAAAACTGTAGCATAATTTATCTAAAGAACATTCTAATCTAACAAAATTTAGTGATAATTCAATTAGAAACGATCATAATTTCTAAAATTTTACAATATATAATTTAAAGTAAATGCAGCGAAATCCTTCGAAATTAAAAAAAAAAAAAAAAAAAAAAAATCATCGTTTTTATAGATAACAATCTGCTATTTTTTACTCTTAGAGATTTTTTATTATTTTTTTATTTTTTTTTTTTATGAAAGAAGGAAAATACTAAACGTGCAATTAAACATTCCATTCTAAAAAATCCAATTATGCTAATGATGGAAATAATCTTTTCCTTCCTACTTCATTCAGTTCTTTCTTCTTTGTCGTCGTCGTCATCTTTTTTTTTTTTTTTTTTTTTTTTTTTTTTTTTTACAGTTGCACAGTAATCTTTGGAATTTCCCAGAAAATGTAATTTACATTAAAAACTTCATTGCTTCATTGTTGCGTTTTAATATCTTTTTCTTATAAAACACTAAATGTGTAATTTGTTTTTATGCAGCTGAGAACAGATTAACAAATTGTAATTGCAACTTTGACAACCAACCATTATTGCTCTTTGATAAGATATTAATTACATTCAAAGACGATTAATGTTGTTATAGAAAAGTCGTTGATTTGTTCGTTTTAAATAATTTTCTCATTAACTTCTGTAATCGAATTTTAAAACAATACGGTTACCGAATCAAAAATTGATCTATATAAGTAAAGATGTAAATCTCCGAAAGTTCTTCATTCATTGCATTGAAATTTTGACACAACCTTGCATTCAAATACGTACATGTTTTTATATACGTAGTTTCTTTTTCGGAATTACTCAACCCCTCCCCCCCCCCCCCCAGTCATCGCCTTTTTAGGGCGGGAGGTAGGCTAAAAACACATTTCTAAGCCTAATTGTTCAAAATTTTAAATACCGGAAAGTTCTTCCACGATTGCTTTTAAACGTTGACGCAATATTACATTCGATTACGCACGTGATTTAATACACGTGCTTTTGTAAAATTCCCTCTTTTTTTCGTCCTTTTAGGGGCAGAAGTGTGGGCAAAAATTTCGTTTCCATTAGTAACTCTCTAACCCGTAACCTAACCTACCAATTCACCAATAACTCATTCAATAACTTATCTAATATCTATCTCTACTCTTATCTTAGGAAATGGATTTTCGGTGTGTTGGTTGGTATGTCTATCCAGCACACAATGTACAGGTAATTTGAGAAATCCTCCCTTTCCCTTTTGGGGTGGAAGGGAAAAATAGTATGCAAGTGTAACTCTGCTCCAAATTATCTGAGAGTGATATTATGGTGTATAGGTTAGTTATGTGTATCCAACACACACTTTAAAGTGATTTTTCGAATTCCCCTTTTCCCTCTTTTGATAGCTGTGTAGGAAGCAAGAAACAAGTTTTCAAGCGTATTTTTTTTCTAAATTACCTCGGAAAAGCAATTTTATGTGTGGGCTGGTTTTCGGTCTGGTAATTGATTAATCTTACTTTCTTGTCATTACAATTACAATAGGCAGATGGAGGAGGATGCACTACTGTATGCAATGTGTACCCGACATAGTAAGGAGGGAATGACGCTGCCGAAGACATTTGTGACCCAGTCATGGTTCGTGTGTCAATGCGTTTTTTTTTTTTTTTTTTTTCCTGCTGCAGTCAGTGGGGTCAGCATTGTGTGGGCGGGAAAGCTGCTACTGAATGCAGCCTGAACCGAAGTCAAGAATTTGACTGATTTAAATTTATGTTTTTTCTATGTGTCAACGATTTCTTTGATGTGGTCTGACTCCATCAGACTAGGTTGGTGACAACAACAATTTACTTTTATTTGCTTATTTTTTGAAATTTTTATATTAATATGTAATGTGGAATTTCAAGAATTCATTTAAATATCTTGACCAGCGAAGCGGGCTAAGCCTACTAGAGTCACAGCAACACATGGCCAGGCAGGTACAGCTAGTTTTTAAATATTTTTTCCTAGTTTTAAAATCGATTTTAAGTCCTAGTTTTTCAATCGATTTTTAATCATTTAGTTCTTTCCTGCTTGGTAGATAGTTTACTTTATTTACTCTAAATTTTTAGAAAATCTACTGTCGGCTCTAACTATTCCATTGTAATCACAATAGTTTTAATATTTTTAAAATAATAATGTGGACATATCATAAGATATTTTTCAATAAATTGATGCATTTTCCGAATAATACACTGTACAATATTCTCTCAAGAATAAGATCTATCAGAAATTTAAGATGTACAGTAAAAATAATAAAAAATGAAGCCCCCGAAAAAATCGAAACTATTTATAAATAATTTCATGGTACACATAGAGCGTATATTAAATGGTATTTAAAAAAACACTATAATAGCTAGTTTAAAAAACTGAGAAATCATTTAAATATCAGAATTTTAAATAAATTTATTTTGACGTAATTTTAGTTCTTTTTTTGTACAAAAATTGCAAATCTCTCAATAGTAATTTCTTTACTTCAGGAAGATGATACTCATTCATTAAGTTGTTTCATTAAGTACCTCCATACTTGGAACAAACATTGGGTGCGATAGTAATTAGCAATGTTTATTATTGGGATTACTGAACTTAAAAAAAAAAAAAAAAAAAAAAAAAAAAAAAAAAAGATTTTTCTTTAATACATTGAAATTAGGGAATCTACAACAATCGATGTTTGTTTGTGTGGCTTAAAGCCGTTTGGCTACTCTAAGGTCCAAGGCTTATAGGTGGAGTGCTCTCTATGAGAGTCTTTCTAAGGCGTTCTAGCCCGTATTAACGCGTGTTTTGCAGAAAACCACGGAAAACACCGAACGGCTAGGTCGATGAGTGCGACCTGGGATCGAACCCAACAATCGATGATTTCTAGAAATTTTAATAATTTTTTACAACAAAATTTTTCTGCAACATTCCGCGTTCATAAATTCACATTTGACGTAATGCATGCAAAGTTTTAACATTCAGATATGAAAAATATTTTTAACGTATTGTAATAAAATAATTTGTTACAATATTTGTTAAAATAATTTTACCAAATATTTGCAACTTAGCAAAGAATCTACAAAGTAATAAAAAAAAAGAAAGTTTAAAATATATTATTAAACTACAATAATGTAAAAACAGGCGAAAAAATTAAAAATTACCTACCATATTGCGCATTTTAAAAATTTTCGCATAATCTAGTTTATTATTATTATAATTTTTTTATTTATTTAAATACATTTCAGAAAATTTCAATACACTGAATTTTGTGATATTTAAATGCGTATGTGCGTACATTTATTTATTTATTTATTTTATTTTATTTTATTTTAAGAGAGTAATTTACAAAAATAATTTATAGTGCACACTAGCCACTTAATCAATTTAATTTGGTCAATAATGCTAAACAAATTAAGTGTTTCCAAATGAAATCTTTATAGTTTTATTATATACCATAAACCTCGTTTTCCAAATTTTACACAATAAATTTTTAATTATTCCGTACTTCGAACGAATAGATTCTTTTCTTTCCTTTTTCTTCATCTTTTGTGTCATTTGTGAACACTTCATCAAACCTTGAAGATAAGATTATTTGTTGTCTTATCGCTGAAATCTAAAAATTCTCTAGATAATCTAAAAATCTCGTAAAACAAAAAGAATCTTGTATAGTACAAATGCTTTCTTTATATCTAATATAATAATTAATATTGCATTTTAAATACCTTTGTTGTTACAAAACAGTTACGATTAAAAATTTATAATAAACTAGCAGGCAGCGCCCGCTTCGCTGGTCCCTATTTTTAAATGAATCACTATAATTACTGAATTCTCTAAATTGCATTAATTTTTATCACGTGAAAAAAAAAGAGAAACAAAATCTGATTAGGAAAAATGTCGCACCGGGTTCTTACTGCCTTCGGAAAAAATTCCCAAAATGCTCCAACTCTTACTTCTATTATTTTCCCCCGTCTATTCTAATAATTTTACAAATTCGAAATTATCTGCAATCGATTTGTAACTATCAAAAGCCTCAATGCACCAGTTTTGAACGATCTATCTCTATTTTTTTTTTGCCCCTCCCAATAATTTTAAAAATTCGAAAATATCCGCAATCGATTTGTAGGTATCGAAAACCTGTATGTACCAATTTTGAATGATCTAACTCTATTTTATTTTTTTTGCCCCCCACCCTCCCCTCCCCGGCCCTCCTTATAACTTTAAACTTTCGAAAATATCCCCATTCGACTTGCAGGCCTTTAAAAACCTATCTGCACCAATTTTGAACGGCCTAAATGTATTTCTATTTGTTTTTGCCCATAGCCCCTCTTACCGCCCTACCCCCTTCCCGCTCCTCCTAATAATTTTACAAATTCGAAAATATACGCCATCGATTTGTAGGTATCGAAAACCTCTATATACCAATTTTGAAAGATCTGACTATTTTTATTTTTTGCCCCCCTCCCCTTCCCCACTTCCTGCCTCCTCCTAATAACTTCACACAATCGAAAATATCCTCATTCGACTTGCAGGCCTCTAAAACCTATCTGTACCAATTTTGAACGCCCTAACTGTATTTCTATTTGTTTTTGCCCCATAGCCCCCCCCCCCTGCTGCCCCACCTGGGATCTGAATTTCTAAAATTGCAGAAAATGGTTTTTAGATATTTGCATTAGTTATATTTTAGAGCAAAAATTTCACGTATATCTATTTTTTTTGCTTGAGATATATAGGGTTATGCAAAATCACGTTTTACGCATGTGAAATCACGTTTTGCCCCCCTGCTCCCCTTGGGGACCGAATTTTGAAAATTCCAGAAATTAGTTTTTAGACATTTGTATTAGCTATATTTTAAAGCAAAAATTTTACGGATATCTGTTTTTTTTTTTGTTTGAGATATGAAGGATTTTGTGAAATCACGTTTTGCCCCCCTCCCCCCCCCCCTTTGGGGGTGAATTTTGTAAAATCGCTTCTTAGTGGATACCTACGTCATAGAAAGAACATTGTCACAAAATTTCATGCTTCTAGGTCTAGGGGTTTGGTCTGGGCGATGATGAATTACCCCTTCACTCTCTCACTCAGGAAGAATGATTATATATATATAGATTGACTTTAATAAGATACGTAATTTGTTCAAATTAGTGTCATCATAATGGTCATGTAAAAATAGAATTGTACAGTGAAAAAGAAGCTGCACTTTTTCTTAAAAAATGCTTTAAATATTTTTAACAACAGTTTTATAGCTTAAAGTTGAAATTACTGTTTAATTTTTGAATAAATTCCTTATTTAAAAACTGCTTTTCATTGTTTGCAATATAATACTTCAAAAGTTATTTTTATTTTGTTCGTTTTAATTTTCTATACTTGATTAATTATTGCTTTTAAAAGTTAGAAAATTGAATTAGAATTAGATACTCTCGTTCACATCTGCAAATTAATTTCTGTAGAGAAACAAAATTGACAACTAAAGAAAATCAGATACCTTATATATAGAAAGAAAAAAAAAAGGAAAAGAAACTCATTATCACTGTTGTACTAATCTCATTAGGAACGTACCTTGTTTCATCCATTACGTCTATTAGAAAGAAAAGAAAAAAAAAGAAGAAGCAGTTTAGTGTGAACATTAAGTGTGCTGAGCTCTGATTAGAGTTATTCTGGGCGGAGAATAAACTCCTCCTTTTTTCTTTTACCCGAACAAAGATTTTTTTTAAACCTTAATTCTTTTATTATAGATTAAGATTCAACATTAAGATGTTGCTGACTAAAAAATGACTAGTTAAAAATGAATTATTTAATGTCATTTATTTCCAAAATGTGTAGGTACCTATCTGTTTGAAACAACTCCAAAATATATTTGGAAAAATGTAATATAATTTGTTTGAATAAAAAATCTTCGGAGAAAATCTCTACGCTACTTTTTTTTTTTATTATTAGTATTAGTTCTATTTTAACATAGAAATATTTTGTGATATTTATTTAATGGGATCAAATTAAGTGAAAATATTTTTATTAGAAATTTGTATGTGACAATAGGGCTACACTAAGAGAAAGAAAGATATTAATTGGTGAGAAAGTACAGATTATAAAATTAATCTAGGTGTTGTGTATTTCTATAATCTACTGTTAAGTCGCATAATATATTTATCATTTAAGCGTAGTAGAACAATTTTTCTATTCATTCTTGGGTTCTACATTTAGTGTTAAGATTCAGATGATGATTACAGACTCCTTTCTTAAAAAAATTACTTAATGATATTTATTTAAAAAAATTAAATTACTATTTAAAAAGAAAACTCCGATTACGAATTAGAAATGTCTTCACATAACTTTTTCATTAAACTGAAGATTTTTATTTATATTTATTTATAGATTATAATATTTTGGGTAGAAATAAATCAAACAAAAAGGGAATATTACTAGAAGCTTTATCTTGTCTGAATATAAAAATAAATCTTTTACATAGTGAAAAAGCAATTAGTTGACGATAAATGTGCATTAATAAATAAATAATAAATTACCCTGTATATACTACCTATCACCTTACCTGACATAAACCCGGTTAAATTTACGCAAAATGTATTTAAACTAATAGTCAAATTGAAGTCATGTAAAATAGAAAAAATATTTTGAATCGTCGTTTTTACAAGAAAGTTTTTCATTATTTTAAAAACTTTTCACATGCACACTCTTCTGGAATACTCAGTGGCAGTCACATTCTGTTAAACTAAAATATCGTCGATATGCAAGTTAGAAAACTAAGTTTATAAAAAAAAAAATATTTAAATAAATTTTATCGAAACATTCGAAATAACTCTTTTTTTATTTTTTCAATTCAGCTAATTTTAAGAACCAAATGAAACTAATTATACATTTTTAAACATTTTATTGCTTAAAACAATAATTAAAAATAAAACCATCACATTAGTTAATGAAATTTTATTTTGAAACAATAAAGTCGAAAAATGATAGAAAATATATGAATGTAATTTGTTTAATAAAACTGAAAGAAATACCGAGATAGAGATGTTTTAATTTTTGTAATCTTTATTTAAATTCTCTTTGTCTTAAAAAACTAACTTACTTACATTTAATAAAAGATCGATGTTAATTTTCATGTAAGAAAATGTCTTCCTAAGACATTAAGAAAAGTGAAGAAATATGCATGACAACTCATGATTATAATTATTATGCTTCTATGAAAATCTAATTTAAAGTTTCAAATGAGAGTCATTTTATAAAATGGTTGGACTAGATCCAGAAACTTGTGAAACATATTATTTGTAAACTTAAGACATGCGGCAGAAAATGAAAATTTATTACTTTACCCTTCAGGGAATAGCAGTGTTTATTTGCAATAATTATTCTTCAAATACATTTGTTAAGGCCATGTTGATATCTATGATATTTCGCATATTTCTAAAAAAAATATTTATTTGTGGTAAGAGATTGGGAAAGTATTTGAATGCACTTTTTCAAACTAACCACATAGACTCTAAGTTTCACGTCAGGCAGTTGCTTGATTCAATATTGCTGTAATTGATTGAAATATCGACATATTATTTTAAAACGAGAGTTTAAGGAATGTCAAATATTATATATGTATGATTTGGATTGGACTGACGGATTAAATGAATTTTCTGATGATTATAAATATAAAACAAGGGTAGTACACAAACACAAAAGAAAACGAAATCAGGTATCGTAATTTCTTTGTTAAATCATAATTATTAAAAGTTTAAATCTTAAGCGAATTCCTTAAATATTTCAGGGTTTCTTAAAATTTTCTGAAAATTTTCATGCTATTTTGAATCTGAAACCATAAAATGAAAAATTTACACTTAGTAAAACATTAGTAGCTATTAACAGCTTTTATGTCCTTTCGATAATTTAATACTTCTAAAAGTTATTTTTTATTCCGCATTTTGATATCTTGAGTTTGTCAGATTATTTTTAATTATTTTTATTATTTTTTGACGTCTATATACTGTGGTATACTAAAAAACCACCTCATAAAATAGTCATTCATTATTATGATTAACTCTCTAAAATATGAAGAGTGAGATCTGACTCTAAAAGAGTGGCATATCACTCTTTGAACATGCCAAAATGGAGCCAACCTCTAAAGAGTGAAAAGTCTCTTTTCGAAAGAGTGAGATTTCTCACTCTTTATTAAGTGTGAGATTATTCCGAGTAATTCAAAGAATATGACTGTTTATTTTTCCTAAAAAAAATTCGGATACGCTAGACGGAATCTTTTTTTTTATTAGCATTGTCTCTACTTTAACGATCGAAAGAATGCAGATTGGACCTGAGGGGAATCAAACTGAAGCCGTCTCCGTGGCATTCGAGCGTCTTACCACTGAACCACTGCAGACACACAGAGATCACTTAATTTACAGTGATAAATCATTCACATAAGAGATTAATCGCATTTAAAAACTTTTACTTCATTTATTAAATATATAAAATTACATAATTCGAATGTAAATTTTTAAATTAAAATCAAAATTATTTTAAATTACGAAAATTAGAATTATTTTTAAATTATTAAAATTAGAATTATTTTTTAAATCAAAATGTATACTTGAAAAGAAATTCCCTAAGACAAATAGTTATTTTTAAAGTAACTTGGGGAAAAGAAAAATTCTTGAGTGTGCATGTTTAAAAAAAATAATTAAATATTTACACACAAATTTACAGTTTCTTGAAAAACTAGTCTGTTCAGGAGTATAAATCTTGCTGGCGATATTAATTTTTAGCAAAATATTATAGCCAGCTTTATGAATATTTCACATGCATTAGGTATCAATGAATATAATAAAAATATAAATTCCTATAGATTTTAAGACGTTATGCATTAAGTATTTGATTTAATATTTTCTTTTCTACCTTATATATTTCCGAATAAAACTACTTGCTTTCATTTACGAATTTCCATACCTTTCTTACGATTTTCGAATCTTTACTGATAACACTTCGATTTTATCAATTGTATAAAAAAATTATATTTACCAAAATAGCTTTTAACGTAATTATTTACCTTTTTTATACTCAAATATTTTCAATAAGTTCTGTTAAACAAATCACATGCACCAGATCATCCAGAAATTGACTTTCATATTTCATTCGGAATATGGAAAGTAGATGGCGCCAGCAATTTTTCACTCTTCAGAAGGTTGATCTTGCAATAGATGATGACTTCACTCTTTGTGACAGAGTGACTACAAGTCTCTCTTTAGAGAAAAGTAAGAAATGTCACATTTTCAAGAGCGACAATAGTATTTTCTCACTTTAATTCGTGTCAAAATAGTGGTCACTTTATTTAAGGAGTGAGATTCCCACTCTACAAATTTTAGAGAGAAGTGATATGCATAATTTTAATTGCTTTAAAAAAGACTTAAGTAACTAAACAAATATGTCTGTCATAATATTGTCTGTTTCATAATTCGGTGCATTTATTTTAAATAATATTTTTATTATTAATAATTATGTATACAAAAAAAAATTTTATCGCAAAATTTAAAACTGTAGATTCTAGAAAAAAATTAAAAATGTTTGCCTTCGTTATATAAAAAGAAAAATACCAAATAATTTAAAAATTTAAAGACACTCGAAATTTAATACCATAAATTTTCATACTTTATTTCTTTAGACGTTACACTGGTAAAAGTTTTAGTTCGAATTCAAGCCATTTCATTGTATAGAGAAACAGGTGATTCAAATAGAGTTGTTCTAAATATTCACAAATTTCCTTTCCTAATTAAAATTTGGAAATTTGTGGTTTTAGCATAAAAAAAGCTTTTCATAACCAATGAGATCAAATTATTTTGCATAATCTTGGACAACAACATAATCCTGTTAAATGCAATGTATGAAAATCTAACAGTTTCTTTCTTTTTTTTTTTTCCTTTTCTTTTCAAGCTTGATTCTTGTTTCAAAATGTTTATTTTAATTTATTAGCTTTTATTGTATATATATATATATATATATATATACACATATATATATATATATATACATATATATATATATATATATATATATATATATATATATTTACGTTCTGAAGCTTAATAACAGTAATGTAATTCCAATATTAGGAAGAAAATTAAAGAAGCAGAAAGAGTGCAAATTCTTTCCAGATGACAGAGTATACGGTTAAAAATTTTCATTCTCTTTGATTTCAGAAATTTATTGACTGGATTGAGTGATTAAAGGAAGAACCTTTTAAGACGCTGGATATTATAAAATATTTTTCACAAAAAATTATCTTAAAATTATGAAATTTTACGTACACGCCCATTAAAAATAACAGTACTAAATGTATTAAAATGTCTTAAACATTATTTAAATTAAAAAGTCACATTTTTAAATTTTTCTGAAAAATTTTTAAATGCTCCAGCCTCGCTAATTTTTCAGTTTTCTCTTATTTGCACTTTATTTTTGGTCAAATATATATTCTAAATATATTTGTGTATTGCTTTGTGGATTCATTGACAAGTTAATTGATAAGAAATGTTTTATGTTTGAATGGAAAAATTTCCCACGAATTTCAGGTATTTCAAAAATTTAAATTGTGTTTTAAAACTAATTTGTAACCAAAGCTAAAATAAACGCAGATTTATTTTAATATCATAAAAAAGCTTAACTATAGTTTTTCTTGGATTTACTCTAGAATTAAATTCCAGTGAGCATAATAAGACATGAAATTCTGAAAAAGATTTATTTTGAGAAAAAGCTACTTAAAAGAACTCGTCTGGAAAAGTTACTTATTCAAAGATAGAAACATTTCATTTTATTGAATTCTACATAACATACTTTATATATATATATGTATATATATATATTCATATATTTTATTCGTCGATATTGTAATTATTTTAAAAACTATCACACCTTTTAAGTAACGGAGATTAAAATTATTGATAGTAGGCTTGAATTAACAAATATTTTGTAAATTGTTTTTTTCATATATGAAGTACAAGGTGGTTATAATTAAACGTCCCCTATAAAAAGCATCCTACAGCGCAAACGGGTAAACGGATTGCAACGAAATTCGGTATATAGACTATACACAAAATGCGCTGACGGAATTTCGAAAAAAAAAATTTTTTTAGTTCCAAAATGTCACCAGAGGCTGCCTTTTCTTGAAAAACATTAAACTTAACACAATAAACGACCAAAACGGAATACAGAAAAAATATAACAATCCAGAACAAGAATTCTGAGTAATACAATGAAAACCGGGGAAAGCTGTCAGTTGTAGGAAAACAATGTCGAGATTTGCATGCTTGCGAAGAAGAGGAAGCTTTATGAATAACAGGTTAAGGTATAAAACGTTTGCAGACGTTATGTTTCATGTCGATGATTCTGGCTGTAATGATGACGGTATCTTTAGTTCAGCGTGCGTTATTGGTGAAGCTGTTTTACGAAAACAAGGGGAATGCTTCTGCTGCAGTTCGTGAATTTCGTCGTATAAAGTACCTGTGGTGTGGACCAATGTCTGTTAAAGGTATCCGGGCCATGATTAAGAGATTTAAAGGGACAGGGGAATAAGGAGTTCAACCTGCCGTCAAGACATATGTTGCCACACATTCAGAGACATCAGAGTTTGGGGGCAGTAGCGCACGTGCAGTTTCTCGACAGACAGGCTATTCTCACAACACCGTCCGAAAAGTGCTCAGAAACATAATGCACTACTTTCCATACAAGAATAAGTTACACCATACCCAAGAGCTGCTTGATAGGGACAAGCTACAACGTCTCTCATTCGCAGTCAGTTTTCTCAACAGAATGATAGATCTGTTAAGGCATTGGAATATTCTGTGGAGCGAAGAGGCTCATTTCTACCTCAATGTGACAGTCAACACACATAATTGCCGAATTTGGGCTAAGGAAAATTCGCAGATGCACACCGAAATTCCCCTACATTCTCCAAAGGTGACTGTCTGGTGTGGATGCACGACGATATTCATCCTTGGGCCATTATCTTCTTTGAATAACTTGTCTTGTCACATGTTCCATTACTGGTCGTCGGTACCATGACATGCTCCAGACGTTTGTTCTGCCGCAACTACAGCAAAGGTGGGTCCTTACATCGACCATTTGCATGTAGGATGGTGCACCCCAACATATCCATGAGTCCGTGAAGGCACTATTGCTCCAACACTTCACAGACGAACGTGTTATTAGGTACTTCTTTTGTAATCCATTGCCATCACGTTCACCGGATCTAAATCCGTGTGATTTCTGGTTATGGGGCCACTTAAAAAGGGTGGTGTATCGTGGGGGTATTGCGACGTTGAATGATTTAAAGAACTCCATAACACTTCATGTGCGAAGCATCATAACTACCTAATCTGTTCTTGTTTCTGCAAATTGAACTTTTTTTTTCCTCAAACAGCGTACTGTTATTTTTTCCTTACCTTTACTTTATGTTTTTCGATGACAAGGTGATCCGAAACTAGTCAATAAATGTTAATATTGTTTCTGTATTCCATTTTGGTCGTTTATTGTGTTAAAATTAATGTCTTTCTAGAAAAGGCACCCTCTGATGGACATTTTGGAACTATTTTTTTTTTAATTCCGTGAGCGCATCTCATGTATAGTCTATACACTACATTTCGTTGCATTCCGTTCACCCGTTTGCGCTGTAGGAGGCTCTGTTTATAGGGGAAGTTTAATTATAACCACCCTGTATATATACGAAATTAACTGAAATGAGACTTTATAGAATATCATGCAAATAATTGTAAAACACAGGAACAATACAGGGTGTCTAAAAATAATTTTACACATTTTGGTGATTAAATATTTAATAATTCGCAAAATAATGAAGATATAAACTGCAGCATGTATGCTTTGAATAGCTCGTATATTTTCTTTTATAGTGTAAATGTTTCGTAGACACCTGTCAACCTGGAAAGCTAGCTTTGCAAGGGACATGCTAAGGAGGATACAGAATGAAACTGAATTTATTAATCTCATATGAAGTTTATTTTTATATTTCAGGTCTAGTAAATTGCCGCAATGGGCACATATGAAAATTTGAAAACCTTGTGAATATTGGGAGGTAAAAAGAGATTCTCCAAAAGTTAATGAGTGTTGTAGATATATGTACGACCACTCATTAGCCCTATTTCCTATCCCCGAAAAAGAAAAACTTATTTGTCATTTACTTGGACATGTTGTAAATTTCGTATTTCCACAATTCATAAATTTCGTATTTCCACAAGATGCGCCACTCCATTGGCGTAGCATCGTTTGTAGTTCATTGGATGGTTTTTTCACAGGAATATGGACTGGGCGAGTTGGCCCAATTCCTTGGCCATCCCTGCCTTCTTAAATAATGCCGACGGTGTTTTTTTGGGGGGATTTAAAAGTTTAAAAAAAGGAAAGAGGTTGCTAACCACTATGCTGCAGTTTTGAGGGAATGTAGTCTCCAGATAGAGGCTGTGACAACAGGTGTCACACTTCACTACGGAATTTTAAAACAGCCCGTCTCTAAAAGGTTAAGCCTTCTCCGTTGTTTATTGCATAATCCCCATCCCCCTCCATGGACAACAAATAAGTTCTTTGGTTAAACCCAGGTAAAAAAATCAGCAAAAAACCTTTAAAAAAAACCTTCAGGAAAACTGCAGGTATTTCGGACTATAGCCTGCATCTTTTTTACAGGTAAAAAACCTGCACTTTTCCTGAAGGTAAAAAACCTTCACTTTCCCTTTTATTTGTCCGAAATAACTGCAGTTTTCCTGAAGGTAAGAAACCTGTAGTTTTTACTGAAGGTAAAAAACCTTCACTTTCCCTTTTATTTGTCCGAAATAACTGCAGTTTTCCTGAAGGTAAAAAATCATCAGTTTTCCTGAAAGTAAAAAAACCTTCATTTTCCCTTTTATTTGTCCGAAATAACTGCAGTTTTCCTGCAGGTAAAAAACCTGCAGTGTTTCTGAAAGTAAAAAAAAAAACCCTTCATTTTCCCCCTTTAACCTGTCCTATATATCTGCAGGTTTCCTTAAATTTGTTCCCGAAATAAATTTTCTTACATATAAAAAAGATCTATGCAGTTTTCTTTTAGGTATAAAGTTGTTGTACCTAATCCGGGTTTGATTTTTAGTATCCTTTGTAATATATGAAAAACAAAATATTTGCAAAATTTTATTTACTTTTATGAAAAAAAAAAAAAGTTATAGAACCTTTAACCAACAATTTTATGTTTAATAATATCAATTATATTTCTTTAAATAAAGTATAGGCAGTCATTTGAAATAGTCATAGTACTAAAATAAATGGAATTTTTTTGTGAAAAGATTACATAATTTTGTGTACGGTTGCTAAAGGTTAATAAAAAGGTAACACCTGCATGAAATATGTACGAAACTTTGAATAAAAATCATAAAGCAGAAGAATACTCACAGCAATTGCTTTGTATCGAAAGAAAACAAGACTTTTCGTCAGGAAACAAAAAAGGCACAATGGTGAGGTTCATTCTGCTTTGTTTGCAGCACTCATGTCTACTTTATTCCCTTGAGAAATGACCTTTTTTTTTTTTTTTGGCTTAAAACATTTGTTGCAAGCTCTTGCATGTTATGGTGTCAGGGATCGCGTTGGTGAGCTATAGCGCACCATTGATCCCAATTTTAATGAAAGAGATGCAGAATTTTTGAAATTGCGGGTCACGAGGACCTGTATTTTTTTCACAAAAAATATCCTTTATTCTAAAACAAATTTTCTTTTATTTAATTCTGTCATCATTTCAAAGCAATTTATTTTCCTGGGCTATTTAGCTCTGAATTTAGAAGAATGGGAGAAAGATTCTTTTTACCTCCTTCAAAACCAAACGAATCGCTGGCTGTATTCTTCTCTGTGGGCTGTATCTGCTCCAGTCGAAAACAATGCCGTCACTTTTCTCCCTTTCCTTGTGCATTCTGTCTAATGGAGCACATGCGAAATAACCCAAAACCAGCATCAACATAAAGTGATAATAGACTGGAGATGAAATGCCTTTTTCTTTTTTTTGGGGGGGGAGGGATTTGTTTGTTTATTTATTTAGCAGAATCAATCTCATCAGAATTTGCAACATCATTAGCAAATGTTATTTCATGGGGAAAAAAATGCTCTTTTGAGTAAATTGCAAAATACAATATAGTACCAATTATCTAAAATTCCAAATTCCAGAATAATTTAATTTTTTTTTTTTTTTTCTTTCATGATTTTAAAAACATTTAGTATTGAAAAGCAAAACTTACTTCACTAAAAAAAAAAAAAAAAAAAAAGAAAAAAAAAAATGTCAAAATGAACCAAGACTTTTATGTTTTTCAATAATCAGAAAATAAAGTAAATTTATTTTTCTCTGGAAATGGTTAAAAATGTTTATGGTCTGGAAAATCTTCTGCAACAAACTACATAAAAAAATTCTCCGATTTTATTTGGTGGTCTATTTCAGGGTTTTTTAATTTCTAAAAGTAAAGAAAAATAAAAACTTTTCTTTTAGCGATTTGCTCTTATGATCCAGTCACCATTACATTTAGTGGCACCAACAACGCAGCAACTATGAACCACGGCGCTGACGGGAAGGCAGCGAGCAACCAACCCATGTCGGCTGAGGCCAGATTCCGAAACGAAATCTGTGCGAAAACACATACAGCAACTGAAGATAATGCAAGAGAAGAGAAAATATGCTTCAAACTTCTAAAGATGAGGGAGGGTGGAAATTTTATTTCAATATTTATGGTGGAAATATTTATTGGTGGAAATTTTATTTCAAGAGGGAGGGGGGGGGGGGACTGAAATTAAACAAACGGCCAGTGTGTGTATAGGAGGGGGGTGAAGGAGAAGGCAGGACTGCAGATGCAAATTTTTGTTTGATAATCGGCACTTCCAGTACCATTCTACGCCCAATTCGACTTATTTTTCAATACATTTTTCTTTCATAAATAATATTTAGACGATACAATAGACAATTTTCAATTAAATGTACAGTCGGGGGGAAAAAAAACGCAACACCCGCTGTAATTTCGTTACTAATTGACGCAGGAACATCTAACAGACATAATTCAACAGGAAATTAAAAGCACTTTCTGAATATGTTGTCAAATTTTGAATTAGGGGTCATCTACATATTGAAATGAGCGCCAACTTTGATTTTTTCAATAGCAACACCCAATTTTCACTTCATTTTTGAATTTCTGAGAGTCTGGCAGTGCGGAAAAGTATACTGTTTATATACTTTATCTTTAGTATTTATAGAGTTATAAACAAAAATGTGTTAGGGGGTTATCTGTAAATGTAGAAAAATAAAATTAAGATCCTATAAGACATAGAAAAAATTTTAATGTTTCACACCGGAAATCTTTCAGGAAAAAAATAAGTATAAAAATTAATAAAACGTTGTTTCTTTTACTGTTTTTTATTAACTTGAATTCAATTTTTAGATTTGTATATACTTCAGTACTTCTTTAGATAATTTTAGGTCTATTTAAACACATTACACTTGCGATTAGTCCATGCAGCACCCTTTGAAAAAATTGCAATATTTTTCAAGTAAAAGTGTCTATTATGGCTATACTGATCACCATTGAAGCTTAAACTTTCTTTCGTAGGTAGGTAACATAATATACGAAAGGAAATAATATAGATATATATACAACAACGCATAAACTAAATCTTTTCGGATAAATTATTGTAAGGGTTAATGAAGTAAATATTAAACAATTTTAATCGCACTTACCAGTTTTGGGTCAGTTAAACTCTTTGGAACTGTACGATTGGTTTTATAATTTCTATGAAAATATAATTTCTTAAATAACCGTTTCGCGACTGCTGACGTAGATTCACGCCATTTCAAAATCTGTAATTGTGTGAGTGGGCGTTTCTTTCATAATTTGTTTGTTACATATTTTTTAAGTGTGTACCCAGTGTTCATATTTTTGCAATAAAATATACTATGGATAGAAATATATTGATTAGAAAAAATGTAATTATAAAGTATATCCATTTGTAATATAATTGTGAATACAGAAAATTTGTTCCGAAATATTTTATTTTGAGATTATAACGCCCGTAGGCGGGTATTACTGTCAAAAAGACAAAATCCTGCGGTCACAAAAAGTGTTAAAATATATTTATAAAAGTTAAAATATGTTTTTAAAAATGTATAAAGTTAAAATATATTAATAAAATTTTAAAGACTAAAGTGTCCTTAAAATAATAAACCTCCCCCCTACAAAATAAATAAGTAAGTAAATAAATAAAATAAAGCAATATATGAAGCAAATGATTAAGCCTTTTTTAACTTTGACGGTATTTAAGAAACGATTTTACAAGTCTGTCTTGCATTCCAATTCCATTCGTTTTTTATATTTGACAATTTCACATTAAACCTATTTTTCTATTTAAAACAGTAAACCCCGCCTAATTAGTTAATTTTTTTCTTCTAGTGTTCGTTTAAAAGGTTCAAAATTTATCGCCAATTAATCGAAGAAGTAAATACCACTTGTGCATATTTTTGTCAACATAAAATAAGGGGTTTAACAGGAATACTCAATGTCACATTTACTTTTCTTTTCTATATTGTTTTGTTTTGAAGAACGATGAAGGCGGGGCTTGTCTTCTTTAGAAAACAGGAATTCTGGATGCTATGTCAAAAAATCATAATTTTTGTTTAATTTCTTTGCGTTTGACGTTGTTGGCATACAATTTGACCCGTAAATAAAAATATTTTGTTTAATTTTCTTTGTTATTTTTTAAGATTTGATTCGTTATCTCATGCAAAACTTTATAAGAGACGGCCCCCTAAACCCCTCCAAAAGAAAGATTTATTTATATCTCGAAAACTAATAACTGGAATGAGCTGCAAATTTGCACACCCATATTTTTCAGCATTAGGATTCATTTTATGTAAAAATTTATATAGGTCATAATTCATAATTTTTATGAATATGAATTTATTAATATTTTTCATAATTAAAAATATGTTTCAGAATCAAAAATAATGATGGATTATGTTTGGGTTTCTTCACTGTATCTCGTAAAAAAAAATTATACCGATCAAGTTATTTTTTGTGAAGATATTAATAAAAGTTTGAAATATGAATTTAACATTAGCACCTTCAAACTTTGAACGCTTATAACTCTGCGAAAAAATAAGTAAAATATACAACCAATATACTTTTTCGCGTTGTCGCGATTCCAGGAATTCAAATATAAAATAAAAATGGGGCATTACTATTGAAAAAAAAAAATCAAAGTTGGTGCGCGTTTTAATATGTAGACGACCCCCAATTCAAAATTTCAATTCATTTTCTGAAACTACTTACAATTCCCCGTCGAATGATACCTATTACATTTTTCTACATCGATTATCAATGAAGTTACGTTGAGTGTTGCGTTTTTTTCCCCCGACTGTACATGTGTACATGTTAATATATGTGTATTATTGCAGTTATTTTTTATTTTCGGCTCTAGATTCAAAAAGAAATAAAAATATTGGATTCAGGAACTTTTCAGAATTATTCAGGAGCTGCTTCAGAAACAAAAACTACTACTACTAAAAAAAAAAAAAAAAAAAAAAAAAAAACTTATGTATAAAAATTCCTACAAATTATTCTTGCATAATGATAGTGTTAAAATGAATATTAAATAATGCATATAAAATATTAGCTTTTATTTTTTTATTAAAAAAAAAAAAATTAGATTTTTTTTTAGCTAACAACATGTGCAAAAAGGTTAGTTATTCTTTATATATACACTATTGTTAGAGAGTTGTGTTTTATAGTTCAAGAAAATCAATTATGGAAAAAAAAAAAAAAAAAAAAAAATCTAGAAACTTCTAAAATCCTGAAAATTTCCCGCGAAGGATGGATCTGAAGGATCCTGCAGGTACTGGATAATGGATCCTATGCTTTTTTTTTTTTTAAATATCTTTAATAAGATACTCTTTTTTTTTTTTTTTTTTTTTTTCTTTTTTAAGATTATTAATCTTATTCAAAATCTATTACTGTTGTTAAAATGATCATAATTTTTACTTCTTTCAATTTCATTAAATAATTTTCTTTGCGCTTTTTATTAATTTTACTTAAGCCTTAGTTTTTAAGAACACAAAATGCGAATGTCAACGTATTTGTCGAGATTTTCAATTTGCGCATGCGTCACGACACGCTGTTCTGCGGTTTCAGCGCCAGCGCTGATATCAAGGAGACTCTGATTGGAGTGTTGCGGCATCGGAAACGTTGATATTTGCTTCCGAGTTCTTAAAAACCAGGGCTTTAGTAATGCACTATTTTAACTATATGATCAAACACAAGTTTAACAGAGGTAAGTGCTGATTTCCCACGACAAGAAATAATTAAGTTAGAAAGTTATTTTCTTTTTAATGCAATGTTTCAAAATGTAAAACGGAATTGTGAAAAACTTTTCTGTGTTCGTGGAAAATATGAGCAGTTACACGCCTCCCCTCCCTCCCCCCCCCAAAAAAAAAATAAAATAAATAAAATTAAATTAAAAAATTAAAAAAATAAATTTATACACATATGTTTTTTTTTTGAAAATAATAATAATAATAATAATAAAATTAATTATTGTGTATTAAGACATAAGAAATGGAGAATACTGAAATTTCTGAACATAAAAATATGTTGTATTGTTTGTATTGAATATACAAACATTTTTAAACTATGCATCATATGTATATTTGATTTATTTACTTAAATATTTTATTATTATAGAAAATACATGTATATATATATATCAGTACAAAAACCCTTAGCGGGTGAAAAGTTGTGACGCAGCTACTTTATCACTATAAGAATTTGAAATATGGGTCTTAAAAATAATGATATCAAATTTTAAGTGACGCTTTTCTATTAGTTAAAATATACATAGATTTTCTTATTTGATCATTTGCTTTTTTCTTTTATTTATATTTACAGTGCAAACATAATATTTTTAACTTCAAGATAAGACAGATATATAAAATATACTCACTGATGCTTTTTCATTTGCATTTTAATTTCAAAATAACAGTTTTAAGAGGAATGATATAAAAATTCCAGTCACGCCTTGATGTCATTTTAAAAGATTTGATTTTAGATTCCATTAAAATTACCTTTGTTTTGTCCAATAAAGTATATTTACACATTGAAACAGTGCTTTTAATTTTGAAATATACTGTCAAATAATCACATTTTCACTGAGTTTGCATTATAAATTAAAATTATTTATTTCAATAAATCGATTTGTCTTTTGCGTCACGCTATCCAAAACTGTGAGTAAAATGTATGCAAATGTTAATTTGTATCATAGTATCCAACTAAGTGAGAATTAGTGCAAAGAAATAGTGTGATGCAAAGAAAACATTTGCACAAATTTTACTTGCAGTTTTGGATAGCGTGACGCAAAAGACAAATCGATTTATTGAAATAAATAATTTTAATTTATAATGCAAACTTAGTGAAAGTGTGATTATTTGACAGTATATTTCAAAATTAAAAGCACTGTTTCAATGTGTAAATATACTTTATTAGACAAAACAAAGGTAATTTTAATGGAATCTAAAAACAAATCTTTTAAAATGACATCAAGGCGTGACTGGAATTTTTATATCATTCCTCTTAAAACTGTTATTTTGAAATTAAAATGCAAAAGTAAAAAGCATCAGTGAGTATATTTTATATATCTGTCTTATCTTGAAGTTAAAAATATTATGTTTGCACTGTAAATATAAATAAAAGAAAAAAGCAAATGATCAAATAAGAAAATCTATGTATATTTTTAACTAATAGAAAAGCGTCACTTAAAATTTGATATCATTTTTAAGACCCATATTTCAAATTCTTATAGTGATAAAGTAGCTGCGTCACAACTTTTAACCCGCTAAGGGTTTTTGTACTGATATCATTACTTTTTAGAGATTATTGATCAAAAAATTAAAACAAGTCCTTCCGGCTCATAGGAAGGTTAGGTTGATTTATCTTTTCTTATCAAGTTGCCATCATTTTTTACAAAATGGCAGCTACAATTTATTAATGAACTTGGTGGATTTATTAATGATGGCTATGTATATATGGAGTGTTAAGCAAATCGGTTCAAAAGTTACTGTGATAATTTTCAAGTGGCTACCATTTAGAAACAAAAGGACAGAGTGACTGAGATGCCCAGTGAACTTATCAAAGATATTTGAATGATATGTCAACTGTGCAAATGTGATTCAAACTGATTCCGTATTACAAAAGTTATTGTAATAAAAAAATTTTAAGCGGTTGCCACTTGGAAACAAAATGGTGGAGCAAGTTGCCTAGCAAACTTATCCAAGATATTTGAATTGGATTAAGTTCACTCCCCAACTTTGATTTGAACCAGTTTAGAATTCTAAAAGTTATCGTGGTGGCACATTTTCAAGTAGCAGCCTGATTTGAAGTGGCTGCAAATTGGAAACTAGGTAAATGTTGGAACAAAATTCATCCAAGATATTTGTGTGATAAGTTCATTGTCCAACTTGAACTGATTCAGTATTTCAAAAGTTATTCTGATGATAAATTTACAAGTGGTAGCCTGATTTGAAATGGCTGTACTTAAGATATCGGTCATTTTGTTAAAAATGGCAGATAAAATTCATTAATAAACACTTGGTTGAGACCTTTATGTGGTCAATGTGAACATGAAAATTCAAGCAAATGCGGTCTGAACTGTTGATTTGAAATTTTCATGTAGCCTTCACTTGAAAACAAGCTGCAGAGCAACTTAGTTAATGAACTCATCTAAGATATTTGTAAGATAAGTTTGCTGTGTAACTTTGGTTCAATTAAATTTTGAGTATTATGTCAAAAGTTATCGTAACCACAAAATTTCCATTTTATATACAGAAAAACCCAATTTATACATCGTTTACATTTATACGTCCTTTTAGTGAAGTCCTGATTCATTCCAATGAAAAATTTCTTTGTTTAGTCACACAATATTAGTTATGTCTTTTCTACTTTTCTAAAATTCACAAACTAAACAGACGACATACAAATTCTTTGCAGAATCGTTCTGATTTCTAATCTTTCTCCATCCTCAATATATACCGTAAAATTCTGATAGTAACCTCCTTTTATTTTTCAATGGGAAATTTGTCAAAACTGGGGGGGAGGGGTTATAATTGAAAGTTTCCAGAAATATATGACTAATTCGTAAGGCGGGGGGGGGGGATTATAATCGGAAGTTTCACAATCTTTTCCAAAAACATAAATTTTATTAATTATATATATAATAGCTACTAAATTATATTAACAATAATATTGATTATTATTTATTAAATTTTATTAATAAACATAATTTTGAAAAAGAAAATGTATACCGAATAATCGACATGAACATGTGATGTACACGTGCAACATCCCCCCCCCCTCTTATGAACAAATTGCGAAGTCGTCTAGAAGATTCACTGACAGTTAAACAAACAGTTAATTGCACTGCTATTAACAATTAACTGATATGCAAGAACAGAACAGGGTGAACACTAACTATTAATGTTATTTAATGATTTAAAAGTAAAAAGAGAATTTAAAATTTAGAAAAAAGTTATGATCGCAAAAACATAGTTGCATAAACAAGATTGTGAAAGCAATGGTCGCTTACGAATAGCAGTTAATGTTTTGGAGTTTAAAGAATGTAAACAAAGCAGCATTTTTTTATTTGGAGTTATTTTACTTTAAAAAGATGAGCAAAAATAGCACTTGGATACGTTTACATGCAAATTAGTTTCTAAATAAACATATGACTTCAGATGTTACAAAAAAAGTATGTTTGCAATGATCATGGGAAAAATGAAATAATGGCGGACTTAGCCGCCAAAAGTAAGGGAGGAGGGTTATAAACAGAATTTTCCGAAAAAGTAAAGTACGTGAAATTTCAGGAGGTGGGGGGGGGGGGGGTACATCGGAATTTTACGGTATGACATTTTTTTTTTTTCCAATTTAATTAAATAGATTCTAGAAACTATAAAGAAATTGAATAGTTCAATATCTTTCACTCATATACTTTTTTAGGACACTACCCCTTTCCCTCCACTCTAACACTCGGTGATCAAATGCAATGCAAAAGTCATGTGATTTCCAATCTTTCTCCATCCTCAACATAAATGTCAGTGTTCTCTTTAAACCCGGGTTTTTCAAGAAAAACCCAACCCACTTGGGTTTTTCTGGGTATTTGTGGGTTTTTCTGGGTTTTTGTTTGAATACATTTGCATTGCAATGTTAGATATATGTTATTTAGCATATTAGTTGTAATACACCTAATTATATTAAACTACTAATTAATAATTAATCTAATATTTATCTTAGAAATAAAAATTGGTTTGATTCTAATATTAAAATAGTGTTAATTAGTAAGATTATGCTATATTTTATTTTAATGTATGCTTATTCAAAATAAATATTCTTAATAACAATAACTGATAAAATAAACGAATTTAAATTCTTAAGTACAATACATATTAGTTAAATTTTTTAGTTCCACATCATACTATAGATGGAGAACTTAAATAATCGTGAAAATTTTCGACCTCATTTTTTTTTTTTTTTTCATTTTTACACATTTTCACGTGTAAGGAATACGAAAAATGACAAAATTTGTATGGTGTGTATTAGTTTGTTAGTCCGTTAGTCTGTGTACACGATGTCTCAAGAACAAATTATCACATAGTAGTCAGATCAGTTTTTAAATATTACTTTCGACACTGGCAAGAACCCTATTCATTTGCAATTTTCGAATTAAAAAACTTTGTAAGTTATTAAAAATTTATGCTTTTCTTAACATGGGAAAATAGGGCAAAATTTTACATTTAAGTAAAATTTTGCATTAAATGGAAAATTTTTATGAAAAAAATGTGAGACCAATTTTAAAATATGCGTTTTGATGTCGGAATGAACATCAGTAACTAGAAACATGCTACTTTGAAAATTTTGCAAGTACTGGCATGAATATCATAGAGTATAAATTTTCCAATTAAAAGAATTCTTAAATTATTTGGAATTTACAATTTACTTAAAATGGCAGAATAGGGCAGAATTGAGCATAAATGTCCATTTTGAGGATCATAAATATATCAGACAACTTCAAAATAACATTTATGATACTTGTATGAACATAATTGACTACAAATATTCTAATAGGAAAATTTTGCAAGTTACTCGTAATTTAAGAATTTATCAACATAGCAAAATGGGGCGATATCCCATATAAATATGCATTTTGACATTTTGAGGATTGTTGCATTGGAAATAGTAGCATGAAAACAAAACTACGAAATTGATCCTAATAAAATAAATTAATAGATTAAGAATAAGATAAATATATCAAAATGAATGGTGGATAGCCTATTAGGTGGGGATTTCATTGTGTCAAGTGTTTAGTCGATTCATTTATCTTAACATGATAATCATGTTAAGAAAATGTCCTGTACTAGAAATGTATGAGAACATATATATGATGGGGAACTGAGCAGAGTCCACTTATGCCAACTAGTTCTAATTATAAAAATAAGTTGCACAGCTTTATCTTTTTTTTTTTTTTTTTTTTTTTTTTTTTTTTTAATCTTTTTTAATAGTTGAAACGGTTATAGAAGAAAATTTTATGTTATTAGATTTATAATTATGTTGCTACTAAAATTAAAATAAAATTATAAAGTTTTAAAACTAAACAATTTAATTAGTTAAATATTGATTCTGGGCAACATTTATATCCACTGTTAAACAAAAATATCGTTCGGCTTTACAGGAAAAGGAAAACTGAACCAATTATAGAAGATAAACTTGCTTTTATTATATTTATAACTGTAGTTACTTTTCATGTTTAAATACTATTTTCTAGAAAATAACAATAAGAGTTTTTTCTTTAAAGTTAAGGTGTTTTCTATACTTTATAGATCGGATTTGTAAATTATAAATAATTTTTAACAAAAACCCACTTATTTGCAAAAACCCAGTGGGTTTTTGTTGGTGGGCCCGCCCAGAAAAACCCGGGCGGGTTTTTCTGGGCTGGGCCCAGTTTGCCAACCCTGCTTTAAACACCCTTTATTAAATTCTAGCAGCTATAAAGAAGTAGAATTGTTCAATACCTTACACTCATGTAATTTTTTGAGATGACCTAATCCCTGTGCTAATGATCAGCGACCATACACCTCATGGAATCCTTATGATTTCTAATCTTTCTCATACATAACATATATGTCAATACTCTTTATACCATGTTTAAATATATATAGAGGTAGAACTGTTCACAATGATTAACTATCATCATTTTTATAACTATAATGCTTTGATCAAAACAACTGATTAACAAACATTACATATGCAATCTTGTGATAAAAATATTACCTACTATTGAAACTTGTAACTTCGTTTTTACCATGTTTTTATTAACTTCGATTCTTGTTTGTTTGTCTGGTACAAATCTTGAAATCTGTTTTTAACTAACTCCCCTACATTTGAAACTTTTAGCATAAAGCAGAACCCGGTGACAATACTATACTCCAAAGCTCGATTTTTGAATAGTTTTCTTTTAATTAATTAAAATATGAAAATAATAAGCTCCTAATAGCAATAAAAATAGCCATTAAAATATTAGCTATAATTTAATTGTTGCCAAAAAAAAAAAATTACGTGTTCATTTTCTTTCGACATAAAAATAAACACGTTTAATTAAACGTGAACGTTAAAAAAATTATAAAAAGTTAAACGATGCATCTCATAAAAATTGATGTTATCACTTTAAAAAATTTATACACATTGATAAGTGCTAATGTAGTTCATGATGCTAATATACGTATTTATTTTAAAAACCAACTTTTTTTTTCATTATTATTATTATTAGTTCACTGAACTGAGTCCGCGTTCTTAAACATTGCTTATTTATTATTTTTTATCCTTGCATATTTTATTAATGATTCATCAGGAAATTTAAAAACATGGTATATAAAAAGTTTTCTTTTTTGTCTTATAATTATTTTCTGTTACTTATTGTAAAGTTATGCTACAGATTATTTTTTAGTGCCCATATAGCTGTCACAGATTCTCAGAAAAAATTCTGCTACTGAGTCTGGGTTTAAGCCGAGTAAAAATTATTTTTAGCAAAAAAGCTAAAATCAGAAAAAAAGCTTTAGCAAAATACTAAAATGCCAGGAATAGTAGAAAAAGATGAATATCAGTTTACTCTTTATTCGTTCTTCAAAAGCCTTTACTGCCTTTAAATAATTTTCTGATGTTACGGGGTAACTTTCGAGTAATTCTCTGGCTCGAGTTCCTGGTTCTACGCACTGTAAAAGGTACTGAAATTTGTCAGCGTTGTCTAATTCTTCATCCTCGTGAATTTTCTTAAATTGGGCCCAAAAGGGCAAATAATTTATCAATTTTGAATCAAATTTCTTGATAGCTAATTTTGGTAATTTATATCGCTTTGTTTTCAAGTTTGTTTCGCTTTCTATTTTATTTTGACCTGTGTAATTAAAATTTACATTTGAATTTAACTTTTCATTAATTAGTCTTTTAACTGTGATAAATTAATCACCGTATGCTTCGCTTTCTTCCGCTTCTTTTATAATCAAAGCTTCATCGCATTTACTATCTTCCGACATAATGTCCAATATCTCATTATCAAATCCTTTTAATTCTGTCATTAAACCCTCTAATTTATTTAAATTATCTAAAAGTATATCCTTCTCAAGATCTTCTTTCTCTAGTTCAGTTTTTAAAATATTTCAAGTTTTAGTAAAGGAAGATCGTAATGGAGTTCTTCGCCTTTTTATTTTTTCCATTTCTGATTTTTAAACAAAAACAGAGCAGTTTTATGTTAATTAACCAATTATTCGTTATTTATGCCTTTTAATTTAAATGTAAAAACTTTCACTTTTCTATTTACCAAGAAGATTTTATTTAAAGAACAACTTGGAAAAAATTTTAATTTGAGAGCCATTTTCTTTTCATAAAATGTAAACAAAAGAAAATAACCATTTATTATTTTTTTATTTTACTCTTATAGCAATATTTATTTCCAACTGAATAATAATTTTTATTTATTTATTAACTGTAAAAATTTATTGAATATAACAATCACCAAATGTAATCCAAAAATAAATTAGAATCGAAGCTTCTATCACTTGCACATTCTGTTTTCATTCATAAATTCTAAAATAATACTTTATTTCATTATCATTGCGAAACAAAAAATAAAACAATAAAAATTCACTGCAATCAGATTTTGACATCATCTAATATTTAACATGGAAAAAATACTTTTTATTATTTTCTTCATCAAATGATGCTTATTTTTAACCGACTTCAAAAAAAGAAGGAAGGTTCTCAATTCAAACCGTATGTTTTTTTTATGTTTGTTAGCTCATAACTTCTGAACGGATGCTCCGATTTTGATACTTTTTATTTTGTTGAAAAGGTCTTGGTCTGCAATAGGTCCCATTGTAATATCTTTACGATCTAAAGAAAATACAGGGTGCCCAAAAAAATCAGTCCCAACTCTTTTAACTGCTAAATGGTTGCAGCTATAGTGATAAAAATGGTATGCAAGTATAGCAAAGTGGCCATGCAGTACAAGGTTAAACCGCTTGCAGCGCCACCTGGTGGAAAATAGCGAGTTAGTGTTAGTATCGAAAACGGTTCTAGCGAAAAAAGTGAATTAAAAAGTTGAATAGCATTACAGATTTAGTACAAAAAGATAGTTTAGGCATTCATGCTAGCGTTCCTCTCTCGGAAACGGTTCAAGACAGGGGGAAAAATTGAATTATAAAATTGCAGAACATCATCGATTTAATACGAAAAGATTGTTTAGACATTGATGCTAAAAATTCAATCCTAAAAACGTGAATTTGTCTGTTCGCAATTTCTTACACTATGCACACTTCAACTACATTGCACCCGTTGTAGCATAGCTGGTGAGGCATACGCAATATAGTTCAAAATACGGTTACTAGATACTTTTTGTTTTGTTAAAAAGATCTTGGTCTGAAGCAGGACACATTGTAATATCTTTACAATCTGAAGAAAATAAAGCGTCATCTGGTGAAAAACAGCGGAATTAGCGCTCCTATCTCAAAAACGGTTCAAGATGGGAGAAAAGTTAATTACGAAGTTGTAGAGCATCATCTATTCACTACGAAAAAACAGTTTTTAGACATTATTGCTAAAAATAGAACGCTTTAAACGTGCAGTTATTCCTTCTCAATTTCTTACACTGTGAACACTTGAACTACGTTGCATAGTTTGCAGCGTAGCGGATGACACCTGTACTCTGTGGTTCAAAGTACTGCTACTGTAAGCGGTCACATCGATTAGCGCAAAGTCATTTTCAACCAACTTCAGAAATGAGGGTGTTCTAAATTCGAGCTGTGTGTTGTTGTTGATGTTTGTAAGCTTATAACTTCGTAAGAGATGCTCTAATTAACCGATGTCAAAGAGGAAAAGGTTCTCAATTCAAAGCGTATGTTTTTTTGTTTTTGTTTGTTAGCTCATAACTTCTGAACGGATGATCCGATTTTGATACTTTTTGTTTTATTGTAAAGGTCTTGGTCTGAAATAGGTCCCACTGTAATACCTTTACGATTAAAAGAAAATATAGGGTGCCGAAAAAGCCAGTCCCGAACCTTTTAACTGCTGAACAGCTGCAGCTATAGTTATAAAAGTGGTATGTAGGTATAGTAAAGTGGACATGTGCTACGCAATTCAACCGCCTACAGCGCCACCTGGTGGAAAACAGTGGAGTTAGCGTTCCTATTTCGAAAACGGTTCAAGATAGGGAAAAAAAGTGAATTACAAAGTTACAGGATGCCATCGATTTAGTAAGAAAAGACAGTTTGTAGACATTAATGCTAAAAGTAGAACGATTAAAACGATAATTTGTTTGTCCGCAAATTAATAGTTTCTTCACACTTCAACAGCATTGCATACGTTGTAGCGTAGCGGGTGACATTTATGGTATGTAAAATGCAAAGTATGGTTATTGTAAGCGGTCACATCGATTAACGTATAAACGTTTTAAACCGACTTCATAAAGGAAGAGGTTATCAATACAAACTATGTTTTTCATTGTTGTTGTTGTTGAAATTCGTTAGCTTATAACTTCGTAAGACATGCTTTAATTTTAATACTTTTTTTTTGTTGTTGTTGGCGCAAAGATCTTGGCCTGAAATAGGTTTCATTATGATTTCATTAAGATACAAACAAATTACAGGATACTCACAAAAGTCTGTTCTCACTCTAACTTCTGAACGCATGCAGCTACACTGGCAAAAGTAGTAAGTATGTAATTATCTATGATGAAACTTCTGTCCGTCAGCTGCAATGCATATTTGTTTGAACTTTACGCCGTGCAATTTCCAGCGTAGCGGGTAACACGTTTTCACTGTAAAATTTAATATATGTCTAACAGAATTTTTGGTTACGAATACAGCGTATCCGTTCTTTACATCTCTAAAGCCTTTTTACTTTAAAGTATGTTCATTCAATAGATATTGTTTTTCCTCATATCCGTTAAAGGCAAGAAAAGTGACACAACTTAAAAATGCAGCATTTGAGAAAAATCAACTTAAAAATAACTTGACTAGAATAAGACTAGCACAACTGTCTTTCGAGTGGATAACTTTTTAGATGGAGATGTAACCTCTTTGTTCCCATTGGGTGCATTTCATGTATTTTTGAGTGACATAAATCATTTTTTGAGTTATGCCACTTTTCTTGGGGGTTGTGGTTTATGAAACTGCCGTGGAACGTCTTCTGACGTTCTTCTATATGAATAAAGTTTCACTGAAAAGAGAAAAATAAAATCTTTTTGTAAAAAAAATAGAACCGACTCCAAAAAGCAACTACTATTCAAGCAACTAAAAAAAAATTGGCATGAAATGAAACTGTAAATTGCGCCTAAAAGTATAAAATAATTTCCTTCGTCAAACAACCTATAACACTACAATTAATCATAACTTTTGAAGTCGGCGCAAAATTAAATAAAAATTGATACCAGTATTCAATACAAAAATCAAATTCTATTCAAAATACACATCTCAAAATGTCACCTGCAAAACGCAGCTGAAAACTAGTTTGATTCAAGAAAACAAATAAAATTTCGTAAACAGCAAAAGTTGGCGAAGCTCCTGGTATCTGGCGTCCTTGGTCAAAGAAAAATCGCAAAATTATCTGGCAAACATATTTAATTTCTTTCAAGAGAGCAATGAAGAATATGAAACAATACTTCGTACAATATATATTATGAAAATATACACCTTACATGTATATTTTTGCATTACGTTTTGATCGACAAATCCAAAATCCACCAAGGATGATAGTTATCAAAGTTATACCAAAATTGCAAAGGAAACTAACTTCGTAGAAACATAAATACCGAATAGCGAAGAATGTTCACTGTTCTATGTAGATGCTACTAATGGACCAATTGTATACAGTGATAAAATAATAAAAGAAATATGAAAATGGATCATTCGTGACAACAGCATTTGTAGCTATCGATCTAAAAACAAATCTTTAAAAACTAATTAAATTTTATTTAATTTTGCGCCGACTTCAAAAGTTATGATTAATTGTAGTGTTATAGGTTGTTTGACGAAGGAAATTATTTTATACTTTTAGGCGCAATTTACAGTTTCATTTCATGCCAATTTTTTTTTTAGTTGCTTGAATAGTAGTTGCTTTTTCGAGTCGGTTCTATTTTTTTTACAAAAAGATTTTATTCAAGGTCAACTCAATACTCAATTGCTTTCTTTATATTCTAGTTTTATGTATTTCAATCATAAAAAACAACTATCTTATTTTGACCTTGATAAATTTACGTTTTAAATGTACAAATAATAGAACGAATAAAAAATCTTGTTTTATTTCAATCAGACATTTTTAATTTTATTTACTTTGAAAAAGGAATATTCTATATTCTAAATAATTTCAATCTTAGATATCTTTTGAAAAACATTTCACATAATAATAAAATAAATTTTAAACCATTTATTGTTTCAAATGAAAATAATTCTTTTCTTTTCAGTTAATATAAACAATATTAATATAAACGATATTTCCTGTATTTAATATAAACAATACATCCTGTCTGCGAACGCCATAAAATTATGTTATAAAACGCCATTCTTCTGAATGGCTTAAGCGAGTCTTCTAGACTCTTTGAAATATAAAGATTGCGGGCTATTTTCATTTAATCAAATGTCTTATTTAATAATTTCTAATCATTTTAATTTCAAAGTAATAATCTTCAAACTGATACTTTAATATTCTTCTTACCTGTAAAATTCTTCGACGTTAAAAAATGAAGACTAATAACGGACACTTGTTTTTCTAGAAATAATAGCTTCTTCTTTAAGATGATAAAATATATACAGTTTAATTAACTAAAATAGTTACATGATGAAAATAACACTATTTACAAAAAGTATTTACATATTCGAAATTTCACGAAAACAATTTTCTATTCGTAATATTTTAATTACTAAGCCACCAGTTTTCTATTTCGTAGTGACAATGGTGGTTCCATAAAAATAAATTAGGCCAAAGGTGGCATGAGAGCATTCTATTTCATTATGTTGCTCTCTTCTCTTCACTAAAGACAAAATAAAACCAAAACTAAATCTAATCTAGGAGCTACTTTTTCTATTTCTTAAACGATAGCTCCTTGAATAATAAAATCGGGCCAAAAAGGCCCCGAGAGCAAAATACTATTTCATGACCAGTTGCTCTCTATTCTAAAACAGAACTAAAACTAATGTCCCACAAGAGTCAACAAAAAATGTTTTTCGAATCTCATCTCAACGGGACCTCTGGCGCCCTCTAGTGAGGCAAAAGTATATCAATACCTAACACTGCTTTTGGACGGAAGATCTTTTTGGTAAATTTTTCTGCAATTTCTCTGTGCTTGCACTATCGATTTCGCTTCTATGTACCACCATAAAATCTGTGCTTTCTCTTGTGGTGTATGCATTTTCCTTAATATCCGCTCAAATAAAACATCACATACAAAAGTACTACATAGAACAAACACATCAAAAGTAAACATAACATTGCAATAGTTGCTAAAAACAAAAGGAGAGAAAAATGCAATTAATAAGCAGACGATATTTAGAAAAGTACAGATATTTAGATTGGAAAATGAAATTATCTGAAATTAACCACACGCGCAGACGATATTTACAAAAGTAAAGATATTCAAACCTGAAAAGAAAATATATGAGTTATTCCATCAATTATTCCATCATTATATATGTTTGGTATTTCCATAGAAGTAGTTCAATATAATGATATGCAAATGAAATTTTGCTAAAGTTTGTGCACTCGTAGTTAAAATTCAGTTAAAATTCATTAAAAATGCATATATTTCATTAAATATTTACTAATTTATCCTTTTTGCAGTGAATATACACAGTATATTCACTGCAAATATACATACAGTATATTAAGTTTATTATACCATAAGTTTGTTTATATCTTCATTATTTTATGAGTTATTAAACCTCAAAATGGGTCCGGGACTTTATAAACACCCTGTATGACTGAGTTTCCATTTTGATTTACGAAGGGGATTTTATAAATTCCAGCTATTTCAAGTAGTGCAATGGGGTCTTTGTCGCTGTATATTAATTGGAAAATATTTTTATTTAGTTTAATGGGGATGTTTTGTCTCGAAAGCAAAAGGGGGACAAGTAATGATTTAAAGAGAACTAAAAATATTCGAGGTCACCTTGTAAAAAGTAATACTTGAAATGAGTTCTGGTTGTAGTACGCGTTTATGAGGCTGTTCCGTATCTGTATAAATATATGAGGATATTCATAGAGATAATGGTTTCTTTAAAAAACTGCAAAAAATGTTACTTTTTAAACTATAACACGTAGTAAGATATTAAAACCCATTGCAAAGTTATTTTTAAGAAACTTGACATATTACATAAGTCACAGCATACTACAATCAAAATGAAAGAATATTAAATTTCTAATGAGAGATAAACATTTTTATTAAGTCATTTTTAAGCTTTACAAAAATTTCATTTGTATAATTTAATAGCCATATGCATTGAGCTATTTACATGAAAACCCCAAATAAGTATAGGAAATTCAAAAAAGTGTATGCGGCAGAACGAAATACTACTCATCCTCCCCCCCCCCCCCTCGAAAAAAAAAAGAAATATAAATTGTTTTGTTCACATCTTTAATTTGATTTAATCAATAGTAATACAGTATTCGTTGATTGTGAATGAATTTTCATAAAACCTTATTTTTGAGAACAATTTATATTAAATTCCTTCTATTGGTTATAAATTTTTGAATTAATATATGTTTGGTATTTCCATAGAAGTAGTTCAATATAATGATATGCAAATGAAATTTTGCTAAAGTTTGTGCACTCGTAGTTAAAATTCAGTTAAAATTCATTAAAAATGCATATATTTCATTAAATATTTACTAATTTATCCTTTTTGCAGTGAATATACACAGTATATTCACTGCAAATATACATACAGTATATTACAGTTATTACAGTTATTTGCAGTATACATACACACACGAGGGCTGTCCGTAAAGTATCCGGATTTAATTTATAGCTAAAAAAATATAATGGATATACATAATTCAGTTTAATCCCCTTCAAAGTATCATCCTTGAGAAGCAACACACTTAGACCAACGTTATTGCCACTCTTGGAAACAGGATTGGAAGTCGTTCTTTGGAATGGTCAACAGCTCTTCGATCGCTTTTTGTTTGATGGTCGTCACATCCTCAAACCGTCGTCCTTTATGCGTTTTCTTTAGCTTTGGAAATGCGAAATTTTCAAAAACACCGAAATTTTCACCGTTCAAATCGCTTAAAGGACGACGGTTTGAGGATGTGAAGACCATCAAACAAAAAGCGATCGAACAGCTGTTGGCCATTCCAAAGAACGACTTCCAATCCTGCTTCCAAGAGTGGCAACAACGTTGGGCTAAGTGTGATGCTTCGCAAGGACGATACTTTGAAGGGGATTCAACTGAAGTATGTATATCCATTATACTTTTTTGGTTATAAATTAAATCCGGATACTTTACGGACAGCCGTCGTATATAAGAGTGTGTGTGTGTGTGCTCTTTAACCCTTTATCTACTGCATACATCTACATATCATACATAGCATATTATCTACAAAAATTGTGTTTGAAACATACATTTTTAGTTACTAAAGTGCATTATTTAAAGATATATAGGCTAAAAATTATGCATATTACCTCATCATAATAATTAATGAGAATTTTTTGAGGTCGTACTTTAGTGTACCACTGGTACATAGAGGTCGAAAAAATTATTTCGACATGTAAAAAGTGTAGAGAAATATTTACTCTTCATGTTCCTCATATTTTTTCTAAGATTAGTGAGATATTCTTGAAATAATATAGGAATTATCACACACATGAAGATCGTGAAAAATATCAAGCAAATACTGCAAATGCACTCCATAAAATCCCTTATGGAAGAAAAATGGCTAAATGTATCATCTAATGCTTTGTAGTGAGATTAAAGGGAGGTATATCTATTCCCTTCTTATAAATATCTTTGACATTTCTTCTATAAATTCGATTTTATACTCTTTTTAAAGTAATGGTACTTTAAAGTACCGTCAGTAGATAAAGGGCTAATATAGTGTATGTAAAATTTCCTAAAAATATCTTTACACTGAGTTCAATACCCTGCGTTAAGTGGCTTTTTTGTTTATAATATTTTGAAGAAACATATCTCCATGAATATATGTGGTAGCCTCATAAAAATTGATACAGATATTAAAAAGAATCCTTTTAATCCCATTCTACAGCTAGAACGCATTTCGAGCATCACTTTTTATAGGGTGATCCCACAAATTTTCTTTTAACATTTTACTGGTCCCCCTTTTTTGCTTTCGAAGCAAAACTAATTGAAATATGGTATAATATGTTCTTCATACTCCTGAAGTTCCAAAATCATTCGTCAAGTACTTTTTGAGATGTTTCACAAAACGTTTGAAATCAGAAGTGTCCGTCCATTTGTGGAAAGGTAGTATAGACAAAATTAATTATAAAATTATATAGCTTCCTCATACTTTGCCTCCCAAAACTACCTATTTCAATATCAGATTTTCCTTAATTTCGTAAATTAAAACTTGAAATCACTAAAATTCCCAAACAATATGATTTAGAAATAATTTTCTCCCCTATCCGTAAACACACCCTTCCTCAAATAAAAGATCTTATATGTTTCAGTCCTGTGGTATTTAAAATTTCCTACTAATATAATGTATCCTTCATTGGTGAAATTAAACGGAGTTTTAATTACGTTTAAAAGTGCGTATCAGTTATATTTGGAAACGATAAACCAACAAATCGATAATTTCTATGCATTGCCTTGTGAGCTGTTGCCAGTTTGATGGCTAAAATATTTTGTAGGCGTGAATAACACACAAACTTTGAAGTTTGTATCTGCTATAATAATCTTAAAATTATTGCTGTAATTTTGCGATACCTCCTTTGATTGTGATAAATGTTCTACTGAAGTCCACTCCACATTTTCTTAATTTTTTTTTTTATAGTTTTCACAGCTGTAGTTTTCGATACCCCATTGATTAATCCTCCTACAATACTTTAAATTTTATTGGTTTATAAATCATCTGCAGATTCTAGATCTTTTAGCATATACAGCAGTACATTTCCCTTCTGTGTTAGGCTCATTGTTAGAGAAACTGACGTTTGAATTTTTATTTATTTACCGTTTTTACAACTTGTAGTTTTATTTATATTTTTTTTTTTTCAAGACTTCCAGGTATAGTAATTTTAAATGGTATCTTAAAAGTAGTCCCTGTCACTACTATTTCGCAGTTCCAATTTTGATACTTTTATTTCCTTATAATTCATTCATTAGAGTTAAAGTAAAAAATTAGTATCTAATTTTTGAAGCTTTTTTCCCCTACGTTCAGCACAAAGCACGAAAAGTCACTTACGACTGAAAATAATTATTGCAGTATATTAAATTTAAAAGACAGCAGAGAGAAAAAAAAATAGGTAACATCTCACTGCTGGATTATTTAAAATTACTTCTATTTATGTACACGTAATTGATGCTATAAAAAATTTATTAATGTGTGCAAATAAAGAAGTTTACGTCAGAAAAAAAAAGGCAGAAAACAGGAAATGCATCCATAAATCTATTAACAGGGTTTAACTTGAAAAATATAGGAACTTTTTGGATATTGTACAATATTTTTATTAGTTTGTTATCAGTAGGTAATATATACCGCAAATTAACTATTCTAGTTTTTTTAGCCTTGATATTCACTAAAATTGTGCGTTTTGAAAAAAAGAATTAGTGAATTCTCCGAACGTCTAATCAAAATTTTCATCATTTAACTATTGACTATATTCTACTCTTATACTTAAATCCATTCATTTTATTACTTTTGGCTGTATACTTTTTTTTTTTATTATTATTACAGTGTATATAAAAACGATTTATAACCATTTTGTAGATTACATAGTTGCCGCATTTTACGCGTTCTGGATACAGGAAAATTTTTATCGTAATTTATATATATATTAGCCCTTTGTTTTGAATAAAAAATTTCTTTGCCTCTCGAACTGCCACTGGAATTAACGAACAAACTAAAAGAAAAATAAGTAAAACATTTCTCCTAAACTATTAAAATATATTATTCTTAAAAATATACAGTACTATATTTTGCATTTAGAAATTCGCCCATCAAACAACGAATACGGAAACATTAAGTTTATCGTACGCTTTTAGCCTATCTTTAACACGATCAGGTTATCACGTTTTTTGGCCCCATGTCATTATCATGGGTTGCTAAAGTCCCGAGGCATGTTAGAACGCGTCATTTTTTATCTGATAAAATCCTTGACGTTCTTAAATACTTCTACTTTAAATGCAGAGAATGAATATTGCAAAAAGTAAAATATTTTTTTATTTTTCATGAGAAACCCACCCACTTCTCAAAAATGCAGTCATTGACTGAAAAATTCATAACTTTTGAACAAATTGAGATAGTTAAAAAATACAAATTGCATAATAAAGTTTAAAAAATGGTATTTTTACGGAAAAAACACGGACTCAATGTATAGGTATTTATTCTATACGTAGATTTTGAGAAATGAGACAAAAGAAAAATGGCTTGGTTAACTAATGACGATAACCATCACGATAACCTGATCAGGTTAATAAAAAGGACGCGCTTAAAAGTAATATCTTCGAAAGGTATATCTAATGTGTGTTGAAGAAAAAAAAAATATTTTGTGATGTGAAGTAGGCATACAATGACACCTTTATTTGTAAACAATTTTTTCAATTTATAAAAGTAATCTTGAGTATTTAATTTTTTCTTAAAAAGAGTTATTAAATCTAGACGTGTAGTTTTCTTTTCTTTTCTTTTTTTTTTTTTTTTTTTTTTTTTTGATTCGATAACAATGCTCGTGATTTAATTTATTTTTCTCCTATTTACATGGATCTACCAATGGCCGAGCAAATCTGCTTTCAAGGCTGGTATATGGGAAGTGTCGGTTGCGATCCCAGATCACGCTCATTGACCTCATCGTTCGGATTTTTCCGCGGTTTTCTCCAACACTCGCGTAAATATGAGTTAGGACTCTATATAAACGATATATATTCTTTGCTATAGAAGTGTCCAGAAGAACTTTAATCGTTCAGATTGAGAGGCGAATAGTTAAAAGGATTTATAGGGATATGAATCGTCATGAAAATAAAAGTACCGAAACCTTTTTTACCATGTTTTTATTAACTTCGATTCTTGTTTGTATGTTTGTTTGTCCGGTACAAATCTTGCAATCTATTTTTAACTAACTTCTCTACTAGCTAGACATTTGAAACTTTCACAGTAGCTCAGAACCCGGTGACAACACAATACTTCGAAGTCAGATTTTTGAATTGTTTTCTTTTAATTAATTAAAATATGAAAATAATAAGCTCCTAATAGCAATAAAAATAGCCATTAAAATATTATCTATAATTTAATTGTTGCCAAAAAAAAAATACGAGTTCAGTTTTCTTTTGACATAAAAATAAATACATTTAATTAAACGTGAACGTTAAAAAATTGTAAAAAGTTAAATTATGCATAGCTCAAAAATTGACGTCATTATCACTTTAAAAAATTTATTTGAGTAAAATTGATAAACGTTTAATTTTAAATTTCAAAACTGTAGAAAAAAAAAAGTCAAACTTCCATTTTCGAATGTAAACATAAACATTTCATTTCAAAGGGTTATATTTACACAATAAATGTCCAACTAATATACTAGTTAAAAGGAAAATAATACATATTCTATCATAATTTGAAGTTAAATTTGTTTTCAAATGTCTAAATAAAGTGTTTGATATAAGGTATTAATATATTGCAGCGGAATATTTGATATCTGTTGGCCTTGGCAAGATGGGGGAAAAAAAAAAAAAAAAAAAAAAAAAAAGATCACCAAATCATCTGGCGAACATATTCAATTCCTTACAAACATCATTGTTATTTTAACAACGTATATTAGAAGAGCAATCAATGATGTGAAACAATATATCGTACAATGCATATTACGAAAATATACATCTGGTATGTATATTTTTGTATTACGTTTTTGATCGCGAAATACAAAAAACGCCAAGGACGACACAATTTCGAAATTTTAAATTAAAAGCTTATCAATTTTACAGCAAAAGTAACTCAATCTAACACATGTAGACAATAACTTATATATAACTGTATCCAAATATGGGAATTAAAAATCGGGAAATAATTTTTCTTAATATATTTTTTTTTTTTTTTTTTTTTTTTTACAAAAAATCCAATGGATAATTAACATAGGAAATTTTTTTTTCGCCCCACCGACGGTTAGTGACGTCACACTTCGCTTGCGTATAGCTATGATTCAACGATTCAACAGAAAATTTAAAAACATGGTGTATAAAAAGTTTTTTTTTTTTTTTTTTTTTTATCTTACAATTATTTTTTCTCCTTTAGTAATGGCTAATTTTGGTAGAATGTTTACGAAATATATAAAAGCTTATATTAAAAATTTCCGTCAGCCAAAAAGACCTAGGACTCTAGCGTAGTCAAACGGCCTTAAATCCTACGACCAACCATTAGCCAAAAATCTATGGCAACTATGAGACTGAATAACTGTAGGTGCAGTAGAGCACTGATTATCCGCGAGTACGAGAGCCTCGAAAAACAATTTAAATTACTAACCTCCAAAAAAACCCAATTTGAATTCAAACCAACAACAAGGAAATTACAGTAGGTTCTACAGTGAGAAGGTCGAAATGTTTACTGTGCATCGTAATTCTATAGGTCTACTTCGAATTTTTTTGACGGTTTTAGGAGGATTTTAACTTTAGAAATAGGGGTTATACAGTTCATTTTTTCATGTTTGCACCCCATTTTACTCTGTTTTATCCGCGATTGCTACCCAATTGCGCGAATAATCGGTGCTCTACTGTAATTGAGTAGAGCAGAAGTTAACGTTTGTGGGAGGAATTAGTTACTTTAAAAAACGAAAGACTTTACTCAGTTTCATTTTATGAAAAGCAGAAATGAAATGAAGTTTTTAAAAAAAGATTGTATTGAAAATGGCAAACATAAAAACAATATTTTAGATGTTAACCTTTATTAAATTTTTGCAAACAACCAGCAGTAAGAGTTAAAATAGTTAGCTCAAGGATTTAATGATATGCAATTTTAAAAATGGTATCTATTACTTAAAGGTAGTTTATTTCTTTATATATTTTCCGTTCTGTTTTCGACTGTTATTTCATTAAAATTTCATTTCCTGTGCGTTACTGCAAAAAATAAATTTATATAATTTTTAATAATTTTATAGTTTGTTTTTCTACTTTCAAGCAGAATGCATTAATACTCACATTTTTCTTTGAATGGATTCAAAATTTACGAGACAGTAGATGAAAACATTTTGAATATTTGGAATTTTAAATAATATCAATGGATGTCTCACAACTTCACATTTATAAGATACTTAAAAAAAAAAAAAAAAAAACTATATCACGTTAAAAAGTAAAAAAGACCGTTACATAAAAAAATCACGAGAAGCATTCGTAATTTGTGTATATAAACTGAGGAAAGTTGTACATATTTTTAAAGTGACGTTAAATATATATTGTTATTAAGCTAAATATAGTGTGAAAACTAGCATTGATCTCACAAGACTGCAAGTTTCGGAACCCTCCAAGTGCTGATCGTTTCACTCTTAAGTGCTAAGGCACCGTGCAGATATATTTTTATAATAAATACAAATTTCTAACTATATATTATACATTAATGTATTCAGAAAATAAGATAATAGTAGGTTTCTTTACTTACAAGTACCCAGTAAAAGTATAATGGATGATTAGTCATATTAGAAAAAAAAACGAAACTTCCAATTTTAGCACAAGCACTACTTTATCTGAAATGAAAGTCTGATTTACAAAATCATCACAAGCACAATGATATAATCTAAACATAGGCCAGTTCACAGCTAATAAGTTCACCTTCCCCAACCAAAGACCAATTAGCAATGTTTACCCGGTAGAGAATTTCATTTCCAGTGAGACTATTCGTAAAATCGATTGATATCTCGATTTTACGAGTTGTTATATATAGGTTTTACGAAGACGATAGCACTTCGAGGGTTAAAAATTCCATACGAACACGTTCTGGAAGCCTATTCTGGTGTGATGGTATGAAAGCTGTCAAAAACTTGCATTAAAAGCAGAGCAAGTTTTTGACTGATTTTATTGTTTCGATCACGCTAGAATAGGCCACCAAGTTTTGATCACAGCTATCTGCCAGCTTAGGAAGCAAAACCTCTGGCTCTTTGATGCAACCTTCTGAAACTGGAGATTATCAGTTTAACAATTTTTATTTTCACACGGTCAATGAGTTAGATTTCTTATTGGATTTTAATCTTATAGATTTCTTGTAGTATTTCAAATTTATTACTTTCAACGTAGCAGCAATAATTATCTTTTTTCTAGTATTATTTACATACGTTATACATAATAATTCTTCTTACCTAATTCAAATGAGATAACAAGAATGTTCGTAAAAACAATCTAATTACTTTCTTTCTAAAAGAAAAAAAGACGTGTTTAGTCTTTTTCACATTCTTGGCTTATACAGCAAAAACTGTTTTACATAAAATACGATATATTATACAGAAATGTGTAATTAACATGCTCAAAAGAACGTTTTATATGTCAAAGTATTATTTTAGGCGGTATTTAATGTTGAAGTACGGCAAAATATTTCAGTTATAAAAATTTTATGGAATCAAAAACTAATCGTAGGAGCCTAATTTTATTTTGCTAAGACATACATCAATGATTGTGGTGTGCACAGGGCCCGATTAAGCTTTGAAGCTAGGGGAAGCTCAGTATCATTTCTGGGCCCCCTTTCATTTCGGATTTTTTTTTTTTTTTTTTTTTCATTCATATACCTGGGTGATTTCTAGACAACACTAAAATCGTGTAACTTATTAATTAAGAACATTCATATTTTTGAGGCTAAATAACAGATTTTTCCCGAAATAGTGAGTATTTCACCTTGCTTTAGGCGACCTTTCTCAGAAAAAATTCAATCCGAGGGTGAAAATGTGAAACAGAAAATCAAATAACCTGTTTTTAGTCACTTTGCAATATGTAACAAATCTTTAATTTTGTCCAATTTTGTCCAATTTTGATTTTTTTTTTCTTTTTTTCTTTCTTTTTTTATTCCGAAGCATACGTAGTTAGTTTAGATTATTTTTGCTTTTAAATTCAAATATCTCGAAAAGTACGTGAAATAATACTCTGAAACTTTCGTAGAACACCGACAAAAATATTTTTTTTTAATTTAAAAAACATTTTGTTGAAACATTTCAGTTAGGTAATTTTATGATTTTTTAAACTTAACTGAATCCCTTTTTATGTGAAAAGAGTTTTTTGAATATTTTCCTATTTTAAGAAAGACACCACGTTTTTTTTTTTAGTAGAGACCTTAGTTAGGATTTTTAGTGGATGGTTAAATATTGAAGTTCTCTATAATATGGACGATAAAGCTGTCAAAATCTAATTGAGGGTGTATGTTCGTAAGAAATTTATTTATATTTTCAACTAAATTGAGAAACTAATTTTCATTTTGCTAATTTTTATTTTTGTAATTATATTACAAAATTATTTTTGTATTTATATTAAAAGCATAATGAAAACTGAAATATTGTAAGCATATCCACTATCTTTGCTGTTCCGGAAATTATCCATTCACATAGACTTAATTACTACTGAATATGGGAAGGGAAAGGAAATGTGATCAAATTTAATGTTTTTAGAGGCACCGTATATGCATATTCGGTAACACTTAAGTCATTAAAAATTGAAATAATTACAACCAAAAAGAAACTATTTGTTATATAGCATTTCAGTGTAAAATTTTATATGGTTATTTTTATTTATGCATATCTAAAGTACGAGGGCTCTCCCATAGAGCTTGGATAATAGAACAAGTTTTGGGCAAAGAACCTGTTTTGGAAGCGAAGCGATCAGGGGACTTTAGTTGCTTTAAAAAGTTATTTTATTTTAGAACATTACACATTCATTTGATTATAATAATAGTATTTTCTAAAGTCTTTTTTTAAACTACTTCAACTTAAAGATATATATATATATAAAAAAAAAAGAGCGAACTATGAATTTCAGCAGATAATATATCTTTTCAGCTAGTTTTTCTCGCACTTTTTTTTTTTTTTTTTTTTTTTTTTTTTTAAGATTACGGCCTTTAACCCTTTCAGTCGCAGTGTTCCCGCTGATGGAACACCTAATTTTAATTCTCAAGTGCAAAAACTCATCCCGGGAATTTTTTAGCAAAAATTTACATTTATAACAGAGCAGAAAAGGCCCTTTTTTAACGTAAAAATTAAAAAATTCTTCTATTTTAATTATGTTTGTAAATTCCGGTGGCAGTGTAATTTAAATGATCCGAATAACTTTGCGCCGCAAAGAGTTAAAATACTCCGGAATAAATTGAAATGTTAGGAACTATGCAACTTTTACGAGTTTTTGTTGTGGATAATGTTTACTTATGAAGTGATTTATTTATTAAATTAAATATTATTTGAATTTAATAAGATTTACTTACATATGTTTCAAACCGAGAATTTCTTGAAAAGGAACAATGCTAATTTTTTATTTTTTAAATATTTATGATCAGCTATGTGTCTAAAAACCATTTTTAAAATTAGTTTAGGATTTTTAAAAATAAATAGTGAACGTTAAAGGGTTAAGTGCTATAAAAGTACCGGCTGAATTAAAAATAAGCTATTCAACTTAAATGTTATAGATTTTAAAACCTCTTTACACACCATAAATTTAAAGCCAGCACAACAGGTTTCGAAAGACGTAGCCTTTCTACATCAGATGCAAAAGAACACGTGCTACTGCCTTGGAGGCAAAAGCAAGACTGAAAGGCTACGTCCTTTCGAAACCGGTTGTGCTGGCTTTAAATTTATGGTGTGTAAAGAAGTTTTAAAATCTATATTAATTGTACACCAGTTTTAAATTTTGTTTTGGTTAAATGTTATAGTTCAACTTCGATCATACTTCGAAAAGAAATCTGAAATAACCCTAATCTGAAATAAGTAAATTTCTAAAACAGATTTACTCTTATCTGCCATCACCATTCAGGCTGTTTTACAAGCTGTAAGGTTAAAAGAAAATTACACACTGGAAAAAAGGAAAAAACGTCCAATTTCTTTAAAAGTCTTAAAAGTAAAAAATTCTACTTGACATGGTAATAGAGATTTAGGCAAGATTATCGTTGACATAGGATAGCGTCGACAATACCAACGCACCATTTCAAATACAGGCTGTGTAAAGTCAATAAAATGAACAGAAAATATTATTACTGCTCGTAAATAAGCAAGAGATTCTTAAAAAGAATTAAAAAAAATATACACATTGTTATTAAGAATTAAAAAGAACGGATGGTTTAGCAAAATAATATTCTTGTTTACGAGTTCTGATCTGTGAAGATAATATCTTCCGATTATGAAAATGACGCCAAGTGATAAGTAAACATGTATTTTAATTCTGTACATTTAATGAAAAAAAAAAAAAAAAAAAAGACGGCTATAAAAATGGCATGTGTCTTTGGCATTTCTTAAACGTAATGTTGCAAAGGAAGCCGTTAAACCTACAGTCTAAAATAATTAAAAAAGTAACTTAAGGGAAGTCTCCCCCCCCCCCCACATACACACACATCCATTCAAAGAAATTTTATTATTTTTACATAAATGAGAAATCACATGGTTTTTCAAAATTGAAAGATTGAGGCGAAAATAATTTTTTTCAAAAGCTGAAATCAAAAATCAGTTATTCAATTGTTTACGAGTCTATTATAGAGAAAAATATTGAAAAAAAGACTGTTTGTGAAAACGTTGTTTAAATAAACATAGAAGTAAACGTTTTCTTGAAAATTGTAAATTGATAATATACATTTTTAATGTTTTTAAGTATAGTTATTTTTATTTATACCCAGCTTAAAATAACAAAAGTTTTATTTTACTATCTCTTTTATATATATATATATATATATATATATATATATATATATATATATATATATATAGTGACTTTGTGAGATTTTACTGATGAAAAGAAATCAAATATATATATCTAGTGACTGGTGTGAGTTTACTAATGAAAAAAAAAATCCATGCTTAGTTGAAAACTACACATCAATAAAATGCCCCCAAAACGAATTTTAACATTGCAATTTTCATAAAACTATGCATTTAATTTAAATAGCAATTTTATCTTTAATATTACATTTTATACATAAATTATCAAAATAAAAAAAAATAAAAAAATCCATTTTTTATAGCGAATAGTGATTTTTAACAAAGTGGTGCACAAATGTAAATAACTAAAATAAGTACAAAAAAAAAAAAAAAAAGTTAAAGAATGATCGAAAGTACATTCCACACTTGAGTTTTTGTTATACTTACACGTTTTGAGATCGCCTGAATCCGAAAAGCAGGTGGTTGGCCTGTGTGTATGTCATCAGCATGTCACAAGAATAAATAACAGCAGGAAGTCAAATTCGGTATTCCAAATCTGTATCAAACGGAGTTGCAACACTAACCTTTTCGTTGAGACCGAGCAAATGATTCGTGTACAGGGACATCCAAGAGGATTCAAATACATTCACTCTATGGGGGAAATTGCAAGCAAGTTAAGTTGAACATCTATAAGCTGCACGAAATGAAATAAATACATTTTATAGGCATAAATGCATGCTTCATGTAGAATATGTTATGAAAATCATTCACCGTTCGTTTACAGGGTTACACAAAAGAAGTAGAATACAGTGGGGTAACACTTGGAAATTCATGGAGATGCATTTCAGGCTGTGCTATATGTTATAAATAAAATTATATTTACGTGCACAATGTGATGTGAAGGTAATTTTTAGAACATGTATAGGGTTGCCATTAATTAAGCGAATACATTCCTTTTTTATTGAATGTAATTAGTGGAGTTAGTACACTGTAATAATTTACCATGTTAAAAAAAAAAAAAAAAAAAAAAAAAAAAAAAACTGCTCAGAAATTAAATTTAATTTCTCATATCCATGTGGTAAATGAAGTATTATTTTAAACTAAATTATTACCACTTGTTTTTTGTGCATGTTTTGAGGTGCCCTGAACATTGAAGTTTCCTAAATAAATCATGTTTTTAACGTTTAATCTTTGTCTATGCCTTTTATCAGAATAACTTAAAAACAAATAGTTTCAAGAAATTTAAATGTTATATTTTGAAGTTAACATAATGTTGTTACTCGAAAACATTTATCAAAATTGTTAAATTTCAAGGAATGGTGCTTGTGAAAGTTTTCTGAATAATTTGGAATGAACTTTTAAATTTAAAAACAGCTTTTGAATTCCCTTTAAATTTAGGTGCATGAGGGGGCCGGAAGCGCTCCACCTTCCCCCGTGCATAATCCTTTGTCAAATGAAACTTTTCCGAAGTCTATTTTTAAACTGTTTTAAACGAAGGTTTAAATAACAATATTAGTTATCTTATCCATTAATACACTTTTTTTTTATGGTATTGAATTTCAGGGTAACAGAAAGCCGTGTGAGTGATATATCGGGTTATTTAAGGAAACATTTGTACAAATTTTTTAGCGATATTTTTTACATATTTCCTTCCTTCTCCATTTTCTCTCCTAAAAATCTATAAAACAATCACATGTTAAAAGAAAAAAGTGTAAATCTCCTAAAACAATAATCACATGTTAAAAGAAGTAAGTAGATAATAAAAACACTCATTTAAAATAACTTAACAAATAATAAACTAAAGAAGAATTTACCTCATTCCTAGGAACACATGTTTAGTCGAAAACCAAAACTGATAATAAATTAAACGTAATATTATCATTTTTTACGAAGAAATTTAACATTCCGACATACATTCTCAACGTAAAATTTCCTCAAGTAAAGTTCCAAATAAGCTTTTACTTCTTCACGAAAAATAGAATTAATTAAACAAAAAAGAAGTTGAGACTTCGCAAAATACAGTATAGTCAGCAGCAAAGTTACTGTAGCACGCATCTACATTTTTTCTCTCGATATATTTTTAGTTTGATCGCTAATTTCTATCATCAACATAATACAAAGATTATAACTCGTTTATTGATAACATATACAGTCGGCTGCAAAATTATTCGAGCACTAGCCAATAATTCCTATATTTAAAAAGTACACTTAAGACTGTTTTGCTAAGTAAATCCTTGTCGAATCATGTTCTTAGACTGATTAAGAACATGACTCGACAAGGATTTATTTAACAAAGCTGTATTAAGTGTACTTTTTTTTGGCAAGGATTATTGCTAGTGCTCGAATAATTTTGCAGCCGACTGTATATCAGATTTATATGTTTGACTCGTAGTCCGCTTGTAAATCTTCGTCAGTTGGTTGGTTGGTTGGATTTTACGTCGCACTAGTGCTGCGCAGATGGGCAATTGGCGATGGTCTGGGACTCACCCCTAGAGCTGGTCCGGAGACATGCTTTCGCAATTTTGATCCTCCACCAAATCTTTGTCAGATAATTACAAATAAGGAAAGGGCATGTAACGTCACTCGCAGTCAATTTGTGGGTAAAGTGGCAAAACATTGGTATTTCCACCAATAGAGGTTGATTTTTTGCCACTCGATAGTGGCAAAGATTGATTGACGGAGCGTTAGTTTGTAAACATGCCCTTTCCTTATAGCACATGACAGAATTACAATACGAAGAAATGGGGGAAAAAAAACACCCAGGGCCAACGCGGAAATCGAACCCGCTCTCCTACGCTCGAAGGCGATTAGCAGTGTGGTGACATAACCACTCGGCTACGGATGACCCAGATTATGACTCGACAAATATTTACTTAACAAAACAATATTAGATGCGCAAATTTTAAATAAGAATTATTGCTAGCGCTTCAGAAATTTTGCTGCCTACTGTATTTAGGCTATTTAGCAACGGTTCGCTAAATTGAGAAATTTGAATGAGCTGCAGTCGGCAGCAAAATTATTCGAGCGCTAGCAATAATTCCTGTGTAAAAAAAGTACACTTACAGTCGGCAGCAAAAGTCGGCAGCAAAAATTCCTATAATAAGTGTACTTTTATAAAAAAGCACACTTATTACTGTTTTGTTAAATAAATCCTTGGCGAATCATTTTCTTAGACTGACTAGGAACAGGATTCAACAAGGATTTATTTAACAAAACTGTATTAAGTGTAATTTTTTATATAGGAATTTTTGTTAGTGCTCGGATTCTTTTGCTGCCGACTGTAATACTGTTTTGTTAAATAAATACTTGTCGAATCTTGTTTTAGACTGACTAAGAACTGGGTTCGACAAGGATTTATTTAACAGAACAGGGGCCGCGGTAGACTTGTCCGTAGAGTGCCCCGGCCTCGTAATCGGAAGATTGCAGGTTCGGTACTCGAGCCGTCCAAAGACCGTTGTGTACGCTAATGGTGGCTGGTGCACGTAAAATCTGTCGTGACCGCAATCTTCTCCATGTTCTCATAAAAAATTATACCTCAGGGGTCACCGAAGCGGGAGAACCAACCCTTCCATGGAGGATCAAAACTGTGATGGCATGTCTCAGGACACAGATTATTATACAGATAGGACACTCCCGTATATTCTTCGGTAACCGGAATTTGACTGCAACGACCCTATTGTCAACGGCTGTAAGTTTCTCGAGCTCTCCAGCTTACGCAATCGCTCGTCTTATTTTTATTGTATCTATGTTCATATCGTAATATTAGTGCAACGTTAAACCCAACATCCAACCGACTAACCATTTATTGATGTTTACGTTTGGACTTTGTTATTGTTTACGAATTTGATTGTCGAAAGCAATTTATTTTAAGAAGCAAGTACTAAATATTAAGCAAATAAATTTTGAAAATATACATAAACCAGAAATATTTTTTTCATTTTAAAGCATTTTGTATTATTTACACCAAGCAATGTTAAATATTTAAGATTTCATACCATACTGCTATTTCAGCATTACAGTTTGTTATATTAATCTGTACTCTTGAACACGAATGTGTTTGGAAAAAATTATTTTCAAACATAAAAAAATTAGTTTTATTTCTTAGAAAATAGCTGTGAATGTTATGATTTTGTAACTTTAAAAGTAGTAGAAAATGTGAAGGAAAGAAAACTGCACATACGTTTTCGTTGGCAACTTTATTATTGTTTACAAACTTGATTGTCAAAAGCAATTTATTTTAAGAAGCAAGTGATAAATATTAAGAAAATAAACTTTGAAAATATACATAAAATAAAAACATTTTTTTTTTCATTTTAAGGCATTTTGTATTATTTAAACCAAGCAACGTTAAATAATAAATGATTTCATACTGCTATTTCAGATTTACAGTTTGTAATTTTAATTTGTACTTGAATATGGATATGTTTGACAAAGCATATTTTTAAACATTATAAAAAATAATTTTTATTTCTTAGAAGAATAGCTGTGAATGTTTTGAGGATAATTTTGTGAATTCAAAAACAATAGAAAGTGAAGAAAAAGGAAACTTCCCATACTAACCTGCTACTAACTACACGCGAAATAGAAAAACAATTTTCGATCAAAGATGCTATTCATGTAGACTTAACATATGTAGTTCCCCTCTGTTGACACTAGTGGTGCTACTATATTTCCGGTTCGCGTTTTAGCTTCACTTGTCCTATCTGTATGATAATCTGTGGTCTCAGGACTACCTCTATGGGTGAGTCCTAGACAATCTCCAATTGCCCATTGCGGAGCACCAGTGAGTAGTAAAACCCATCCATCCAACAAAATAGTATTAAGTGCACATTTTTGATATCGGAATTACTGGCTAGTGCTCGGATACTTTTGTGGCCGACTGTAAGTAATGAGGAAAGGGCATGTTTACAAGCAAACGCTCCGTCAATCAATCTTTGCCACTCTCGAGTGGCAAAAGATCAACATCTATTGGTGGAAATACCAATGTTTTGCCACTTTACCCATAATTTGACTGCTAGTGACGTCACGTGCCCTTTCCTTATAGTAAGTAGGAGTTTAAATAAAGCGACCAGATGTCCCATTTTCTGGGGGTAGCGATTATTTTGAAGTCGTTTTTCTAAGTTCTGAAAAATTGTAGAAAATAAATTATTTATCGTTGCTACTTTATTTTTAGTCCTTATTTATTAAGAATGAAAAAAATACATCCATAATATGATAATTGTAGCAATTCCTAAATCTTCTCTGTTATAAAGGTACTATAATCTTGTCACTATAGTTAAAGAACAATTTTGATAATTGAACTGTAATAATGAGGTTGAGGTTCAGTGTGTTTAACGTCGCACAAAATCTATGCAGTAGACTAGGTTGACCACATGTCCTCCAAAACTACCTTCGTCCCCAACAAATTACAAAACATTTGGGGATGCCGGTTATAAAGTTATTAATGTTTTATTATAATAATTTATTATATGTATAATAAATAAGCTGAAATAAGTTCTTTTAGGTGCTTTCTACATAAAAATTACTAAAGTTTTACAATTCAAGGTGATTTAATTATTATTATTATTTTTTTGTCCTTAAAATTCGAGGACACTGCCATCTTTGTACCAAAATTCAATGAAAAAAATATGGTCACTCTACAGTAGGCTTCGGATTTTATCGTTGTTGCATTATGAAACTCCTCACTCGTGACCATTGAAGGGGAACTGCAACATTCTCGTGTTTATGTGTTTATTCTACGGGGAAATGTTTATGGAGTAAAGTACAGTGGATTTTAACGCGACACTATAGGTCATATGCAGGGCCGTAGCGTGAAAATTTAAATGGAGGGGGGGGGAGATTCGACGTTTGGCACACTTTCGTATTCCTCATCTAAAAATGCCACCCATATACTTTCAGGGATGTTGCTATCTGCGGGACCGAGGACACAGTCTCTTTCGTCGGATAATACGCACCACCATCCTCCTCTCCTTCAGGCATATTCCTAAAATCTGTCCGGGAAAAAAAAAAAAAAAAAAAAAAAAAAAACGCAATTTCTCGTACGTTTTTAGCCTACTTTCAATAAAAGGAATGGCTTACAAGTAGTATCGTTCAAAAAATATGGTTAATGTGCTTTGCAGAAATATATACATATATATATATATATCCTCGTATGAGGCTAAACAAAAGTATCTGTCTTAGGACAACAAGAGTATTGGTTTAAGGGGTTACATCCAGTTGTAATTTTCAAAAAATCGATTTTTTTTTTTACATATTTTGAATGTACATATATTTGATAATATTGTCTGAAAATTTCATATCGATCCGGCAATTACTTTCGGAGAAATTTGCATATTTGTAAAGACGTCTCCTTATGGTGAAGGCCGCACCTTATGGTGACATAGAAGTAATGAAAAAAGAATGCATAGGTCATGTCCAAAAGCGAATGGGTAAACGACTAAGAGAATGTGTAAACAAAACTACAACAGAAACGACTGATAAAAATGGGAAGAAACGTCAGAAAAAGGTACTTGCTGGAAAGGGTAAACTGACTGGTAAAATGACCGATAAATTAACTGTCTATTATGGATTAGCAATAAGAAGACACTGTGATTCTGTTGAAAATATGTCTAATGCCATTTGGGCTTCTTATTATCATAATTGCTCCACTGACGACAATCCTCAACATGGTAAATGCCCGACTGGAGAAGACTCATGGTGTTCTTGGCAGAAAGCACGAGCTTTGGACACATTATCAAGCTACAAACATGATTATCAACCCTTACCGCCTGATGTTGCTGAAGCTATACTTCCAATTTACGTAGATCTGAGTAATGAAAAATTATTAGAAAGATGCGTTGGTGGTTTCACGCAAAATAATAATGAAAGTTATAATCAGCTGATATGGAAAATAACTCCAAAAATAATCCCATGTGGCTCTAAGATCGTTGAAATTGCTGCCTATCTTGCTGCAGGCATGTTCAATGAAGGAAAAACATCTCTTCTATACTTCATGAATGCAATGGCACTATCGCTTGGGCCTAATGCCCATGCCTATGTAGAAAAAGAGGAAGCAGAGCGCATCTTGATCTCTGACGCACGAGCGCAAGGGAGCACGCGCGAGGGGAGAATGTCACGTAGACAACAACAGTTGGCTGTACTAGAAGCAAATGATGAAGCAGAGGGTTCCTCTTATGGTCCTGGAATAGATGACTCGATGTAAGTAGGAAAAAAAATTTTTTAACTTACTTTAAATGGTTCCCAAAACTTTAAACGCGTTTATCTCGAAACGGTGTTTTCAAAGTCGGTGAGCAAAATTTCTCCGAAACGGCTGGACCGATTGACTTGAAATTTTGACACGATTTTCTTAGATATTTTTGTCAGGTAACGATCGTAGGAATAAGGTTTCTGATAATAATTTCGATTTTTTCAGCCACTTTCAAGTGTAAATTTTCATGAAAAAAACGATTTTTTTGGGGGGAAGCCGCCATTTTGTCAAAAATCAAAATTTTGACTATTCCTACGATCATTACCTGTATTCATCTATCCTAAAAATAAATCTTTTGGTTTTTTTCATTTCAGACAATTTGGATCAGAGATATCTTGCTCACCGCCAGACACCTTTTTGTGGAAGTCTTCTAGGAGATCTACTACAGGAACAGCGGAACCCAATATTTTTGAAAACTCATCACGGATTCTTAACATACATTAAATTTGCTATATGTATATGTATTGTATATATTTCTTTAATAAAAGGCCTCTTCACAAAAAATTCACAAAAAAACACGTTTTTTCGTGCATACAACTGGATGTAACCCCTTAAGACAAACTAGAACAATTGAAAATGATTCACCCCCACATTTGCCAACAAGTTTAAAATATATTACATTATAATTGAGGTAAAACATAAAACTTTCCAAATATATTTTAAGAAATGAAAGTAGTAACTGTTGTTAAGGAAAGCAACTTCATATTTTTAGAGGGGGATAATACCTAATCTCCCAGACAGCCGTGGCCCATGTTATTCTATGGGAAAGTTTGATTTCATGATTACTCATTACGTAACGTATTTTTACTTTCTTCTATATGTAATATAGAGAAAGTATTGGATTCGTGAAAATTTTCGACCTCTGTTTTCTTGATGGATTTACACGTTTTGGGATGTCCAGAAAAGGAATTAATAGATTTTAGAAAATGTCTGTCCGTCTGTCTGTATCACTTTTTTGTGGACGCTGTATCTCACGAACCAGTGAATGAAAGTTAACCAAACTTGGTATTTAGTTGCACCCTGACGTAAACTGGTGCTGACTAGATTTGAGGTCAATTGCTCAACAGGTGGCGCGGTGATCGCATTTTATGCAAACTTTTAACATGGCAGTATAGGACAAAATTTCGTATAAATGGGCATAATATGAGAATTATTTTAAACTCGTGATTGTAAAATTAATATGAATTATTGATAATAGTAGTAGTTAACTAGGAAAAAAAAATTTGCGCATGTGGGGGCATCGGTTCCCCCCTGGGGGGAAGTACCCTCCCCCTCCGGGGAAGTAAATTTTCAAGATGGGTATCTTTCGAAAGGTCTCGTTGATAATAGTAATAGTTAACTAGGAAAAAAATTTTGTGCATTTGGGGGCATCGGTTCCCCCCCCCCCCCCCGGGGTGCAAAGTTTCAAGATGGGTATCTTTCGAAAGGTCTCGTCAATACCTTTAAAACGAATGGCTGAACCATAAATATGTGATAATTTAAAACAAAGTTATCGATTTTTTTTACTTTTAACGAAAAAAAAAACAATTTTTTTTTAAACGAAATTTAACCAAACTTCGTATTTAGTTGGTCCTGACATAAACTGGTGCTGATTACATTATGGGGATCAATCGCTCAACAGGTGGCGCTGTGATCTCATGTTTTCTAAATTTTTAACATGGCAGTATAGGACAAAATTTCGTATAAATGTACATAATGAGACAACTTGTGATTGTAAAATTAATATGAGTTTTTGATAATAGTAATAGTTAACTAGGAAAAATTTCTGTGCATGTGAGGGCATCGCTTCCCCCCCTGGGGGGGGGGGGTAAATTTTGAAGATGGGTATCTTTCGAAAGATTTCATCAATACCTTTAAAACGAATGGTTGAACTATAAATCTGTGAAAATTTAAAACAAAGTTATCGATTTTTTTTACTTAAAAAAAAAAAAAAAACCCTTAGAAAAAAAATCGTTTTTTTTTTTTTTTTTTTTTTAATATTGTTACTAATTGAATATGTATAGGAAAATATAGAAGATAGTCTTGTGGTGGCCACAACAAACTAGTTTAAATACTGTTTTCACATTCAGAAAATTTCCAATATTTAAATTTGTTTCCAAAAATAGATTTTTTTTTTTTTTAAGGTAATTCTAAGTACAAAAATCCGTATTTTCAATCAGTGCATTTTTCTCTTTCTCTTTCTTTTTACTTTTTCTTTTATTTATTTATTTATTTTATTTCTTTTTTTATTTTATTTTATTTTATTTTATATATATATTTTTTTTTTAATACACTTTTTCATTTTTTACACGCATTCTTTTGTATTTAAAATTACTACTGAAGAAAGTTATCTGCATGTGCAATCTCTTAAAATGCAATTCAATGACTGATGATTTAACACATTTTCTAAATTTATTTTTCCCTACTTTCTATTATTTGTCTAACAAAAGAAGTGAGTCTAATTTTATTTTTTCATTTGTTGACATATTGTTTCGATATACACGAAGCTCATAGCGATATGTATGCTTCGTCATATAAATAAAATTGCTGATAGCGATTTTTTTCCTTTTTGATGGATTACAAAGAAAGTTTTTTACACGAAAATTTTTAATTTCTACATTTATTATTTAAATGCTTACTTAATGCTTACTAGCACATACTTATTACAGCATCCATTCGTCTCCTACTAATAAGTTTAATTTTCTGATTACTCAGGTCAAATTTATTCCAATTTAATGTTTACAGTGCAACCTTTTGAAAAAACAACTTTCATAAGCCGAATATTTCTAATCGATAATTTTTAGCTACAGGCTCAATGACAAATTTTCTTCCATCAATAAACTATTATTTTCCATCTCCTTCCTTGAGAGTCCTTTCAACTCTTGACCTCTTCAACTCTTCAACTCTTGACCCTCTTCAACTTTTGACCTTGAACTCTTGACCTCTTGACCTTCAACTCTTGACTCCCTTGACCTCTTTTCAACTACTCACTATATGAGCTATTTCGTGTTGTTGTGGCCACTGAGCTGAAGAACAACTGGAGGAAATGCTAGACCGGTTTTCGCGTGCCGTTTTTTGAAGGTTTGTCTTTCGAGCGTTGTATGGCAAAAAGCATTTGATATATTTATATTTCAAAGTAAAATTGTGTAAAGGTTGTCAGTTCGAACAACCATATGCTAAACATGACATTACAATTTAAAATTTTAATTCTTTAAAGATTTTAATAGTAATAGATGACCCGACAAATGTTGCTTGCCATACAAGGTCGGCGAAAGATTGCAGAAAAACTGGCACGCACGAACACTGTGTAAAAGTATTGGAAGCATTTGCTCCAGTTGTTCTTCAGCTCAGTGGTTGTGGCAGCCTGGTTGTTAGAACGTCGATCTCGCAATAACAAGATTACGCATTCGATTCTCGAGCCAGCCGAAGACCATCATTTACATCAGTCTGTGGTGCACGTAAAATCTATCGTGAATGCAATGTCTACCATGTTCCGTACAAATAATACCTCTAGGCGATACCAAAGCAGGGGAGCCATCCTTTCCGCAGAAGATAAAAATTTTAATGGCTTGCCTTCGGACCACCCCAAAACGTCGCCAGTTGCCCAATATGTACATATTAATGCGACGGTAAATCAGCTTCCTCGCGCTATTTCTTATCAAGAAACGCTAGTTGAATTCTAAAGATTTACAGATATTTCAAAACCTGTTAGCGAGGAAACTAAAATTAAAAAAAAATAAATAAATAAAGAATCACTTAGAATCAAAATTTGTTTGTGAGAAATCTTTATAATTAAATCAAACCTCATCTAATTTCGTCTTTATACAATAGCCATAACATACAGTAAACTTTTTATTTTTATTTTTGTAGTATGTAATATGCTCGAAATTTTGCTTTCCTCGTCACTTCTACTTAAAAACAAGCTCTCTGAGAGACCGATTTTTATGATCCAATGGAATTAAAAGAATAATAATTTTAGACAAATAAATTAATTACCAGATAATTTTATTTAAATTCATTTTTCTTGCAGAAATCCTTTTATTCGAGCTAGGATCTTGAAAAATCGTAATTTTAAGTTTTGGTCGTGAGAAATCGATTGCACATACTTACGTGTCAGTTGTGGGTGTCTGAAATGAGAGATGGGCGTCGCATTCACCACAGAGCGCGAATTTACTAAGGTCAGAATTTTAAAGAGTCGTTGCATGGTATGCCAACATGCTGTTGTAGGTGCCTAAACAGGGAAGGCCGTCAGCAGGAGTTAGCTACTAACTTATTCTTAAATGGTCCCGAATACGATCAGAATTTTCAAGAGTCTTTGTACGGTAAGCCAACAGACTATTGTAAGTGTCTAAAACGGGAAATCATTGAATAGGCGCCCCCAAACAGGAATTTGTTATGATCAGACTTTTTTAAGGATCGTGAATACGATGAGAATTTTCAAAGGTCGTTCACACGGTAGGAAAACAGGCTGCTATATATGTTTAAAAAGGCTATTTTAGGCGTGTAATTAATTAAAGCGCCGCCTAACGGGAGTTTGCTACAGTCAGACATTTTAATGCGAACTTTTTTTGCTGGTCGGTGAACCAGTTGGTCGCGAAAGGCAGCTTGTGATACATAAAAGTCTGAAGTGTTTTTGGTACCTAACGATAATTAACAAAATTATGATCCACTTTCAAATGAACTTTAATGCGCAAGGCAGCGCCCAAGAAACCTCACAATGCCTCCCTATTTTTTAAAACATTGGGGGAGACCTCTCACCCTCAAGCTACGCCCCTGGTCGTATGCAGGTACGTCATGTTGCTATTAGCAACTGGAGACCAAGCAAACAGTTCTGAGATTGTGATTGGTTGAAACACGTGCTTGTTTATCTTACAGTTTATAGCCATTGTCTAATCACTCTTTATTTGGGCACCAGTTGTGGCTAAGGCTTCTATATATACGAGCTGGCGCATCAGGCATTTTGTTGCATGTGCCCAGTGCGTTTCTCTGACAAACAAACGACAAACTTTTTTTTTTTTTTTATCGTCTTACGTTACTTTAGAGTAACTTGTTTTATTATACTTCATAATTTTAGCTACGTAAACTATGATATGGAAGTTTGTTTAGCGATAAACTGCTATAATCATTCAAGATGTGAATATAAATTTTCACAGACCTTCAAATGAACATCTGTAATCTCTGTGTCTGTGTATTGTCTGTCCGTGTGTCTGTGTAAAGTCTGTGTATTTGAGTTTTAGTGACATTTTATAAAAGAAACAGAAACCTCCCTAACAGCGTATTTTACCCCAGTACATCCATAAGATATCCTCAGAATAAAATGACATCCTGAGAATGTACTGTGTTTTTAGAAATATTATTGTTGCTTATTGCTCTTATCTTGACCGGATTAGCTTCAGATCAAGATTTCTTAAGCGATAAGGACGTCAAGCGGGAATGCTGTCCTCTTCGGAGGCATAAAATGCCATTATTATTTTATTTAGGGGCTCTACTTGTGACTTTAGATGAAGGAGTAACGTCACTTGCATACGACCTATAAGAAGGTGACCAAATATCCCCATTTTCTGGGGACAGCGTTTATTGTTAAGTCGATTTTCAAAGTTGTGAAAAATCGTTAAAAGTAAATTATTTATCATTGATATTTTATTTTTAGTCCTTATTTAATAAGTATGAAAAAATACATCCATATATTATGATAATTGTAACAATTTTAAAAGATTCTCTGTTATAAAGGTACTCTGATGTGATCACTTTGCACTACAGTCGGCAGAAAAACTATTGAGCACTGGCTATAATTTCTACTTAAAGGACATGCACCTAATATATATATATATATATATTTTTTTTTAAGTAAATACATGTCGAATCATGATCTTAGTCATGTGCTGTTTATAAAAATGTGTGCTTCAATAAGTTTGCTGCCGACTGAACAAATAGCTCACGGACAGTTCACGACGATCTGAAACATGGTTCGGAGACCTGCCATCACGAACTTCATCTTTCAGTAATCCAGCGGTATTTTTTGTGCAGAACATTTGTGGAGAACATTGTTGCCGCGATAGATTTTACGTTCACTAGCCACCATAGGATGCTACCACGAACATATCGAAGATTTTCGACGGCGGAATGTGACATCATAATGATATAACATTTAGAAATAAATTTAAGGTTTTTATCATTTCGCATTATGGAAAACTTTACGATAGTAAACATATCAAAAGTCTTTCAATGTTATAGTGAACAGATCAGAGTACCTTTGTAATAGAGAAGATTTAAAATTTGCTACAATTATCATATTACGGATATACTTTTTCATTCCTAATAAATAAGAGCTAAAAATAAAGCTTTAGTGATAAAAATTTACTTCCAAAAAAAAAAAAAAAAAAAAAAAAATAGAATTTTAATTGAAAAAAAAAAATTGTTAAAATTCTACATGATTTTAGATTTTTCTTTAATATTCAAATTAGATGTTTCTGAAACATATTGTATGTAAATAAAAGCTAAGTCGCACCAGTTGTGGGCAAGTTCTCAGTATCGTGCTGTTGCGAGTTGCATAAGTCTAAATATATCTAATTATTTGTTTAAACTATCGCTGTAGTTCTTTGCATCTTCACGAGAAATTCGATGGAGAGGCCAGCTATGATTCTAGTGATACTCTCTACGATAATAGTGAATAGATTCTCTACGATAATAGTGAAAACCTTCGCCGAAGCCTTAAGAGGAACACCCTCCGAATTTGGAGTTTAATTTACAGAAAGCAGAAAAAGAATAAAAATGTGAAAAGAAACCAAGCCGAAAATGCTAGAAGAAACCAAACCCGTTATAGTTACCCGTATGTACTAACAACTAAGGAGCCTATTGACCTTCCGAGTAGAGCCCTCTGGCATGGTTTAAATATTCGAGTTCGAGTGGCTAAGTTCAACAAATTAGATGATATTATGTGTCCAGCTAATTTTTATTTATTTTTTTTTCCCGTGACGGTATCGCAATGCAGTGGTACGAAAACTATGAAGACACCTTGTATTCACGGGAAAAGTTTAAAACGGAATTGAGTGGACTTTTAAGGGAAGTTTACAAGGAAGACGGAGGAAGAACTAAAGTACAGAAAGAGATTGTTATCTTATATATAGAGTGTCTTAGGATTTTTTTAAGGGGTGTCAAGAGGTCAATCCTTCGATGTTCGACGATGAAAAGGTAACACACTTAAAGAAAGGCATTGCAAAAGATAAATATCAGATTCTATTAACAAAAGAAATTAATATTACAGCTGATTTTATTTAATGGGTCACCTGTATAAGGAAAGCGCAGCTAACCTCACGCTCAGGGCAAAACACTCTACTCAGGGTAAAACATTGGTATTTCTACCAATACAGATTGTCCTTTTGCCACTCGTGAGTGGGAAAGATTGATTAAAGGAGCGTTTGTTCGTAAACATGCGCTTTCCTTATCGAAGATATGAAGCAGAAGAGAGCTGGACGAAAAAACTTTGAAAGGCTTCCACACGTCTGTATCGCAGACGTTATCGTCAATTTGTATTGCAGCCATGGAGGACGGTGATACAGATTTGATGCCCCTCATTCGCAGAATCGTACAAGAAGAAATTAATCGATTGGCCAACAACTGACAAGCCATCGGTTTCTTATTCCCAATTGCTAGAAAAAATTGTTCAAGATGTATTTGAAAGGGCAATGGCAACAGTTTTATAAAAACATACAGGAACGGACGGCCATCAACATATGCCGATATAACAAGAAAATCCAGAGCTCCTGTCAAAGATCGCCAACGCAGACTAGAAAAGTCGGAGAACAGCCGAAAACAGACCCGTCAGTTTCCACTATGGATGTCCTGGGCATGTGCGGTATTACAAAGAGCTGGAAGCTGTGTTTGACTATTATCGAGTCTACCGTCAGAACTTCCATGAAGTTGACTCCGAAGAAGAATTTCACCGACCACAGTCTATTCGCCCAGTCCAACTAGAGGCCGATCTCCAACACAGCGTTTCAGATCACCGTCGCCAAATCGTGTATTTAATCAATCAGAAAGCCGCTGAAATGAAGAACCTAAACGGCGCGACCTTCCATGGAGGTGAAGCTGCATGTAATGTAAGTCCTCCGATGGCCGCAAAGATGACTGTTAATCACCTAGAAGTAATATTAGTCGTTAAGTTATTATGTGCTCTAGTGGATTCTCGAGTTAAGCCAGATTGATTTTTTTAAAAATCTTAACCTTCAGTTTTTAACAGAACAGTTGCATTTATTTCTGTTAAACCAAATTTCTGCCATATTTTGCAACAGGCGGCATAAGGATTACCAGCGAAATGCAAATTTTCCTGAAAATGAGAGTAAGTCCAATCGGTTTTACAAAAAAAACCCTTCAATCTCAAGCTTGTTCAAATTCATTTGAGCTGTTTCCAAGCAACCCAATATATGCATATGCGTGGTGTTAATTAATATTTCTTACAATTATTCCTGGATACATATTTTTTTAATCTCATGGATAAAGTTAGTATGTGATTATATGATTTTCTTGTATTGTACAATTTTGTTATATATACAGTCGGTAACAAAAGTGTCCGAAACCTAGAAAAAATTCCTATGTAAAAAAAGTACACTTCATATGGTTTTGTTAAATAAATCCTTATCGAACCACGTTCTTACACTGACTAAGAACAGGATTCGACAAGGATTTATTTAACAAAACCGTATGAAGTGCACTTTTTTTACATAGAAATTTTTGCCAGTGTTCGGACACTTTTGTTACCGACTGTATATATATATATATATATATATATATATATGTATATGTATATATTGTTGCGTACTCTGAGGTTCGTGAATTGTCTGTGAATGAAAGGCGAATTTTGCAGAGACTTAAAAGTTTATTTAAAGAAAATTCCAGAAAATTATAGGTCCGTAAACCAAGTACAGTCGGTAACAAAAGTCTCCGAACAGTAGCAAAAATTCCTATGTAAAAAAAATACACTTAATACAGTTTTGTTAAATAAATCCTTGTCGAATCCTGTTCTTAGTCAGTCTAAAAACAAGATTCGACAAATATTTATTTAATAAAACTGTATTAAGTGTACTTTTTTTTTTAATGTAGGAATTTTCGCTAGTGTTCGGAGACTTTTGTTACCGACTGTACACCCTTCTATAAACATTGAATTGAACCCTGTGACTCCTGAAGAATTACTTCAGCATTCTGACGCATTTACTCTATGTTATTTATCATTCAATTATTTGTGTCCTGGTCCTTAAATTCAGCTTTTCTGATATTTTGTTTTTGGTTCATTTTGTTATTGTCAGTTCAAATAGAAAACTTTTGATTACAATCATAAAAATGTTCCTTCTTTTTATGTTTCTATGTTTTATATTCTCATTGGAATTATTTTAAAGGGAGTATTCTTCTTCTTTTTTCTTCGAATATAAATTCAAAAATAGTAGTCAAATTATTTAAATAATTTAATTTAGTTAACTAGCTACCAAACTGCCTTTTGTGGATTGTTGTAGAAATTATTCATCTGTTTATTTTTCGTTCTCATTCTTACTGTTACCATTATATATATATATATATGTATATACCGGGTGTCCGAATCAAATGTACCTACTTTGAAAAGTTGATTAAAAACAACGCTTTAACGCTACGAGGGCGATATTGGCCAAATGTGGGAGCTGGATTCATAGAGTTTGGCAACAATATTTTTTTCTCGCGTCTGACTCTTTTGCTGAGCCGACAAACGGAAAAAATGGCGTCACCGCAAGAGAAGGCATAAGTTGTTCTGTGGTATGCAGAACACAAATCCGTAGTAAAGTGCAAAGAAGGTTTCGAACAGTTTATAAAAAAAATTCACCCCAGGCTAAAAACATAAAAAAGTGGCACGAAAAGTTTCTTTAAGCGGGAAATGTACAGAAAAGATCCGGAGGTGACCGTCGTTCACTTTCTGATGCACGTGTGGAAGAGGTTCGAGAAGCTTTCGTTCGGAGGCCTCGGCAATCGACCAACCAGGCAGCTTCTGAATTATCTTTGCCACGATCAACTACTCATAATGTGCTGCATCGAAAACTGAGAATGCATCATGCGTATAAAATGCAGATTGTGCAGAAACTGCAACCAAATGATGGGCCGCAGCTTGCAGCATTTTCTGTGGAGGTGCTATCTCGCATCGAAACTGAACACGATCTTCTCAAAGACATCTTTTTTTTTTCAAATGAAGATACATTTCACGTTAGCAACGTTGTGAATAGGCACAACTGCAGAATTTGGGGCTCTTAAAATCTCCATTCAGTGCACGAATTGGAACGGAGCAGTCCAAAAATCAATGTCTGGTGTGCTCTATCACATAATACAGTCATAGGACCATTTTTCTTTGCTGAGGAGTCTGTGACGGCGAACACTTACCTGGACATGTTACAAATTTACGCAATACCTCAAATGCAGCATTTAACCCTTTACGGCGCACTACCCTTTAAAGTTGGAATTTCAACAAAAAAAGTTGTAGGCTATCTACTTAGGTCTAAAGGAGTACACATGTATAATTTTGTAAAGATAGTACTTACCGTTTTGAATCTGTGGGTGTTCCATCAGCTGGAACACTGCGCCACTAGAGCTCTGAAAAGTGCTTCTAAGAGCATCGCAGTAAAGCGCGTAAATATGTAGAAGATTTTGCATTTGAATTAAAAAACACTGTATTATACCTGTGTAGTAGATTTAGCATGACCCATGGTGCATCACGGGAGGCCTGCTACTCTACATCTCATTCCCCCCCTCCTCCCCCCCCCAAAAAAAAAATCTTGTTTATATGACTTTTTAAGAAATAATTTTATATTTACAGGTCCTATGGTACATATATACAGGTCCTATGTGCAAAAATATTTACAATTAGTCTATTTTTTAGCTTCATAAAATTTCTGGAATCACGTCACACCCTTTTGGTACAAGCACAAACCAACATTGTAGGTTTTGCACATAAAACTAGTTTTGTGCGTTTTTTTTTTTTTTTTTTTAATAGACAACCAACCCTTCCTCGCAGCATCTTATAGCTTGACGTCATTCCCTCCAAACAGAGGAAAACAGAGCACGTAAAGACAGCTGTCTTCTCTCATCATTGTTTTCGGTTGCATAATATGAAAAGCGCTAGTGTCGCAGTGTTCCAGGAGATGGAACACCTTATTTTATTCAGCGATTCCTCGTATGTTTCCTGTATAAAATATTAAAATTAATATAGAATAAATAATTTAGAATACAGCCAACGATATAACATAGAAATCTTTTTTCAGGCAATCTTTTTTGTATCACAAAAAAAAATATACAAAATTTCTTGTAAATACGAGGGTTTAAAATAACTCGTCCTAGCTAAATATCATGGATTGCCTTGTGTACTGGTGCCATCTAAGGATGAAAAGGAAAGTTCAAAGTAAAAAATAAACCTATTTTTATGCATTTGCAATTGAATTTAACGGTTGCAGAAGCTAGCGAAGTTAGGTGTTCCATGTAGTGGAACACTGAGCGGCAAAGGGTTAATACCCACTGTTATCTTCCGGCAAGATGGAGCCCCTCCTCATTGGGGCAAGCATGTTCGCGCATGTTTAGATACAGCTTTCCCTAACCGATGGATAGGACGCGGTGGGCCCTTTAGTTTTTTTCTTTTGGGGCTGCGTGAAAGACAATGTCTACTCCAGAAATATCCGTGATATGGAAGACCTTCGTTCCTCCATAACCGCGGCTATTGCTACTGTGACTCCAGAACTGAGCCTGATTACGACTTGCTGGGGACCAAGGTCCGGGATGATTTTGATGCCCTCCCCCCCATCCCCCCACCCCCCCCCCAAAAAAAAAAAGATTTTTTTTTCTTTTAATTTGTGCGCTGAGTTTGATTGCTGGCAACAAAGTTAAGACATCACCATCATAAAAAATTAGTTTTCATTTCTTTTGCAAAGAGACCTCAAATCAATATTATTATTATTATTGGGGGAGGAGATATTATCTTTTTTCTATGACTGTTGAAATTCACTTCCACAGAAATGTAATTTTTTACATTATTTGATATTTTATAATACTGTTTTCTTTTTTAATCCTAATCTACCTCATTCATACCATACAAAGTCAGCTGATATGTAAATATCAGCACTTGACCAAATACTATTGAAAATGTAAAGATATTTTAAATTAGTATGCTACAAAGTTCTTTAATTTATATTATATAACTGTAAGTCTGTCAGTGAAACTTTCTCTGCATTTTTAGATCCGCTGTAAAAAGTTATATCCATTCAACCAATCTCCACAAAAACTGGTACATTTCATAATCTAGCTAATGCTGTATTTTACCACGTTTTTATTAACTTCGATTCTTGTTTGTATGTTTGTTTGTTGTTTGTTTGTGTGTTTGTCAGGAACAAAGCTTGCAATCGATTTTTCACTAACTTTCCGACTAGCTAGACATTTGAAACTTTCAGGCTAGCTCATAACACTGTAACAATACATTTTTTTAAATACTTTTAGTCAACTGTTTCAGGTCCCTACTGCCTTCGACAGCGTTTATATGATTCAACAGAAAATTTATTTAACTAACTTCCTGACTAGCTAGACCTTTGAAACTTTCACAATGGTTCAGAACACGGCGAAAATGCATTTCAAAAATATTTTTAACCAATTGCTTCGGGACCCTGCTGCCTTCGGCAACGTTACCAGTAGAAAGCTTGCAATCGATTTTTCACGAAATTCCCGACTAGCTAGATATTTGAAACTATCAGGATAGCTCAGAACACGGTAACAATACATTTTTTTAAATACTTTTAGTCAACTGTTTCAGGTCCCTATTGTATTCGGAAGCGTTTATATGATTCAACAGAGAATTTATTTAACTAACTTCCCGAGTAGCTAGACATTTGAAACTTTCAGAATAGTTCAGAATACGGTGAAAATGCATTTCAAAAATATTTTTAACCAATTGCTTCGGGACCCTGCTGCCTTCGGCAACGTTACCAGTAGAAAGCTTGCAATCAACTTTTAACTAACTTCCCGGCTAGATAGCCATTTGAAACTTTTATAATAGCTTAAAACACGATAGCAAGGAATTTTTTTAATACTTTTATCCAATTTCTCCGGGTTCTCGCTGCCTTCAGTAGAGTTTATATGATTCAACAGAAAATTTAAAAACCTGGTGTATAAAAGTTCTTTTTATCTTGTAATTATTTTAATTTATTCGGATAACACTGCTCGGCATGAAAATTGCCTCTGACAACATTTCAACATATTCTTATGTAAAATGACCTCCTGATTCCGAATAGGACGCCCATTTTGCCCTATCACCCACCGTTTTTTATGAATTGCCCACTATTTTTATCATTTTTGGTGATTTTATGGCTATAAATTTGAGTTTTAGGAGGGGGGGGACATTATTTTAACCGTTAAATATCTTTAGAGAGGCTATAGAGTTGGAAAATTTTAAAACATGGACATCTCCGACAAGGGAACAATTTTCGGGGGGATTTGCCACTGAAATTATGTATTACATATCTTATACTTCTTTAATCTGTTATTAATGTTATCTTTTAAACTTTATATTTTTCTGTTTTTAGATGTTAAATTAATTATTTTTCATTCTTCAAATCAAATTCATGGTCATAAAATTATCGAACTGTGAAAGAAATTTTTTTTTTTTTTTTTGGGGGGGGGGGTATCTAAAAAACTGTGGGTGACTGGGCAAAATAGTAGTCATTCAGGAGGTCATTTTACATAAGAATCAGCAAGAATGGTATCAGATCTCGACTTTTTTTTTGCAGAGCAGTGTAATTGGTCAAAAGGGATTTAAAAAATCCCCATTTTCAACTAAAGATTATTATCGGTAGCTAACTTTCAGCTTAAATTTTTGAGGAAATCTTTGTCAAAAATATCACTTTAAATTTAAAAACTATTTTGGTGCCCTAGGCCGAGGCCTAGTCGGCCTGTGTGATAATCAGGCCCGGCTCCAGAAATGCTACACCGGACATGGCTTTAACTGGACAACCGGCTGGACATTCTCTGGGTCACTAAGGGAGCTCATGTTGAAGTTTACTGATTGTTTAAGTGTACTGATTGCTTAATAAAATCCTTCTGAGTATTGGTATCTAATTTTACAGTTTTCTTATGCTTTTAAACTCTCTGTTAAGTACAACAACCTCCCCAAATTAGGTACATTTGATTCGGACACCCTGTATATATATATATATGGGTGTGTGTATGTTAATTATACGAGTAATTGTTTAATATAACCTCTTTAGAAAAAAATGTATTTTTTATATATGCAACATATAAATTTTCATAAAAGTATTTTTTTTTCCCTTTCAAATGTCACATGTAAATATAAATTCATTATCGGATACTATAACAGTTCCGCACAAAAATAAATGCTTACAGAAGAAACTTTTAATTTTTTTTTTTTTTTTAAGTAAAGCTATTAATCTAAAAATAAATCATCTTTGTGTGTTCCTTAGAAGTGAATCCATTGAATTTTCCGTCTCATCGACAATAGTATAGACACTTTTCCCAAAAGACTTTCATTGTCCTAGGGAATTTAGAGCAATTTGTAGAAAGAAAATACTTCTTGTGTTCAAAACATTTATTTTAGAAAAACAATCGAAAAGCCTTTAGAGTTTAGATTGAAAATTGCTAAAACTGTTTAAATGAAAACATTTAATACTTTTATTTGATACTATTTAAAATAATATTTTTAATATTTCCTTGTTCGATTATTATACTAACATATTTATATAAATATTTGGAAATTGAAAAAAGTATATATGGTTTAAAAATATCAATGTTTTAAGTTAGAGATAAAATAAATTATTTATTTATTTTTTACTTCGAATTTTAGCATTTCAGTTATACAGAAATATCAATTTTTTTTTTGGAATTTACTTATATTTTCCTTGTGTTATCATTTCAATTGCATCACCTTCATGACCCAAATTACCCGGCTTCATTGTAAAAATCATTCCTAGTGGCGATACAGTAATTTATTTTTAGAAAATTACATTTTTTTTTTTTTTTTATGGTGAGGGCAAAATGCTGGTGACCACTAAAAGCTAATTTTCCTGGAGATATAGAAAATTCATGTCGAATTATCATATCAAGTCTCTAACTATAATTGTTAAAATCGTTGAAGCAGTTTCTCAGAAGACTAGAATTCTTCTATATATTACTCCAGGCAAAGGCAAGCGATGGCTAATTTTAAAACTGGATTCTCATCTTATATATATATATATATATACTAGTGGATCTGCAGATCAGGAGCCTCAACGTCCTATTTGCATCAGACATTTTTCAATAGGTCATTTTTATTTATTTCTTATTATATAATAGTATATATTGATTCGATCGACTTATTACCATAATCAGATACATTCCTGAGGAGGGCTGCCGCCCCCCTCAACCCCCCGCTGTATCTCTCTTTCTATACCTATTTGTATATCATATAAAGAGTTACGGAGTTGTAAATAATTGCATTTATTTTTGTATAAATTTTTTCAAAGAGATTTAGTAAGTCGATAAAATGCTAATTTTGTGCATTTCTAGTCGTTTTAGCGTTAAAAGAGCCTAATTTTCCTTTAAAAACGAATTGAAAAGCTCCAATAAGGGAAGAAATGGATTTGGCGCCAAATTTTGCGACTGTTTCCCTCCTTGGCGATTTTTTTGGCGACCTTGGCGAGAAAATCCTTATTAGGGATATACCAAATATGGAAGCTCTAATCTCATTGGCTGATGAGATACGATAATTTTCCAGAACAGTCTGTGTTCGATAGAATAGTATAAACGGAGCATTTTTTTAGCCAAGGCTTCCAATCTCAGATCTGTGTCGGTTTCGTCAAATGCTTGCTTTGCTTTGAGCCTCTTTGAATGAGACTTGCTTTATGTGTTATTGCTAAACAGTTTGTACTGTTGTTTTGCTGTTAACGGCTGTTGTTTAAGCTATGTTTACTGGTTGAATTGAAGCTGATACTTGGTTTATAGACCTGTATTCTTCTGGAACTTTCTGTGAATAAATCACTGAATTTTCGCAAGTTTTGCCTTTCATTCTCGGACAGCTTACAAACCCCCAAGTACGCAACAATATGCATTCTTATTAAACGACGGTCTTGTATTATTTCCCGGAAATTCATAAATACCGAATTTCATACAAAAAAAATTACATAGCATAGCGGAAATATTTTGCGTAACCTTTAAACTAATTATCAATTCTATGCCCACAATTTTCAACATGAAAACAGGCTTTTAAAATTCTAATAAAATTTCATTATATTTGATGGGGGTGTAACCATGTTAAAATACACTTTTAAGAAATACCGACTATACACCATAAAAGTACGAAATTCCTTTATGTATCCCGGAAAAGTAACCACAGTCATTATAAACGACAATAATAAGAATAAATCTAATTAATTATAACTCATTAATCTTTCAAACTAATTTGACATCATTTGGATGATTACAGTACATACTCGGAATTATTTTGTGTGGTCCCATAAATTATTTAGTCTATACATAACTTTTTTTTAGAGTAAACATGATTTTAAGCATCTTTATAATGTATGTTAACTTTATTAAGTTCAATTCAGCATAAACGCATTAAAGTGCGCGCTTAAATTAAAAATTCGTCCACAGGCTCTAATGTTACGAAATTCTTTCGTGTGTCTTTGTAAACGAACCATAAACATTGTATACACCAGTAAAAACTATTCAGCTTATTTTGCGTTTAAAATTAATAGTTGTTCCAAATTTAACATCGTTTGGATGACTAAGTGACATCGTCAGAACACTTTTGTAAGGTCCTGTACATTAATTAGAAAGCTTAAGAGCACATATTTTCTTCAAGCAACATAAGTTTAAGCATCTTACTCACATACTCTAGTTTCATTTTCTTCATTGCAAAGTAATGGTATTAAAATGCGTTTAAACGAAATTCACCCCATACGCCGTAATGTTAAGAATTTTGGCGTGTCCCTGTACACAGTTTATAAAAAATATAGCAATGAAAATTATACAGCTACTTATATGGAAAGCTGGAATGTGTGCGCCAATTTGCAAGTCAATCGAAGGATTTTTGCGGCCGCTATTGCGGTACATACAAATTCTTCCCATAGGCCGTAATGATTAAAAAAAAAACTTTGGCGTGTCCCTGTACACGAACTACAAATGGAATGCACACCCAAAACTATACAGCTAATTTCGTGGGGATCATGAACATGTGTACAAAGTTTCAAGTCAATAGCGTGGTTTTAACGGCCACTATCGCACGACAGACAGACAGACAGACAGACGGACGGACCGACGGAACACAAAATCCTTTTGAGTCTCAACAGAGGGCCTCCACTGACGTTTCGGCAAAAATTGAAGTCAATAGCTTGATTTTTGCGGCGGCTATCGCGGCACATACAGATTCTTCCCATAGGCCGTAATGATAGAAAATCTTTGGCGTGTCCCTGTACACGAACTACAAATGGAATACACACCTAAAACTATACAGCTGATTCCGTTGGGCTTATGAACATGTGTACCAAATTGCAAGTCAATAGCGTGATTTTTGTGGCCGCTATCGCGATACATACAAATTCCTCCCATAGGCCGTAATGATAAGAAAAACTTTGGCGTGTCCCTGTATACGAACTACAAATGGAGTACATACCAAAAACTATACAGCTGATTTCGTGGGGCTCATGAACACGTGTACCAAATTTCAAGTCAATAGCGCTATTTTTGCGGCCGCTATCGCGTGACAGACAAACAGACAGACAGACAGACAGACACAGCCCAAAACCGTTTTGAGTCTCAACAGAGGGCCTCCACTGACGTTTTGGCAATAAAACTCTAAAAATTTTTTTTTCAAACTTTTTTCCGTGATTTTTCCATGAAAATAATTTTTAAGTCGTATTTCTCTGGGGTGCTGTGCGGGTAACCAGTGAGCGTTAAATATACTGAAGGTGATGGTATTTAAGATCAAAATATCATTTCAAAAGCACACTATTTCTAAAGAGTTGTTAAAATTATTGGAGTACGTAAAAGAAAAAAAGAAAACGAAGTTTCTGCAATTTTTTTGCTGTGGGAAGTGCGGTTTATCAATAAACGCTAAATGTTACAGAAAATATCAGATTTTTGTGTTTACTATTAAATTTTAAAAATTACTCAAAATTACCTAAATCTGAATTTTTATCAAAATCATTCAAATAATTTCTAAAAAAAAACATGTCTCTGCTATATTTTGCCACGTGCAAAACGAGGGTTAATAATGAACGCTAATTTTCATGGTGATAACGATAAATCAGATAGTTTTCGCATCTAAAAAAACTCTTAATGCTAAGTTTTTATGAAAATCATTAGAGCATTTCTCTAACGAGGAGAGAAATGGCTCTCTTTGTTAGCGAGAGTAAAATTTCTGCTCACGACGGGCGGAGTGAGTGTAACATTCACAGCTAAACGTTAACTTTCCTGAAGATGAGGAAAGTTCACTTTGATTTGTCCTCTAAAAAAACCCTAAGCGTTAAATATTTATCAAAATTCTTCGAGAAATTTCCAAGAAAACCAAATTCTAGCCATATTTTACTAATGTGGAGTGAGGATTAATACAGCACTGAATGATAATTTTTATAAAGTTGAGGATATGACGCATACGTTTCTCACTGAAAAAGAAAAAAAAAAAAAAAGAAAGGAAGAAAAGAAAACCTTAATTCTATGTTTTTATTAAAAACGTTATAATTATTTCTACCATATTTTGCAATAGACGAAAAAAGAGTATGAGCGGCTAAATGTCTAAGCGGGTGGACGACGCGATTGGCCAATTCTTTCTAACTTGTGATCGGCGATAATTTGTCTTCAGTCGGTCAGATAGCTGATTTGAGGGAGAAGCCACAGCCAATAGTGTAGAAATACAAATCAAACGATATCAGTCAAGAATTGAATCAATAATAAAAATAATAAAAAATTCTTCACATTTATTATTTTGAGCTAAAACCTCGTATTTTACATTATAAGATGTCTTAAAATGATAAAAATATGTAATTAAAAATACTGATTCATTACACTTTTTTTTTTCTTTACAGTTATGTATAAAAACATATTTATTCGCTAATTTATTAACATTATTATTCATTAATTTATTTTCAATATTAATTTTTTTATGTAAATAATTTTAATTTTAATTGTTATTTATTTTATTTCTTTCTATTTGAAGGGGGAAAAAAAGTGTAAACGTTAGTAAAGTAATTTTTTATTAACGAATATTTTTTTTTTTTTTTTTTAATTTTATTATGCAATTCTTAAACTCTTATTTATTATGCTATATTAATTGTTAAAATAGAGATACATTAATTGTGCTTCTATTTTCGTGGCTAGATAAAAAAATAAATAATGTTCATTTTGTAAACATAGAGCAAATGGATGCATTTGCATAGGCATAGATTAATTAGTTCTACAATATGTATCAGATTCAAGTTCAGTTTTTTAGATTGTAATTAATATTTATATTGCAGTTTAAAAGTTAATCTTAACCTTCTTATTCTTTTATGCACCTAAATTCATTTTTGTAGTGAAGAAAAAATGAACATATCAGCCTAAGTGAATTCAAATAAATATTCTAATGAATTAAATATCGTAAATTATATCAATTATCATTTTTGATTTACAAGTTCCGCAATAAATGAATAAAAAAAAAAAAAGATATTTTAACTGTCAATAGTGAAATTACTTGTAGAATCTTATTTTAAGGGAATGTTAACAAGAATACGTTAAAAAAACTCTCTTGTTCTGGTCCTTTTATAAAATAGGCTATTCACTATTTGTTTATTCTATGGAGACTGTAATTCAAACTTCTTGTTCAATATAATCTAAAAAGTGTGTAAATTCTCTTTTTTTATTCGTTTCTTTCTTAATTAAAAGCTTCAATAATTATTAGATTCATTTAAATAAAACATCCTCTGTTTACTGATTATCTACCCTTAATATTAATTGAAATAAATTATTATGAATATATCTATGATTTTATATCTGGAAAAATGTATGTATTCCAAACTCACACCCCATAAAAAATCTAAAGTTTGAAAGAAAAAGAAAATACTGTAAATCTGCACATTAGGTGAAATATTATTTTCTTTTTATGAATATCTATTTCATTATAAATCCAACATAAAATTCCTATTCTTTTTTTAAATTATTATTGGAAGGAGGGGAGCGGAGCGGAAGAGAGCTTAAAAAAAGGAAATTGTTTGAGTGTTGCATTTACAAATATCATAAAATTGTTGTGGATATATTAAAGCTTTACTTTTCACCTCATAAAGTGAACTTCCTCATAAAATGTATAATAATGTTCAGAGATATCACAAGCTAACATAATATTAATATTAATCAAGATAAAACTTTATCGTTCACAATAATTTATTCACTTTAACACATTTCTTGAAATCGCATATTAGAATCTTGTAGACATTCATTATTTATTTTGAATTATAATTTTACAGTTCTTTTGTATTTTTTTAGTAGTTCATGAATCATACTTGAATAAATAAACAATCCGAGGCTCAATATGTATGAAACAGATTACGTTAATAAAATATTGACTTATGTAAATTAAATCTTTATAAAATAAATGAATAGGTTTAGTAAACTTATTAAGACATCAAAAGCTGAAAAAATGCATTTCTTGACAAATAACACCCGAAAATTTTTATTTATGTAATTTTTTTAATTAGCTCTTGTAACTAGCTTTCTCTGCCTAGCTTTAGTCATTTAGAGTAGAGTTTACCTTATTTACTCGGTGATTGGCTGTGGTGGCTATTTTTTCAAACCAGCTATCTAATCGAAGTCAAAATACTGCCAAACGCAACTTAGAGAAAAATAGCCATCCAGGCAGTGAGACATTTAGCTGCTCGTGAAAAGAACGCTAATTTTCGTGAAGAATCGGATGGATTTTTCATCTCAAAAAGTAAATCCATCTCAAAAATGTAAGAGCCATTTCAAACACAACCAACTTTCAGCAACATTTTTCAACGGGAGGAATATGAGTTAACAGTGACAGCTAATTTTCCAAAAGATGGATATAAAACAGATGGGTTTGTTGCCTCAAACCGGTCTTATTTCTAAGTATTTATCAAAATCATTTGAACTATTCTCAAAAAAACGTGGAGTAAACACAATTTCTGTCACATTTTAAAACGATTGGAGTTATGGTTGAAAAGAAACGCTAATTTTCCTGACTATGATTTGGAATCACATGATTTTTCATTTCAAGAAATCCTTAACACTAAGTTTTTAAGAAAATTTTTAGATTCAGTTCTAAGAAAACCCAGTTTCTGTCATATTTAGCATAAGGCAAAGTGACGGCTAACAGTGAACATTCATTTTCCTGAAGATGAAGATAAGTCCAATGTGTTTGTTTTCTCAAAAAAAAAAAAAAAAAAAAAAAACATAGGTTTTTATTAAAATAATCAGATTCGTTTCCTTGTAAACAGAAATTCTGCCATATTTTTCAACAAGCGGCTGATGGGATAGCAACGAATGCGAATTTTCTTATGAGGATTAGTGCAATCGATTTTTCACCCCATAAAATCATTAACCCCATTCTTTAATAGAAGTATAATAGAAGTTTAAAAGAAGTTTCATAGAAGATCATTCATTTACTAGTAATTTCAAGTTTTGCCACTGAATTGTAACAGAAGAATAAATGTTTTTTTTTTCAACTGAAGAATAAAGGATTTTTTTCTGATACGAGATCGATTTTTCCCTTCAAAATACCTTTAACCACGAACTCTTTTAAAAGCAGTTATATTTATTTCAGAGTAAACCCGATTTCTTCCATATTTTGCAACCGGTGGATAAAGGGTTAGGGGAAAACGAAAGATTTTCTGAAAATGAGAATAAGTCTAATAAATTTTTCATCTGAAAAAACTCTTTATCCCAAACGTTCAGCAAAATCTTTATATCCATTTACAAGTAAAATAATGTCTGCCATATTTTGTAAGCAAAAAACAAAGGGTAACAGTGAATCCCAATTTTATGTAATGTATATAAAGATAGGTCTAATGAGTCTTTTTTTCAAAAAAGTACTAAACCCTAAACGTTCAACCGGCAGATAAATGGTTAGCATCGAACAAGAATTTCACTGAATATGATAATATGTCCAATGGATCTAGCACCTCAAAAACACTTAACCCCAAACTTTCATAAATATTGTTAAATCCATTTCCGAATCAATCGAAATTATGGAGTACGTTGCAACTCGCTGATAGAGGATTAACAGTGAAGCAAATTTTTATGAAGATGCGGGGATAAGCTCAACTGTTTTTAAACATCGAACAACCTCTAACCCCAAAATTTCATTAAAATAATTAGGGCCGTTTCCGAGCAAACTCAATTTCGGCAATATTTTGCTACCCTCGGATAAAGGATTAACATCGAAAGCGATTTTTTCTGAAGATGAAGATAAGTCCAGTTCATTAAAATAAACTTAACTTCAAACTTTATTAAAATTGATAGGTCCAATTTTCAGAAAACCAGCTCGAGTTTTCTTCTAACAAGATACCTCAAGACCACACGTTTAAAACCAGACGAGTGAGAAGCTGAATGAGTTGGGATGGGAACTTCTCTCTCACCCGCCATATAGTCCCGACATTGCCCCTATAGATTATCATTTGTTCAGGTCGCTAGAGCACTTTATGCGTGAACAGCGCTTCAACAAAGAATACGATCTCCGACAAGGCATTGTCGACTTCTTCGCTCAAAAAACAGTGGCTTTTTACAACCGTGGGATTTTAATGTTGCCTCACGTTGGAAAATGGTTGTTGAAAGTAATGCTAAATATGTTAATGAAAATATGTTATAATTGTTATATTTTTTTAACTTTTAATAATGATTAGAAACCGGACAAAACTTTTGACTCAACCTAATATAAAAACAAGGATATTAATAAATTGGTCACAGGCACTGATGGGTTTTCCTAAAAACTTTGTATTTTCTATTGTCTATGCATAACCATGTCTCTGTCAGTTCATGTATTATTTAAAAAAAAGAGTGCACTTTTGTGTATTTTAACAAATATATATATATATATATATATATAACAATAAAAGACAATAAAAAAGATGGAGGTTAGGTGGGCAGATGTTTGATTACGGAAGATGGGTGGTGGTGTTTGGCTGGATGGTTAGGTGGAAATGTAAAATTATATATATTAAAAAAAAAGAGCAGAAAGCCATTGCACTTACCTTGTATTAATATGCATTTTTGTTTTTCCTTTAAATATTCAATTTCTTCATTGTTGAGTTGTCAACTATTCTTAAAATTAGTTATCATACTCTTACACACATGGTAATCAATCAACAAATATCCACGTTGCTGTATGGTTTCATTGGCATCTATTCTCCGACCAGACTATACCTCAATTCTGACTGTGGCAGTCGTTATTTTGATCACGTGACGTCACATTCCGACTTTTGATTTAACGACTGTCGTTGTTTAAGGACGGTCGCTATGGCGGTCAGATCGTAGAATACATTCCATTATTCTTTATTAGCTATGAACAACTAAATCTTGAATTTTGCTTGTTTTACTCCATGAACAATTAACCCCTGAATTATTTTTTCCATGTGACACCAAATGTATCATCCTGTAAGTATTATTTGCTTATTATGGTTGTTTTCTGTTAGATTCTCTGTTATTCTGAACTTACTAGATTATTCCACTTTAAATTTCACTTCAATTATTTTCATGTAGGATAGGCAGCCCGCTAGTGATTTGCTATTATAGCCACTAGTGAACGAAATCGTACATTGGTGATCAAGGGTGAAAAAGGTCTTCACTGATGAATTTTTATCATCCTTCTGAGCTTTTCCTACTTGAAAAATATTTATTCTTATTGGTCTATGTGTTTTCAGTGATCTTGTATCTGTTGCTTAGCTTTTACTACGTTTGATAACTCATTATTAATAATTCATCATTATTTTAATAAAATTAAAGATAATCCATGCGTCTCATAAATGTATGAAAACCAAAATAACTTTTAAAATGAGATAAAAGCACTAAAATTTTAAAAGAGACATTTTAATTAAAAAACATGAAAATGCTAGACAGACGTTTCGGTTAAACACTAGCCCTCCTCGGTGTTTAGCCGAAACGTCTGTCTTGTGTTTTCATGTGTATTAATTAAAATGTATCTTTTAAAATTTTAGTGCTAACACTAAATCTTAGCTTCAAATATAAATATGTACGAGCCCCGTATTTTTTTACTGCCCTGAACGAGGCTAAAGCTGTTCCTCCGAAGTACCTAATTTTGTTTTGATGTTTTATGACTTTATTGTAAATGCTGTGCTTTGTATGTTTATGACACTGAGGAGGGCTAGTGTTTAGCCGAAACGTCTGTCTTATGTTTTCATATTTTTTAATTAAAATGTATCTTTTAAAATTTTAGTGTTTTTATCTCATTTCAAATATTGGGTTATTTTGGTTTTAATCCATTATTATATCTACATTTAAAATTAAAACTGCTGCAACTGCGCATACGTTTTGAACGTATTTTGACTTTAATAAAATTTATTGATTTAAGTAATTTCAAATAAAAATATATGAATTTCATATATTTAGATTTACCTAATACTGGCATTAACACTATATATATATATATATATATAATATAACTACTTATATGAGTAATTCGTTTAATATAAGAGAAAAATTTAGTAAATTTAATGAGAATCACATCAATACTCAAATTCAACATTTTCTTAGATACTTAATTCATACTCTTTCATAATGTATATTACTTAATATGTAATCTTTTAAAATTGTATGTTTAAAAATAAGCCCTAATTCCTTATTACTTAATCGCTGAACATTCAAAGTAATTCCTCCGGGACATCCAGTGTTAGGTTCTTTGTTAAAACTAAAATGAAATTTTATTGTCTTTGCACACACGAGCTTATATTTAAATAAATAAAATAATAATTTTCTACAAAATCTTAAGTTGCAAAAATATTATCCATGCCAATTTTACATTTATCAAAAATAAATAAATAAATAAACAAAATAAATAAATAAAATACAGATATTTAAACTACTGATTTTAATGAAAGCTGAGTGTTTTAAATTCTTTAGGGATTAATAGCCTGCTTTTTATTATCTTGAAATAACTGAGAACATTTTTTTTCTTTTTTACTTTTACGCAAATTAATGCAAAATGCAGCTTGAGCGTGATTTTTTTTTTTTTTTTTTTTTTGGTAAAAAATCAAAATTTTAATAATCTCATTAATAGTATTTCTGATAGATTGGAGTGGAAGGACGATTTTTATATTAATTATATGAAAAATACCAGAGCCGGGAATCGAACCCGGGCCTTCCGCTTAACGAGCGGATGCTCTAACCACTGAGCTACCCTGGCTAATAACCAACTCGGCATTTCACACATAATGCCGAGCTTTTGTCTTACTGTTCATGCCAAGCTGGTAATCAGTCAGGGTAGCTCAGTGGTTAGAGTATCCGCGCGTTAAGCGGAAGGCCAGGGTTCGATTCCGGTTCTGGTATTTTTCACATAGTTGGTACAAAAATCAGCCTTCCACCCCAATCTATCAAAAATGAATTTTCAATGTTGATGAATAAAATCACTAATAGTATTTTAGTAAAAAAAAATTCAATGTTTTCTGGATTTCATTTCGTTTCTTTCTTTGGAGAATTCTTTTCTCATTCCGTTTAGTTTCGAAATTTATTCTTTTCATTCTTTTAATATATGCTTAAATATTTACTTTTTTACAGTTTTTGTGATATCTGACTCAAGTTGTTTGTAGCTTTGAAACATCTCTGAAGAATACATTGACATCGTTACAAGTTTTGATAAACTTAGTGATCGATACAAATTTTGATAAGCTTTTAAATACCTAACTTTAAACAAAAATCAAATCTTAAACATAAACACCTATAATACTGAGATTTAAACCATAAAACAGCGTTATTCCTGACTTTAATTACGATTTAGAGTTCATACTGCATTAAAGGACCTCATTTAGAAGGTAATATTTCCGTCAAAATTGAGCAAATTTGGAAGAAAAAAAAATCTCAACATATCATTAAAACAACTGGATTTAGCTAGTTTGCGTTTTAATAGATTATAGGGAAAATGGAACCGTGTCATTTATTTAATTTAATAATTATAAATTTGTTTTATGCTTTTACATATTCAAAATATTCTATTTTATATGTTTTACATCTACATACAATAAAAGAGAATGCTACAAATATAATTTTCATTTGGTAACACTTATAATTTGATTGAACTATGCATAAAAAATCCAGTAAAAATTATATACCAGAAATATTTTTCAAAATAAAAGAGTAAAATATCTATCAACTCTTCAGTAACGAAAGATGAAAAGCATTTGTAAATATGCTTGTTCTTCTCCAAACATTTTTTTTTCCACTGCAATATATCTCTTACGCAGAATAAGTACTATTCTTGTCATCCTAGAGATTACGGAAATGATTTGAACTTAATCATATCGCTGTTAACGGAAAGTTTGACTTATCTAGAAAGGCTGTATAGCCTTCATTCATTTTTAGACTAGAGGATAATAAATGTAACAAACAGAATTTCTTGTCATAAGTTTGTGTGAGAACAATATATATATATATATATATATATATATATATACTATCTACCAATAGGTATTTGGACACTTTCGAATTTAAACGTTTTGTAAAATATCTAGAAAACTTTTTTAGCAATTATTTTGAAACTTTGGGAGTATAAAGAACGTATTACACCTCATATATTTCAGCAAAAGGTTTTTCTGAAAAAGGAAAAGGGACTAGTAAAACTTGAAAAATCAAAATGTTTTGGATCACCCTGTAAAAAGTAATACTTGAAATGCGTTTTGACTGCAGCATGTAGTTATGAGAATCCTTTTAATTATCTGCATAAAGTTTTATGAGCTACCACACATAGTCATTGAGATAGAATTTTTTTTTTTTTTTTTTTTTTTTTAAGGCTTTTTTTAAATTATAACACGTAGGTAATATACCCAGTGCAAAGTCATTTTTAAGAAACTTGGCATACTACATTAGACAGGGTATACTGCAATCAGAATGAAAAAAAAAAAAAAAAAAAAAAAGTTAAATATCTTACGAAATATGAGCATTTTTACTAAACAATTATTACGCACGTGCAAGCTTTATGAAAATTTAATTAGCATAATTTAATAGCCAAAAGTATTGAGCTATTTATATAAAAACCCAAACAAATATCGTGTAAATTCAAAAAGTTATGAGAGATAGATGGAACAAAATTTCAATTCTTCTCAAAAAGAAAAAAAAAAAAGGAGGAAGATGATAAGGGGTCGTATCAGTATTTATTTACAATCACCGAATACTCTATTACCACTGTCTACTTCACTGGCTCCACTAAATATTGCTAAAAGAAGTAAAGAAACAATCAAAAAAATCAGTCATACTTACATTAAATCCACTAAATGAGGTAGAAAGACCTTCCAAATTCTGATTCCCCCATTATTATTTGCAGAAATATAACCGACAGGAAGAAATTCGGTGAATTATTGAAAAACCACGAATATTTGACATGTGGACCAAGAGGAAAAGAGAAAAGATCACACATCTTATTTACTGACGAAACTTTGGTGGAATGTCAAAGAAAATATAAACTGAAAACACAACCTATGTTCTTAAACTCTCTCTCAAAATCATGGTTACTGGTAGTATTTGTGTATGTGTAATAAAATTGCATATTGTTCCTCCAGAGCAAACCGTTAATGCTCAGTATTAGAGATACAAGTTTAACCTATTTATTTATATGGCCTGGTCCCAAGGGAAACAACAGAATCTTTATGCCAGATGGCACTGCACTCCATTCTGCAAAGAGAGCCATGGAGTTAATTGACGTTATTGGGAATTAAAAAAATGGCCATGTAATTAGCCCGATCTGAACCCACTTGAAAACTCTGGTCTAACCTTAAGAATTTCGCTACCGAAGAACTAATTCAAAAAACGATTGGGGAATTAATTCAAGATTTAAAAACAATTGTTACAAAATCGCTTTTTTCGCTGCAAATTCGCTTCACTTCGTTCATCTTAATACTTTTCTTTTAATATGACAAAGCATTAAATACAAAGTTTTTTTTTTTTTTTTTTTTTTTTTTTTTTTTTTTTTTTAAACCAAATAAGTTTTTCGTCAAAATATAGTGTTTCATGAATTGTATTAAACATTATTCTATGTAAATATACATGTTTCTAGAATAATATTCCTTAAAAATTTAATTTCATAAAGCTAACATAATAGTTTAAAGAGCTTAATTACTTATTACATAAAATAATATTATATTTATTAAATGTGGAAAGAAGTTTAAACATTATAGTCATGTTTCTTAAAGTAGATTTCATATGAAAAATTTGCTAAGTAATGCCAGCGCCTGAATTTCTAAAGTGTCTGAATATTCTGACGCATTTGCTGTGGAAAATTTCGCATTTTAACATGTTTCAAACATTTTTGTGCCTAAATTGATATTTCAGACACATTTCTATCTGCATTTAAGACGCTTCTATTTACAGTAAATCCAATAAAGTGTACAAGTGTTTTAAATTAAGATATCTGTTACGCCTAAGCTCTCTATTAAGATATTTACGTGTGTTAAACGCCATTTCAATTTTTTTTTTAATGTTCGCCTTTATTTGCAGTGCACTTGACAGTGGTTTAGTCATATACCCAATAGTCAAAACCTGAGATAATAGTCAACACGAGGACGAGGCCAAATGTTTGCTGTTAACAGGAGCTACAGCTGGCCCACTTGTGGCAAAATTTAACGGTGTCGAAGGGAATAAGTTACGCCGGCCAACAGATGGCCACATTCGACCGATCCACTGCTTACAGTATGATTCAAATATAATTAGTGGATCAGTGATAGGTCGCTGCTGTCAGATAGAAATAGGATGGAAATAGTTTATGGGACACAACCAAGAGTACGATGGAAAATGTTACTGGGCCAGTGTACGTCTACCTGGGGAAAACATATTTTTTTTATATTGTTGATGGCAATCTTCAGCGGACCAGCTCTGGCAAACATTAATATTTTATATTACTGCCGGCAATTTTAATTGGACCTTTATATTTTATCATTAATAAGTCAGCAGTGGTTTACTTATGCCTTTTTTTGCGTGCGAAACTCTGGATTTTATTAGTACTAGTTTCTATGCATCCAATATTTAATTTAATTTTTTAATTTTTTTCTATTTTTTATTATTTAAATATTAGGTTCTAAGATTGTAATTATAAATTCAATATTTGTAGTACAACACAAGAAATATTCAGTTGATCTCTTTTTATTAAAAGCATCTCTATGATAAGCTTAGTTTATTTTTTTTTTTTCTATGCAAATATTTTACTATATTATACGCTTTTGAAAGAACAGCAATTTTTCTTTCTTTCTTTTCAAATTTTACAGTTTCAGTAAGATTGTGTAACTTTGTTAAACTATTTAAAATAAATTAATAACGTTTTACATGTAACTGTGATTGAAATGTTGATACTATAAATATCAAGATTTAGGAATTAATACAAAAGATACAGTCGGTAACAAAAGTGTCCGAACACTAGCAAAAATTCCTACGAAAAAAAGTGCACTTCATACGGTTTTGTTAAACAAATCCTTATCGAAATATGTTCTTAGACTGACTAAGAACAGGATTCGACAAGGATTTATTTAACAAAACCGTATGAAGTGTACTTTTTTTACATAGGAATTTTTGCTAGTGTTCGGACACTTTTGTTACCGACTGTATTTAATAAAGCTGTTATGAAATTGAGAAGTAGTTAAATAATTGAAATTGCATAAAGTATTTTCTTTAAAATTTCAGTATGTTTATTTAACTTTGTTAATATATTTTCCACAAATAAATATAACATTATATGTGAATCTAATAAAATATTGAAACAAAAAGTATGCAATATACAGAATATTTCGAAACTATTTAATTCGGGGTTTTTGATTTTCAACAAAAGCAATATAATTGCCAAAGTACGGAGTTCTGTCTCTAAACAACGAAATAATAAATTGTGAAAAACAAAAGTCTTTAGAAGAAAACAACATAAATTGAAAAAAATCTCTCAGTAATTGTTTCGGGGATTGAAATAAAAGAAGGACCACTGTTTACTGGCACCTCCATCAAGTAAACAAAGTGGGAACGTTGTTGTTGTAGGATTTAAGGCTGATTGACTACGCTAGGGTTCTAGACCTATAGATAGAATGCCCTCCGTGGGGGGGGTCTTTCAAAGGATTCCTAGCTCATATTTAAGCTCATTGAAATTCTGTTCATTCTATCTCTCATAACTTTTTCAATTTACACGATATTTGTTTAGGGTTAAACAAGGACATCAAGAAAGGTCAAACTAGAATAAAATAATAGTTTGCCCTTTCTTGATGTCCTTGTTAAACGCACTTCTAAATCATCTCCCTAACAACACATCTTCTCCGAAAAGCATCCTCAGGATGTCCTGTGAATAAAATGGAAATCCTATGGACCTCCTCAGGATGTTTTGTGGACAAGTGTGTTGTAAGTGCTACTGTATTTCAAGCTTCTGTCTATCGTAAGACCAGTTTTGCGGGTTAGTATCTAAATTTTCATTCTGATAATCCTAATTCTCATAAAATTGCAGTTTTTCAGACTTTCGTCAGTAGAGCTCTTCGGTTATGCAGTAATGAGACACTTTTTAAGCTGGAAATTAAAAGAAGTTTTCAGGATTTAATAAATAATGATTAACCCCTTAACAGGTGAAAAAATTATCTGCTTCCCCTCTTTTCCTTTCCCTCCTACAATTTCCCTCTGTCTTCCATTGCAGATGAACTGTTGAGGAGTTTTCCTCAACTGTATTAATTTAGGAAATAAAAAAATAATTTAATAAAGTAATGTAAAAAATAAATAAATCCCTAGAATAAAATCTACTCAGTCAGCGAAAAAGAATACAAAAGAAAATGGTTTTTCTTTGCTGCATTTGAGAAGAAAAGAGCAACATTTGCATCCTTTTGGTTCAAGAGGGTACGGGAAAGGCTGAACTTGGGCATGCAGATCTCTTCCCCCCCCCTCGCGTGTCAGGAAAAACCCAAGAGAAAGTGTTAGAGTGAGATAGTTACGAAGTGAGACAGTGTTTCATATGAATAGATAAACCTTTACGGCAGGAGTTTGGTTTGTGGCAACAAGGGTGAGAAAGGACGCTTCGAAGTGAGGCGGGAGACAAGGCACGCTGACAGAGGACGCGGGAAGAGGATATGCGGTGCATGGTATGAGTTAACGGCTTCGGAAGTTTCGGTGGCCAGGGGCTTTTTTAGCCCCTGCTATGGCTCTCCCTAGATCCGTTTACTGTTCCTTCTTATGGGCTTATATATAGTTCTAGAAATATTGATCCTTCTGTGATGTTAGACTAAGTTTGTTAAGACGGGCTGATATTGGCAAGTCACCTTCAGTGAAGTGCCGGAGCTGTGTTTTCTTGGGACTAAACTGCCAGTTTAAGCTTACTTTTCTAGTAAATGAGTAAGAAATAAATTCAGAGGACTGGAGGACGCTGAGATTTGATGCAGCAGAGAGTGGAGGTAGCCGTAAGTGTCAGCCCGTAGGGGCGTAATCCCTGGCAAGGTCCTTGGTGTGCCCTCTTTCAGAAAAATAAAGGACCTTGAAGGCCGAGCGTTGCGGGTGAATAAACGACTTCTCAAAATCTATTGGAGAGGTTTAAAGGACGACCAAGTTTACCTTCCATCGAAAATTAACTTATCCTGTAGTGGCATTTAGAGAAGCCCTAAGATCTTGGAGTGAGAAAGTGGTATAGGTTTGAGTCAGCTCACCAAAATAAAAAATGAGAACAGAAGGTTTTCAAAACTCCAGCTTGGGAAGAAATTTATAAGTCTGAAAAACGCATTAAATGGGTTGCTAATAAGGAACTTTTTATACGTAGTCTCCAAGCACCCTCACATATGTAAAGTCATCATTTAGATATAATTAATTTATAATAAAATTAAACCCTTGCATCATCTACGCACTCACAGGAGAAAAGCGAAAAATCACAGGTGTAAAGAGAGTATCGAAACGTGTAGGGTTCAAATATTAGCTATCTAAAGAAAGGAAATTTCTAGAGGAAAAATGGAACTCCAGTCATTCGCCTGACATCCCTGTATGAGGAATAAGCATGTGGTAAATATATTTTTATTTCTCTATTGTATTAATATAGTGTACTCGTCGTTTTTATAACTGGTACTAACTGATTTTAATTTATGAGTTAAATAACTTCAGATGTGCTTGCAACACATAAGTGATTTTATTTTTACTTAATGAATCAAGTTTCCATAAGAATGACTTATACAACAAGGAGGCCACTGTTTTGTTTTGTGTTTTTGTAAATCATCAACCTAATTATATACGGTTATAAGACTGAGATAAAACATTTGAATGTGGAGCTACTTGACTCTAACTTTGAATTTACCTGGAACATGTGAATAAAGTTTAAGTTAATTTTATTTCTGGACTATTTATATATTTTTCTTTCCTTTCGTTTAAAGATATTTTTATATAGAGGATTGATGTGCAAAAAATGAAAATTTAATTTAGTAATAAGCTATACATTTCCTGATGATGTGAGCTGCTGTCTGGTGATGTTTTGAGTTCATAAGTAGGTTTATGAGAAAGTAAATAAATAAAGTGTTGAAGGTTTAAAGTGACCCATCCCCCAATAAGTTCTATGTAAATTTGCAGACAGCACCTCACAACAAGTGGTTAAAGTTCCAAAAATAAGAATAGAGAAATTCATATAATTACTTTATGTGTTAAGGGCAATTTTAGTAGGCTGTGGTGAGGTGAGGTATTTGTCTGACAGAAAAGGAAGGCTAAAGTTAAAAGTAAATTAGGAAATTAGATATTTTTGTTAAGTCAGAGTATTTGACAAAAAGGGCCTTGTTTACATGGTAAATGAAAAGGTAAAGTTCCTCTTTCTCACCACAGGCTACAATTTCTATTTTTTTTTTTTTTGGGGGGGGGAGGTAAATTGCCCAGAATATGTTTTTTTATTTTATTTTATTATTTACTATTGTTTATTATATTTGTGGAATGGTCTTATGATGGTCACTGTCAATGAAGTAATGATTAAAGTAAAATTTAATGATGGTTAAAGTAGACAGAGGCTGCCATAGACCATAATGTAGGAAAAATCATTTTTTTACACCTACATTGAGTAAAAATAATAACTGCACAGCAACACCAAACTTTCTAGGATGCAATTCATTGCACAAATAGTTTTATATTTAGGGAACCTATAAATATTGCGGGAAAGAACACAACGCGCTTTAAAGTAACTTAGTAGTATGAGGAAAATTTAAAAGTTAAAAGATAAAAATTAATTAAATTAAATGATGACTTTAGATATGTGAGGGTGCTTGGAGACTACCTATAAAAAGTTCCTTATTAGCAACCCATTTAATGCGTTTTTCAGACTTATAAATTTCTTCCCAAGCTGGTGTTTTGAAAACCTTCTGTTCTCATTTTTTATTTTGGTGAGCTGACTCAAACCTATACCACTTTCTCACTGCAAGATCTTAGGGCTTCTCTAAATGCCACTACAGGATAAGTTAATTTTCGATGGAAGGTAAACTTGATCGTCCTTTAAACCTCTCCAATAGATTTTGAGAAGTCGTTTATTCGCCCGCAACGCTCGGCCTTCAATGTCCTTTATTTTTCTGAAAGAGGGCACACCAAGGACCTTGCCAGGGCTTACGCCCCTACGGGCTGACACTTACGGCTACCTCCACTGTCTGCTGCATCAAATCTCAGCGTTCTCCAGTCCTCTGAATTTATTTCTTACTCATTTACTAGAAAAGTAAGCTTAAACTGGCAGTTTAGTCCCAAGAAAACACAGCTCCGGCACTTCACTGAAGGTGACTTGCCAATATCAGCCCGTCTTAACAAACTTAGTCTAACATCACAGAAGGATCAATATTTCTAGAACTATATATAAGCCCATAAGAAGGGACAGTAAACGGATCTAGGGAGAGCCCTAGCAGGGGCTAAAAAAGCCCCTGGCCACCGAAACTTCCGAAGCCGTTAACTCATACCATGCACCGCATATCCTCTTCCCGCGTCCTCTGTCAGCGTGCCTTGTCTCCCGCCTCACTTCGAAGCGTCCTTTCTCACCCTTGTTGCCACAAACCAAACTCCTGCCGTAAAGGTTTATCTATTCATATGAAACACTGTCTCACTTCGTAACTCTCTCACTCTAACACTTTCTCTTGGGTTTTTCCTGACACGCGAGGGGGGGGGGGAAAGATATCTGCATGCCCAAGTTCAGCCTTTCCCGTACCCTCTTGAACCAAAAGGATGCAAATGTTGCTCTTTTCTTCTCAAATGCAGCAAAGAAAAACCATTTTCTTTTGTATTCTTTTTCGCTGACTGAGTAGATTTTATTCTAGGGATTTATTTATTTTTTACATTACTTTATTAAATTATTTTTTTATTTCCTAAATTAATACAGTTGAGGAAAACTCCTCAACAGAACAATTCAATAGCTACTAAAAAGATTTATATTTCAATGCCACATTTTGGTTTTCTTTCATACACATATTGCTAAATTACTTAAACAACATAATATTTATGCTGCTTTCCGTCCGATTAACCAATTAAAAAACATTCTTTTTAATTTTAAACCTAAAATTCCCTCTTTGGATCTAACTGGCGTAATATATCTAATCCCATGCAAAGATTGTAAAAATGTTTATATAGGTGAAAGTGGGCGTACAGCCAGAATTAGATTTCAGGAGCACAGACGATCATATAAAAATTGTAACTAATATTCTAAAATTGTATTCCATTCAATAGAAATAGGTCATATCCCCGATATTGATAATATAAAAGTTTTAAACTCTGGTTATGATAATTATAAGTCTCGTATTTTCCTCGAGGGTTGGCATACTGTTAGCCATATCCACACTATCAACGAAGCATGGTCACTGGCACCTCAATATTCTATACTACTATAAATTCTTTGAGTATGTATATAATGTTTGTAAAATATTTTGTTTTTAATACTGATGAGGAAACTCGGACGAGTTTCGAAAAGTCTATATCTTAATTATTTTGAAATGTATATTTTAATTCATATTTTATTGCCTCGTAATAAAAATGTTTTTGCTTTTAATATAGGATAAAATTACCAAAACTGAAAAATCTGAAACGATGAATGAAATTTCTTTATAAAATTATGAAGTTTCACCGAAAGTATTATATATACAGTCATTTGCAAAAGTTTAAGAACACCCATAGAAAAATCAGACTTAATGGTATTCCACAAAAATAACATACTTATTTTATATTTAAAAAAAACAAAATAGACTGTACATGGTTATTTACTGTAATTAAAGTGAGTATTTTGTAGGACCTCCTTTATTTTTAATAACTTGTGAAATCTTCTTAAGCGTGCTATAAATAAGAGACTTGCAGTAAGCTTTAGAAATGTCTGTGCACGAGACATGCTTTATTGCTTCAACAAGTGACGTAGCAGTGAATGGTTGCTTTTCGGCGACTTTATTTTTCACAATACACAACAGATTCTCTACTGGATTCAAATCTGGGCTGTTACTTGTCCAGCCAAGCACTTTGATTTTCTGTGCCCTGAGATATTTCTTGACAATCTTCGCCTAGTGGCGCGGAGCCTTATCATGCATGGAATTTGAACATTAATAAACAAGCATGTGAAGCTTCAACTACTCACGTAACAAATTGAAGGTACCGCTTTCCGTTCATAGTGGTTTTAGGTGGCATAAAATACAGACTAGCAGTATCGAAAATTGCATCCCATATCATTTGGCTTCACAGGTTGAATCGTATATCTCTCATCTTTTTCCCCTTTGGCGGCGAACACTCGTAGCACGTGCATAAAATTGTTGCATGCTTGACTCATCCGAAAATAAGACCCTACTCCAATGCTGTGCTGTCCAATTCTGACACTGTCTGGCAAAATCAGTCGTTTCTTTTTCATACTTGGAGTAAGTCGAGGTTTCCTTGCGGGTTTATGGGATGATAAACCAAAATCTTTGGCCAAACATTTTGAAAAAGTACTCAAACTGACGTTGGTGCCTTTTGCAGCCAGAGAATGTCTAATCGTATTGCAGGAGGTTCTTGGATCTCGTACGACCATATTTCTTATCACAGGATCATCACGTGTACTCGTTTTTCTAGGGCGACCGCTTCTCTTAAAGTTCACAATTTTTCCCAAATTTTTAAATTTACTAATAGCTTGATGCACAGCTGTCTTGCTTACATTTACCATCGAACTTATTTGACGGACAGAAAAAACCATTTTATTCTGGGCAATATTTCTGACCTTTTTGTAACAGTAATTTAAAGTTTTTTACCCATTACAACAATTACACAACAGCACTGTCTGATACAAAATCCGAAAAACGTGCCGGCCACCTTTATTTGTAGCAGTAGAATGCGTCTGATGCAATCAGCGCATGAGATGACGCAATAATGTGCGCAAATGATGCAATGCGTTAAAATACTGAAAATCCACTAATGGTCTTAAACTTTTGCATATGTCTGCATATATAGATACAATCGGCAGCAAAATTACTGAAGCATTAGCAATAATTCTTACTTAAAAGGTTGCCGCATAATACTGTTTTGTTAAGTATATATTTGTGGAGTAATGATCTTAGTCTTAGGCTGTTTATAAAAAAGTAAGTTTATGATAAAAATTAGCAATCAAACTAAATATATATGTATATGTATATGAAAAGTGTGGATATGTGCTTCAATAATTTTGCTGCCGTCTGTAGATGTAGATATAGATATATAATTAAATCAAATAATTATAATATAATTTGTCAATTTTTCAAAAAATTAAATTGATAACAGACACATGTCTGGTTCTCTCTCTCTCTCTCTCTTTTTATATGATTACTGAAAAGTAAAAATTACTTTTCATAATTAATTATAGAAAATCTAGTCAGGTATAAGAGAAATTTCAGTAAAATTATAGAAAAACTGCTTTTCACACATAAAGAAAGTAAGTAAACACCACACTTTTTAGAAACAAGCACCAGTAGTTTTGACCCAAAATAAATTAACCACAAACCTTCAACAGGTATAGAAAAATGTATTGGTGTTCAGTATGAAAGCATCAGAGCATTGTAGCAACGTGAAAGCATCAGCATTTCTTGAAGACTTTGAAGTCGACAACTAAATTAAACACTATGTTTACCATACAAAGGAAATTAGAGATTGATGCTTGTTTAAAATACATAGGTTTCGATTTTTAAAAAGGTAATCTTTCTGTCATTTTGTTAATATCAAAATACTTATATTCATTTTTTTTTTCTATTTTTAATATCAATAGAAAATAGATAAAATATTCGTAAGAATATTTTAAGCAAAAAATATGTCATCCATTAGTGAGATTTTAGCGATATACTTAGATAATTTAGTAACAATTCTCGCCATGTCGCCATATAGTAGTAAACCCTACTTAAATGGCTTATGCAGCTATATAATTAACGAATTTCTCGTTACTATATTTAAAAAACATGCTCTCAACTCGACTGGGACGAATTGAGAGTATAGAACTTTTATATAGAACCCAAGGCTGTTATTAAATTTAAAAATGTATTCCACATTACCCAGACAACTTTCGCTCACACCACCCTTTAAAACTTATCAATCTTGATCAAACTATTCAAATATGAACCTCATATGAAACTAAAAATACAGCATCTGAATTTCCTGCAATTAGTTTTAAAGTTACGCTTGTATCAGACAAAGAACAACCATTAAAATGTGAAAACTAGACACATTAAAGCGAAACCCAATTACCAGCAAAATCGAATTTCAATGATCCCGACCAAAAATAAAATAAATTAAGTAATAAATCCAACCCGCAAAAAAAAAAAAAAAAAAAAAAAAAAAAAAAAAAACAGTACTGAAACCGTAGCAGAACTTTAACCGGAAGTCCGCCTTTTACTAGTAAAATTCCTTAGTAAAATTCCTTTACAAAAATAATTTTGTAAAACAATCCTTTTAAAAAATTATTTAACAACTTCAATAATTATTTTCTGTATTAGAAGCTTAATTCTGTATATAGAATCAACAATTCAATCACAATTACACGTAAAACCATATTAATTTATCTTAAATAATTTAACGTTACGCAATCATACCGACAACAATTCATACCGACAACAATTACTGTAACAATTGAAAAGAAAAATATTGCTCTTCTTTCAAAAGCATGTGATAAAAACAAATATTGGTATAAATAAATAAATACTTTTAACAAGCACAATTCCAGTTAAAAACTTTTAAAATAATATTTAAAAAAGAATATAAAACCAAATTAAATTGAATTACTTACTCATGTATTTAATTTATCTAGTTACGAGGCAAATTCCTCGTACGTCGTAGACTACAAACTCGCACAAAATAACGTAATGGGAGGAAGTGAAATTTCAAAGCAACCGAAAACGAATCAAAACGCCCTCTTTTATATTTATGCATACAATTTGTAAGTGGTGTTCTGTTACCAGCCTTTATAAATACACGGCCACATCAAGGTAAACCTGATGTTGGCTGTGTGTTGGCAGTCTGCATAAGGCCAACTGTGTTTATGGCTCTTTTTTGGTCCACCGATTTTTTTACCGTAGGCCTCTATCGCAGCTGGCACCCACAAACGACCCACTGCTTGTGCCAGATGTGGCAACCTGCAACTGATGGCAACTGCGGAATGCAAGATGCAGGCCATAACCTGCCCGTCAGTGTAAGTTTAGCTGGGCAACTTAAAATTATATTTAGAGGACATTTAAAAATTTTGATTATATTTAGAGATATAAAAGAAAAGTGAGCAAGCTTTTCGTGAGTAAATAACACAAAATTATTTTTAAAAAACGTTGCTTTTATGTTTCAAACATGAAATAAGCAGAAACTATTTTTAGATTATTTTCTTTCTGTGTCAGTTTGAAACGCTTTTATGTCAGGATGTCACATTAAACGGCTGGATTGATTAAAATGACATTTGACAGGATTTAGATCATTACTTAATCAAAATTTCTATGCATTGAACATTTTAAAAATTTGATTAGATTAATGATCAAATTCGTTATTTGCAATGACTCCTGGTTGAAAAGAAAAGCTGACAATGTGCAAATTTTCCAGTAAAATTGTGCCACCTAGCTCTCATCTCGCCTATTTAGCTGAGAACACTAAATATCAAGTCGAAGTTAATGGTGAATACAACCAATAGAAATATGAACGAAAAATCTTTGTGGATGCACAATAAGATATTTCTCAATAAATCACGCACTATAAAATAATCTGGTGTGGCATTCTTTTACCTTGATTTACAATGCTATAAAAGTAGGTTACAGATCCATGGGTAAGATAATAAGTACTTTATATAAACTTATGTTAAAAAGGAATCAAACAAGGTTTAGAAACAGTTTTATTTGACAAATAATTTTTGGGTGAGGGGACTAACTTGCCTCTCAAATCCACGTTTGAATATATTACCTACTTTTATATAGACTCCAAGGCTGTTATTAAAATAAAAAATGTATTCCATATTACCCAGAAAACTTTCGCTCACACCACACTGTTAAACATTTCTGTAAATTTAATGTAAATGTTTATCCAGTGTCTCTGTAAATTTACAGCAATTCATAGTTAATAGTGAATAATCGACATTTTCAATCTTTATTCTGTATTTTTACCTAATTTTATTATTTAATTTTTTAATTAAAATTAAAAATGATGGTTTCTACTTTAGAAGAAGCATTCTAAGTCCGAAATGAGTTCTCACCAATAATTAATTAAATTAATATTAGTTATTAAAACGAATGTATAAAATAAGTTTTTTGACATTTCTGTTTATTTTTCTCTGTAATTTTTCGTAAGACTTAAGATAATAGATTACAAATACACTCGAACCTCCCGTAAGGGACACCTCCGAATAAGGGACACCTCTATTTAAGGGACAAATTCTCTGGTCCCAGTCCCTAGAAATTAGAAATTTATGTGCATAGGCAAGTTCAGTAAAATTGGTCCTAATATAATAATTAACTATATCATGTAAGTAATTTTCTTTTTAAAAAGACTTGACTTTATTAGTGTGCAACTTGCATTGCCAAAGTGCATTGATTAATTGATGTGTAACTGAGTGTAAAGTCTATTTAAAAAAATTTCATTGACCCTCTGAATAAGGGACACCTCTATTTAAGGGACAAAATGTCTGGTCCCATGAGTGTCCCTTAATGAGAGGTTCGAGTGTAGATAGTTTTCTGTTGAAATTTTTAACAGTGCACGCTTTAAAACTAAATATGTTCATTACATTTTGTTTAATTCAACCTATAGATGTTAAATTGTACTTAACTGCAATTTTTCCTATAGACGTAATATATTTGATTCTCTCTTGAATGTTCCTGTACACAAACCATTTCTTTGATCTCAACGAAAAGTTTAGTGTAGCATTCCTATATGATACAAAAATCCTTGTTCCTGCTACTACTCATTCTTGATATATGTTGATAACACACCCCAGCTATTAAAAACTTGATTTTCTGAATCAGGGAACCTAAAAACTTGTAAATATAACAAAAACTCAATTTAAAAAAAGTACGTTTGATATTGATAAGAGAAAGTAAAAAAATTGCAATGTTATTTCGTTTCAAATTTCAAAGAAGCCGAAAATGCCATCAGAATATAAAACGAATTTCTTTTTTTCAGCTATTTGATTTTATAAAATAACATTTTTAGAGTTTTTTTTTTTTTCATGTAATTCGTATAATACGTTGTGTCTTTGTTTTATTTTATTTATTTTTTAAATGAACTGTTTTAAGAACAATGAAATTCAATGTTCTGAATTATTTGTATTTATGTTTTACATCTACATTTTTTTATTAACATCCTCTGTTCCTATAATACTTGATTTATTTTAATTTTTTTTATAAATTATCATAGCTGACTGTTTAATTAACCCCATTGTTTTAAGAATATTTCTGTTTTGCTATCAATTCAGGGTTTAAACTTTAATTTTCGAACAACTTTCTGTTTAAAACAGTGCATTTGATTCTAAATTCAAACTATATTAGAAAATTTTTATTCTATAATATTTACAGCTTGACATACTAAAAGTTACAGAGCTTAAAAATAATAAATACAATTTATGAATTTTGATTATATATTGTATTCATATCACACTTGTTTCTGTGTACTGATTTCGATTCGAATTTAACCTACTTTTCTATTGTCATTTCCCAAGTGAAGAACGGATACAACTGCTGATGAACAGGTAAAGTTTAACGCATGAAAAGGAAATTTCTTTAAAATTTGGAAAAAGAACTTAAACAATAGTATATAATTTTTACAAAGAAGAATACAATCTTTGAGACTTTAATGAAACGGTCATGGACAATTTGACCGGAAACACAAGTTTTCAGTTTCCAACTGATCTTGTGCAGTGTTCAAGGTGGCATATCACACAAGTGTGATAATAAAAACATACACAACCTACATTATATATTCATTTATTTTTTAGCTAATTAAAGTCGATTTGAAAAACAATTATAAACTATCTTATTTATGCATTTATAATATTCATAAGTATGATATTTTTTATATACCATTTTAGCTAACTAAATTTAAACAGTCGGCTTTTTTTTTTTCTATGTGTGGTGAATAAATCCACACAGTAAACTCAGAGAAAAGTTTTGTTAAAGCAACAAAAGTTTGATATTCACAACGAAATATTGTGTTCCAATAGAAATTTTTGTCACATTTAGAATTTGGAATTAATTTTACTTACAAGTATACGAAAGTCAATGTAGAATTAAAGAAAACATTTTGTTAATATAAGAAAACTTAAAGACATTTTGTTGAAATTTTGTAAATTTATTTATAACGTATCTTGTCTTGTCGCAACAAAACGTATTTTTTTAATTTCTAAGGAAAATTTTGTTTAAAAAAACAAAATAACCTGAGCCAAATCCTTTTTCACGATGATTCAAGCCAAATAATTAAAAATGAGTAAAGAAAAACAGTTATGATGTCATAAAGTTTGGCGTGCTTTTTAATGCTAAATTTCTTTTAACATTTTTAGTAAGAAATAAGCTGAAAAATTGTTTTCTAAAATGGAATGCACACCATTTAACAAAAAGAATTTAACAAAAGGAGTATAATTAGTTTCAGGAAAAGAAATTTCTGGATCCATAACAAGAAGAACTGTCTGTTAAGTTGAAAGAGATGTTTTGAATGGAATAAATTAAGATACATTAGTGCTCTCCCTATCACACTTTAATAAGCTCAAATTTTTCAATAATTAATTCTTCTTTGTTTAACCCTTTCACGAAGGTAGAGCAAACGCGCGATTACCGCTCAGGCTTTGTTACAGCGTTGAAAATAAGTCTGAACAGTGGGAAATTAGAAGAACAACGTCGTGTGCTACTGGGGTAGGACCGATGGCTTTTTTGCTATTAAGCGTAAATCCATGAAAGTACTGCAATACGAACGCTTTGTTTAATAATGCTCTGTAGAGTATATAAACGGTATAGGCTTTATATATGTTTTGATTATATACTTTATTTATTTAAAATATTCTTTGTTGAAATACATTTTCTTACACTTTTTTATTTCAGACCATTTTAGGACATTTGACATCATACATTCGACAACTAAATACATTAAAATTCGTTTTTAGTATGGGAAATTTGTAAACAGGGATCTACACACATTCCTACATTACAACCATTGCAATTGAATGGCATCTGGGCTAAACTTTTTATGGTGAATGACTATGGAGAAGTATTTGCTTTCGACGTACTCGGCATATATATGTCCGAAATGTCCTCGTCATCACTAGATTCGTTAGATTCTATGTGAACAGAGCAATCAGAATATATTATTGTGCCACCATTACTATACTGAGTCTGTATCAGAATCAATATCTGAAATATTTTGCATAATTTCTGCTATTTTAAGTTCAGTTAAACATTTTTGACGATTCGACATTGTGACAGTAAAAATATAAAAATTTCACATGTACAAGATCTAATCTCAATTAAAAACTGTATTAAATACTCAAAGCTCTAGCGAAAATGACTCTCCTGCTTACTATAAACAAAAAACCACGGGGTTGGGAAACACGCCTTTCCCTTAATGTTCATAAAATCAAAACACACGCGCACATTTGAGTCACGTTACTCTCGTATCGAGTAGACCGGGGTTAGTTGTGCCAGGGGGCAAGTAGTGCCATAGGGCTTTCAGAATGAGCCGGTAGGTTGCAGAACCTGTCGCGTCATGTGAGTAAACAGGTTGATTATTGTAATGTGCTGTGTAAGTTTGGAAGTATACTGATGTTTTCGAGAAAAAAATATTTATCGTGTTTTCTATTGCAAAAGTAAATTTTGTGACCTACGTTAGAATCGTCATTGCCACGAGGGATCGTGAGGTATGTAAACTTCCTAAACATTATTTGAATATTTATATTTTGAGCTGTTATTCTATGTATTTCATATGTTAAGGATAACAACTTTTCGGAAACTAATGAATAAAGTTCAGAACGTCATAACGCGGAGCTAGTTGTGACGAAGTGTAGGAGGCATGTTGTGACAGTGTCTCTACTTGCCCAGGCATGATTTTTATTGTAGGTTTTTTATATTTCAGGAAAAAATATGTTAAATTACAGTGACTTATTGAAGGAGCTAAATATACTTTAGAAGATTATGAGTAGGCTGCAACAGAAGTAAATTCTGGAAGGCGCAGTTTAAGGAAACCCAAGAACTGTTTCGTGTAAACAGAATGCCTCTTCTTAAATATATGAATAAAAAGAAGAGTACTAATATAGAAGAAAATATTGAAATGGGATATAAAAAACCACATATGATACTCACACTATAGGAAAAGGTCAAACAGTGCAACACACACACACACAGAAAAAAACCCTACGTTATTAAATAAAATTAAGTTGCAGGAATTGGTTACCGCTGAAGATGACGAAAATTGCTTATGTTTAGTTTGCTGGAAGCAATACAAATTTTTTAGATCTGGTGAAAACTGGGTGATGGGCTAAAAGATGGAATCATGCCAAATGTACCGAAAATGAACTTATTATATTTATATTAACTGCAAACTCCAAAGCAGACGCTGAAATAAGCGATAACAATGAATTATTAAAAATATACGTAGGCCTTTAGGATATAGACCTCCACGCTGTAGAAAGCTACCGAGTCAAAGATCAATATGACCAAACATTTTTGTTAGCCTACTTTTTAATTCTTTCTTGACTAACACAGTTTTTTTTTCCTTTATTTCTATTGTTAAGTGTCTCTAAACGTAGCTTCATAGAAAACTAAGAGTTTACAAGTGTTAGTAATTTAACTCTTTTATTTTATTTGGTTTACAGAGTTTTTTTGTTGTGTTAAGAACGATATAAGTAAGTAAAATTTTCGTTGTTGATTTAAAATATCGCATTATTACCTTTTTCACATAATCTGTATATGTTACAACGTGTTTGTATGTGTAATTTGTATGTTACGATGTGCCCCAAGCATGTCACAACTAGCCCCATTACTAGCCCCGCTGTTGGGCAAGTTGTGACAAATTTCTACGTTAGGCAGAATTCATTTTATGGTATGAAAAACGTTAATAATATTAATGATAGTTTTATAAATATATTGCCAAGGTTTACTCTATGGTATATTAAATGTTTCACTTCAGTTCAAATCTTAGAGCTAATATCAAAAATGACGAAAACGTCACTACTAGCCCCAGTTTTCCCCACAAAGTCAAATCTCAAGTCCTATGAACATGCAATACAACCTTGTACCAAAAATTATAGTTTAGAAAACATTCCAAAACACTGGCACAGATGTGTGACGGTCGGGAAATGAGTGCGTTTCTTGCTGCCACGTATATGTGACAACCAGAGCGAAAAGGTTATGAAAATGTTATGAAGTAAAAGCCTTGACCTTGTAAGTCAAAGATCCGTGGTTCGAGTCCCGGTCCAGGCATTATTTTCACTCAGTCGGAAAAATTAAATTTCAATAAATATGATTTCCTTCCACAGTTTATTGTGTGATTTTATTAAAAATTGTATTTCTTTCTCCCATTGTTTAATGGTGTTTTCCATTTCCTGCGGCTTATTTCTGTTGAGCTATCTAAATGATAGACCAGATTGTTTCAGCCTATAAGGTTGTCTGAGTGAGTAATGCTGACCGGGATGTCGGCCTGGATAGCTCAGTTGGTAGAGCCTTGACCTTGTAAGTCAAAGATCCGTGGTTCGAGTCCCGGTCCAGGCATTATTTTCACCCAGTCGGAAAAATTAAATTTCAATAAATATGATTTCCTTCCACAGTTTATTGTGTGATTTTATTAAAAATTGTATTTCTTTCTCCCATTGTTTAATGGTGTTTTCCATTTCCTGCGGCTTATTTCTGTTGAGCTATCTAAATGATAGACCAGATTGTTTCAGCCTATAAGGTTGTCTGAGTGAGTAATGCTGACCGGGATGTCGGCCTGGATAGCTCAGTTGGTAGAGCCTTGACCTTGTAAATCAAAGATCCGTGGTTCGAGTCCCGGTCCAGGCATTATTTTCACCCAGTCGGAAAAATTAAATTTCAATAAATATGATTTCCTTCCACAGTTTATTGTGTGATTTTATTAAAAATTGTATTTCTTTCTCCCATTGTTTCATGGTGTTTTCCATTTCCTGCGGCTTATTTCTGTTGAGCTATCTAAATGATAGACCAGATTGTTTCAGCCTATAAGGTTGTCTGAGTAAGTAATGCTGACCGGGATGTCGGCCTGGATAGCTCAGTTGGTAGAGCCTTGACCTTGTAAGTCAAAGATCCGTGGTTCGAGTCCCGGTCCAGGCATTATTTTCACTCAGTCGGAAAAATTAAATTTCAATAAATATGAAAATAATTGATTAAACAGAAAACTAGTATGTTGTGGCCACCACAAGACTTTCTTCTATATTTTCCTATATACATATTCAATCAGTAACAATATTAAAAAAAAAAATTACGATTTTTTTCTAATTTTTTTTTTGTTAAAAGTAATACATATTGAACCAGTAATAATATTAAAAAAAAAAAAAAAAAAAAAAAAAACGATTTTTTTTCTAAGTTTTTTTTTTTTGTTAAAAGTAAAAAAAATCGATAACTTTGTTTTAAATTATCACAGATTTATAGTTCAACCATTCGTTTTAAGCTATTGACGAGATCTTTCGAAAGATACCCATCTTGAAAATTTACCCCCCGGGGGGGGGGGGGGGGTACTTCCCCCCCAGGGGGGGAACCGGTGCCCCCACATGCACAAAATTTTTTTCGTAGTTAACTACTACTATTATCAATAATTGATATTAATTTTACAATCACAAGTTTAAAATAACGCTCATTATGTACATTTATACGAAATTTTGTCCTATATTGCCATGTTAAAAATTTAGAAAAAATGCGATCACAGCGCCACCTGTTGAGCTATTGATCCCTAAATGTAATCAGGACCAGTTTATGTCGGGGACCAACTAAATACCAAATTTGGTTAAGTTTCGTTAAAAAATATATATATATATATATATATATATATTTTTTTTTTTTTTTGTTAAAAGTAAAAAAATCGATAACTTTGTTTCAAATTGTCACAGATTTATAGTTCAACCATTCGTTTTAAAGGTATTGACGAGATCTTTCGAAAGATACCCATCTTGAAAATTTACCCCCCCCCCCGGGGGGGTACTTCCCCCCCAGGGAGGGAACCGGTGCCCCCACATGCACAAAATTTTTTTCGTAGTTAACTACTACTATTATCAATAATTCATATTAATTTTACAATCACAAGTTTAAAATAACGCTCATTATGTACATTTATACGAAATTTTGTCCTATGCTGCCATGTTAAAAGTTTACATAAAATGCGATCACAGCGCCATCTGCCGGGCGATTGATTCCAAAATCTAATCAGACCCTTTCCATGTCAGGGTCCAACTATACACCAAGTTTGGTTCAATTTCATTCATCGGTTCGTGAGATACGGTGTGACATACGAAATTTTGCGATCACAGCGCCACCTGCTGGACGATTGATCCCCAAATCTAATCAGCACCATGCCCCGTCAGATTCCAACTATATACCAAGTTTGGTTGAATTTCATTCATTAGTTCGTGAGATACGGTGAAAAATACGAAAATTTGTCCTATACTGCCATGTTAAAAATTTACATAAAATGCGATCACAGCGCCACCTGATGGGCTATTGATCCCAAAATCTAATCAGCACAATGCCCCGCCAGGGTCCAACTATATACCAAGTTTGGTTGAATTTCATTCATTGGTTCGTGAGATACGGTGAAAACACTAAACCACAGACAGACACACAGACACACAGACAGACATTTTTTTAAAACTATCAATTCGTGTTCAGGACATCCCAAAACGTGTAGATCCGTCAAAAAACGGAGGTCGAAAATTTTCGCGAATCCAATACTTTCTCTATATTACATATAGAAGAAAGTAAAAATATAGCGCTTGTCATAATAAGACTGCTGTATTTGTACTTAAATATGTATGAAAAACAAAAGAACTATAATTGATTATTATGTTGCAAAATAGTTAAATCTAGAATTTAAAAAATCCAGAAAATTTAAACAAAAAGTTAAAAGAATTAATAATTTAAAGAAACAATAGCAAAATTTAACGAATTATGAGAATTTTTAAGGTTAATTTAAAACTATTTCCTAATTTCATACTTGTAAGGTTTTAAATAATTCTAATTATATTAAAAACAACGACAAAGCAGATTCATTTTTCTTTATTTAATTTTTAATTAAGCAATTTTGTAGTAATAACCTCAATGAAAACCGATATTTAACGCTACATTGTTATGAATAATCATATCATTGTTTTCACTCTACTTCAAAGTCAATACGTAGTGAATAGATTTTTTTAATTTTTTTAAACAAATTTTATGACATATTTAATATATATATATATATATTACTTTGTCAGTTATGCTAGCAGCCTATAACGAGAGCAACAATGTTCCGCTTTTAGATTTCGGTAGAAAGATGTCCATTTATCATTTGAAAAGTTGCATTCTCGAAGGAAAAAAACCCTTCTAGAGATAAATAGCTGTACTGCATTATCATATTCGTTCAATTCATTTCACTTCGATATTGAACTCAAGGGAGTTCCTGTTCTCTTGTACAATATTAGTAGATATTTTTTCTTTTTTCACATACTTTTCTTTTAAAGTACTTGAATGATTTAAAAAATAATTATTTGTGAAATTTTTCATATTAATAGAAATCCCCCACCTGTCAAGTAAAAATATTTTTTCTACTTGCTAAATTTAATTGTTTTAATATGAAATTTAATTTAATTATTTCAAACATACCATGATTGAGATGTAAATATTGTAGTTAGTTTTCTGTTTGAAATTCAGTTTGTGATTTGAAAAAAAAAAAAAAAAAAAAAAAAAATTAAGTGCATAATTCTGTACTGATAAGTATAAAGGATTTAAGTCCATATTCTTGATTTTTCAGGAGATGAAAAATAAAGATTTACTACCTAAAAACAAATCAGAAGAATCGATTAGGAAAAAAATATTTCGTTGATTTATACCCTTTATACCATTCAGTGGTTGTCAACCTTCATTTAATAACGGGAAAAATTGAATTAAATATTTTATACCATACATGAATGGTAAATTTCTGATATATTAAATATTAAATATTAAATATTCTTAAATATTAAATATTTCAGTTTGATATTGAATATGGGGATTTTTATAATAATTTTCTGCTTTTGTCTTGTGTTATGCACTATTATTATTCCTATTCAGTGAAAAGAAAGCAGCAAATAGGCGGTCAGAGCTCTGCATGTGTTAATAAGTAAAGTGAAATTATAAATCCTTAATGCTTGAAACATAAGAATTTTATTAACACTGAAATCAGGAGTGGAGCTTGTTCAAGGTAAATCTGTTGGTTAGGACATTGATATGGTAAACCACTATAGTGATTAGCTTTATAAGAGGTTTTACTTAACACAAAAAAATTTATATATATATGTGTGTGTGTTGTGTTGTCATTTTCAAAACTTAAAGTAAGATTAAATAATTATCCTTTTTACGCATTTCTTTAAATTTTGTGTAATTGACTGCTATTTATCTGGTTTCCCTAGAAATTTTTAAATCATCAAATTAATTCAATTCCAATAGCATTTTAAAGTAGAAATAAAACAGAAACATACAACTAAAATTTGTTTCTAGAACAAAACGTGCATGAAAATAGTTTTTGTAGCCTGTGTCTTGTCTAGTATTTACAATTGTTTTAATTAATTCTTCGGAATTTCCCGAAGATATTAACTGTAACAGCATACTAGGAAATTTTTGTTAGACTTGATTTGATTCTTGAATCGTTTCAATAAGAAAATTTAAATTACAATAACCTGCATTTAAATAGAAGAGATGTTTTAAATTACTGTTTAGTTTTGCCGCACACTAAAAATTACTGTACAATCTACAACACATTTAGTTTTTTAAAACAGGCAAAGGTAAGTCGCCGGATTTCGTTTCCAGTTTTATTTATTTACCTAGCTTTGAAATTAGCTTTAAAAACTAAGTTTTGCTGAATTTTTTCATTTTGTGAAAGAAAATATTTCAAACTAATTTTTATTCAGTTTTTAAGTACAGTTTTAATTATCACTTTCCGTGACGCCAAACGGAAGACTGATTTGGTTAAATATTGTCCCTTTTTCAGTTCTTTAAATCTACTTCAGCGTATTTTTTCCATAAATTGTACGATTTCAACATGTATCCGAATTTTCGGACAATCGAATAACACTTCTTTTCGATATCTAAATTAAATAACTGAAGACTGGTTCAGCGACACGACTTTCGTTTTAACATTATTATCTGGTTTATAAGAAATTAATTTGCATGTTTCATCGATTGTACTTTAAAGCGACATAAAGCTGAAAGTATCAAACATGTTCTCTCTATATTTGTCATTAGTATGGTGACTTTCAACTTATTAGATTTTATTTCGGTATCTAATTAGACTGATAATTTGCTTAAGCATGGCATCCTAATATAGATATTAGGATTTTCCAGTCACGTATTAACATTATCCCAGAGAGCTGATATTTTACTAAAACGCGTTTAGAGTAAAATAGAAGAAAACTAGAGGGTATTCGTACCGAATTTCAAAAGAAGAAAAAGAAAGAAAGAAAAAAAAAAAGAAGAAAGAAGAAAAAATTCCCCATTTAAGGGACACCCTAGTATATATATATATATATATATATATATTATAAATTACATATTTTTCTTTCAGAAAAAAGAAAGTGTATTAAGAAATATATGTTATATGTTGATTTGTTAAGTTCCGTGTACTTTAATTACCCAAATTATAAACTATTCTTTATAAATATACCTCACATACACCGGATAATATCGGAAACATGTTGTGAATACCTGTATTCAAATAACTTCCTCTACTTATACGAATTTTAATACAGAACATGATATAGGAAATTTGAATAACATGAATTAATTTTAAAACCTTAATATTAATAATATTAACGGGACAAAGAGCTCGAACACAGACTGAGTGAAAGACAAACAGACAGAATAATTAAAATCATAATCACTCTTAAATATTCTAACTTAGAGTAAAAAATGCAGAATATAAACGAAAATGCAGCTAAACATTATTTATTTTTTTTATTTTTGACATTAATATATTTGAATGAATTATCGCGAATCTATAAACGTTATTGCTAATCATATCATATTCAAACAGAAGACATTTTGTAGTGGATATAATTAATAAATATCAATTTTGTTATGATTTGTGAAACACAGAGATATTGAAATATATTCATTTCTGATAGATTGGAGTGGAAGGCTGATTTTTACCAACTCTGTGAAAAATGGTATTTTTCACATAGTTGGGAAAGATACCAGTGCCGAGCCTTCCACTAAACGCGCGGATGCTCTAACCACTGAGCTGCCCTTGCTGATAACCAGCTCGGCATTTCTCACGTTATATACAGTCGGTAACAAAAGTGTCCGAACACTAGCAAAAATTCCTATGTAAAAAAAGTACACTTCATACGGTTTTGTCAAATAAATCCTTATCGAATCATGTTCTTACACTAACTAAGAACAGGATTCGACAAGGATTTATTTAACAAAACCGTGTGAAGTGTACTTTTTTTACACAGGAATTTTTGCTAGTGTTCGGACACTTTTGTTACCGACTGTACGTTGGCAATGTTACCGAATCTGCATTCGAGCAGCTATATCAAGTGACAAATTAGATCATGACAAAACTCCAATAGATCATGAAATTTTAATTTAGAATTTTTTAACCTTGAAAATTCATTTCTGATAGATGGGAGTGGAAGGCTGATTTTTACCAACTATAAGATAAATACTAGAGCCGGGATTCGAACCAGGCCCTTCCACTTAACACAATTTTCAAGGTTGACGAATAAAAATTTCTAAATTGAAATATAATTTAAAAAAAAAATCCTGTCATAGAGAACACAATATATTGGTATATTTTGGGTATACCGCACACAAATCAGTCCTATTAATAACATTTTGAATAAGAAATATATATCAGATAGCATAAATATTGAAAATATTTACGGGCGTTAGAGTGTGGACGGACAAATGGACACACAGAGAGGCAGACGAACAGACAAAAATATTGAAGTCATAATCAATATTAAACGATTTTGCAAAGTGGTAAAAAGGTATAACACAAAATGTAGTCGCAGTAATTTCCAAATTCTCTCTCTATATATATACATATATTATGCATGTAAAAATTAAACGTAATTTCCTTATGATTTGTGCAGTACAAATATATTTAGATGTAATTTATAAAAATACTCCCATGGAAGACAATATATCATAAATCTTTTGGGTGTCCCTGTATACAAGCCAATAATGCTACTTATACCATTTTAAATGGAGAATGTACCACAGTAAACGCAAATAATATATATCACATTGAAGAAATTCTATAAATGTTTTAAATGTTGGAACACTGACTGATAGACAGGGAAACAAACCGAAGTCATAGCACTTTTACACTTTAGTAAATCTGTTTTTCAATTAAAAAAAAAAAAAAAAAAAAAAAAAAAAAAAAAAAAAACTTTATATCGCCTTCTTTAGCATATGTGGTAGTCTCATATAAATGAACGCAGATAACAATGTTCAAAGTATGTTGATGATATTTTTGTAATTGAATTCATTATAGGGGAAAGTGGTGTACCTTTGAACATAAGTGTAACTCGGACCTATGCCATTTCTAGCTTTATTTATTTAGATATATAAACAATATCACATGCAGTTAAAACATTTACTGTTAGGGGTCTCATCAGTGAAGTAATCTATGTTTGATTGGAAGCTCAACTTTTTGAATAGTTCTTGAAAAAGTAAATTGAGCTTGCAAAAGTAAATTTTCCTCAGATACTGTTAAGTATTTCTATACCCACACATACATTTTATATTCTGAAATGAGTGTTATGCATCATGAAGTAGCTTTCTAGCTATAACCTCATATACTTGTAATCATAGACCTTATATAATAGACGGGCCCACCAATAGGACTGCCCATTAGAGCGAATTTCTTCAACATGAGGGTGTAATGTGATACCTTCATCCTTTGTTCTGAGCCTCGGAAGTCATGTGAACTGGACCTAGGGGAGATTCCTCTGAAATCTATAAGAAAGCTCTATCTTTTTTCTTTCATTTGTATGTAGTATGAAGTAAGATTTCAAAAGCATTTTTTTTCGCTTGCAAAATGATTTATCATAATTATATATATATATATATAAAATCTATGAGTTTTGAGCTTTCCAACCATGTGTAAATCTAAATGCTAAAGTAAAAAGTACGCTTACAATAAAAATATTAAAAATCCTAAAATTCTTTTCTACGGAAAAAAAACACAGTGATCATTCTTCGCTCTTTCTTTAGGTCCTTATCCCGTGACAATTTTGCTGGGGAAGGTCGTTCGTGTTGCAGACAGATAATAAGGGGGGAGGGCCTAAATTAAAGCTCGATGGGCTGGTCTATCTATCTATATAAGGTCTATCTATATAAGCTCGTAACCAAGTTAAGTCCAACCTGACCATCATGATTAGCAATTTCGTTTTTAGTAACAGAGTGGTTTGCCTTGAACCTAATAAAAGATGTGTACCTTAGACTGGTCATATTGTGTGGTGGATCAGAATTGCAGCTCCAAAAGTTAACATTTGGAATTGACCTATCTAGTTACAACCTTGATTAAAAATAAGTGTGAGGATTATAACCAATATTCACAAAATGACTTAATGTAGACTTTTTTTTAAGTTAATATTTAATATTTTGCAATTTTTAGACTCAAATTAGACTTAATAACAATACGATTGTGACAAATTAATCATTTTGAAAAAAAAAAAAATGTTTATTTGAATACATGTGGGTAATTGACTAATAGATAGATTTTCTTACTTAAAATTGAGTTTTACTGAGTATCTTTTAATAAATGGTCCAAGGTACAATACCAGTGGTGTACCTTGGACCTAATCGCACTTTTTTTTTTATTTAAAAAAATAATTTTAATAAAATTTTGGAATAAATATATGTTATGTATAACACCACACAGTATTTAAAAAAACTATTAGTATTTAGTTTTGGCGAATAACTACAAAATGAAATTGGAAAAGTCAAAATAGGTCCGAGGTACCCCGCCTTCCCCATTATATATATATATATATAATGGGGCATATATGATCACAATATATATATATATATATATATATATATATATTGTGATCAGAAACTGACAGAATATTAACACATCATTAAAGAAGTAGCTTTAATATGCGAACAGATGCGGGTACTGAGATTAATGAAATACACAATTCATGATTAGAAAAGGAAAATTGCAAAGACCTTTTATACTTTTAATGAGAATTTTCATAACAAACTAACATTACACTGGCCAAAGTTTGTAGGAAGTAAATAAATAACTACATTTGTTTTGAATTCACTTATATAAAAAGGCTGATAGGATGTTTACATATGTTACATTTCTTTCGGAATTGTGTTATCGTATAGGTTGTATCATGAGGAAATATTAGCCTGTTATATGATTTCTAGGTTCTCTCCAAATCATAGACACTGCAAAGGGCATTGGACGACTTGTACCATTAATCGAATTACGCAAGATACTGGCATACCAGGGGTCATAGCGCTCCTATATTTTTACGATTCTTTTATTGAATTCACACCACAACTTTTAAAAAGAAAAATCTTCTAAAGTTTTGCATGCTATAATACCACAAAAGTCTTTTGAAAAATTTCCTTTATAAAAATTGTAGTGGGAGTTCAATAAAATAATCGTAAAAATATAGGAGCGCTATGACCCCTGCATATGTATTGCACACAGTATGAGTCGATCATGACTTTTGATTGATCTTCTATTCGAGAACCATAATAACGATTTTATGTCATTTTAACGATTTCAATCAGTAGCGAGATATCTTGTACCTGACAAGGGGTTACTTCCTTACAAGCGCGGCAAAATTTGTGAAGAGTTCATAAAATATCAAGGCATTTTGAAATAAGAAATAAATTTCTCAAAGCTATAAATAAATGATAACAAGAGATTCTATGTAAATAATCTTTTCTAAAACCGAATCATTGAATAATTGTAACCTCTTGTATAGATGCAATTTTTCCCTTAGCTTTTTTTAGTGCCAAATGTTTTTTTTTTCATTCTGCAACATTCAATCCATTAGAATTTTCTTTAACCAAGGATTTGATATATATATAAAAGAAAAAAAAAGAAACTAGAGCTCATTTTTACTTTTGTTTATTCATTTGCAGTTGCAACGAATCCATACAAATTTGCGATTTTTATTTAATTTACAGTTTTGTTTTCAAACAATGCAATTAAAAGAATCCTTATATTCACATTCCAGTGGAAGCTGAAATGATGACCAACACAAAGTCAAGTGAAGTCTGCCAGTAGTAACCGCAGCTGGCCCACTGGGGCAAAAGTTAACGGTGCCAAAGGGAATATGTTACGCCGGCTGGCAGGTGGCCACATTCAACCAATCCATTGCTAGCAGCCTGCAGTAAAATGTGAATAAGTTAGTGGGCAAATGGTGGATCACTGCTCGCAGCTAAAAACAGGATGGAAATAACTGGTAGGTCACTGCAAGCAGCCAACACTATGATGAAAATTATTAATGGGGCAATGTTGGGCCAGCTGTTGGGAAGCATAATGTTTTCATATTACTCCTGGCAGCCTTCAGTGAGCCACCTATGACAAATATGGAGTTTTACTGTAACTGTCAGCAGTTTCCATTGGCCCATTATATTTTCCTATTAAGGGATGGCAGACGTTAAAAATCGTTCTTTGAAATTCTGTCTTAGAATTGCGAAAGTTTGTATATACAGTGAAACTTCTATGGGTGACCACCACTGTTAAGCGACCCCCCTCCTCCAACGACCAATTTTAAAGGCACGGATTTGTTACCTTATCTACTTAATGTCCAATGTTGACACTTCTTTGAGCGACCACCTCTCTTTACGACCAAATTTTTGCGGAACGAAGGGTGGTCGCTCGTGGTAAGTTTTACTGTATATGCATTGAAATGTAACAATATTAATACTGTTAAAATTTTTCGAAAACTATTATAATAAAAATATATATATATATATATATATATATATATATATATAATTTTATTTATATATTTAAATTCTCCCTGCTACTTACAAGGAGAGGTCATGACATGGAAAATTCAGATCGGAACGAAATTGCGCAGGATTGTAGTATACTATGAAGGTAACAACATATTAAAGCAGTAGCACCCACTAGCCACAGAATTTCGAGAAAAACGAGTTTAAAGTTTCCGTAATCTTTAAATACAAGTTATTTCGCAAACGAGTCAGCGCCCCAGTAGCTTGAGCGTAAAGCGCGTGGCTACCACCCAAACGACCTGGGGGTCTATTCTTCGATCCGACTATAGCTCAATTCTGACTGTCAAAGTCGTTATTTTGATCACGTGACGTGATATTCCGACGTTTTGCTATTCTCCCCTCTCAGTCATAGAAATTTGCGGTGAAGATTCGGTTTGTTTCAGTCCTTATGATAACGACTGCATGAGGGAGTTGTTATAATGCTGACTCGTCCCTATTTTCTTCAATCCTCGTGAATGATTTTTTGGGAAAGATAAGTTTATCAATATATAAATTGCTATTGTGAGATTCGTTTATCCTCCCTCCCCCCCAATATTATTCTTGAAAAAGCAAACCTATACAATTAAAGAAATTTTTAATAATAATATAAAAGAATAAGCTTTTCAAAATTAAAAAGTAACCGAACAGAATGCTACATTTTAATCCTAACTGAAGTGATAACATGAAAATATGATTTTCCAACTGTGCATATATGCTTATATATAATTATAATAGTTTTTTTTTTTTTTTTTTTTTTTCGCCATTTATAGCACAAATTGAGCATTATCGAAAAATCAGAAAATTTTTTCCTTTTTACATGATTATTGTTTAAAAAGTGTGTACTTTATTCATTCAATTTCTTTTTTTTTTTTTTTTTTTTTTTTTTTTCTTTGTTTTAATTGCTTTTAAACTGAATTTACATTGTTTTTTAAAAGTATTTTTGCTGAAAAGTTCTTGAATTTTACTGTTTTTCGGAATGTTATTTTCAAAAAATGCAAAAGTTTTATGCAATTTCTTTTAATGATTTTTATTACTTATTAAGGATAAATATTTTTCAATTGTAATAATTATGTACCAGTATTCTGTATTTTGTTGGTTGAAAAAGAGTTATTCCCGGTGTATTCAACATAATAAAAAATAAATAAATAAAAATAAAATCTTTTAAACAAATACGCATTATATTTAGTTAGAATTTATTTATTAATCATAGATAGAGGTTCAAATTAACGACCTTTCAGATTTTTAACAAAGTTGATTTTGGAGTAGGATGATATTTCCATTATGGGTATAGTTAAAACAAATAATAATTCTACAAGTGCTTTTATGCTATTAATAAAATAAAACTTGATATAAAGTTAAAAAATAAAAAATAAATAAATAAATAAAAATAAATCGGATTGCCATTTTGTTTATTTTTTCCTCTCTCTCTGAATATATATATATATATATATATTAAGTAGTAGAAGCCGAGAAACAAACGATTTTAAATACACATTAAACATTTTCGGAAAATCAGGAAAAACTCTTCCTTTTAAAATGATCATTGTTTAAAAAATATGCAATTTATTCATTCGATTTTTTTTCTTTCAAAGTAACTGTTAAACTGAAGTTACATATAGTTTATTTACTCACTCTTTATATATATATATTAAATATTTCTAATGAAAATTTTTTGAACTTTACTGGTTTCAGAATGTTATAAAAAAAAAAAAAAAAAAAAACGAAAATGTTTAGTGCAATTTTTTAATGCTTTTTATTACTTATTATTTATTGCTAAATATTTTTCGAAATATAATAATTACCTATATTAGTCTGTATTTTGTTTATGTAAAAATTATTTTCCTTGTGTATTCAATATAATTGGAAAATCTTTGTATTATTAATCCTATGAAAAACATATTACTTTTTAAATAAAAATGTATAAAATCTTCTAAGTAAAAACGCAGTATTCATTTATAATATATTTATTAAGCATAGATAGAGAGAGGTTCGAATTAACAAATTTTCAGACTTTTTTAAAAAGTCAGTTTTGGAGTAATGAAGCTCCCAATAGGAGGTGTTTAAAAAACAGTATTATTAATTCTAAAAGTGCATTTATGCTACGCATAAAATGAAATTTCGTATAAAGTTAAAATAAAAAATTTCAGATTTCTATCATGTTTAGTTTCAATATATAATATAAATAAATAAATAAATAAATAATAATAAACTAAATTTAAATTCAGTTTACCAGCTATTTGTGAATAAAATAAAATGATTAAATCAGTTAAATAGTTTTATAATAATGTTCATTTGAATATAAGGAGTTTGAAAAATTAAATTACTTTTGCTTCAAAATAATCTACTTATATTTTACTTGTATTGTGGGCAAAACCTACATCTTTTTTCCATGTTTAATTTAATTTATTATTTAACAGACAACTTAATATATTGTAGATTTTATTAATAAATTAAGCGAAAATTTATATCATGAAACAAGTAGGTTAACACAAATAATAAAAATATATATAATAATAATTGCATTATGTATAGATTTGAGTTGAATTACCTTTTTCAATATGTAATCTTACTTCTGCAGATGAAAACATTTTTTAAATAAACAAACTTATCAAAATAATTTAAACCGCCAAAAGAAAAAAATAAATAAAAATAAATAAAAATGAGAGAGAGAGATAAAAAATAGAAAGAAAAGAAAGAAAGAAAAAGCCATATTAAAAAAAGAACTTTGTGGTACTTTAGTTTATTTTTTTTCTATTAAATTTGTACACTCTAACAGCTTTATCCCCTCATATTAGTAAAGATAAAATTTTAACATATAATAATTCTTGTAATGAAATTTTTTACACAGTATTGTTAATAAAGGAACGCAAACTCTGAACAATGAATTTTTTTAGAACGCGCACTTTTATATGTGCGATCCTCATATTGCCTTGCAATGTTGTTTTCCTTACACGACGTCTATTCACAGGTGTTCAACACGCCATTGGCTGAAATCACTGGCATCTTTAGCCTCGGAAGAAGACTGCTTCGATTACTACCTTAGATAACAACCTTGGGGGGAGAATCGCTCTTTAGCAGTGGGAGGAAAGAAAGTCGGTAAAATTGGAATTTAACGACTGTCGTTGTTTAAGGACGGTCGCTATGGCGGTCGGATCGGAGAATAGATGCCCTGGGTTTGAAGCTACCTGCCGGACACCCTTTGTTTTATTATTATTTATTTTTTTATGTAATCTAAACTTTTTATTTATTTTTACTTTATTTTATAATTTAATTCAAAATTTGAAAATAAGAGAATAAAAGATTATTTAATTTTCTTGAATAAAAAATAAATATTTTTTTCTAATTTTAATATTTATAACTTAAAAATACAATGAATTTCTGTAACTTAAAAAATAAATTTGAGTTTTACAAAATCCTAAATAACAAATATAAAGAAAAATAGACAAAAAATTTAACTAGCTAAAAAAAATAAGCAAGCTGTAAAACAAAGTTTAAAATAGTTAGAAGGTGTACTTAAAATCTTGGTTTGAGCTTCCTTATTTGGCTTTAATGTGTATAAATTACGTAAACCCTTTTAGTTTGTTAATAATAGAAAACAGCTAGAATTTTATTTCGTGCACAGAAGGATAAAAAAAAAAAAAAAGCAAGTCTTTGTTGAAGAAGAAATTACTTAAAATCTACATTTAATAGCATCGTAAACTTATAGCATAATTTTTGAAGAAGCTGTATTGACTGGAGAAGTAATTATTTAATTTGGATAGTAATTATATATGCAATTAAAATCATCATTTTTCTGAGATATTTTTTTAATTTTTTGTAATTTAAAAAACAAAATTTAGAACTGTTTTAAATATACCTAAAATAAAATAAAATATTTAGATAAATAATTAAAAACAGTTTCTTTAGTTTTACCTTATTTTATAGTTAAAGCAAAACTAACATTTATTATAGAAATTTATTGTATTTTTAAGTTATAAATATTAAAAATAGAAACATTTATTTATTTTGTATTCGAGAAAATTAAATAATCTTTTATTAAAATTTTCAAATTTTGAATTAAATTATTAAATAAAGTAAAAATAATTAAAAAATTTAGAAGAAAGAAAAGAAAGTCCGAAGCCTAGCCTCGAACGCAGGTCGACTGGGTGTCAACCAAGCGCTTTACGCTCACGCTACTGGGGTGCTGACTCGCTTGTGAATTAACTTGTATTCAAAGATTACAGAAACTTTAAACGCTTTTTTCTCGAAATTCTGAGGCTAGTGCGTGCTACTGCTTTAATATGTTGATACCTTCATAGTATACTACAATCCTGCTCAATTTCGTCCCGATCTGAATTTTCCATGTCGTGATCTCTCCTTGTTAGATTTAAAAATTTCGGATATTTTCGGAAATGTAGAATTATTACGAGGTGCGGGAAGGGGGGGGGGGCAGGCGTAGGGGCAAAAATAAAGAAATTCAGATAGAACGTTGGAAATTAGTATTATTAGGTTTAAAAGCCTGAGAAAACTATTGCGGATATTTTTGAAAGTGTAAAATAATTAGGAGGGGCGCGAATGGTGGGCGAAGGAACACGCGCGGCGTGTGCGCGTGTATACGCTGCCACAGGCAGTGGAGGCCCGGACTGATTATTCCACCGATGAGAGAAGATTTTTTTTTTTTTTTTTTTTGTATTTTATATTTATGTTTTTCCCTTACGATAATATAGTGTTTCATTAAGAGTGTCGAACATAAATGCCCGCCCAGCGCATAATGGCTTGCGCTGCCTAAAGCATAGGGACCCGGTGCGACATTTTTCCCGATCAGAATTTTTTTCACTTTTTTTCACATGATAAAATTCAATGCAATTTTGAGAATTCATTAATTATAGTGATTTATTTAAAAATAGTGACCAGCGAAACGGGCATAGCCTGCTAGTATATAAAATAAGTCCTTCTTCCGTTTATTATTATTATTATTATTATTATTATTACTTTTATGAGAACATTGAGTAAGTGAATTTAAGAAATGGGCTGAACAAAAACCTATAAGATTATTACTAAAAAATAAAAAATAATAAAAAAAACTTCTCCTTTTTAACCGAAGTTTCACTTGCAGATGTACACACAAAATAACACTCATTTATACACTGGCTATATTTTAAACATACACAGATACATTTATAATTAAGTAATGTAATAATTATAAAACCCAATCAATTATCTACATTGTTATCAATTGGAGTTATAAAATACATTGGTAAAGATATGAAAGGAACAAGGGAAGGGTTATGAGTAAAGTATCTCATCGCTCCATTAGTATAGTTATTAGTTATTATTTAAATGTTTTATTTGACACGTGGTTTACGTAAAAGTGTAAACTTGTTTAATTATGCAATTTGAAAAAGTATAGTAAGAGATACATAAGTTAAAAAAAAAAAAAAAAAAAAAAAAAAAAAAAAAAAAAAAAACAATAATATCTATAAAAATCAGAAAATATCTATAAAAATCAAGCAAATCCATGTACAGTCAGCCAAAAAAAAAAAAAAAAAAAAAAAACGCCCCCCCCCCACCCCCCACCTAATTTCGCCATAAATTATCGTAGAAACATGCGGCTGGTACCTATCGATCTGAAATAACGTCTAGTTTTAAAAGGTGTAGTCAGATTTTGCTTAAAGGGTCATCTACATATTAATACATGTATAAACTTCATTTTTTTCCAAGAACGACCCCTATTTTTGACCTTATATTCAGATTTCTGAGATCAAGGCAGTTCGGAAAACTTACCTATTTATATACTTTAAATCAATTCTAAACAGAGTTACACGTGAAAATGTGTTAGGGGACCATCTTATACATTTAGAAAAAATAAATCGTGATCTGCCACCCAATATACATTATTTATTAAATTTCACACCGGAAAAAAAGTACAGAAATGTTAATTATAAAATAAAAAGAGATTCAAATTCGCAGAATTTTCTGTGTTAGCTTATGAATTAAAAGATTTTTATTGGTTTCAATTTATTAAACATTGAATAGTTAGATACAACACTTCATATAAAGAAAATTAAATAGCTTGAATCATATGAACCCTACAATGTTGAATTACAAAAATCTAGATATCAAAGTAAAAGAACAATAGTAATAATGATAATAATATTAATAGCGGTTTAAAAAAAGTGTTTAATATTTAAGAAAAAGAATTATCACCTTCTTAAAAGCAAAAACTGTTTTATTTAAGAGACAAAAATTTAAGTTAAAATACATATATAATAAAATATATATATAAAAACAATTAAAATCTACTAACTAACAATTATTATCTACTTCTTGTTGGATATATATTTATTTTATACAGTAAGCCTCGCATGAAAGTGTTACTATAAAGATTTACATTTACTTTTAAGGGTACAAACCAACAATAGATAATATACAAAAATATAGATAACAAGATTTAAACTAAAATCTGAGAAAGGATATTTAACATTTTCGTGACCACTGACGTAGTTTCACGTCATTTTGAAATCTATAACTCCTTCAGTGGGCGTTTCTTTCACAATTTGTGTGTTACGATATTTCTTAAGAATATTCGTTATATTCATATATATATAAACAAAATAGTATGAATACAAATACTTTCACTAGAAAGAGTATAATTATTATGTATATCCACATGAAAAGAAATATGGATAGAGAAAAAACGGTTTCCTATTGCCTAGAACGAGTATTCCCCGATCTGCAGTCCTCTACTCTACTTGAATTCTTAATTTTAAATGTGTAAAATCTATATCTTTAAAAGTAATAACACATATTACTTTGTTTTAAATTCTTTTTCCGTGATAAATGTGACGTCAGTTTTACGCCGTAATTAGAATAATAGAAAATAAATAATATTGCGCTTTGTTTCAATAATAGATATTAAAAACTTAAAAAAATAAAAATAAAAAAATACCACTTTATTAAAAACATTTAATAAAAATTTTATTGTTCACTGCGTATTGCTCTTTCAAATAATAGTCCTCGTCTTACCGCGTTTTTTTTACCGTCATGATACTTAACTTGAGGTGCACGAATCGTAGAATATTCAAGTTAAAAACAAAAGACAAAAGGGACAAAATAGAATTTTAGCAGTGAGAAACTGGGAAACGCTATGTAATATTTAAGAACAAAGACTTAACATTTCAGAATCGAGTATAAACCTCTTTGCTACGGAAGCCACGCCTTTACACAGTTTTTCTACAACTTTACATTATAAAACAAAATTATTTTACATACTTCCAATTAAATCATTTAAATTTTGTCTTCAGCATTCGATGTAGTAAATGCCATTGACATTTATGCATACCAGCGTCACATAGAGAGTCATATACGATTACAGAAATTAGTTTTTTTAATATTGTTTCCGCAATATAGAGGCGGAGCTACATTTCTTTTGGAATTTTTCACAATCTCTCGCTTGCATTGCGATAATTTTATAAAAATGATCCAATTTGTATCATAAACATCGAAATGTTGCTTAGAAAACAATTAGTATAACACTAAGGTAAATTAAAATAGTTTTTTGCCAAAATATATACAGAGGATACAAATTATTATAAGTGACGGCCCCCTAACAACAGTAAAAAATGAAATATCACTGTAACTCAAAAAATAATGTTAAGAATGAGCTGTAAATTTGGAAACCCATGTTTTTGATGATGTCCGTTCTATTTATGCAAAAATTAACGTAGGTCATAATTCATAATTTTTTCAAATATGAAATTATTAATAATTTTCATATTTCAAAACATTTTTTTTTATCAAAAATATGCATGGAATATGTTTGGGTCACTTCATTCTATCATATATAAAAAAAAAAAAAAAAAAAAAAAAAAAAACAGAATTTGAATATCATAATTATTTTGGAAAATATGAATTAATGTTTGTCACATTCATTTAACATTAGCGCCCTCATAGTTTGACATCTTATAACTCTGTGAAGAATTGAGCAAAATATATAAACTATACCATTTTCCGCGATGATTTTGTCCAAAGAATTCAAATAAATTATAAAAAATGGGGGTTACCATTGAAAAAAATGAAGTTGATGCCAGTTTTAATATGTAGACGACCCCTTAAGCAAAATCTAACTATATCATTATAAACTAGACGTTATTACAAATCGATTGGTACCAACCACATGTTTCTACGATAATTTACGGCTAAATTAGGTGGTGGTGGTGGTGGGGGGGGCGTTTTTTTTTTTTTTTTTTTTTTTTTTTTTTTGGCTGACTGTACATCCACGTATTGTTTTGTTTTTAATATGCTTTCTTTAAAAGTATGAATAAATCGTCTTAGTTTTAGTGTGTTTTATATCGCACTCGTGCTACATTATGGGCAATTGCCGACGGCGTAGGACTCGCCCTTAAAGGTGGTCCGAAGACAAACCATCGCAATTTTTCGCGGTGGTAAACGAATACGCTGAATTGTCTATGCGTTGACTGCATATGTAAAAAGAGGAAAGTACCCTATCCGAATTGGTTCAAAAGTATCTCCCGTACGCTTAAATACTCCCATTTCGGTCGTACAAAAACAACCTTATGCTGTAACATATACGATTATAGTTTCTATATAAATCGAAGAAAGTTTTGATTTTAGAATCATAATTATGTTATTTATAATATAAAATTGTCTCATATGAAGTCTAATTATTATACTTTAAACCTGTTTTATATTTATACATATATTAATAATGCATAGCTCTGTGAGTAAACCGTGAGTTTTTACAAGAAAATATATTTTATGTTACGTTTCATTTTTAAATACTATAACACCTTATTTTAAATAGTATTTTTTTTTTTCAAATCAACTTATTTAGTTTTTTTCGAAAATTTCAATCCTAACTTTGGTTAAGAGACAATATTATTACGATTTGATGACCCTTCATTACGCCTTTCAGGAAAAGGAAAAATTCGAATGCTATCGATTTCAGATTTTTCTCCTAAAATCTCATCCCAGTGGGTGAGGAATAATAGGTAGTTAAGACTGAAGTACCGGCTCCATTGATCGAAGCTGGTTGATTTATTGTAAATTGATGAGTCATTTTCATCGGGTTAAGGTAATAACCCTCTACTCATTGCTTGGATTCTACTGAAACATCACAGGAGACGGAGCATCAAAATTCATTTTGGAGAAAAGAGAAGGAATATTTTACGTTTTTATAAAAAGAAGTTTGCATTTCATGTATACAGAAAGATAAACAAGCACGCTTATTTTTTTCACAATTAAAATTACAATTTTCGGATTAATGCTTCTTAAAAATGAGTTTCTCTTAATAAATAAAATGTACAAACTAAATAATTATCTTTTAAAGAGGATAATAAAGAATATTACAGTTATTATTATTTTATTATTATTTTTATTATTATTTTTATTATTATTGTTATTATTATTATTATTGTGTTTTTTTAGTTTCATACCTTTGCGAAAAGTGCTATAGTATAGGTAATACCTTTGTAAAACTTTAAATAGCTTGTATAATATTTTTAATACTCCTGGATTACTAATGCTAAGATCAAAATGTATCATGCAAGTTATTAGAAGAAACGTAAAAAAAGAATCAACAAATCGCATTTATTTTTTAAAAATACCAACTATTTTTCTGACAATGTACTTTAATTCATATTACATTCTTAGTACAGTTCTAAATTTACAAAAAAAAAAAAAAAAAAATGTTAGAATGTTTATGATAACAAAGCAATGTTTTATTTCTTCTACTTGTATGACATTCATATTTTATTTCAATAAAAGGTTTGTTATAGTCTAATTAATAAAAGGGATAATATGATACTATGTCTTAATGAATTAGCAAGTTACTTTCTTTTTCTTGCCGAAAAATCAAAGATTTTTGAAGTTTGATCCTTAATGAGAGATATTTTGATTACTCAAATTAAATGTTTATTTTATAAAATTATACAAAAACGGTAAACCATTTTCATTCTAAGTTAATATATCAATGTGGTTCCTTTCAGTAATTTTACATTGTTAATATACACGTGTTTTGTGCATTAAAAAAAATTGTTAAATAAAATAACTAATAATATAGGTAAATAATTATGATTTACATGAACATATTCAAGTCAGGCATTTGAATGGAGAACATAGAAAAATCTAATCCATGTTGTTGTTTAAAAAGGAATTCCTAAATCAATTAAATCAGTGATGTTACTTTGGTTATAGGACATTGTTGGCACAGAATTTATAATGTACTAATATTAGAATTCAGATACAAAGCATAAATTAATATTTTAGGAACTTAGAGTCTTTAAGAAAAATCCATTGTTCTATTTGTACACAAGAAATAAGTATATTGTATACAATCAGTAATGTGAAGGTAATATTATTTTGCATTGAAAAAAGTTTTAAAACAAAAATGTGTATTAACGATAAATTTCACTATCTTTCTTTCTATAAATGGATTATGATTGTGGGTTAAGGTCGACTGACTAATGTCCTAGGCTTATATGTGGAATGCCCTCCGTGTGTGTGTGTTGGGGGGGAGGGGTCTTTCTAGTGGTCCTAGCCCTTTATACTCTAGTGTCAGAGGAAAATACGGAAAACTTCAAACGGCTAGACTGCTGAGCGCGACCTGGGATCGAATCCAACACTCCATGTCTTCCAGCTTTTTGAGCAGAAAATCTCGGACACTGGTAGGCCTTTCCATAAATGACCTGACACTTTCGATTTCAACCCTTTAATCAAATATCTCAAAAAGTGCTTGACGAGTTATTTTCAAAGTTCATAAGTGTAAAGAACATGTTAAACCCTATATATTTGAGCAAAAGTTTTGTTCCAAAAGAAAAAAAAAGGGGGGGGAGGCAAGTACATAATTAAAGAAAAAAAAAATATTTCTTATCCTTCTGCAAAAAGTAATGCTTGAAATGAGTATTTTTATGAGCCTTCGTCTAATTATCTGTATAATTTTTTTATGGTATATATCATGGAAATATAACAGTTTATTTAAAAATTTCTAAAAAGAAAACTATTTTTTTACTATAACATGTAGGGAATTAAAGCTTGTGCGAAGTCATTTTTAGGAAACATGACAAACTACATTAGGCACCGCATACTCCATTCGTAATGCAAAAATAAATATCTAATGACAGATGAGCATTTTTACTAAATAATATTTATCTAAGCATGTGCAAGCGTTAAAAACTGTCATTTGCATAATTTATTTGCAAAATTTAATGAGATAATTATGAAAACTTAAAGAAAAAAATCGTGTAAATTAAAAAAAAAAAAAAAAAAAAAGAGGTAAGAGGTTTTATCAATATTTATTTGCAATAAACGAAGTTTATGTTACCATAATTGGATAAAAAAAAGTGTGAGTAAAACATGAACTTTTTTTTGAATTTATAAGATACTTGTTTGCAGTTTTTATATAAATAGTGCAAAAATTTTGATAATTAAAATAAATGAATGCAAATGAAATATTTTAAAGCTTGCGCAAGAGTAGTTAAAAATTATTTAGCATAAATGCTCATATATCATTATGATTATATATTTATATATATAAAAGAACAGAGTCTGTGTGTCTGTCTGTCTGTCTGTCTGTCCGCTATAGAATCCTAGGCCGTTTCACCGAGCGGGACCAAATTCGGCACGGTTAATGTTTACGACCCGAGAAAGACAACGCCGCAAAAATTAAAGTTGTAACTTAATTAGTTTTGGAGATATTAATTAAAATGTCCACTCATGTCTAATCTAAAAGCGATCTCAATGACTGAGAATTCACCGATTGCATCATATTGCCAGACGAATGTCTGCCATGAAAAAGGAAATGATTGTAACCGATCAAGATATCACGTGTTTTGCAGTGGGGGGGAAAATTGCAATTTTCAAATTTTTTCAAATTTTCATTCACGTTACATTTGAATTAATATTCGGCCTAGACAGCATATTATAAAGCTACTGTTCAATTTTCATGAAAATATGTGGATAAACAAAAAAATTAGATTAAATTTTGTTTTATATTTTGCACTATTTTAAATTGAGATATGCCGTTGAAATTTCGTAATATTTGGTTTTAACGCCCGATAATTCGATTCTGAATATTTTTGAAAGTGTAGAATTATTAGGAAGGGCTTGAGGGGGAGGGGGGAGGCGAAGGGACAAAAAAAAAAAAAAAAAAAAAAAAAAGAGAGAGAGAGAGAGAGAGAGAGTTACAGCGTTTGAAATTGGTATTATTAGATTTTAAGGAAAGATAAATCGATTGCGGATATTTTCAAGCGTAAAATTATTAGAAGGGACGGAAAGGGGAGGGGAAGGGGCAAAATCGTAGAAAAGGAACGGTTGTTTCTGAGAAAACAACGGAAAACCCAGAACGCCTTTGCTTTGTTGAGTTGATACACATTTTAAAGTACTTTTACATTATCGAAAATGGAATTCGAGATTTCACCCTAATTAACACGTTTTGAGGTCTCCTGATTAGGTTTTCATTATCGAAAGTTTTCACCAGAATTACACGTTTTGAGGTGTCCTGAATCAGTTTTCTTTTATATCTCAGTTATTAATTTAAAAAATGTCATAAGTAATACATCATTTGAAAGCTTTGTTGAGTTGATACACATTTTAAAGTACGTTTACATTATCAAGCTTTTTTGATTTGGAATCGAACAGTGAAATACAGAAATTTGTACCGCCAGATGGCGCTGTAATATTTTAAAATTTCAATATTTCAATTTCTAATTATGATTAAATTATTTTTAATACATCATTCGAAAGATATTTTAAAGTTCTTTTAAATTATCGAAAGTTTTTACCAGATTTACACGTTTTGAGGTGTCCTGAATCAGTTTTCTTTTGTATCTCAGCTACTAATTAAAATAATTTCATAAGTAATACATCATTAGAAAGCTTTTTTGATTTGGAATCGAACAGTGGAATACAGAAATTTGTACAGCCAGATGGCGCTGTAATATTTTAAAATTTTAATATTTCAATTTCTAATTATGATTAAATTATTTTTAATACATCATTTGAAAGATATTTAAAAGTTCTTTTAAATTATCGAAAGTTTTCACCAGATTTACATGTTTTGAGGTGTCCTGAATCAGTTTTTTTTTTTTTTTTTTGTATCTCAGTTATTAATTAAAAAAAGTTCATAAGTAATACATCATTTAAAAGCTTATTTTAGTTGATACACATTTTAAAGTACTTTTACATTATCGAAAATGGAATTCGAGATTTCACCCGATTTACACGTTTTGAGGTGTGCTGATTAGGTTTTCTTTTGTATCTCATCTACTAATTAAAATAATTTCATCAGTAATGCATCATTTGAAAGCTTTGTTAATCTGGAATGGAACAATAGATTACAGAAATTTCTACCGCCAGATGGCTCTGAAATTTTTTTAAATTTCAATATTTCAAATTCTAATAATGATTAAATTATTTCTAATACATCATTCAAAAGATATTTTAAAGTTCTTTTATATTATCGAAAGTGGAATTCGAGATTTCACCTGATTTACAATTTTAAGGTGTCCTGATCAGGTTTTCTTTTGCATCTCAGCTAATTGAGTAAGACCGTTCAAAGTTGGTATATGTAAGTTAATTAGGAGGGGCTGGAAAAGTGGGGAAGGAATAGGCGCGCAGCGCGCATGGGTTTGGGACCCGGTACGAGTTTTTACCCGATAATAAAAGAATTTTTTTTTAATTTTATTTTCTTAATAATAAAAGTTTGAGTTGAGAAGGAATATGCGTGTACAGCGCACGTATATCCTGAAACGTGCGCACGCAGCGCGCATGGGTCTGCTCTGCCGAAGGCAGTAGGGTCCCGGTGTGAGTTTTTACCCGATGCTAAATGATATATTTTTTTAATTCTTTTTCTTAAGAATGAAAGTGTATGAGTAATAACCGGGAATTTTGAGAAGTCATAAGGATGGTGAAGGAGTACGTGCACGCAGCGCACGGGTCTACGCTGCCGAAGGCAGTGGGGACCCGGTACGACATTTGTCCCGATGAGAAATTTTTTTCTCTTTTTTTATCACATGATAAAAATTAATGCAATTTTGAGAATTCATTAATTATTGTGATTCATATAAAAATAGTGAGCAGCGAAGCGGGCATAGCCTGCTAGTATACTATATATATATTATTGATATCTTTTAGTCTGACTGCACTATGCAGTCAAGTTTCCTAAAAATGGCTTTGTGTTGAATTTAATACCCTGTATGTTATGCTTAAGAAGAGGGAATTTTTTTTTAGCCTTTATATCGCTATAAATATATGTGACAAAAAAATATACAGATAATTTGAAGAAACTACAGGCAGGACGCATTTCAAGCATTACTTTTTACAGTGTGATTCTTATTTAATTTTTGATTGAAATATAGGAGAAAAATAATTTACTTATGTCCGATTATTTATAGAAAGTTAGTGTAGTTATGTAAACCAACAATTATATGTATGGTATAATGAACTTTACTTATTGCTAAGATACTGGATATAGTTTATTTTGCATATTAATTTATTCATATGGGCAGAAACTACAGAAAGTGGCAGCTATCATTATTTTTTTTTCGGCTTCATAATGCTGTAAATGAAAAAAAAAAAAAGTAATATTACATCTGCCTATTCTAGAATAACGGATTTCAAAAAGTTAAGAAACATTCGGAAAATGCACTGCTCTGAATGGTATCTATGTAAAGATATCTTAATATTAACAAACAAAAAATGTTTTTATCTGGATTCTAATAAATCTCCACGACGCCCTTTTATTCTGCAATACACAAAGTGATTTTCGAATGTTATAAATTGTATCCTAACATTTCCATTTAAATTTCTTATCGTTAATCTTCTATAATCAAGTATATCGTTGCATGCTAACAGGAAACAGGAATCAAAATTTCAAATACGTATAGAGAGCTAAAATCATCTATAATAATAAAACAATTTGTCTATAGATCTGTGAAGCTATAGGCTAAGTGTCCACGCGTCACATATTACAAAATTTGGTAGTCGGACACGTTAAATGATGAAAGGATGTAACTTGAGAGAGAAAAAAAATAAAATAGATTTTTACTTTATTTTACCCATATGTATGGTAGAAAAGAATTGTTTTTGAATGAAATTTTCGAAGTTGATTTTTTGTTATATTTACACGTTTTGAGGTCCCCTGAATCAGAAAATCATGTTTTTAGCGGTTGGTCTATGAGTGTGTCTGTTATCATTACATCTCAAGAACAAATAGTAGCAGGAAGTCGGTATTCTAAATCTCAATGGTATAGTGATGCTACACTAACGTTTTTGCTGAGATTAAGAAACAGTTTGTGTACAGGACATCCTAAAGAATTCAAATACATTACGTCTATAGGGGAAAATTCTGGTAAGTACAGTGTAACATCTATAGGCTGGCCCAAACAAAATGGAATGGAAACTTATTTTTTATATGCAAAAAAAGCATGTCTTGTGTAGATTGTGGTACGGAAATCATTCGTTTACAAGCGTACACAAAATATTATATATAATGGGGCTATGCTTGGACATTTCTGGAAGTTTATTCCTTTTTATGTTAAATTTAGTTTTATATGAAAAACACCTATGCACACAATGTGACGTGAAAGTAGTTTATAGACAATATACGGGGCTACCAAAATTAAGCTAAAGATTTCTATTGAGTGCAATCGATGGATGTGTTTTACTACATTTTACTATGGAGATAAACACTGCTCAAGAAAGAAAAGAAAATTTTCATATCCAAACTATAAAGAATGTATTCTTTAATATTCTGTTATTATTATTATTATTATTATTGTATAATATCACGTTTTGAGATTCTCTGAATTCGAAAATCCAAATTTTAACGGTTGTTCTGTTATCAGCATAACTTAAAAACAAATAGCTGCCGAAAATACAAATTTGGGAAGTTGAAGTTCGTATTAGGTTGTCACTTAAAAAATTTGATCAAGATTCGCAGACAAATTAACAACAACCTTTAAAATGATAATAATAATAATAAATGTAGGCATTATATTTGAACGGGCACGAAAACAGAATTATATGTGGAATAAAATTGTTAATAAACGTACTTTATATTGTTTTAAAATTAGATTAAAGTGTATTATCTTACCTTATTGATCTTACGACTTAATATGCTATTTAGAGCACTGAAATGCAGGGTAAAAGAAAGTGATGCATCCGATTATTATTACTGTTGCATGTTTCATGCGATTTTGGAAATTTCACATTGGATTCCTTATTGCGCGGCTTTTGGTTTAAACGTTTCAGATAGAACCATCGAAAAGAGCAGAAAAATTTGGTTTCAAAATAATTATTTTAAATCTGAGAAAGAATATTTTGAGCTGTAGTTGCCCTGGTTTGACGTAAAGGTGTGGGACGAGTAGTAAAACTCGCAGTAGTCATTCGATAGTAGAAATTTGTAGGCGTCGAAAATTTACATTCCACGCGTGTTTATCTGAGAGTTAACATTCCGAGCCTAATAATCTCGCCAAAACTCTCATCCCGACTGAGTTCGCTCTGCTGATCTGATCAAAGGTTATTAAGTGTGGTTCATTAAGTGTGGGCTAAGTGAGGGCATCACTAGCAACGCCTTATTATTCTTTTTTGTGCCTGGTATGTGATCTTGATGTTTGATGGCTACGGTCTGCACCCAAAAAGTGCTTTGTACCTTTGTAGCTGCGCCTGTCTGATAGTGCGAAGAAAGATTTTGAATTCTTCGAAGGCGAATAATTTAGTGAAGAGAGCCTCCAGCTTATTTTCTCTCTACTAATACCACGAGGCGTGCATGTCATTGTTCATTTCAAGTTTAATGCTAACATTCTCCTTACGTAACTTTCCCTTTAATAACCCATCCTGTAACGTGTGTGTTTAATTGAAAGTTGACAAAGTGAGACTAGCATTTACTTGCATAGCGAATAGTATTTGAGCCAGGTTACTTCTTTCTAGGTCCTGCAACCCTGAGGGTCTGAATCTGCTGGGAACCTCGCGTAAATGAGATTGTTGCCGGCATACAGAATTATAAGGACAACTGAAAATTGCGCAGAAAAAGTTTATTCCTGAAGTAAATTAAAAGAAATGTATACATAAAAGGCTTTTTTATGCCAGAAATCATTGTAGAATGCAAAATATGAATGATTTGCCATAATTAACAAGACATGCCATTGTAGAAACACGAAAAATTATAAGGACAATGAATGTTTTGGCCTGAAATATATTAATAAATAATAATCTTCGCCATTCTTTTCAATCATTTTTATCAGTCTCGACGTCATGGAGTTTGGTAGTTTCTTCGGGACGTTCTTGAAAATTTTTATCTATTTTTCGATAAAGGATATGCATTCTTGCTTGTTTTCATATTAAATACCACTTTTGCATACTTTCTGTGCCAGAATATCCCACAGACATTTTATTGGATTTAGATCAAGGCTTTCGGCTGGCTGGTCAAGTAGTTTCACGGAATTAATATCAAACTATGATTTCGAAGTTTCAGAAACATGTACTGAGACACTGTCCTGCTGGAACAAATAGTCTCTACTCATAATTAATGGTACTTTTGGTAAAGGATTATCTCCCAATATATCAACATAACACTCAGAATTGATTTTTCCATGCACAAAATTTATATTGGAGTAGTTCCGTCATTTGCGAAACATCCCCAGACCATTATGGAGCCCCCTCCAAATGTACGCTTTGATTAAATTTCTTTTTCTTTAAGGAAATAATAGTAGAAGTAGCGAAAATCATCTGGTACATCGAAATTAATATTTTTCTTATCGGAAAAGGTAATATAATACCACTTTTTTCCCCATATTAATGCATTTTTTAACTCCCCCTCAGTGATTTATGAACTTTTGTAAGAGGTGTTCGTGACTTAAGTTTTCCGTAACGAAACTTTTTTACTTTCAGTAAAACACGTCGAACAGTTCGAGCACTGCATCGTAAGCTTAATAATAGTTTAAGTCCCGTCGATATTTATATTTTGGAGCTCTTTTCACGTGCAGAAGAAGAAGAATGCCTACCTATATGTCTTTGCCATTCACATTTGCCGGGATTTTTAAGAAAATTATAAATGGTCGTTCTCGTTCTGGATATTCTTGTTTGTCAAAATTGGCCATGCATTAAGTCCTGAATTTCTAAAAGCAACCACTCTCAAACTCAGAAAGTTTTGTACCTAGTACCATGGCCGCAAAAATAGAATACGACGTCCCCTATTGCTTATAAAGCATTTATAACGGCTGTGCAGAACAAAAAATATGTAATTTTTGCTTTTTAGAACACATAAATACAGTTGTACTTATAATTTTGTACAAATCACATGGCTGTCTAAATTCAAAATACATTTTATGAATAGGAATTTCGCATATATTTCAATAAAAACTAATAAAAAATACTTCATTTATAATTCGTTTCCAACCATAAAATTTGCATAATTTTCTGGTCAACTGTAGCAAAGATTTGGCGACTATTTTCTTGTCATTATAATTTTGACCATCACTGTAGTCAAGGTATCACTAAGTTTGAAACAGGACAGATTGGCTAACTAAAGCCCACAGTTTACTATACTACAGATAAGGCACTCCCGTATACTAAATGGCAACCAAAATACGACAACGGTGACCCCTGGCTGTAAGTTTCTTGAGCTCTCCAGCTTACGTAATCGCTAGGATTATTTTTATTATAATTTATGTTTTCTTTTAGCAACATTGTTATTGTTTACAAACATGATCGCTAAAAGCAATTTATTTCCAGGCATGGATGTTTGTGTTGTACCTTATCTGTGAAATGTGTATATGTAAACTGTTCCTGTAATGAAAACTTGTAAACCCTTGTTGTCTGGATTATTAGAGTATAAGTGGTCCAAGAGACAAAGCAAAAAATCTCAGTACTCATGAAACAAATAAACAAAGTAATTTATTTTAATAAGCAAGTACTAAATATTAAGTAAATGAGTTGCATGAACAAAAAATACTTTTTCCTTTTGAAGCATTTTGTATTATTTAAACTAAGCAATGTTAAATATTAACGATTTCATACTGCTATTTTAGAATTACAGTTTGACAAATTATTTTTTTTAAACATTATGAAAAAGAATTTTATTTCTTAGAAGAATAGCTTTGAATGTTTTGAGTAGGATTTTATGAATTTAAAAATAATAGAAAGCAAAGAAAATGATTAACTTTGCTACTAACTACTCAAAAAATAGAAAAAATAATAATTGATCAAAGATGCTATTCATGTAGATCTAACACATGTGGAAGTTTTAGTTCTGCTCCGTTGAACCTAGGGGTGTTACTGTCATCCCGGTTCGCGTTTTAGCTTCACTGTCCTATCTGCACGGTAATCTGTGACTAGAGCCTGGGATGGTTGGTGCTCGTGCTGGGTCCTTTTGCGAATTTCGGAGCTACAAATTGGTAGTCGGATACTTCAAAGGTACGGGGTGTACAACATAAAAAAAAATAATTTTAGTGAGTTTGTTATGAAATATTTTATACGATTTTAGAAATTTTACATTGGTGCTTTATAATTTGGCTTCTGCATGTCTTGGAAAAAAATTAATAGCACAGTCGGTAAGAACAAAATTTTCCGAACATTTTCTTTCAGATAATATTTTCAAAGAAAAGGCATTTATTTCAAGTTTTCGACATTTTAAGTAATTTTATTTCAAAACACTTACAGATACAAAATATAAATAGCATTTCGTAATAAATACATTAAAAGATTACTGAACTAATACACATTCTTATAAAATAAAAGTGTTATAAATGTATGCATAAGGTGATTTACACTATTTTCCGTATAAGCAGTGTATCAAAATAACTGAAAAGTACCTGCACAATCAAATGTTTGTTTCCCTTGATTATCATTACTTTGCAAAAAGCAGTTTATATTCTACGACAATTGCGAGAGTGATAAACACAATTCAAGGTAATTCATTTGGAAAAATGTATATAGAATTCTGGTTTTGGTGATATTGAAATTTTGCTTTCAAGTTTTTTAATAGCTTCTATTGATCTTTTAAGTAATTTTTGTAATTATTTTTATAGAAGTCTCGACCTTTCGAAGATGTTTATGGATAATGAATAATTTATTTTTAGCATTAATATTTTTATTTCAGAAGGTAAGTTAAGTAAAGAAAAATAAGTAAATACTGTAAGTAAAGTTAATAGTATATATATATATATATATATATATATATATATATATATATGTATATATATTTGTGTGTGTGTATGTATGCTTGTTCCATTTAAAAAGAAAAAAAAAATAGAATAAAGAATAATTTCCGTTTTTAGTGTTACCATGTTGTTTTAAAATATTCTTTAATGAAATTGCGTTTTTTTTTTTTTTTTTTTTTTTTTTTTTAGAATTTTTTTTTTTTTTAATGATAATGAATAACTTATTTTTATTAATAAAATTTTTGTTTCAGGAAGTAAGTAAGTAAATGGTATTTAACACGTTCACGCCGGCGCATTTTGTTTACACAGACTTCTGAGATAATTTCTAAAGCAGAGGTACCGAACGTGGTTGGCGAAATATCCAAGTGAAAGTGTCCAATCCTTGCAATCATACTTTTTACAGATTCTGTTAGTCTATGATATCTCACCACAGTGACAGGGAGTTTTTTGAGGGTTTATTTGTTTTCTGTAACCATATGGTTTCCAAGAAAATAAATTTTGTTCTTAATGATGATGAGGTTGAATGGATTTTACTTTTACGTCGAACTAGACCGACGCAAAGAATAACTGGTCACTGTTTGGGATTAAAACTTTTGTTTTTACTGATGGATTTCGTAAAAATGTATGTTTTTCAAGCACTTTAGTAAATGCCTTTTTGGAGTAGAAGATACAGATTTTTTTTTTTTTTTTAAGTTTGAAAAATGTTCGATCCTCGAGCCAGCCAAAGACCATCGTGTAAACTAATGACGGCTAGTGCACATAAACATTGTGGTAGCAATGTCCTCCTCACAGTTACAATCCAAAATAATATTTCTGGGGGTCACCGAAGCGGAAGCAGCCATCCCCTCGGTGGAGGAACAAAATTGTGATCTTTTATGGCCTGGACCACCATTAGGGGTGAGTCCCAGACCGATGCCAATTCCTAGGTTGAACACATGTCCTTGAAATTCGAGGACAACCTCAATATTGAAACCGTTTCTCAATATTTTGAAAAATTAGAGTAAAGGAAACTGCCTGTAATTACGACTTATTTGCTCATCATTAATTAGAATAAAATATACTTCCTTAAATAGCTAATTATAATAGTTAATAACGTTATATCATTATAAAAGTACTCTAATGTGGTCACCCTACCGATTTCCGATAGCGTAGCACCTGTGCGACGTAATGTACATTAAAAAATTTTAAAAAATATTTTTAAGTTATGCGGTAAATTTATATCCCAGGTTCTTTGGCAAATATGAAAAAATCGTCAAAGGTAAGCAACACATTCAGGACCTCTGTTTTCAGATTTTTCCGTATCTTTAACTAGCTGTTAGCCACCGATGGTACACGTCGGTGTGAACGTGTTAATGCAACGGGTAAGGGAACCAGAAAGTGAACGTTGAACGGTGAGCAAACAAGTTGCCCTTCTGCCACTGGAGAAGGGGGTTGCAGACAACTCGAGCGGGAGTTTAATATTCAAGGATCACAAAAAGCCGGGTAAACTCACTGAGCCAGATTGTAAGTAGTGTTAACTTCCTACTGAATAACATAGAAAAGCAGCGGTCTTCACGGAACATAATGGTTTCGAATAGAGCTGGATTCTTGAATACTCAAAATTTTTAATCAGACGACAGATCACTTAGCATTTGTATTAAAACTCAGTGGGCGGTCTTTAGTCCATGATTGGTGGCCCATGATTGTTTAAAACATACCATGAAGTTCAGGTCACTACTGAACGAGAATTTGTTATGCTTAAAAATTTCGCTGATTCGCTAAAGGCGGTACTAAAAATATGCTATATTCAGTAAAATTACCGCAATGCTTTTGGAAATGCCCTGTTTTCTGTCAAAATAAAATGAACAAAGGAAACTGCATTTCAGTTCAATATTTTAAAATATTTTACTACGAATGCGATGCTACTTCAATTCTGTGACTGCAGAAAAAGCAAAATATACATTACCTTTAAACATTTAATAGAGAATTTATCTCATTTTTTCGTAATCGTGCAACAAACAATGAGTGAAAAATAACAAAAGTTTGTTTTCGTGTATTTGAGAGTTGATAGAATGAGAATATTTCTGCATCAAACCATGTTATTAAACAAAAAACCTGACTTACCATAAGACTTTTTTAATGTCGTGACATGTTGAAGGTTTTTCCATTCTTTTCTTATTAAAGTGATCTACCCCACTCATTATAACGATTAGTAATCTATAATGATCTATATCGATTTCAGGTTTCATTTTACTCCAGCTTTTGGATTTTTCAGGTTATCTGTGCTACCAAACCATAAGATTTGTATTTTTCTTGTTGAGGGTTTCTGTAGTAAATAATTTATTATCAACAACTTATTTTTAAATAGTGATAATTCTTTTAATTATAAACAAGAAAGAAAAATCATGCAGTACGCATTGATTAGTAACACTTTCCAACTGTACGTAATTGTTGTATCGAATAACTTTTAATATTCTTTCCCTACGTTATCACACAACAGACAGAAGGACTGAAAAATATACAGATAGACTAATTGATTTTAAAATTACTCTTAATCATTTTGGAAAGTGTTAAAACGGCTTAACGCAAAGAAAAAAAAATGCAGCCATTAGATCATAATTACAGCTTTTGATCTATCTGAATATTTTAGTGTAGCCCTGTAAATCAGAAAGTTAATCATATCATATTCTATACAAAATATTATTTTAGAATATAAATAATACATTTCAATATTTTTATGATTTTTTCAGTAGAAAGACTTTTAAATATAACGTTCAAAAAATTCTGTCCTAAAACGTAATGCATTGGCATTTTTTTTTTTTTTTTTTTTGTCCCTGTAAACAAATTAGTTGTACAGGACCTATTAACGTCATTTTAAATGGAGAACATTCTATACGGAAAATATTCATAAAAATAACACTCATAGAACATAATGCTTTCGAATGCTTTTGGGTGTCCCTGTACACAAACCAGAACAGATATTCACTCCATTTTTAATATGGAACATCCGATAGTGAACTTCAATAAAATATATCAGTATCGAGAAATTCCATAAATATTTACAGGAGTTAGAGCGTGGGAAGACACATAGACAGACAGATGGATAGATACACAAACTGAAATCATATTGACACTTAAAAATGCTAGAAAGTGTTAAAAACGCTTAATGTAAACGAAAGTACAATTCTAGCAATTTTTTATTAATAACTCTTAATATAAATGGATATTTCTGTGTCACCCTGTAAATCTAATGCTAATCATACTACATTCTATGCAAAGAATTTTTTTTATGCATTTAAATAACATATTTAATTTCCTAAAACTTCGTGGAAAGTAAAGTTATTAAAATTTGATTTATAGAAATATCTCTCATAAAACGCAATGCTTTGGAATAATTTTGAGTGTCCCTGTATATAAATCGGTGGTGGTATTTCCTCCATTTTATACAGGACACATCCAATAGGGAATTTGAATAAGATATTTCAATATCATTAAGATATGTCTACGGTAAAGGGATAAAAATAAGGTTTATAGAAATAAATCTCATAGAACACAATGCTTTTAAATAATTTCGGGTGTCCCTCTACACAAACCAGTAGTGGTATAAACTTCATTTTGAATAGGGAACATCCGATAGTGAAAATGAATAACATATATCAGTTTCAGGAAATTCCATAAATATTTACGGGAGTTAGAGCTCGGACAGACAGACATGCAGACAGACAGACGGACATGCAGATACATAAAACTGAAATCCTATTCACACTTAAATATGCTAGAAAGTGTTAAAAACACTTAAAGTAAACGAAAGTACAATTCTAGCAATTTTTTATTAATAACTCTTAATATAACTGGATACTTTTTTGCCACCCTGTAAGTCTAATGCTTATCCTGCTATATTCTATGCAAAGCATTCTTTTGTGTATATAAATAACATATTTCAATTTCCTAAAACTTCGAGGAAAGTAAAGTTATTAAAATTTGATTTATAGAAATATCTCTCATAGAACGCAATGCTTTGAAATACTTTTGAGTGTCCCTGTACATAAACCTATGGTGATATTCTCCTCCATTTTATACAGGAAACATCCAATAGTGAACTTGAATAACATATTTCAATTTCATTAAGATATGTCTACAGTAAAGGTGTGAAAATATGGTTTATAGAAATACCTCTCATAGAACACAATGCATTGAAATACTTTCGGGTATCCCTGTACACAAACCAGTAGAGGTATAAACTCCATTTTCAATAGGGAATGTCCGATAGTGAACTTGAATAGAATATTTCAATTTCATTAAGATATGTCTACAGTAAAGTTATGAAAATATGGTTTATAGAAATATCTCTCATAGAACACAATGCTTTGAAATACTCTCGGGTGTCCCTGTACACAAACCAGTAGAGGTATAAACTCCATTTTCAATAGGGAACATCCGATTGTGAACTTGAATAACGTATTTCAATTTCATTAAGATATGTCTACACTAAAGGTATGAAAATATGGTTTATAGAAATACCTCTCATAGAACACGATGCTTTCAAATACTTTTGGGTGTCTCTGTACACAAACCAGTTGAGGTATAAACTCCATTTTCAGTAGGGAACGTCCGATAGTAAACTTGAATATCATATTTCAATTTCATTAAGATATGTCTAGAGTAAAGGTATGAAAATATGGTTTATGGAATTACCTCTCATAGAAAACAATGCTTTGAAAAACTTTCGGGTGTCCCTGTACACAAACCAGTAGAGGTATAAACTCCATTTTCAATAGGGACCGTCCGATAGTGAACTTGAATAACATATTCAAGAAATTCCATAAATATTTACGGGAGTTAGATCGCGGACAGACAGACAGACAGACGGACGGACGGACAGACAGACGGGCAGACAGGCGGACGGACAGACAGACAAACCGAAGTCATAAACACTTTTCAACCTTGTTGGAAAGTGTTAAAAGGACTAAATGTCCACACATGCGGCCAAGGACGCTAAGAGCTCAAAATGGTATGTGGGACTACATATCCACGGTTTTATACATGTCGACAATTTACGTTTCCTCTGATGATACTTAGCATCTAATAACGACAATAGGTACTTCTTGTGACAATATTTTTATACATATTAAGAATTTCAATTAAATATCATAAAGAAAGGCATTAAAAAAGATTCATTCAGTTATTTTCTAAAAGGTTCTAGACACATTTTCTACATTGTATAACGAGACTGTTGCATTAAATCCCATAATCTTTATGTTTATATGGAATTAACACATACCTATAGATTTGATATATTACATCTGTCAAAATGCGATTTTATTGTTTTAGATAGCTGAATTTTTAAAATTCTTAATTACTTCAATATAATTGGCAACTAAATTACAAAATCAAAAGTATATTTTAAAAATGGCAGCATATTTGTAAATATATCAATGGTCCGCAGGAAAAACCATCAAACAATTCTAATAGAAATAAAAATTTTAAAGAAAAGTTATATCATTTGCAGATTTATATATATACATCAACTTTTAAAAATCTGTAGTAGAAAATCAAGGCATAAGCATTTTTTTTCATCTATAGTTGAAATCAAAGTTTTAGGTGTCAATAATTTTTAATTATTATAAGTAATATTTGTATCGTTCATTGTTATAGTGTTTCAACTCCATATTTTTAAAATGTGTATATTTTCTTAATTGTATCCCATCTTTCATTATAAAAGTGAAGATACATCAATAATTGCATTAAAATCCGTGCATTTCAGGAAACTAAAACATCTGAATATTCTTTTTTTCTAAACTCTAAATTCTCATAACTCTGATTTGTATGAGGCAATAAAAAGTAGACAACGTGTTTTCTACACATACATTTGCACAGAGCTCGTTATTTCAAAATCCATTTACAAGGAGATCCACTTACAACCACTTTTACAACGAAAAACCCATAAAGTTTTCTGATTTTGGACTATTCCTTTTTATATGATCAAGTTTAAGTAATTTTTTTCCTATGTTAAATGAATACGCTGAAATGTAAAAAAATATTTTCTATATAGCTATGAGGCACATATATTATATACTACATATGAATTTATCATATTTCAATTTTTATAATACCTTTAAAAGTGCAAAACAAAATTTTTAAATTATAAACAACTCGTAGATGCTTTGATTTTTCAAAAAGTTTTATTTTTATTTTCATATCTTATCCTTCCTCATCATTCTTACGAATTTTATTGGAAAGTTGGCGTAAATAATGAGCAATTCAACCTTTATATAATTCTGGCAAAAAGTGCTGGATATTCAATATTTTGCATATTCATTCTATAACGAATATTAGCATAGGTGTTTAAGAAAACAAGATATGAATTTACAATTTAAACAGAAATTAAATTACGACAAACAATTATCCATGTATTCACTTTAGAAGTTCAACTGTCTCTATAAAATATTTTCAATGAGACAATCAAAAAATGTCTTCTTAACTAAGACATCAATCTATTTTATAAAAAAAAATTGTTACAAAATTCAGTAAAACTAAATGCGTAGGATCGAATAAATTTTTAGTTTATTTACCCTACTTATTATATGTTGTGAACAACACTTAAAAACTTAATCAAATTTAGTTCAAGTAGTAAAGGCCTTTCATTATTTAAATATCAAGTAAAAATGAAATTTTTTCATCCTTTTGGGGTTTTAAATTCTGAAAACTACTTTTTACCGCAAGAAACAAATTTTAATAACTGTTGTAAATCCATATTTTAGGATATGGAAAGTCATACTTTCAATTCGAAGAAATGCATATTATGAAAAATTTATTATTTACTTATTAGGAAATATTTTGAATTAAAAAAGCATCGAAGCTTCTGAAAGATAACGTTTTTTATGCTTTGGAATTAAAGATTTAAAATATGTTTTCAGGTATATTATTAATGTTATATCAAATAGGATGTATAGCAAAAGATTTCACAAGAATTAAAAAACAAATTTTGAAATCCACATTTGATACTCCAAAAAACTACTCACTTCCTTAAAATTATTTAATATTAACGTTTAGGGAATATTAAAATGATACACTGGGCAGCTTTTAACTTTTTATTTGATATTTATGAAAGGATTCTTAAATAGTAAAGAATGTTAAAATGATTTAATAATAATAAACTATCCTTAATTAGACTTTTATTTATGTTTTAATGAATTAGTGTTTATATGCTAGAACAAAATGTATTAATTGCATCAAAGATAAATTTACTTTGAAAATCGAAGTTTCAGAAGTAAAAGATACTTTTAGTGGTACCATTTTTAGATGATTATATAACCTTTAAGTGCAATGTATTTGGGAATTGAATCAATCGATAAGTAATGTTCTACGTATGGAATAAGAGAGAGTAAATTACCTTTACAGAAACCACTTATAGAGCTCAATAATCCCTTAGCATGATATTAATTTCCATGCTCGAATGGCTATCTTGGAATTTCCTACATTCTGCATTCACTGAATAATCCCTGTATATAATACGTTGTATTTAGAACTATAGCTTAAGATATGGCCTATTAATTTATGGTGCTCAAGATAGGATATTAATGAAGATGAATTTTTGTTACTTGTAAAATTAAATTTCAAAGAGTTGAATTAGAGAAATTATATTTTGGTATTACATTAAAAGAACAGAAATGTTAAGTGAGTTTTATTATTCGAAATCGTTTCCATTTTACAATAAAAATGCAAAACATTTACTTATATTTTGGTTTAACGATTAGTATAACAAGGGAAGAATGAATCAGTAAAATTGCTATTGAAGCCAAACCAAATATTTTGAATATTTTGCATGAAAAATCTTGAATTAATAAGAGCTGTTTCTTAACTGTTCGACGTCCCATTTAACATTTATTTGAAATATTTTATTAAACAACTGTCAAATTTGGTAGTGTCGGAGGAACTGACAATAAAATTCAGCAAAAACGATAAACTTTCTCAAGACGATTTTACTAATTTATAATTAGTTTACATCTGAAAAATTTCAAAATCTGGATATATGTGAATTTTACGTATGTAATAATCTCGATGAAAAGCCAAATATTTAAAAAAAATTTCCCGGTGACCAATATTTGACGGTGAAAAATATTATAATGCAATTATTTGTGATCAATCATCTTACATTTCTTGTCCTCATTGTGAAAAATGCTCATACTTTCATCAATTTTGTACTTTAATTGTAGTCGTTATAACTTAGAAATTATATTTGTTACTTTATTTAGTTTTAAACAAGAAAGGAAAATCATGCGGTGCGCATAGATTATTAACACTTTCCAATTATGCGTATTTGTTGTATTGTATAATTTTCAATGTTCTTTGTCTACGTTATCACACAACGTACAGGCTGAAAGGCATACAGATAAACTAATTGAATTCAGAATCACTCTTAAACATCGTTAGGAAGTGTTAAAATACCTTAACCCAAAAGAAAATGCAGCCCTTAATGTATCTGATTATTTCACTTCAACCCTGTGTATTGGTAGGTTAACCATATCATAGCCTATACAAAACACTATTTTATCATATTAACAATAAATGTTAATTTTTTTAATGAAGTTTGCAGTAGAAAGTTATTCAAATGGGATTTATAAATATGTCTGTCCTAAAATGCAATCATTCGAATTATTTTGGGTGTCCCTGTACACAAACTAGTTGTACAGAACCTATTAATGCCACTTTAAATAAGAAGAATTCCATAGTGAACTTCAATAATACATATTTTTTAAAATTTCTGAAAATATTTACTGGCGCTGAAAGCGGGCAGACGGACAGATAGACAGGTGGAGAGTCAAACAGACGGATGCACAAATTCAAATTATATTCACACTTAAAAATTGTTAGAAAGTGTTAAAAACGCTTAATAAACGAAAATACAATTCCAGCAAAATTTCCAATTTCTACCCTTAATGCAACGGAATACTTTGTGTGGCCCTGTAAATCTTAATGCTAATCATACTTTATTCTATATAACGACTTTCTTTTGTGCATATGAATAACATATTTTAGTTTCATCAAGATTTGTGCAAAGTAAAGTTATTAAAATAGGGTTTGTAGAAATACCTCTTATAGAACGAAATGCTTTGGAATACTTTCGAGTGCCCCTGTATACAAACCAGTGACAGTATTTACTCCATTTTTAATGGGGAACACACGATAGTGAACTTGATTAACATATATCAGCTTCAGAAAGTTCCATGTATATTTACGGATGCTAGAGAATGGACAGACAGACAGAAAAACCGAAGTCATTAACACTTTTCAACCTTGTTAGAGTGTGTTAAAAAGGAAACCATGTTTAAATATATATTTTTGTAAATTCTTGGTTAATACATTTTAAATTCTTTATTATTTGGTATACTCAAAAAAGAACTTCTTAATACAACAAATATTTTCTTTTGGTTTAATAATTTAATTAAAAATGTAAAAAAAAAAAAAAAAAAAAAATAGTTGAAAGAAAAAAAATCAAAATACTTAACGGCCTTGCCGGGGCTCCATCTCAGTAACTCCTACTAACGAGCCCAACGCGTTACCAGTGTGCCACATTTGCTTGCTTCAGTTTGTGTTTTGTTGGTTTTTATAGGACCAACTAAAACCTCTAGTGTCATATCTTGGTCCCTGGGGTCTTGTTGCACTCTACCCCATGTTTTTGACCATGCTCTTTAATTTAAGATTCGTTTTATTTAAATAGGAGTTTTACTGATTCATACTTCCTTGTACAGTCAGCAGCAAAAGTATCCGATCACTAGCAATAATCCCTATCTAAAAAAAGTACACTTGAAACTACTTTGTTAAATAAATCCTTGTCGAGTTTTGTTCTTAGTCAGTCTAAAAACAGGATTCGACAAAGATTTATTTAACAAAACAGTATTAAGTGATATTGGAATTATTGGTAGTGTTCGTATACTTTTGCTGCCGACTGTAAGCATTTTAACTTTGCTGATATTTCACAAAATATGTAAATTCAGTGAACAATATATCACTTAATCTGTATCACTCTTTAAAATGAAGGGGGGGGGGAATCCTTAAATTACTATGACTACGTCTGATCCGCAATTAAAAAAGTATCATTTGAGAAAATTAAAGAATTTATTTTAACATTTATTTCTAATCCTTTTTTCTCCAAGATTTATAGTTAATATTGTTATGCAATTAATTGAAAATTACGGTGGAATGAACAAAGAATTTACTGCCTTTCAAATATGAGATTTATGTTAATTCTTTATATAGTACATAAAAATATGACACAAACATACAATAAGAAATAACAAAATTAGTATTTGAAAAACTGTCGGTGTAAAACATTTTATTCCAGAAAAAAATTTTAATAGTACGATTTTTTTTTTAAATCAGGATTATAAGATAACAATATTTGTTTTGACTAAATTATTATTTTATAAAATGTCCATTTAAATCTTTTCATGAAGGAAAATGTTTGGAAGAAACTTTTTTAATGAAGTTTAGAAGATCATGAGTATTTATTATGATCTTCACATCACGTTACATAAAATTTCTGGAGGCACACCGGCGAGATATTCTATGCATATTTGGACTAGCTTGCAAATTTAGATATCCAAGCGTAGCTATCAAGGAATGAAACGGATAGGTACTTATTTTCCTATTTTACAAGTTTGACTTTGGTCTTCCGCATTACATACTCCATTACGTAGTAATGGCAAACAAAAAGAACAATGACGATGACAGTAATGAAACTGTTGCTTTAGAAGATGCTGAAAAAAATAGCAAAACATTTTCGAGGCAGAGCGAAATCTGCGCTTACTAGAATTATGAATTTCATAAACAATGATAATCAGATTTTTCAAAAACATGATCTCTTAAATAAGCTTGAAAAGATTGAAATTATTTATTTTGATTTTGGTAAAACCGATTCTGAATTACCTGATGAAATATCAGAAATGAAAGAATTCGAGTTAAAATATTATGAAACCAAAGCCAAGCTTCAACAAAAACTTGAAAATTTCTCTGTAAATATGCAATCTAATGTTTTAAATTTTCAAAATCCTCCCATTAACACAAATACTATACCTAGTAATTTTCGATTGCCAAAATTGAATATTTGCCCGTTTTGTGGTAATTATAAAAATTGAATATCTTTAAAAGATTTGTATATATCATTAGTACATGAAAATATTAATTTGTGTAATGTACAAAAATTCCAGTATCTAAAGGGTTTATTAAAAGATGAACCGACTTCTATTATTAAACACATTACAATAGCTGAGAATAGTTATCTAGAAGCCTGGGAAAAATTACTTACTAGGTATGATAAGAAAAAACAAATTATTTCGGATCAACCAGCTGTAATTCATGCTAATGCATATAACTTAAGTAAGATAGCAGATACTTCAGATGAAGTAATTATAGGGTTAAAAACAATTGACACTAAAGCTTCTGAAATAAATGTATGGTTAATTTTTATTTTATTACAAAGCTTGACTATAAATCACGTGAAGAATGGGCACAATATTTTGCAAAAAATTATTTTCCTACTTTCGAGATGTTTTTACAATTTATTAATGGTAAATGTGCATCTATGGAATTATGCAATGAAAATGAGGGTAAAGAGAATGAGGGTAAACAAAATAAAGATAAACAATTTAAGTTATCTAAATTTCATTCTAACATTAATTACAAATGTATTTTATGCAAAAACAATAATAATTTCTTGTTCAAATGCTTTAAATTTAAAGAACTGACTGTTACGGATAGAAAACAATTTGTTAGAAAGAACTCATTATGCATCAACTGTTTATCTAATAAACACTCTCTTGCTCAATGTAATTCCACTTATACCTGTCATTTTTGTAAGGCAAAACATCATTCTAGTACATGCAATGATAATTTGAAAACTTATACCGCTTCGGCCTCATTTCCAAGTGATAATTTAGAAAATTCTGAGACCCGTACAGAGCCATCTGGAATATCTCAATTCCAAACAAGTACTCTTAACCATTCTATACAAACATTTTTCGCTTTACTTCCGACTTTATCACTGAATCATGTATGAGTATTCTGGGTTATGAGAGGAAAAATGCAAGATTTTCCATCAAAGGGCTGGCAAATTCAAAAATTGCAATAATTAAAGATTATACAGACATTAATTTAATTACGATTCCGATGTCAAGTTATCCATGCGAGTTTTTATATTAGATAAATTAACAGCTCCATTACCACCAAAGAAAATAAACAAAGAACATTTTTCGCATTTAAAAAAATATGCAACTGGCCGATCCTAAATTTGAAATTCCAAGTAAAATTTACATGATTTTGGGATCTGATTATTATTTTTTTCTATTTTAATTCCTGGTCAAACAATTTGTACTGAGAATGGTTTAATTGCTCAAAATTCAACTTTTGGTTTTCTCGTATCGGGAAAATTACCGGAATCTCAGACAAAATCCAATTCGATTTCAAATTTACATATTTACGAAACTAATATTGACAGTGAGTTAAAACGTTTTTGGGAATTAGAAGAAGTTTTTAATCCAAGTTAGAAGTTACTTTCACCCGAAGAACAGTTTGTGGAGTCACATTTCCAGGAAAATTACTCAATTAATCAAGAAGGCGTTTTGTGATAAAATAAATGCAAATCCGAATTATGTAATACAAAGTCCGCTGCACTTTCTCGATTATATGCAATGGAGAGGAAATTCAGGAAAAATCCGGAATTCGATATTAGGATATTTTATATGAATACGAACAATTAGGACACATGGAGGTAATTACTCAAAATTCCCTAAATATTTCTCAAAGGGAATAATATTTCCTACCTCATCACGCAGTTATTAAACCTTCCAGCACTACTACTAAATTAAGAGCCTTTTTGACGGTTCCTGTAAAACTTCTGATGGTAAATCATTAAATTCGGTTTTGAGTATTGGCCTTAAATTACAACGAGACATTTTTGAGATCTTATTTAATTTTCAATTACCGGAGAGAGTTTTTTCTGCAGACGTGGAGAAAATGTATCGCCAGGTTTTAATTTCTGAGGACGATCAAGATTATCAAAAAATCCTTTGGAGATACAAACCCAATAAGGAAATAAAGAAATATAAATTGAAAACAGTTACATATGGTCTTGCTCCAGCATCCTTTTTGGCCACTAGGTGCATTAAACAAATCGCGCTAGATTCTAATCAAAATACACACGTCTCGCGTACTTTGTTAAAAGACATATATATGGATGACTTGATATCTGGTTCATACTCGGTTGATAGCGCAATATTACTTGCTAAGGTAACTGCTAATGTTTTGCAGGAACATGGGTTTCATTTGAGAAAGCGGAATTCCAATTCGAATGTATTCCTTACGGAATTTCGAGCATCACAGATACAGACTTTGAAGTAGTAATACCAAACAATAATGAAAGTTCGAAAGTTCTAGGGCTTTTCTGGAACTTTTCAGCAGATACATTTATTTTCAAAACCGCACTTACACTCAAACCACCACTTACAAAAAGACTCATTTTGTCTGAATCCGCACTCATTTTGAATCCCTTAGGGTTAATTTCACCTTAAAATTTTTTTATCAAAAGCTCTGGTTAACAAAAGGAGACTGGGATTTTCCTAATCCGCAACAATTTGAAGAGGAGCTAATTAAATATGAGAATTCATTCAATATAATTAGCCAGTTTTCTGTTCCTAGATGCGTCACACTTTCATCCAATAGTACATTTGAATTACATGGTTTCAGCGATGCGTCAACGCATGCTTACGCCGCTGTAATCTATTGTCGGCAGAATCATGATAACAAATCAAAAGTCTCACTCTTAGTTGCCAAAACTAAAGTAGCTCCTATCAAGCAAATTTCCGTTCCGAAATTGGAACTTTGTGGTGCTTATTTATAATCTAAGTTATTTTGTTCAGTCATAAAAATATTAGAAAATTATAATTTTGACATTTACGCATGGTCAGATTCAACAGTTGTTCTTTCTTGGTTATCCGCACATCCACGTAAGGGGAAAACTTTGTCGCAAATATAACTTCACAAATATTAGATGTTCTTCCCACAAAATACTGGAGACACGTTCCATCGAAAGAAAACCCTGCTGATATCGCTTCTCGGGACATCGATCCTAAAAGTTTACCTGAATGCAACATGTGATGGAATGACCCAAGTTGGCTACTTTTGGATCCAACACATTGGCCAAATGACGCACCTAAGTCTAAAGAAACCTAGAATGAAATTTCGGCTGAAAAGAAAGCTGATCCCATTTTGTCTTACCATATTGATACATCTAACGACCTTTATGATCATCTATTCCATCAATTTTCTTCACTTTTTAAAATCAACCGCAATTTGACATATTGCATAAGATTCATTAATAACTGAAAATCAGCAAGTACATGTCTCAACAAATGATTCTTGTTCCCCTCTTACATGTAGGGAAACGAAATACGCCGAAGAGAACATCATTCGATGGGTACAAAATAAATACTTTCACGAAGACTTAAAACACATGAAGAATCAAAACATTTTGTCTAGAAAAAGTCATTTACACTCGTTCATTGGCCAAAACGGTCTGTTACGGGTGGGAGGTCGCTTAAAAAATGCTCAATTATCATTTAACGAAAAGCATCCGTTAATATTGCCGTCTAAACACAAACTGAGCAAACTTATTATCCAAGAGAAACATATTGCACACTTGCATGCAGGACCATCATTGTTACCCCACATTATAAAACAATCATATTGGATCATTGGTGGAAAAAGATTAATCAATAGGCTTGTTAATAAATGAGTGAAATTTTTCCGTTTCAAAGCTACTACTACACCCCAGCTCATGGAAAACTTACCACCACATGGAATAAATCTCGAGAGACTTTTCTTTAAAATTTAACAAGGGTTGTTGCTCTAAAACAACAAAAGGATACATAGATTTCTTCATTTGCCTTGCTACAAAAGCAGTACACATCGAAGCTGTCAGCGATTTCACAACTGACGCATTTATAGCTGCCTTACGACGCTTCCGTACTAGACGTGGGTCACCTAGTCATATTTACAGCGATAACGCTACTAATGTTGTTGGTGATAAAAGGTAACTCAATGAAATAAAACAAATATGTCTATACCAAGAAACGAATGCGTAGCACATTATTTAACACAAACTGCAATAGAGTGGCATTTTATTCATCCCGCATCACCTCATTCCGGAGGAATTTGTGAAGCTGCAATACGCTCTGCTAAATTTCACATCAAACGAGTAATCGGTGATACACGGTTGACATTTGAAGAACTGGCCGCCTTATTGACACAAATTGAATCCTTATTAAATTCACGCCCCTTCTTTAAAATTACTAATTCTGATACAGACTGTATTAATGTTTTCACCCCATCACATTTTCTTACAGCTGATGTCATGCTTTCAACTGCATATGATCCACTGTCCTGTAGCAGGAATCTCAAGAACCGATGGCAACTTGTGCAAAATAATTAAAAGATAAAAAGAACTTTTCATATACCACGTTTTTAAATTTTCTGTTGAATCATATAAACGCTACCGAAGGCAGCGGGAACCCGGAGCAATTGAATAAAAGTATTAAAAAAAATTCATCGTGTTTTGAGCTATTGTAAAAGTTTAAAATGGCTATCTAGCCGGGAAATTATTTAAAAACTGATTGCAAGCTTTGTACTGGTAACGCTGCCGAAGGCAGCAGGGTCCCATAGCAATTGGTTAAAACTATTTTAAAAATATATTTTCACCGTATTCTGAACTATTCTGAAAGTTTCAAATGTCTAGCTGGTCGGGAAGTTAGATAAATTAGTTTTCTGTTGAATCATATAAACGTTGCCGAATACAGTAGGGATCTGAAACAGTTGACTAAAAGTATTTAAAAAAGTATTGTCACAGAGTTCTGAGCTATCTTAAAAGTTTCAAATCTCGAGAAGTTAGTGAAAAATCGATTGCAAGCTTTGTACTGGTAACACTGCCGAAGGCAGCAGGAACCCGAAGGAGTTGGCTAAAAGTATTTAAAAAATGCATTTTCACCGTATTCTGAACTATTCTGAAATTTTCAAATGTCTAGCTAGTCAGGAAGTTAGTTAAATAAATTTATGTTGAGTCATATAAACGCTGCCGAAGGCAGTAGGGATCTGAAACAGTTGACTAAAAGTATTAAAAAAAGTATTGTCACCGTGTTCTGAGCTACATGAAAGTTTCAAATGTCTAGCTAGTCAGGAAGTTAGTAAAAAATAGATTGCAAGCTTTGTACTGGTAACGCTGTCGAAGGCAGCAGGAACCCGAAACAGTTGGTTAAAATATTTAAAAAATGCATTTTCACCGTGTTCTGAACTATTCTGAAAGTTTTAAATGTCTAGTTAGTCGGGAAGTTAGTTAAATAAATTTCCTGTTGAATCATATAAACGCTGCCGAAGGCAGTAGGGACCTGAAACATTTGACTAAAAGCGTTAAAAAAATAAATTGTGACCGTGTTTTGAGCTATCCTGGCAGTTTCAAATGTCTAGCTAGTCGGAAAGTTAGTGAAAAATCGATTGCAAGCTTTGTACTGATAACGCTGCCGAAGGCAGCAGGAACCCAAAACAGTTGGCTAAACGTATTTAAAAAAATGCATCTTCACCATGTTCTGAACTATTCTGAAAGTTTCAAATGTCTAGCTAGTTGGGAAGTTAGGTAAATAAATCTTCTGTCGAATCATATAAACGCTGCCGAGGGCAGCGAGACCTGAAACAGTGTACTAAAAGTATAAAAAAATGTATTGTCACCGTGTTCTGATCTGTCCTGAAAGTTTCAAACATCTAGCTAGTCGGGAAGTTAGTTAAAAATCGATTGCCAGATTTGTACTGGACAAACAAACAAACATACAAACAAACAAACAAACAAACAAACAAACAAACAAACTAGCAAGAATCGAAGTTAATAAAAACATGGCAAAAAATGAGAGGAGATATCTCTAGGGCTTGGAAAAAGAAGTATCTCAGTTCCTTGCAACTACGAAAGAAGTGGCAAAATCCTACAACATGTGTCAAGGAAGGAGAATTGGCAGTCATCATGAACGACATCTGCTCCCCTCTATCCTGGCCAATTGTTCGAATTACAAAGGTTCACACCGGTAGCGATGGACTTGTGAAAGTAGTTCCATTAAAACAAAGGACTCCGTTTTTAAAAGAACTATAAATAAAATTCTCGTACTTCCTTTATATCAGGACTAACGCCTTGATAGGGTGGGAGTCATGTTCGATTTCCACCATTCAGTCATATTCCATTCCTAACATAATCAAACTCTGCACTCACTGACACCCTCAACTTAACTGTTTTCATCTCAACTTAACTCTGTTCTGTTCAACAAGCACGAACATCTAAGCTCTACTCGAACAGAAAGCGCGCAACGAAATGTTTAAGTTATGTTACATCCGCACAGTAGCTTGAGTGCTACCTTTCACATTGATGGCAATAATATGATTTACTTACATTATATTGTTTTATGTTAATTATTCAATCACAATGTATTATCGCACCGTTTGTTTTCAACGCATATTCAAATCTGTGTATGGTTAATATAGCTTCTGTTTGTAAAAGACAGAAATGAGTATTTATTACGATCTTCACATCACGTTACGTAGCAAAACATCAGAAGACGTTCGTCGGCAGTTTCAGAAATTTCCAAAAGTGACCCCCAAGAAAAGTGACATAACTCAAAAAATGGTTTTTGTCACTGAAAAACATATGAAATGTACCCAACGTGAACAGAAAATTTACATTTCCATGTAGAAAATTATCCACTCGAGAGACAGTTGTGTCAGTTTTATTCTAGTCAAGTTATTTTCAATTTGATTTTTCTCAAATGCTGCATTTTTAAGGGGAGTGACTTTCCTTTCCTTTATCGGATATGAGAAAAAAACTAGCTGTTGAATGAACATACGTTAAATTAAAAAGATCTCAGAAATGTAAAGAAAGGATACGATGCATTTGTAACCAAACATTCTGTTAGGCATATATTGAACTTTAGAGTGAATATTTGTCACCCACTACGCTTGAAAGTGCGCAGCGTAAAGTTCAAACAAAGAGAAAAACATGCACTGCAGCTGACGGACAGAAGTTTCAACATCGAAATAAAAGGTTTATTTTATTTTATTTTTTTTTTTTAAATACTTTACAGTGTAGAAACTGGAAACAAACAGATGTACATTTAAACATTTTGTTCATAATATTTATATTTATTGAAATTTTATTTTCCCGACTGAGTGAAAATAATGCCTGGACCGGCAGTCGAACCCCGGATCATTGACTTACAAGGTCAAGGCTCTACCAATTGAGCTATCCAGGCCGACACCCCGTCAGCATTACTCACTCAGACAACCTTTAGGCAGACTCCCGTCCCTCCCTTTTCGACTCCCGGTCCAGGCATTATTTTCACTCAGTCGGAAAAATAAAATTTCAATAAATATGATTTTCTTACACAGTTGATTGTGTGATTTTAATAAAAATCATAATATTTATGTCTACAAGGTGTGTTTCCGTACTAAATCATTCATGCTGTACAACTTTGTAATTTACTTTTTCTTTTGTACCTTGTACTTTTTTTATTAGAAACAATAACTTCGCTCTGTTCCCACCAGATGGCGCTGTAAACGGTCGCATCTCGTAGCGCATGGCCACTTTACGATACTTACATACTACTTTTACCACTGTAGATGCATCGTTCAGCAGTTAGAGTGAGAACGGACTTTTGTGAATATCCTGTAATACACCGATGGAAAAAAAAATCCCAACACCAAGAAAAAATTATTGTACAGTAATGAAATTTCAGCAATACATTTGTCTAGGTAACATATTTAATTGATTAAAGTTTCAAGATCACAGGCAGAGCCATTGGCGAAAAGAGCCATTTCAAATGTGAAATGTTGGTACATTAGTAACCGGTGTAACCGCCAGAATTTGGAATGCAAGCATGCAAACGTGCATGCATTGTGTCGTACAGGTGTCGGATATCAGTTTGTGGGATAGAGTTCCATGCCTGTTGCACTTGGGCGGTCAATGCAGGAACGGTTAATGCTGGTTGTGGATGACGCTGGAGTTGTCGTCCAATGATGTCCCATACGTGCTCGATTGGAGAAAGATCTGGTGATCTAGCAGGCCAAGGCAACATGTCGACACTCTGTAGAGCATGTTGGGTTACAACAGCGGTATGAGGGCGAGCGTTATCCTGTTGGAAAACACCCCCTTGAATGCTGTTCATGAATGGCAGCACAACAGGAACTATCACTAGAGTGACGTACAAATTTGCAGTCAGGTTGCGTGGGATAACCACGAGAGTACTCCTGCTGTCATACGAAAGTGCTCCCCAAACCATAACTCCAGGAGTAGGCCCTGTGTGTCTAGGCCGCAGACAGGTCGCTAGCAGGCGTTGACATGGCCTCCTTCTAATCAACACACGGCTATCACTGCGACCAAGGCAGAACCGGCTTTCATCAGAAAACACAACAGATCTCCACTCCGTCCTCCAATGAGCTCTAGCTTGACACCATTCACGTCGCAAACGGCAGTGGTTTGGAGTCAGTGGAATGCACGCTACAGGGCGTCTGGCTCGGAGCTGTCCTTGAAGTAACCGATTTGTAACGGTTCGTTGTGTCACTGTGGTGCCAACTGCAGCTCGAATTCCAGCTGCAGACGCAGTACGATTAGCCACAGCCATACACCGAACACGGCGGTCTTCCCTCTCAGTAGTGCCACGTGGCCGCCCGGAACCCGGTCTTCTTGAGGCAGTACCTTCCCTTGACCACTGCTGCCAACACTCATGCACAGTGGATACATTCCTGCCAAGTCTTTCTGCAATATCTCGGAAAGAAAACCCACCTTTTCGTAGCCCTACTACACGACCTCGTTCAAACTCGTTGAGCTGTTGATAATGGCTTCTTCGTCTTCTTAGAGGCATCCTTGACTAACATTAACCCACTACGTCAAATCTCAACTGTAAATAACGATCACGAACCTTACAGCGCTTATTTAAAGCAAACCTCATTTGCATGTTCATAGTGTCGCTACTAGCGCCACACTTATGCGCGTAGCTCAAAATTTGAATCGACGTCATCTTTCAGATGTATAAACACGCCTAACAAATTTCGTTTATCTAGCACAGCTCCTTCCTGGTGTTGGGATTTTTTTTTTTTCCATCAGTGTATGTTTATATCGTAATGGAATCAAAATGAAACCTATTTCTGGCGAAGATGTTTATGACAAAAAAAAAAAAAAAAAAATGTTAAAATTAAAGCATCTTCTACGAAGTTATAAGCTAGTAAATTTCAACAGCAAAAACAACAATAAGAAACATGTATGTATTGAGAAACATGGTTTGTATTGAGCACCTCTTCCTTTATAAAGTCGGTTTAAAACGTCTATGCGTTAATCGATGTGACCGCTTACAATAACCCTACTTTGAATTTTACATAGCATAAATATCACCCGCTACGCTACAACTACAACGTATGCAATGTCGTTCAAATGTGCACAAAATAGGAAACTCGTCAACGTCAACGTGAGTGCTTCGGAGTACCTGAATTTGGTTGCAACCAATGCTTACCTCCAACGAAAAATGAGAAAAACATAAAAATAATTTTCCATAAAATAATTAAAAGCCAAAAGGATGAATTTAGAATTTTGATCTCTGAATAAATCTCCGCGTGAGCAGAGACCAATCTGAGTGAAGCACCAGGAGTTTGAAAAAAATAAAATAAAATAAAATAAAATAAAATAATTAATTAATTAATTAAAATTAAAATAATAGAAATAATAAATAAATAACTCCTTGAAAAAAACCTAAGTGTAACAATGAAACTTACGTGCGTTGACGAAGACAGTCTGGACGGCGAAAAGGAATTAAGAGGTGAGCATTGCGCCCAAAGGGGCACAGGAAATCGTCCCGCAACTAAAAAAAAAAAAAAAAAAAAAAAAAAAAAAAAACGGGGGCCATACAATTTTCTTTTTTCCTAACAAAAGTAATTGAAATTCAAGAGAGTTAAAAAGTGAAGTTAATTATTGAGCATCTTCAAGAATCCCGGTGCCTAGCCAGAAGCTAAGTTCCGAGCTAAGTCCGTTGACCAATCAGAAGCCTACAAAAAAACCCACGATCCTCACTGAAAGTTAAAAGCTAAAAACGAGAGGATTTCGTCCTCAAACTGAGAGCCAATCAGAGGCCAGGAAAACGGCCAATGAGAGTGAGACCTGAGAACCTTACACTACAAGACAATAAAATTAATAAAAATTTAAAAAATAAGCCAAATAATAAAAAAATATACAGCAATTAGGAAATTTTGATAAAAATAAGTTAAAAAAGAAGTAACATTTTCACTAGTAAGAAGGTTCAAAGCCCGCGACTGACAAAGTTCAGTAGATAAGCCTGATACTAGGGTTAGCCAAAGTTAGATGAAAATTTCGTTCAATCTAGGGGAAATAGAATTATGGATGGAAATACTAAGTTAGGTGACTCCGGAAGTTATACTCCTACGCTTTTTAGAGACGGGGAGAAAATCATCCCCTCTGACTAAAATAGCCAGAGGCCGTTTTTTACCACGTCGTATCTGTGAATAGAGTCTAACAGATGATTTCCAACATTAGGAATGGATCTGTGAAACTTCAATGCAAGTTTCCGAAATTGAGCATAAATAGGCTTAATTCGGAGATCCTGATGAATAGTACCATTGCGGACGTAGCGAGTAGCTTTCAAAAACCTGCGCAATAGCTTGTTTTGAAACTTTTGAATTTTATCCAAGTTGGTTTTAGAAGCAGATCCGTATATCATACACCCGTAGGTGATAATAGGACGGATCATGGATTTATATAGTAATAATTTATTTTTGATGGACAGGCGGCTATTAAAAGCTAAGAGAGAATGAAGGTTATGCGTGGCTCGTTTGGCTTTACCCAGAGATTCTGAGATGTGACGAGACCACGTTAATTTGGAATCAATATAAACTCCTAAGTATTTATAACATGTCTCCCAGGGTGAAACTTCATTATTTAAGAGAAAGTTAGAGGAGGTGTCATAGTTTTTATTGGTGAAAAATATGGCGGCACTTTTGGAACTGTTTACTGGAGAATTCGCATACTGTTCCAACCTCGGTTGAGAGCAGACGTGTCTACTTCGAGCTCCGCGCTGCGCCATCTATCGGCGTAAGCCTTAATCAAAGTTAGAACAGTGAGTTGATTTATTGCAGTGCTTCTCGGCCTTTTTCAAGGCCAACCGTGATCAACGAGAGCGGCACTGCGGTGGTCTCTCACTTGTAGGCCTTGGATTCTTATTATTTCTTGTGCTTATTTCTGACCAAATATTATTGTCTAGTATTTATAACTAAAATGGTTGAAAGTAGCCAAGAGTCTGCTATGGGCACTGCGATCACCTGCCCTTATTTTAGGGACCTGGATATGAGGAGATTGTCAACCGATGGAGCTGAGGCCGAGATGGTCAAGCTCAGAGCAGCCATAGCTTGCAATGACGCAGCTATATACAAGTTAAGAAGAAGGGAGCTTGACGATGCTGCATCAGCCAAGTTTTCATCCCATGTACAAAAGAGATCACTGGCATGGCAGGCTGCAACCCTGCTTTCACAGGTTAGTGGTCTGAGCTTATATTTCACACCACCACCACCACCACCTCCTAAAACTAATTGCATGGGCGATACCAATGTTAGTAAATGTAATGATGAGGAAAATTCGGTAAGCGCAGGTCCGAAACTCGTGGCGCCATCTTCCGACATGGAAGTAGTCGAGAAACCAGTTTCGGTCAAGCGCTTACACTCTGAAAAGGTTGGCAGCAACCCTCATTCCGATGGGGAAGGGAATTGGGAGAAAGTTACTTATAAAAAGAAAAAACCCAAATCTATTGTTCAAAAAACTAATGCTAGCACCTCTAATGGGGAAAGTAACGCTAATCAGGCTAAAATTAAATCGAGCAGAATTCCTGCTTTCTACATTATTCCGCCGCCCCATTGGCAAATACTGCTGTCCAGCATGCGGAACATTGTTCCGACGCTGGCCAGCAAAGCCCAGGGGCGCTTTCTTAAAATAGGAAACTGTTAACAAACAAATTCACTCTTTAAGCGTTCTACTTTTAGCAATAATGTCTACAAACTATCTTTTCGTGCTAAATCGACGATGCTTTGCAATTTTATAATTCGCATTTTTCCCCTATCCTGAGCCGTTTCTGAGATAGGAACGCTAACTCCGCGGTTTTCCATCAGATGGCGCTGTAGGACGTTGAATCACGTAGCGCATGGCCACTTTATTACACCTACATACCACTTTTATGACTATAGCTGCAGCCGTTCAGCAGTGCACACTGTGTTTTCTTTTGATTGTAAATATATTGCAATGGGACCTATTTCAGACAATCTCCTTTACAACAATACAAAAAGTATCAAAATCGGATCATCCGTTCAGAAGTTATGAGCTAACAAAAAAAAAAAAGAAAAAAAAAAACAACAACAAAAAAAAAAAAAACATATGCTGAAGTCGGTTAAAAATGTCAAAATATTTTGGATAACCCTGTAAAAAGTAATATTTTAAATGCTTTTTAGCTGTAGCATGTGATTATGATTATTTTTTTCATTATATGCACAAATTTTTATGAGATTACCACATATATTCATGGTGACATAAACTTTTTTTTTCTTTTGGTACTACTTGACGTACTACATTTCTTCTTGACGTACTACATTAGACACAGCATACTGTAAACAGAATGCAAAATGTTAAATATATTACGAAATATAAACATTTTTATTAAATAGTCTTTAGCTACACATACGCTTGCTTTCAGAAAAAAAAAATCATTTGCATAATTTAATAGCCAAAAGTATTGAGCAAGTTACAAGAAAACCCGAACAAATATTGTGTAAATTCAAAAAGTTATGAGAGATAGAATGAACAGAATTTCAGTTCTTTCTCAAAGAAAAAAAAATGCTAAACTATAAGGGATTTTAATTACATTTTTATTTTGATTCAAACAATGCCCAATGGTAATACAGTGTTCACTGATTGTAAATAAATACTTATAAAACCCCCCATCATCTTTTTTTTTTTTTTTAAGTATTGGGTTTTTGTATAAATTGGTCAATACTTTTGGCTATTAAAATATGCAAATGATTTTTTTAATCATTCGCAAACGTAGTTAAAAAATATTTAGTAAAAATGCTCATATTTTGCAAGATATTTAACATTTTTGCATTCTGATTGCAGTATGCTGTGTTTAATGTAGTGTGCTATATTTTCTAAAAATGCTTTTGCACTAATACCTTACGTTTTATAATTTGAAAAGTGGAATTTATTTTTGCATTATTTATATTTTAAATTGTTATATTTCCATGAATATATGTGGTAACCTCATAAAAATGTAATACATGTAGTGAGAAAAATCCTCATAATCACATGCTACAGCCAAGAAGCATTTAAAGCAACACTTTTTACAGGGTGATCCGAAACATTTTGATTTTTGTTTAATTTTTTGCTGACCTTTTTTCTTTTCAAGACACAACTTTTGCTGAAATATATGAGGTACAATATGTCCTTTACCGTAACAAAATTTCAAGATGATTCCTAAAGAACATTCCTAGATATTTTACAAAACGTCTCAATTTAAAAGTGTCCAAATATTTATTGGCAGATAAGGAGATATAGTGTAAGATAAAAGAAAAATTATTTTAGCTATGTTTATATCAAGTTTAATTTGTTTAAAACCCTTTATTTAATTAATTACTTTTTTACTGTTTTAAAAATAGTCGTTGACATACAAAATTATTCTAATGATATAATATCTTAAATTTAGATAAACTTATTTTTAAAAATGTAAAATATGATATTATAAGGCTGAAGAATAATAGAAAAATGTTAGTTTTATCAAAAATTGGTTATTTTTAAATAAAAGAGTGCTTATTGTTACAAAATATTAAATAAATAAAATTATAAATAAATTAATAAATAAAATTTTAAATTACGTATAATTTTGAAGTAAAAATAGTTTTCTGAGTATAATTTTTTAAATTCAATTTTTATTTAATACCGTGGCATTAAAAATTAAATTCTTGAAGCAAAATTAAATGCAAACAAAAAATAATTCATTTAAAAAAGAGAAAACCGAAACAAATATTTAAATACGTTATATGCCAGTTTAATATGTACAAAAAAAATTTAAACAATTATTTAAAAGAAAAAATATAATTAAAAAAATATATGTAAATGAAATTGTAATTAATTAAGTAGATGTTGCCTATTTATCTTTTCAAAAAGATGTTAGGAAAAATTTAAATAAAAATATTTTGAAGGAAAAAAAAAAAAAATCACAAAAAACTTCATTCTATTTACCTTTTTTATGTTCTTTATTTAAAAATAATTAAGAAACAAATACTTTAAATGTTTTAAAATATAATTGCATGTTTTATTCATTATATACTAGTAATTGGTCAGAGTCCATAAATTTCATTTTTTGCAGATAAATAAATAAATGTGAAATAATTAAAAAACTAACTCTTTTACAAATTAATAATAAAAAAAATTACCTATTAAGAAAGAAAGATTCATTAATATCGATTTGTATCCCGATGTAAGGATAAAATGTATAGATGCCTAAATATGCCACAGAAAATATCTGCAAACATTTATTTTTTTAAACTAGATTTAATATATTTTTTCGTTCTTCTCTAGAGATTATTATCAATATTTTAAATATAATTTTAAAATTTTCTTTAAATATGTGTATTTTTTTTCTTCATAAGTGAATTGAAATTTTTGTGCATTTTATATACTCGTTCCAAATACAAAATTTTTATTTATGTAAAACGATTTTAAATATTTATTTTAAGTACATTACATTATAGATAACAACATAAATATTGGTAGGAAGGTAAATATTCAAGAAATGTTCCATATCTTGTAGATGTTTTTAGATATTGACATTCTAAGACTTTAAGAAATTTTGTTCAATAACAAGCCTAAGAGTTGAATGTTATCAAACCACATTCAGTAAAATAACTGATAGTTTTGTAGAGAAATCTATCAGTAACTTTATGTCTACGTAAAATATGAATGAAAATTTCAGCTACATATTATTATTGTATTTTCTAATATAAATTTAATATAAAATCAGAGCATTTTAAGTATTTAATTATTTTAAAGTTTAATCTTACAGAAATTTAAATATCAGCAATTACAGATTTTATTTTATTTACCAAAAATTTCTTAGAATGAACAAGAAAGTACTCTATGAAGAAAAAGTATAATTTGTAATTATATAGTATTTTCAAAAAGATAGAATGAATGTTTTTTCTGTACTTTGATTGTTAAAAAGAGTGTAATAAAATGTATAAGAGAATTTTTTTCTTAAAGTCCATATTATTAATGTTGACAAAAATAAAAGGGACGTGGGAGCATTCCATATGAACAAGAAAAAAAAATTAATATACAATGAAAAACCCAGGATATTAAAATGACAAAAAGCTCGCAAATATACATTATGTAGGCATAGCTTCCTGGCCTTTTCATCTACATGTATCCCTCCAACTCTTTGGCCTAGAATTCTTTGGACAGAGAACTTTTGAGCATGCTGTCAAGACAAAAGGGATCAATTTTTCCGTCGCTCCGAATTAAAGGGTCAGAATACTAACACTTTGTAACGAGAATTTTAACAGAATAACGTCGCAACACATAAAGAGATTTTTTACAAGGATGAAGAGAAATGCTTTAATTAAAGATCTTATAAAATGTTAAAACTGGAGAATTTGCAAGGTTTAAAAAATAAAAAATAAAAAACACATATAATAATAAAAAAAAAACATATTTAATAAAAAAGCAGATTTAATTGACAGATAAGAAATTTTTATAGCCCTTAATTTCTGATCTAAACAATGCTTGAAAGTATGCATAATAGATTTTTAACGAAAGTCTCGTGACGGATTATTCAAAAAAGATTCACTAAATTTATAACAGTACGGATGATAATATATTATTACAATCCTAACATACAATAGTCCAGTCAAATAAGACATTAAAATCTCAAATAGTGATGGCGTTCTGATTATTTGATATGTTGTTACGACCAATTGGAGTAGGGTAATAAACACAAATTTGCAGCTTCGAAAACCTTGTGCTCGCTGCATAACACATCAAAAATTGCAAAATTTTCGGGCTTTATTCAAATTTTGTCATACACTACAAACATTTTTATATTAAATGCCAACACAATTTTTAAAGAATATTAAATTTCCAACAATTTAACATCAACCAAAACGCTCTACATATATCAGTTTCTGTGATATGACATTTTAAATATTTTTTATAATAGGAAAATTTTCCGATTTACTCTAGCTTTAGGTTGATTATCGGTAAGATCACTCATTCTACGAGAAAAGTCATGTGTAGTAAATTTGTAGGAAATGCAATTAGTTTCATTTTGTGCACAAAAAGAAGTCTGTAGAACCAACAGTTTTCTCGCAATCCCGAAAAGACCAAGAAATTGGACAAATAGAAATTTTGATTTTTGAAGAAATTAGTCTAATTATTTCTACTAGCAATATGTGGGTATTCAACGAAAGAAATATGCACAGAATTATTTAAAAAGGCTGAAATATTTGTTATCTCTTAAATACATAGAATCATGTGTAAAGGTGAAAAGTATATTCACCTGTACATATCTCGTTAAAAAAAAAATAATAATAATACAATATATAATTACCAATGCCCTTTTAATTTATTTAATTTATTTATTTATTTATTTTTGAGTGTCCTGACTGTCGTAATCCAGGACTGAAAGAAGTTGCTGGGATATTTTGACTTTCTCGCTTTCCACGTTAAACGGTAGAGGATCGTCGATTGGAATTATAGGGATGCTGTGGCAAGTCTTACGAGAGCACCTAGTGCACAAAACTGAGTATTTAAGCCCAGCCCTCCGGCAAGTGCAAGCTCCCGTGCATCCCTTTGTGCATTCACATGAGGAAAATTTTAAAAGGACTGGTGGGGCTGGATCGCATAAGGCTGTTATTGGTAATAATTGAATGACGCTCTTCGACCAACCCCACTCTGTGGCATCATTCTCCACACACAACCCCCTTTGCACTTGGTGGTATGTGCGATATGAACGGAAGGAAGCAACCTTTTTTATTGGGGGCAAACGTGCCAGATTTACCTTTGCGATGGCGGCTCATTTAACGAACAGGTGGAACAAGGCCTTGTAGATTGTCAATGGATGTGTGTCTTCCATTCAAAGAAACAGGCACTTCTCTGTAGCTTCGGGTATGGCCTCGTGAGTGGCATCTGGGAAGAGAAAAATGTTGGCCATGTCCATTAGTTCTCGTTTGAGAAAACGCTCCAAACTTTTATTTACACTTGCCAATATAGGGCAGAAGTTATGTAGCAGATACTGGATGCGTCGAGGAAGAGCTTGAATACGAGACGGATTTTAATTTCTCTTTTACTGACTGAAGTGGTGAAAAACTGAGTGCTTCTTAAATCACCACTGTCACTTTTTTGGAAATAAGTATTTCAGATTTCAAGCCGCTGAGGAGAACGAGTAGATCCGCATCCTCTCCAACTACGATCACGTTTTAGTAGGAGGTGCTTTTGTCGAAGGTGCTTCGAATTATATCGCTTCCAGAGTCTTCTGTCGCTTTCTTTGTTTCAATGCCGTCAAGTACAAATGCAGAGGACAACTGGTCAATGAGCCGTCATTTGTTGGAGTTGTTTGCAAACAGTTTCTCTTGAGGCATTTAGATGACAGTTGAGAAGTCAAATATGACCTCGTTGCAAAAAAGCGCTGAGTAGCTATGCAATATTTCACCCATTTTAGTTACTCCTGTGGTTTTCATCCTCATTTAATCCGTCTAACACGTTCTTACCAAAGTTGTTCAATAAATAGTTTATTTAGCTTGCAACGTTTGCAACGTTTGCGCTGATGGAATCGTTTCAGTGCCAGTTAATCTTGTGAAGAAGGTATCCTTTATTCTCTACTACAATTGTACTGGTTCAAAAAGAGATGTTTTTCGAGAGTGGAGTGAAAGCTTTATAGAAAGTAGATTTTGGTCCCTTTCACATCTCCTGTTCATTGAATAATGCCAATGGATAAGAAGTCAATTTGAAATTGAAATATTTTATTAATTCTCTGTCCGATTGCTTTGTGATGCACAACTTTTCAAATATGGTAAGTGGATTAACATTAACACGACTGCTAAATACATTTTAATAGACCTGTTTATTGTCTCTAATGTGAGTACTTTATCTTTTCTTGTGACATTTACCTTTCCGAATGATTCGTCAGTGATTTGTTTAATCCCCTTCAATGCCTTTCTCTTAGGCTACGAACCAGTTACCTCCAACGATTCTATTGCTGATGGATAGTATTTTGCCTGGAAACAGAGAATGAGTACTGAACCTGTTGCTAAATTTCTCCATGCCGTTACCGTCTCGTATGTTTTGTGTTGCCCTCTTATCTGCGTATTTTTCTCATTTTGTAGAAAAAACGTCTCTTTGTAAAAGGTTTAGCATGTACACCATTCTTACAGTACACCGTGAAAGCACACTGCTGATGATACCCCGACCTTGTGTTAATCCTACCAGGCTCTTCATTTTTTCTGATTAGAATCCGTTGGATAGATAAATTTTTCCACAGGCCTGATTAAAATTTGTATGATTTACGAATTGTAAAGTTTCTTTTAAATAACGTCTAAACCCTGCAATCAATCAAGTTAAAATTCAGTATTTATGTTATAGGTTATCGTTGCGCGAACTATACAGATTTTAAGGAGTGTAGGCTTATAGTTCTTTTACCCGGTTTCAAAGTGGAATTCTTATGCATATAAGGTATGTTTAAAATATTTTAAAAGACGTTTTAGTAATTTTAATTGAAAAACCGATATAAGTTACATTAATTTGCTGAAGTACAATGAAAATTATGTGTATAATACGTATACTTCTTTTACAGGGAAGAACTTACACATATTAACTCTTTTATACCTACTGTATATAAAGGATAATCGTTATATACCTTTTATACCTACTGTTCCATTTTTGGAACAGCAGTCGAGTGAAAGTTATTTTTAGCCTAGGAGTTCAAGGTCGCACGTGTGGTTGGATTTGTGACGTCAGCCTGCTCCGTAGGGGCATAGCAGTTTCGCTTAAACCATTTAGTTATTCACTTCTGCATATATTTGCCTGCAATGAGGTTGTGAACCACATTCAATAATAATCATATTTAAGACTTAGTAACAAATACAGCAATGGTTTTGCCTAGTGTTCCAAAGATAGAACACCATATTGCGCATACATGGCATAAAATATATTTTTTTTTTTCACCCAATTGTTGTTTTTTACATTTTTCTACCTATCATATACGATTTCATGCAAAAATTCAAAACTTTCAAACTCCGGCATAAAAAGTATAGAATGCATTAAATAAATATTTAAATCTTTATATTGTAGACAAAATTTTATAAATAGATATTAAAATTTACAATTACTCTTCTAGGTATTATACATTAATAATATAACATTCTAAAAATGAGGTTTCTTTATATATATATATTGATACTTTTACAATTTTTTTAATATTAACAATAAATATTACTTATGTTAAGAGTTTTTATTTTTAAATAAACTGTTATCGAACTACACTCATACATTCTTATAGAAGCTATCAATTGCCTGTTATTGACAGAAATCTGTTCAAGGATCAATAAATTCTTTGAAAAAATAACAGCAGCGAATCAATAAATTTAAATTTATGAAACATTTTGCTAAAACTACTTCTAGCATGATAAAACAAATTAAACACAGAAAAAATAGCAAAAATTCTTAATTAATAGCAAAAAATTTATTTTATATACAGTTTAATAAATTTAGAATAATAATAATAATAATAAATTCCATTTTCACTTAGAAATACTGATTTTAATAATAACTACATATATACTCATTCTTTCGACAAGAATGCTTATTTTTGTTAAGCTGCTATAGTGACGATATAAAAAAGTAAATACAGGAGAATGACAAAATTATCGGAACATAGAAATTCCTTTTTAAAAATTATGCCAGTTCTTTTCACTTTATTCAACGAATATTCAAGAGACAGTCCAATTAAACGATTATCCTTGCCACGAAAGACTTAAATACAGCCTTAAATATCAAGCAGAGAAGGAATATCGTTGATTCAGAAAACCGCTTAAAGCATAATCTCACGCAGAGGCAGAAATATTTGAATACTCCCTCTCGAAAAGCACCACTCTTTTATCGTCTCGGTGACAATTTTAAGCTAAGTCTGCGCGCCAAAAACCGTTAAATAAATTCACAAATTTCCAAAATATCAAGTCCTATTGAAAATAGAGCTTCGATATTTTGGTTACCTTAACCCAAATTTGGGCGATGAGTCTTTAATTTGGCCTCCAAGCCGACTGCCACTCCCCATTCTAGACAAAGGACTGTTCTTGTTTAAATTGTAAATGGAAGGCTACTTTTTTTCAACAGCATATCTCATGTCGCATGTAACACATAGGTTGTTATGGAGTTAAAAACAAGTCAGTTGTGTTGGGAACTGGTTACGTAATTCTATGTCCGTTGGAAAATTATTTTGTAAAATTGAATAATCAGAAAAATGTCTTTTAATTGTTTTCTCTTTTCCTTTGAATTTGAAGTAACCCCTAGAGATATAGTTATTTCAGCTCATATGAAAGGCAGTTATGTCATTAAATACAAATATTTAGCTAATAAATTAGCGAAATGTTGCAGAATTTATAGAAGTTGTGCATTATACCAATACCTCTTGTTGTTTTCTCTTATTGTTTGGAAAACATTTTTTCTGTATTATAGTGTCTTTCATTTGGGAAAGTAATGCACGGCCATTGATTTTTCGAAAATGGTTTGAAAAATTGTGTTACGATTTCGATTCATTCAGGTATGTGATTTTTTACCTTTATAATTACTTGTTGAACGTATTCTGTTATTAAATTTAATTTTAGGGTATATGTGTCTAAAATTCCGAGAGCATCTTGTGTATAAATTAAAATCTACCCTATTTCCTAATTTAGCTAACATTTGAATTATTTAACTTCTTTTTGAGAACTTCAAAAAAAAAAAAAAAAAAAAAAATATGTAAATTCTAGCAGGCTACGCCCGCTTCGCTGGTCGCTATTTTTAAATGAATCACTATAATTAAGGAATTCTCAAAATTTCATTAATTTTATTATGTGAAAAAAAAGAGAAAAAAAAAATCTGATTAGGAAAAATGTCGCACTGGGTTCTCACTGTCTTCGGCAGCATAGGCCATTGTGCGCTGCGCGCGGGCATTTATGTTCGACACTCTTAAGGGAAAAAATGTAAAATATAAAAAAAATTCTTCTCTCCTCGATGGGATAATTGGTCCTGACTCCCACTCTGCGCGTACGGCGCGATTGTTCCTGCACCCACCGTTCTCACCCCTCTTAATAATTCTATACTTTCGAAAATATTCTCAATCGATTTATCAGGCCTTAAAACTTAATAATACTAATTTTCAACGATCTAAATCTTATTTCTATTATTTTCTCCCTCCCCCCCCCCTCCCGTCTATCCTAATAATTTTACAAATTCGAAAATATCCGCAATCGATTTGTAGGTATCAAAAACCTATTTGCGCCAGTTTTGAACGATCTAACTCTAGTTTTATTTTTTTGCCGCACTGCCCCCCAACACGCCCCTCCTAATAATTTTACAAATTCGAAAATATCCGCAATCGATTTATAGGTATCGAAAACTTCTATGTACCAATTTTGAACGATCTAACTTTATTTTTATTTTTTCCCCTCCGACTCTCCTCCCTTCCCGCCCCTCCTAATAACTTCACACTTTCGAAAATATCCCCATTCGACTTTCAGGCATTTAAAACTTATCTGTAGCAATTTTGAACGGCCTAACTGTATTTCTATTTGTTTTTACCCCATAGTCTTTACCGCCCCACCTGGGGGCTGAATTTCTAAAATTCCAGAAACTGGTTTTTAGATATTTGTATTAGCTATATTTTAGAGCAAAAATTTCACGTATATCTATTTTTTTTTTTTTTTTTTTTGAGATATATAGGATTAAGTGAAATCACGTTTTGCCCCCATACCCCCCCCCCCCCCTTGGGGACCGAATTTATAAAATTCCAGAAACTGGTTTTTAGACATTTGTGTTAGCTATATTTCAAAGCAAAAATTTTACGGATGTCTCTTTTTTTGTTTGAGATATAGAAGGGACATTTTCACAAACTTTCATGCTTCTAGGTCCAGGGGTTTGGGCTGGGCGATGATGAATCACTCAGGACAAGAGATTTTCTATATATAGAAATAGATTATTAGTAATCAATGATTTCGATAAAATATATATTTTTTTTTCACTGACACATAGTTTTTCTGGGAATATTTTTAAAATCAAATAATTAACATTTTTCTATTTCTTAAGTTGTGTGCATTTGACTTTTTGTAGAGTTAAATAATTTTTAAGAGAATTGGGGTTCTTGTAATGGCGCATATTTCTTAGGTAGACTAATTGCAGCATGTAGTTTTTTATTAACCACATTCTGATAATTTCAGTTTCGAATTTTATGTTGACAATTTCAGTTTCCCATCGTAACAAAAAAATCGCACTGGATACCTTTTATAATATTTTACATTTTTAAAAATGGTGCCTTAATATAATAAAAAATAATATAAACATATAATGACACATTAAAACTCGAATAAACGACTACGTCAGAAACGCCAAAGAAAAATATTGGAAATGCATACAGCTGTTTCGGCAGCTTTATAAAAATGCAATCGTTAATCTTTCCAATGCTGAAATTACCAATAATCAATATTCTGTTCTCAAACTTAATTCAAATTTTGCCATTTCTAAACCTCCTTCTTTTCCTCAGTTAATTGCACCGGTTGAAAAAGCTTTCAAAAATTCTCGACTGACTGACCAACAGAAAGAAAATCTTCGTCATTTAATTCTTAATAATGCCAAATTCAATTCCAAAAATTTTAAATCAAATCTCAGCCCTGCAGAAAAAAACGCCTTGAAGGAATTAAAATCTAATGAAAATATCATCATTACTAAAGCTGATAAAGGTGGTCAGATTGTTATTTTGGATAAAAAACAATACATCGAAAGTGTTACCGAATTAATTAATGTTGGCCCATATATTCCTCTGCCCCGTGACCCCTCTACTCAAGAGTTAAATAAAATTAAATCTGCTATAAAATCTTGCCCTCTGTTGTTGGACTCGACTAAATCTCGTCTTATCCCTTCTATTGCTAATTGTGCCAGATTTTACGCTTTACCGAAAGTTCACAAACCCAATATTCCATTTCGTCCCATAGTCTCTAATATCGGTACTGCTTCTTATAATTTAGCTAAATTTCTCACCACTATTTTTGCTCCCCTTCTTGCTGCTAACAGTTATACTGTTAAGAATTCCATAGAATTTGCAAAAAACATTCAAAACTGCCCTCACACTAATCTCACTATGGTTTCCTTTGATGTAAAATCTCTTTTCACTAATGTTCCAATAAGTGGCGCCCTCTGCTGTCTCGAAAATAGATTAAAAGAGTTTCATTTCACATCTTTTGAAATACAAGAATTAATCTCTCTTACCCGCATTTGTTTATCACAAACCACTTTTTCTTTCCAAAATAAATTCTATCGTCAGTCTGAAGGTTTAGCCATGGGTTCCCCTCTCTCCCCAATTCTCGCTGATATTTACATGCACTATTTCGAAAACAAGCTTTTTAAGAAAATATCCTTTCCTTTTTGGATCCGTTACGTCGACGACACCTTCACGCTTATCAACATATCTTATCACAATATTGACCACGTCTTAGAAACTTTAAATTCAATTGACAGTAATATCCAGTTTACATATGAAATAGAAAATAATGGCTCCCTTCCATTTCTTGATACGCTCGTCTCTCGCACTGTAAATGGATTTCCAACCACCGTCTATCGAAAAAATTTTGCTGTGTCCCTTCCTCCCCATGCACGTTCATGTCACCCACCTAACCAAAAAATGGCTGCTTTCTATACTTTTGTAAACCGTGCCCTTAATATTTGTTCAAATCCTAGTTTATTAAAATCTGAAATTAAATACCTGAAAGCCATTGCAATTGACAGAGGTTATGACCCTTACATTATAGACAAAGCTATCCAAAAATTACAACTCCCTCGTATTTCTTCTACTAAGTCAGTCTCTTCTAATATCAGTATTGTCTTACCCTATTTTCCTAAATCCAGTCAAACCATAGCTAAAATTCTCAAACAATATGATTTTAAAATAATATTTTCGCCTTCCAATAAACTCACCTTTTCTCAGTTAAAAGATCCCATTGATACGCAAAATTCTTGGGGTATTTATAGTATTTCCTGTCAGTGTGGTTTATCATACATTGGCCAAACTAAACGCAGTCTTAAATTTCGTCTAAAAGAACATATGAATTACGTCCGCAAACAAGAAACCAATAAATCGGCTATTTCTAAACATTGCTGGGAGGAAAATCATAATTTTAAATTTAATTCAGCTAAAATAATTTGCAGACCTAAATCCATTCATGAACTCGATTTCTTTGAAGCTTTTCATATTTATAAAAATTTTAAAAACCTTGTAAATTGTGATTTCGCTATTCCCTATTTGTCTGACTGTTGGAAATTTTATATTCAGTCCACATTTTCTTAATTTTTCTACTGTTTACACAGCTAACTTTAATAAATTCCTATTGGCCACTCTCCCCATCTTTCCCGTAATTCTATTGGTTGAACTAAATTCGGCCCCTCTCCTATATATACGAGCACTTCTGCAGATTCAGTATCCTTTTTGCACTGATGACGGCACGCATAAAGCTGCCGAAACAGCTGTATGCATTTCCAATATTTTTCTTTGGCGTTTCTGACGTAGTCGTTTATTCGAGTTTTAATATTCCAACGCCAAGTCTCCTGTTATTATATAATGACACAGTTTAAAATGCATCAATCTATGTCAAACATGATGTAATATACTACATTTCCATAAAAGACTGCACATTTTCGATTTCAGACGTTTTGTCAAATATTTAGGAAATTTTTTGATGAAATATCCTGAAACTTTGGTCATGTGAAGAAATTTCAGCAATCGTTTTGCTTCAAAAGCTAAAAGAGGACAAATTAAAAAGTTAAAAAATATATCAAACTTTTCAGATCCCACTGTAAAAAGTAATGTGCATTCATAAGCTTTAATGAAATTTCGTTTTCATTATTTATTAGCTCAACGTATTGAGCTACTTATATGAAAACAAAACCAAATAGCCACAAAATTCAAAAGTTATCGTTGATAGAATGAACTGAATTTTTTAAAAAATAAATGTATAAGAAGTTTTATCTAAATTTCTAATTTGATTCAATCAATGGTAATATATGCTTGTTGACTGTAAATAAATTCTAAAAATACCTATCACTTTCCTTTTACCTGAAAGGAAATATTCTCGCCTTCCTGATCTTGATTCCTCATTCGTGGGCTTGTCTGTTATCAACTGCCCATTTGGTTGTATTTCCAACAAATAAACTATTCTTCATATTTACTTTATGGAATACCACATTTTTAACATATAAAAATGGGTTTGTGGTTTCTTCTGGCTATCATTACGGGTGTTAATTGAAATTTCCAAGATGGTCTGTAAATTTGATCGTTTATTTAGTAATTAGGCTATCTTAACATGTCTTGATAATCTCGAAATTAATTTGTCAGCAATATTTATCGCACTCATAAAATCTTTAGCATCTATCATTAGTGTTGTGTGTTGTCTCCAGTATCGTCAAGGGAAAAAGGCTTTATCTGTCATCATAAGGACAATCGAAATAAGCATGTTTGTCAAAGCTTTACAATATCTTCTTGCCGTGAACTGAAAACTTTGACTGTGTTCTTTGTCGACGAGTCTTTAGTTCAATACGGAAAAAAAAATGCATTAAATGGCTGTCTGCAAATCGTCTATCCTTCCTTTAATGATCAAATCAGTTAACGTATTCTTCGGAGAACTTCCACTGCAGACCCTTTGAAAATATCAATCAGTTAACTGTAAGTCAATACCATTTTTCGTCAAATTTGGTCGACATGGCAGTTTGTCTCTATGGAAGACTGCCCCTGTTTCCACTGGAACTTTTCTTTTTCAGTTACACTTCTGATACGGGAAGAATGACTAATCCACGGCAACAATAGTATTTAAAATTTTATAAAATTTCTTGAAAGAAGTTGTTTTTTCCATTAACATTTAGAGATGTGTTTCATCACTTAAGAAAATGAACAACTTTTTGAAAATTATCTGATTTAAGCACATATGTTTACACATTAAGTTATCTACTATTTGTGAAAAATCATCATATTGTAAAAACGGAAATTTAGAGAAAAGTATAATATTCATCTTAAACTGTGAAAAAGTTTTAATGATTTGTCGATTCTTTTGTAATGTGAAATATTGTAATGGGCACGACAAGAATCTTAAACAATCCTTGCATCCCAGGAGTTTAGCTTCTATTTTCTGATATTTGAATTTTAAAATAGTTTATATTTTTATTGTTAGCATTTACATCCAGCCCAGAGTGTCTTTGAAAAGAAAAACTGTATTGGAATGAAAAAAATTCCGCTTTAAAATAATTCTTCAGCAATAAATTCGAAATTTTGTCATGATAGCGACCAATATTACCAATCTAAATATTTATTCAATAAGCTCTGAATTATTTACTTTTAACGAATAACGCGAAATCACTAAGCTACTTTTCTAAATCTGAAGTTCTAACACAATATTGTAAAAAAATGTTATGAGTGATTTCATACATGCGAATGTTCTACCATTTGTTTGACATGGCATTTATAAAATGTTCGACCACGATATTTTACAATTAACTTTTTCTTATATTAAAAAAAATGACTAACTTTATCGATAAATGCTATTTATGAACTACTCACTAGTCTTCTGTGAAGCCAATTTTACCTAAATAAAAAACTACATTTAACATTTAAAAAGATTAAACAATTTTAAACAATCAATATATTTTTTATTGCTCATTGTTGTGATATTCTTTCGTTTCTTATTAATTTTTCATTATATCTTAGTTTTGTTATGCTTTTTTCAGCGTGTAATCATTAGTTGTTTACCTTGTTATTTATAATTTTTAAGGTGTCATATAGTAGTTTTTAAACATTAAAATACTGAAAAAATTATATATACGTTGGAGATTTTCTAATATGCTCTTTTTAGATTTGTATTCTATATTTTATCACTTGTACAGCTTTTTGTGCGTAAGATGTATTCTGCAATGTCTTTTTTCTCTTTAAAAATGTATCTTTAATAAAATAGCTATAAAATTTTCTTCGATAAAATTTTAAATATTCAAATTAACACCCCTGTCCTTTGTTCCCACTTAATGTTGTCATCTTTTAATTTAGTATTTGAAGCCTAGTTACCAACCACTTTTAGAAATTTTCTGTGCAAAGTAGAGTTTTTATTTTTTTAAGATAAACATTAAATTTATTATTGTAAATTAGAGTTTTATATTAGTTTTGGGGCAGTCTCTTAATTTTTATGTCACTACAGTTGTTTTGTATAATACGCCTCACACGAATTCGAAATGTGTAGATAGAATTTGGTTAACAGCTGCATTTATTATAAAGAGTCATATTGATTCCATAGATTTCGAAAGGAGTTACAAACTGCAATAAAGAATATGTTTATTAATATCATTAGGTTCGATTCTTAATCTTTTCTTTATATATTTCAAAGTAATTTGTGATTATGTCATAGAATAATATACTATAACTGCTAAAAGTTGGCGTATGCCGCGTTTATTTTTAACTAATGGCTATCGAATACTAAACGCAAATAATGTTTGGCGACACTTTTCGTAAAACGATTCTTTTTTGACTTGCCACCAATACGAGAAGTTTTTTGTTGGGAATTCAGAATCATAGACACTTTAAATATTGCTTAGAATTTGGTGTTTAAAGAGTGTTTTCTTTTAATATTCAATTTCAGTGAGTCTTTAAAAACTTCTCGTTTAACTTATTATGATTTTGGAAGTATGCATGAAACCAGATTTAAAAAAATATATATATAAAATTCAGAGAATGGTAGAAAACTAAATTTCAAGGAACGAAAAAAGTTAAATTAAAGGTAATAATTACATTTAATATTCGTTAAAGGTAATTAAACGATATTTGTAATTAATATTTTTTACTTTCTCTTACCAATATATGATAGAGAAAGTATTGTTTTTAGTTAAATCTTTTTAAATTGAGTTTCTATTATATTTACACTTTTTATTGAGCTGATATTTCACAGTAAAAATTTCTTTATTTCTTATTGCTTCATTATATCTTAGTTTTGTTATGCTTTTTTCAATATGTAAACACTCGTTTTTCTGTTGTTATTTAGAATTCTTAAGGTGTTTTTAGAACATCCTAATACTGAAAAAAATTTCTATAGAATGATGATTCTCTAATATGGGGGTAATTTATACTTTTTCAGATTTATATGCTGTATTTTACCATTTGTATAGTTTATGTGTATAAAAGGTATTCTGCAATGTCTTTCTACCGTTAAAAAAATATTTTTAATAAAATAGCTATAAATTTTTATAAAATTTACAGCCGCTATAAACCGAAAAACAGGTTTATAGTGGTTGATCTGTATATCTATTATGAGCATATCTCAAGAACAAATAGCAGCAGGAAATCGAAACTCGGATTATAAATCTGTATCATATAGGGATGCTACACTAATTTTTTTTTTCTTTTTATGAAGAAAACGGCTCGTGTACAGGGACATCCAAGATAATTCAAATAGATTACGCCAAAAGGTGTATTAAAAATTTCTTGTAGGTGCAGTTTAACACGTTGAGCGCCACGCAAATTATTAAGAAAATCCCCCTCAGGCCACGCGCGCTGCTTAGAAGCGAGTTATGTCGTGTTTCAATAAAAACCATTAAAATGCCTTAATAATATAATCCTGTAGTAAATAAAAATTCAGAAAATTTTAAATAAATTTTCAATAATTACTCAAAAAAAAAAAAAAATTTTTTTTTTTTTAAGTTTTATATCATATTTTATACTGTTAGCCACCTGTGGTTGACGCGGCCTAAACGAAAAGTTCAGTGTCAGCCACCGATGGCTGATATGACACTCAACGTTTTAACATGTGTAGGTTGCACAAAACACAATCAAATGAGCATACAATTTTTATGTATATAAAAGCATGTTTTGTGTAAAATCGTTAATCATTCATTTATAGGGCTGCGAAAAGTAATTTGGATGTATTGGGCTACATTTGGAAATTTCTGGAAATACATTTTAGGTTGTGTTATGTGTTTTTTAGACAGGACTAATTTTAACTTTCAAATTAAACTTTCGTTCCCCCTTTCTTGTTAATGCTGATTGTGCTTAGAAATGTATTATTATTACTATTATTACTATTATTAATTTTTACTTCATTTTTATTATATCAAGTTTATTTATTTTTTTAATCAAATTTCCTTTTAAAATTTATTAGATTGCCGAAACTTTAAAAAAAAAAAAATTGTTTAGTTACTACTTTTTAGTGCTCAAACTTCCAGATATTAAGTTTATAGTTTATCACCAATTTCAAATTGTATTCTCTCACTAAAAACCGAACTAACAGTGCCTACTTCAGCTACTTCGGTTATGTTACCATGAAAATATTACCCCTCAACTTATTTCCTTAATGGAATTGTCTCACAACATTTGACTCCCACGCCAACTTCTCACAGTCAAACAGTACAATATTTCAGTTTTATTAAACCTAATTGTCTATATGTACAAAAGCAATTTTCTGAATTTTGTCTAAACTTTTTCCTTTAAATAAAAATTTTAAAAATAGCGATTTTCAAATTATTCTAGTATTTTTTTTTTCTTTAAATTTAAGCAGACAGTTCACTTTCATCCTATTTTGCATTATTTTTAAAATTATTTGCAGCTCTTTTTTTCTTTTTTTTTTACATTTAATACCGTTTGATATTTCGTTTTCAAGTATGGGACATACATAAATAATTTATTTGTTTTGAGCATTAAATACAATGTTAAAAAGCGTCGTTCAATTACTTGAAAGAAAAATGTAGGAAAGTAGAAAAGAAAGACATACACACACTTCCAAAAAAAACAGAAAGATAGAAAAAATGATGCCCAATCATGAAGCTAAAAAAAAAAAAAAAAAAAAAAATATGCTTTATTAACGAAGAACTGATGATGGTAGATATAATGAAGTAGAATTTTTTGGTAATAAGAACCTAAAAAGCTCTTTAAGTGTTATAACGCACGTTTATGCTTTAACCAGCACATGTAATGTCCAAGTTCTTGAGAAATTTTATGAGGATGTTATGAAGGCCCTCAGTAAAACCAGAAGGCACTATCTTAGAATAATTATGGCATATTTCAATGCACCCCCTCTCCCTCCCTTCCCCCCCCCCAAATATGCTTATAACTTAGAAATTTTATTCATCAACCTTGAAAATACATTTCAGACAGATTGGAGTGGAAGGCTGATTTTTTATACCAACTATGTGAAAAATACCAGAGTCCGCATAAGCGAAAGCGGAGGGCCTGGGTTCAATTCCCGACTCTGGTATTTTTCACATAGTTGGTATAAAAAATCAGCCTTCCGCTCCAATCTGTCTGAAATGTATTTTCAAGTTTGATGAATAAAAATTTCTAAATTAAAAATTTCGTGGTCTATTGGAGTTGTGCCATGATCAATATTGTCACTTGATATATCTGCGTTTGCAGACTCGATGATCCTACCAACATATATTAAGTGAGAAATGCCGAGCTGGTTATCAGCCAGGGTAGCTCAGTGGTTACAGCCTACGCGCGTTAAGCGGAGGGCCAGGGTTCGATTCCAGGCTCCGGTATTTTTCACATAGTTGGTATAAAAAATCAGCCTTCCACTCCAATCTGTGTGATAAGCTTATGACTTTATGATTTAGAATGTTATTCTTACACAAATGAATCAAAACATTGTGCAGGATGCATATATTAATATTTCCTACATTTACAAATTATTTTACTATTTTAATGATACAAGGTAATAGCTATTTTTTTTATAATCCAGTTTGATTTTTGCACCTGACTACTGTAGTAACCAAATCTTAACTAAAAAGTTTAAAGCTCCAATATTTAAAAATATTTAAGAATTATTTAAAAATTATTAATGTAATTCTAAAATTATTTATATAAATATATAAATAATTTAAGATAATCTAAATAATTTAAGAAATCCTTCAATGTTTTTATAATACAAATAATCTAGAAGTACTTAATCTAAAAACATATGTAATAAGATATTTGATTTTTTAGCAATTACTTGACAATTTCCATATAAACATCTTAGCAGCCATTCTACTTAATTTGATTTGAATTCCTTCCCTGCTATTAGCAGCGTTCTCAGGAAAATTTAAAATATAAAAGCTAATAAGAATGATGAATCATCCGGAAAGCAATCAAGATGTAATCTAATCACCTTTCAAATGGATTATGGGAAGGGAATATATTACGTAAGAAATAAAGCTTCCTATGAATATTTCATCAACAGATTTTTACTTGAGATATTAACAAAATTATTTGCAAATAATAACTTGTATTTTCTCTAGAAAAAATAATGTCTGCTCAGATAAAACTTTCAAAATTTATAAATTTTGCTCTTTTCTAGAACTTCTTGTTTAAAAATATTTCTTTTTTCCTTTGTGTGTGTTTACAATCATACACTGCATAATTCATTGTAACAATTTTATGCTTTTCAAGTATTTTTTTTTCCTTTAATGACTGTTAAAATGGAATTTAAAAATTATAAACCAAATTAGAAAAAATGGAAAAAAGTAGTTATTTATGAAAATTGATTGTAAGAAATTTGAAAGATTAAGCTCTTATAAAAACTAAGATTAAAATCTATAAAAAAAAAAAAAAAAAAAAAAAAAAAAAAAAACAGTAATGCAATTAATCCAAAATCTAAAATCTTATTTTTAGAAGGGATACACCTCAGAAAGCATTTCGCTTGAACAAAATTTATTATTTTAAATAGCTAAAAATTATATAAAAAACTTACACGTTCATATGTAGACTTTCACTCTTTTCCGGAAAATTGAAGGTTTCATCTTTAAAATAATGTTAGATATAAAGGAAACAATTTAAAATATTCGTGTTTTAAAGTGTCAAAGAGATGTCAAAAGTTTTAAGTATTAATTGTGCCTTTTCACATATTAGAAATCTAGAAGAAATTATTTTTATTATAGTTATGTTATTTGAATAATAACGCCAGTTGGTCAATTTTTATTAAAGAAATATTTAAAAAAATTTCAAACAACTACAATTTTTTTATTTTAATCGAACAAAACACTCTAGTTAAAGAAGTTTAAATGATTTTTAAATGTTTCGCAATCGTTAAGCTTTCTAAAGAAATTAAAATTTTAAATCCAATAAATGTAGCAATTTTAAATAATTCTAAAATGTATCTCTGATTAAGAAATTAAGTTGTTGAAAGAAATAGCACCTGGATGGCAGTTTTAATTGGAGTCATTATAAAAATCAGTTTCAGACTAAGCACTCATTTATTTCTGGAAATCGCAGATGGTTTTAACGAGGTAATATTTGACATTATGTAATCTAATATCATAGAATGAAACTATTTTTTTTTTTTTTTTTTCGTAATTTTTAATTTCGTATTCTAAGAGGGAAAATGAGATATTTGTGTCTAATAATTAAGTTTCAATACATGTTATAAAAAGTAAAAGAAGACAATGAAACAAAATGGTGAGTATTCGTAGAAATAACTCTTTTTATTGAGAATTTAATCAGGAAAGTAGAATCCTATTCTTTTCAATAATTAAAATAACAAAATTACAAACAACATACAATCATATACAGTGAATTTTCATATGATAAGAAATTTTGATATTTTATTTTCTAAAGGAACGAAATGGTCTTGAGTTTGAGATATTGCGTTCGAGTCCAATACAACTTTTTACACTGTTCAGGGGTTAAATAAAGTTACTGGTCCGCAAGACTAGTAATTTAAACATTTCACTGTCCGTACATAATTTGACTGGTCCGTTTTTCCATTCTATTATATTTTTAAAAATATTTAAAAATTTGTAAACTGTTTGTTTTACTAAGACTTACTTTGTTTATAAATTTACAAGTCAAATACTACAAATTTTTGTAAATTAATTTAAAATTACAAATGTAGTCTTATATAAATCAAAAATTTAACAAACAAGCTTAATGTCATGTGAAATTGAATAAAAAACAAGAACGGAAAATCATACAGAACGCATTGATTATTAATAATCTCCAACTGTATGTACTTGTTGAATCGTATAACTTCCAAAGTTCTTTATCACACAACGGACAGACAGAAAGACTGAAAAGCATACAGATACACTAAATCAATTCATAATCACTCTCAAACATTTTTGGAAAGGGTTCAGAAAATGCATACAGTAATTGCAGCTTTTCACGCATCTGAATATTTTAGTGTATATTCCTGTAAATCTAATCCGTTTCATATTTTATACAAAACATTATGTTAGCGTTTTAACAATAAATTTCACTCTTATTTTATGACTTTTGCAGAAGAAAGCTATTTAAACGTATTTCATAAATATATCTGTCCTAAAACTGAATGCATTGGCATTTTTGGGGGCGTCCCTGTACACACACAAGTTTTACACGAACTATTAATGCCATTTTAAATAGGGAACATTTCATAGTGACCTTGAATAACATACATCTTTTTTAAAAAAAAATTCTGAAAGTGTTTAGGAACGCTGGGGTCGGGTAGACAGGCAGATAGACAGATGGACAGTCGAACAGATAGATACACAAATTGAAATCCTATTCACACTTAAAGATTGTTAGAAAGTGTTAAAAACGCTTAATGTAAACGCAATTCCAGAAAATTTCCAATAAAAGCAGTTAATGTAACTGTGTGACCCTGTAATTGTAATGCTAATGAAAGTGCATTATTTTGGGCATAAAAGTAACCTGTTTGAATTTAATTAAGATTTTGCAAAGTAAAGTAATTAAAGTTTGGTTTCTCTCCTAGAACGCAAATGCTTTGGCGTACACAAATCAGTGATGCTATTTACGCCATTTTCTATAGAGAACATTCCTACTTGATTAACAATTTCATTACGATTTATGCAAAGTAAAATTATTAAAATACGGTTTAGAGAAATATCTTTCATAGAACACAGTGGTTTGGAATACTTTCGGGTGTCCCTGTACACAAACCAACTCCATTTTTAATAGGGAACATCCGATAGTGAACTTAATAACATATATCCGTTTCAAGAAATTCCATGAATATTTAAGGGAGATAGAACGCGGACAGACAAACCGAAGTCATTAACACTTAACCATGTTGGAAAGTGTTAATTACAGAGAATAGGTGATATTGACAATTATAAAAAAGGAATTTTACTATTATTATAACAGATTTTTCTGTGACAGATTTACGGGCAGTTAATGATAATTAAAAAAATTAAAATCTTCAGTAGTCGGGTGAACCACTAGAATTTATATTTAGCTAGTCCGTTGAATATTTTTGTGGTCCCGAACCAACGGACCACTGTTAATTTCTAGCCTTTTAATTTATCCTGTAAGATGGAATTTAACTTGAAGGTTCAAATTTTACTAACTACTTATAATGAGCGTAATATATTTAAATTAAATTAAAAATTATCTTATTTATATTTAGAGATTAAAATCCGTAAGATGACATAGCTCCACATATTTCTTCTCTCTAAGAATACAAAACTAAATTTACTAGAAGTTACATTTAGGTTTTAAAAAAAGATTTAAGTATTCCCAAAATATGTACACAGTTACATAGTAAGTTATGTTACAAATATTTATCTTACTATATTAGGAAATTAAAAATCCGAAATTTGTTGAATTAAAATATAACATTCGAAATATCTAAGAAACGGTTAAAAGTTCATCAAAAGATTTCACCAGAAAAATCTTAAAAAATTGCTTTATAAAACTTAAAAGATGTTTTTGTACTACAAAATCAAACAGATTAATGGATTAAGAGAATTTTTTTTTCAGAACTACATGGATTAACTTCTTAATACAAGCCTAATATTTCATTGTAACATTAATCAGAAAAAAAAAATCAATCGCCTTTTATTGGATTTCAGAGATTGAGTTTCGAGAAAAGAATTTGAGTTAGAATTTTAGGGTTTTGTAAACTTATTTTCATAAATGTAGGAAGATTTTGTCTAAAAGCAATCACTTTTTTTATCGCAATTTAAAAGAAATAAAATTATAAATTAATTATAAAGTTTCTGAATTAATTTTATAAAAATAAAACTGCATAAAATTATAAAAGTAAAAAATGCTTAATAATATCAGAATAAAACAAAGTAAAATAATGATGAATAATCACATAATATATACTTCTGCAATAATTATCTGTCATTTAATAAATTCGTTTTTGAAATGGGTTGTTTTAGGAAGTTTTTCTGTAAATGAAATATTTAACGTAAGTAATATTTAGTGCATTGTTAAAAAATTGGTTTGTTTGGTTTGTAGGTTATAGCCGACTGTCTACAATGGGGACTTCTGTGAATTTAATTGTTGGATGTGCTTGCATTTAAAGTTATATAGTCATATAACGTCTCTATTATTTACATCTTACTTGAGAAAAAAAAAAGGAAATTTTTAATCCCACTTAAAAAGGCTTGCAACCTTAAAAAGAAAAGAAAAAAAAATGGGATTCCACTAGAGGAATAATTCCACTGTAATAATAATAATAATAATAATATATATATATATATATATATATATACATATACAAAACATCAGGAGATCTGGCTCAAGACCATAATTAGAGACCATGTTCTGATTGAAAACTACAAAAATCGCTTTTTTATATATTATTTGTGACCTGTACATAAAACATATACAGTCATGTACAGTCGGGGCAAAAAAAAAACGCAGCACTCAACGTAACTTTGTTGCTAATTGATGTAGAAAAATGTAATAGGTATCATTCGACAGGGAATTGTGAGTAGTTTCAGAAAATGAACTGAAATTTTGAATTGGGGGCCGTTTACATATTGAAACGCGCACCAACTTTGATTTTTTCAATGGTAATGCCCCATTTTTATTTTATATTTGAATTCCTGGGATCGCGACAACGCGAAAAAGTATATTGGTTGTATATTTTACTTATTTTTTCACAAAGTTATAAGCGTTCAAAGTTTGAAGGTGCTAATGTTAAATTCATATTTCAAACTTTTATTAATATCTTCACAAAAAATAACTTGATCGATATAATTTTTTTTTTACGAGATATAGTGAAGAAACCCAAACATAATCCATCATTACTTATGATTCTAAAAAATATTTTTAATTCTGAAAAATATTAATAAATTCATATTCATAAAAATTATGAATTATGACCCATATTAATTTTTACATAAAATGAATCCTAATGCTGAAAAATATGGGTGTGCAAATTTGCAGCTCATTCCAGTTATTCGTTTTCGAGATATAAATAAATCTTTCTTTTGGAGTGGTTTAGGGGGCCGTCTCTTATAAAGTTTTGCATGAGATAACGAATCAAATCTTAAAAAATAATAAAGAAAATTAAACAAAATATTTTTATTTTTTATTTACGAGTCAAATTATATAACAACAACGTGAAACCCAAGGAAATGAAACAAAAATTATGATTTTTAGACATTAGTGTTAGCATCAAGAATTCCTGTTTTCTAAAGAAGACAAGCCCCGCCTTCATCGTTCTTCAAAACAAAACAATACAGGAAAGAAAAGTAAATGTGACATTGAGTGGTGAATTCGTGTTGAACTCCTTATTTTATGTTGACAAAAATATGCACAAGTGGTATTTTTGCTTCATGGATTACTGGTGATGAATTTTTAATTTTTTAAAGGAACACTAGAAGAAAAAATTAACTAAATAGGTGGGGTTTACTGTTTTAAATAGAAAAATAGGTTTAATGTAAAAATAGTCTATTAGAAAAAAACGAATGGAATTGGAATGCAAGACAGACTTGTAAAATCGTTTCTTAACTACCGTTATAGTTAAACACATTTGCTTCATATATTGCTTTATTTTTATTTATTTATTTTGTGGGTGGGAGGATTATTATTTTAAAGCTACTTTAGTGTTTAAAATTTTATTAATGTATTTTAACTTCATATATTTTTAAAAATATACTTTAACTTTTATAAATGTATTTTAACAGTTTTTGCGACCACAGGATTTTGTCTTTTTGACTGTAAAATCCGCCTTCAGGCGTTATTCTCTCAAAATAAAATATTTCAGAACAACTTTTATGTATTCACAATTATATTACAAATGGATATACATTATAATTATATTCTTTCAAATCAATATATTTCTATCCATAGTAAATTTTATTGCAAAAATATGAACACTGAGTAAACATTTAAAAAATATGCAATATGCAAATTACGAAAGAAACGCCCACTGACAGAGTTACGGATTTTCAAATGACGTGAATCTACGTCAACAGTCGCGAAAGGGTTAATTAAAAAATTATATTTTCATAGAAATTATAAAACGAATCGTTCAGTTCCAAAGAGTTCAACTGACCCAAAACTGGTAAGTGTGATTAAAATTCTTTAATATTTACTTCATGAACCCTTACAATAATTTATCCGAAAAGATTTAGTTTATGCGTTGTATCTATATTATTTCATTTCGTATATTATGTTACACCTACAAAAGAAAATTTAAGCTTTATTGGTGATTAGTACAGCCATAATAGACACTTTTACTTGAAAAATATTGCACTTTTTTCAGAGAGTACTGTCTGAACCAATCGCAAGTGTAATGTATTTAAATAGACCTAAAATTATCTAAATAAGTACATACAAATGTACAATACGTACAAAAGTATATACAAATCTAAAAAACTGAATTCTGGATAATTAAAAAATTGGAAAATGTAAATGATTTTATTAATTTTTATAATTCTTTCTTTCCTGAAAGATTTCCGGTGTGAAACATTAAAATTTTGTCTATTTCTTATAGGATCTTAATTTTATTTTTCTACATTTAGAGATAACCCCCTAACACATTTTTAATTATAACTCTATAAATACTAAAGTTAAAGTATACAAACAGTATACTTTTCCGCACTGCCAGACTCTATGAAATTCGAATATGAAGTCAAAATTGGGTGTTGCTATTGAAAAAATTGAAGTTGGCGCTCATTTCAATATGTAGATGACCCCTAATTCAAAAATTGGCGACATTTTCAGAAAGTGCATTTAATTTCCTGTTGAATTATGTCTATTAGCTGTTCATGCGTCAATTAATAACGAAATTACAGCGGGTGTTGCGTTTTTTTTTTCCCCGACTGTACATATAAATGTAAATTTTTTGTTGGTTAGACAAAATGAATTTAACAGAAATAGCAATGCACAGTAGATAAAAAGGAAAAAAAAAGAAAAGATAAAGAAAGCTACACTCGATTTTGTTTCGTTACTAATTGACTAAGAAAGATCTAATAGATATTGTTCAATAGGAAATTAAGTGCATTTTTTGAAAATGATGTAAAATTTTGAATTAGGGGTCATTCGCACATCAAAATAAGCGTGAACTTTCATTTTTTTCAATAGCAACACCCAAATATTTGACTTCATACTTGAATTTCTGAGTGTCCGCCAGGGCGGAAAAGCATACAGTTTATATACTTTAACTTTACTATTAAAAAATTATAACCAAAAATAGAGTAAGGGGTTATCCAAAAATCTACAAAAATAAAATTAAGATACTTGAAGGCTGATTTTTACCAACTATGTGAAAAATACCAGAGCCGGGAATCGAACCCCGGGCCTTCCGCTTAACGCGCGGATGCTCTAACCACTGAGCTACCCTGGCTGATAACCAGCTCGGCACTTCTCACATAATTTACGTTGGCAAGGTCACCGAGTCTGCATTAAAGCAGCTATATCAAGTGACAAATTTGAACATGGCATAACTCCAAACGGCCACGAATTTTAATTCAGAAATTTTAATTCATCAACCTGGAAATTAATTTCTTATAGAATGGAGTAGAAGGCTGATTTTTACCAACTATGTGAAAAATACCAGAGCCGGGAATCGAACCCGGGCCTTCCGCTTAACGCGCGGATGCTATAACCACTGAGCTACCCTGGCTGATAACAAGCTCGGCACTTCTCACATAATTTACGTTGGCAAGGTCACCGAGTCTGCATTAAAGCAGCTATATCAAGTGACAAATTAAGATTCTTCATGAAATAGAATAAAATCATATTATTTCTCACGATTTTTTTTTTTTAAGTGAAATCAACTTTACGGTACATTGGCTCTGAGTGATTAATATTTTTTAGACATATTTAAATACATAATGCAAAATATAATACATACATGAATATAATACATAATGTATATATTTAAACATTAAAATTAAGATTGGTCACACAGAACTGTTTGGAAATTGTGCGATATTTTTTAATTAAAAAGTGTCTATCGTAACAACACTAATGCATAATAAAATTTAAGTTTTCTTTCATTTTAATAAAAATCATTTATTTATATTATAGGTGTGACATAATGTATGAACTGTATATATATATATGTGTGAATGGGTGGATAAGTGAGTGTTTCTCAAAACTTATATTAATTAATGGTGTTGTACAGTGATGAATAAAAACTTTGTGAGTAAACAAAATAATTCAATACAAAAATAACGCATGAACTACATATTTTTTGATAAACTTTTGGAAGGTATCAGTTTAACACTTTTTGCTTTCATGAAGTATATATTAAACATTTTTAATCGTAACATTTTTAATCATAGTTTAACTCTATGAAACCGTACGATTTGTTTTATAATTTCTATGAAACTCTA